>JAFFSR010000351.1:2687500-3887500 GCA_017163975.1 Anastatus disparis | reverse complement strand
AATCGTCGCGTTAAAAGTCCATCTCTATCTTATGCGTCGGCGCGATGTAGCAATTAGAAAGTATATCAGCGCGCGAGATGGATATTAATAAGAATATATGTACGCGCTTAGATTTGCGCCGATCCACGCCTATAAAGTGACATACGTTAGCACACATCTAAGCGCACCTGTAATAGTATAATGTAAGATATGTAAATGTATCCCTTCTACTTAGTAGTAGGAGAGGATTGCGGCCGCGGCGGCTTGATCGACACTTAAGCAGATCGAAGCCGAATCTTTGTACGGCACTCTTTGGCCAGCCTTCACTAAATAAAGTATATTTTAACTTTAATTCTCGTTATTGGTCTTGATTTTTTTCCCGATTATTCTGCAGGTCCGCGAAGAGCTGGATAACCACCAGCTCTGTACCGGTAGCAGCTATAACGGAATAAATTCTTAGTTAAAATCAAAGTTTTATTATAATAAATTCAATTAGTCATACTTTGATTTCAATTTCTTTTGGTGTATGTGTAATGTGTTCTATAAAAATTATTTCTTTATATTTGAAGTTGATTGTGTTTAACTTATAATTAATTAAATTGATTTAAAGTTTATTTATTGAAGTAAATGAAAGGCTCATTATAAGACTTTAAGTCTTAGAGTTTCTGGCTTATAAGAGGCCATTAGATAATTAACAAAAAGTCTAGCTTACAAGTACCTTTACCTTTTCTCTTTACCTTTTATATGCGCACTTTGTGCGACCTTTTCAGGGTTAGGAAAACGTGAGTAGATTACAGTGTACAGTGGAACAAACTTCTACGTGTATGTGTGCATTAAGTTTCAATTATAAGTAAGGATTATAAGGACCAACAAATCCATTATCTGCGATTCTTTCTGTAAATTTATTTTTGAGAATTATTTTGACGCTATCATTTTTACGTTTGTATAGTAAATATGCATTGGATTTAAATGTTGTTGTATTATTAAATTTTCTTGGAAAATTTTCAGTACATTGTTTCGTATTTTTATCCATACATGGACAATTTATATTTTGCATACCACAGGGACCGCATATCATAAATTGTTTAAGAATACTATATAATTATGGATAAATATCTCTATTTGGGATTTCTGCACTTATTATTTTATCAACTTTTTCGGGAATATCAAATTTATCATTTTTATCCAAGAGTAAGTTGTTGCTAACATATGCATATACGGTAATCCTCGTTTTTAAAATTCAATCTCATAATTATATGCAATACATTTTCCTGATATTCCCATTTTTATTACTAAATTTTTGAGTTCTTCTACTTTTTGATAAAATACTTTTGTTATAATATCTGGTCTATCTATTGCATTTTCATAAATTTTCAAGTTTTCAGTTATTTCTTTTCAATGTGGGTTACAGGTCATAGTTACAAAAAGGTCAGGTTCACCACGATAATTTAAGAGTGTCATTGAGTCAATGTAATTTTTTTTTAAAGTCGTGGACTTCCTGTAAAGCTTGACGGTAATATTACCATTTTTCCAATTTTTAAAGAATCTAATTTTTTTTTTGTTATGTAAATAGTCCATAACACCTTTGTAACAATCACTTCTTAATAAGTTTTGGTTTTTTCGTATGAAATATAATCTGGAAGTTTCAACGTTTTCAAACGCATCAACAATGAACTGATGAGATAATTTTCCCAAATTAAGGAATGGATTAAATTCATGTCTAACACTAAATCTATAATTATGAAATTTCAAATATGAAATATTAGATTTTTCAAATTTACTTTTCATATTTGGCATCCATCCAACACCACCATTAGGATGAATAAGCGGATATGTCATAGGATCTGTATGTTTGCTAATTGTCGGTATACTAATTGGTTTATCATACTTAGAGTAAATGACAATATCACGTTCAATAGAAGGGAGATCGTCTTCTCCAACATATACTATTGCAACTTCATTAGAGGTAGGTAGATTATATCTATTTTTATTCAAATTATTATTGCGGACAATAGACACAGTAACAGTTCTTGGAGGACAATAGATTTTTTACATCATTGTAATTCTTCTTCTTCTACTTTAAGCATTATTTTATAGGCTTTAGCATAAGGGTTAATGTCTCTTATCAAAATATCTAAATTTTTTAATAATGTTAAATTTATATTAAACTTATTCCGTTCAATCGTTGCCATTTCATTATCTTAAATATATTATTGTCCATATTTACGTGCTTCATCTTTATTAGGATGTAACGCATATACATTATGGTAAATTTGTCCACATATTCTAATAACTTGTGGTCCTTCACCCGGCAATGTATTAAAATTGGCACCAAAATTTGCGAATGCCGAAAATCAATAATTTCTTCCGTTAATTCAGTTGCTAAAAACTTTAATTGTTCTGGGTAAGGAGGATTTTTTAACAATTCTACTTCACCTTTATGACAACAATTAGAGAAATCGTTACTTTTAGTATATTCGAAAGCAAAATGTTTCGCATCACAATAAACACATGTATTTGTCATGGAACCAATGTTATTTTCAGATATGAGATTTTCATCGAAATATATATTTGCTATACAACCAATCAGTTTCGAATTCATTTTTTCATTCAATTTCTTCAATTATTTTTCTACTTTGTCCTTTATTGTTTTATCAATAACTTTGTTCAGTACAATATTATGATTGTTATTATAATTATTATTATTATAATTCTCATTATAATTATTGTCTTCAATTTTTAATCGTTTACACTTAATAAATAATATCTTTATCTGATAAGAATCATATTTATGTTTTCGCTTTTTTTCATCTATTGGTTTATTTATTGTAATATCATTATTAAGAGCAGGCCGGATTCGCTGTCCTTGTCTAATTGGCATTTTTGTTATTTACTCAAGTATTAATCGGTGTATCTGCAAATTGAAGGTTAAGCGCAATAGATATTATTATTACAAATATTTATGCACAAGAAAAAAAAAATCTATCGCTTTGTTTTTGAGAAAAGTAAGGAACGCGAAAATATTATAAACATAATCTTTTACTTCGGCGTTCCTTACTTTTCTCAAAAACAAATTCGGTGATTTTTTTTTTCTTGTGCATAAATATTCATAATAATAATATCTATTGCGATCAACCTTTATTTTGAAGATACACCGATTAATACTTGAGTAAATAACAAACAACTCAATTGTTACTCGGTCGGTATCAGGTTCTACTCCGGCCTACCGTTAACATGTTTATTGTCATCAAATTCTATTTGATTACATCTTGTGCGTAATTCTTTTAATTGGTAGCAATCATTTTCTACTTGTGTTTTCTTAATAATATTGGCATTTTCCAATTTTTGATTTTTAATTTGTATCATTCTCTCATATTCATTATATTGTTCACTAATAACTTTTCCATAAGTATCTTTTTTGCGTAATTTTTTCTTTTTCATGCAATTTTTTCAATTTATTAGTATCTCTATTTTCCATTGATTTTATTTTTTATATCTTAATATTTTCAATTTTTTTTATATTCATTTAGTTGTTCTTTTTTCATTTTTATGCAAGCTTTTTTCTTACGTGTAGCTTCATTTGTACGTATTTGTTTCATTTTATCAGTACTCTTTTTTATCTTTGATTTCATTTTTGTTATTTTAGTATTTTTTAATTTTGCTTTCTCATAGAGAAAGCATTGTATCGATAAAAAATTTTTTTCTATTTTTGGTATTAATTTGTACATATTTAGACTCAGGGAGTCGAAAAAAGTGGTTTCCAGAAAATGTCTGTATGTATGTGTGTGTGTGTGTGTGTGTGTGTGTGTGTGTGTGTGTGTGTGTGTGTTGTGTGTGTGTGTTTGTGTGTGTGTGTGTGTGTGTGTGTGTGTATGATTTCAGTACGCCAAAAATATCTTGAGAACTACTCGATGGGTTCACTTCAAATTTTGCATGCAATTTATTTTTTTGTCCAACTGGAGGGGAAGCTATTGAAAATTGATCTTCTTAGTTCAGTTTTTTTTAGAGCTATTTTAAGAATTTTAAAAAAATTTTTATTTTTTATTTTTTTGGTAGTTTACGTAAACTACTCTACGAATTTTCTTGAAAATTTGTCTGAACATTATTTGCGACTGCCAAAAGAAGAAAAACTTTTACTAACTGATTTTCTTAGCGCACTTTTAATTTTAGAGCAATTTGAAAATTAAAAAAAAAAAATTTTTTTTTATTTTTCTTTTATTTTATGAAAACTCGATATTTTATGAAAATTCGATAGATTTGCTTTAAAATTTGTATGCAAGTTATTCGCTATTGTCTGAGGAAAATTAGCTTTGAAAAACTCATTTCTTTAGCGCAGTTATAATTTTAGAGCATTTAGAAAATTTTTGAAAAAATGTTTATTTTTCATTTTTTTTTATATTACACAAAAACCATTCGTTAGATTTGCTCTAAAATCATTATGCAAATCATTCGTTATTGCCTTAATAAAATAAGCTTTGGAAAACTTATATTCTTAGTGCAGTTTTGATTTAAGAGAATTTTGAAAATTTAGAAAAAAAATTTTTCATTTCTTTTGGGTCTTACGTAAACTACTCTAAGAATTCGTTTAAAAATTTGTATAGTAATTATTTGCTACTCTTCAAATAATAAAAACATTTGAAAACTGATTTTTTTGGCATACTATTAATTTTAGAGTATTTTGAAAATTTTTAAAAAAGTTGTTATTTTTTATTATTTTTTTATTTTACGAAAACCATTCGATAGATTTGCTCCAAAATTTGTATGCAAGTTATTCGCTATTTTCTGAAGAAAATAAGCTTTGGAAAAATTATTTTCTTAGCGCAGTTATAATTTTAGAGCACTTTGAAAATTTTGAAAAAAATTTATTTTAAATTTTTCATTTTTTTTTGGATCTTACGTAAACTACTCTAAGAATTTGCTTAAAAATGTGTATAGAAATTATTTGATACTGTTAAAATAATAAAAACATTTAAAAACTGATTTGTATGCAAGTTATTTACTACTGTCTGAAGAAAACAAGTTTTGGAAGACTAATTTTTTCAGTGCAGTTTTAATTTAAGAGAATTTTGAAAATTTTCATACAAATTTTTATTTTTCATTTATCTTCTTTCTTAGCGTGGTTACGATTAGAAATTTCGTTGTCATCGTTCTTTTAAAGTACAAATTTATAAATAAATATTAATGTTAGACAATTTTTTTTATATTAAAATCACATTTAAATAAATATAAAAAAATTAATGAAACTCAAAGAGCTCTATGAGAAAGTATTCCGCCAAAGCACTTGGCAGCGTTTTTCTTTATATTTATTGGATTGTTTTTCTTTAATTTTTACATAATCTACTTTTTTACGTAAAGCTTCATTCGCGCGTATTTGTACCAATTAATCAATACTCATTTTTTCCTTGAATTTCAATTTTGTTATCTTAGTATTTTCTGATTTTTCTTCATATTATTTTGTTTTTTTTTCTTTAATTTTTATATAAGCTTCTTTCTTACGTAAAGCCTCATTCGCACGTATTTGTTCCAATTTATCAATAGTCATTTTTTCCTTGAATCTCAATTTTTTATCTTAGTATTTACTAATTTTTCTTTATATTTTTCTGGTTGTTTTTCTTCAATTTTTATGAAAGCTTCTTTCTTACGTAAAGCCTCATTCGCACGTATTTGTTTTAATTTATCAGTACTCATTGTTTCTTTGAATTTCAATTTTTTTGTCTTAGTATTTTTTAATTTTTCTTCATATTTCTTCGTTTGTTTTTCTTTAATTTTTATATAAGCTTCTTTCTTGCGTAAAGCCTCATCCGCACGTATTTGTTCCAGTTTATCAGTACTCATTGTTTCCTTGAATTGCCATTTTGTTATCTTAGTATTTTTTAATTTTTGTTTATATTTATTTGGTTGTCCTTTTTTCATTTTCATATAAGCTTTTTTCTTACGTCAAGTTTCCTGAACACGTCTTAGTTCTAATTTATCATTACTTTTTTTTTCTTGCATTTTCATAATAATGTCTTTTACTGAAATTTGTTTATATTTATGTGATTGTTCTGTTACCATTTTCCTTAACGGGATGTCGGAGCTGCAGTGATTGAGTTTTGCTTTTTTTATTTTATCAATATCTTTTTTAATTCATAAATTAAACAAATATAATGATTTGTCCGCACTAAAGCTATATTAATACAATAATTTTTGTAAAAATAAAAAATCATTTGGACTTATTATTTTTTTATGAGCTTGGATTGGAAATTAGATATCAAACTCGATAAAGCTAACCATATTATTTATTATAACTTTGTATGTATGATATCTTGGTGGATTTCTTGAGTTGTCCGCACTAGAGTTTAATCTTACAAATATTTACTTTGTAGCAAAAAAACTCGATTAAACGCATCGTTTATTCATAAGTTAGGATTGGAAATATTATTAGAAGGCGGGCAGCTTCGTCATGCTCTCAAGTCCTGTTACAAATAAAGCTTATTTTATATCTATTTCTTTTGATTCTTTTTTTTCTTCATTTAATTTAATCTCAATTGTGCTAATTTTATTATCGTTATAATTTAAGTGGATTTCATCGATTCCCATTATATCAGTATTTGGTTTTTAAAAATTTGTATACGAAATGTCATCGGCAATTTCCATCAAAATTGTTTAATGATTCGAATTCTTTTGTTTACGATACATTTCCATGATCTTTTTTTGTTCTGCCAATAAATGCGTTTGTGAGTTTTTTTCTAATAGTTCAAGCTCGGTGAAATCTAAATTTAATGGTATTTAATTTAGACGTTGCTCATGACAAAAACTCCTCCTTATCATGTCCGGTGGATTATCGTAATTAATATTTGCATTATTATAATTTTGCAAAACTGGAAACATTCTAATTTGTTGCGTTCTAAAAATTCTTGATAAACGTAATCTCATTAGAGAAACATCATATTTTAAACAACATGGACCTAAATTATCAAGTATTGCAATAGCAAAAACAATTGCAAAAACGCCACAATCATAATTATCTGTTTGTGATTGTACTGTTTCGAATACTATGCTCAATTCTGATTTGTTTGGGAATAATCTGTTTATATAAATCTCATGCTCATCTGGTAGATATTTAAGATTTAAA
The DNA here is from genome assembly GCA_017163975.1 of Anastatus disparis. Lineage (NCBI taxonomy): Eukaryota > Metazoa > Arthropoda > Insecta > Hymenoptera > Eupelmidae > Anastatus > Anastatus disparis. Next base: position 3,880,407 of record JAFFSR010000351.1, on the reverse strand, counting down.
CGGTCATATATATGAATTACCTTATTATTATAATACACACAAATTCGGTGACACTTTTCCAAATTTCCGGAAAATAATAACTGTATAAATTCTCCATCAATCGGTACTGATTTAATATGTTGTGGTCTTTGAATTGGTAAACTTAGTTGCATGTTGAATGAGGTGTACCGGTTTGAAATATTATTAAATTCTAATATATGAATATCAGTTAATATGAAAGCAATTCCACTATACAATCCCTGTCCTTTAACAATCAATTTATCTTTCTCAGTCAAAACCATTATTGAAAATTAAAATTCTTTTAAGAATTTTAATTCATTTTCAATGAACTTTTTTCAAAGATATTCACAAAATTATTGCTTCTATATTAACTAATTTAATTTACTGCCTTTTTACTTTAAAAGCTGAAAAATAAAAGAAATTATGAAAAATGCTATGCATTAATTATTATATGATAAATAAATAATAATAAAATTCGTAAAAATAATATAATGATAAAAATGGTTATTTTCAGCAATTATACATTAATATATATATATATATATGGGACATTTCACACAAACTGGAAGTGCAAAAAAATAAAAATCGCTGAAACTCTGAGAATATATTCTGTTTGTTACCCAAAATGTATAAAAAAATTTTCAAGGATTTAGATTGAAGAATCAAGAGCCATAAATCCTTAAAATTTGGAAATTTTTCAAAATTTTTGGAAAAGTACGAACTTTATGATTTTTTTTCTGAAAATCCTGATGTTTTACAGGGAAATTCATAAGAATACTTCTTGTTGTAAATGAAGAGGAGAGTTAGCATGATTTTTTACAGACCTAAATTTCGAAGTTTTCTATTGGTTCTTACATGTATTACATGGTAATTGGAATTACTCATTGTTTGCCACTTCAGAAATTGCTTTTCGAGGGCTTATTTTCTTCTATTTTTTATTAACTTCAGAATAAATTAATGATTGTGTAAGAAAAAGCCACTAATAAGGAGTTATGACAGTTTAAAATATATATATTTCAATGTATCATTTATTTTTTATATTAAATATAAATGTATATTTTTATCCATGATTAATTTTTATATTAAAAATAAATGATACATGTAAATATATATTTTAAACTGTCATAACTCGTTATTGTTGGCTCTGACTTACATGATAAAAAATTTATTTTGAAGTTCATGTAAAATAGAAAAAATAAGCTCGCGAAAAGAAATTTCTGAAGTGGCGAACCATGAGCAATTTCAATTACCATGTAATACATATAAGAACCAATAGAAAACTTCAAAATTCAGGTTCTGTAAAGAATCATGCTAACTCTGCTCTTCATTTAAAACAAGAAGTATTCTTATGAATCTCTCTCTAAAATATCAAGATTTTCAGAAAAAAAAATGATTAAGAGTCAGCTGTATACTGACACAGTTACCTGTTTTACCGAATCTATTTAAAATTTATTTTCTATAAAAACTAATAGCTTCAGGCAGAAACAAACAGATGGTTTCGATTCGTGTAATAGAAAGCAATATTTTCTCTGATAAGAATAATTTAATTCCACCGCTTTATTTTCAAGAAAAGTTGGAATAACTTGAAAATCCCATTATTTGACACTAATTTCTAATTTTTTAAGTTATTCCAACTTTTCTTAAAAACGAAGCAATAAAATTAATTTATACTAATCAAAGAAAATATTACATTTTATTAAACACATCGAAACCATCTCTTTATTTTTGCCTCTTGTTGCTAATTTTGGGAAAAAAGTCAATTTTTTAATTAGAAAAGGACAGAGATACAGCGGACTCTTAAGTTGGGACTTTTCTAAAAATTTCCAAATTTTAAGCATTTATAGCTCTTGATCCTTCTAATCTAATTCCTTGAAAATTTATTTACATATTTTGGATAACAAAAAGAATATATTTCTAGAGTTTCAGAGATTTTTATTTTTCTGCTCTTCCAGTTGGTGTCCCTGTCAAAAAAGTCCAGGTGGATTTTCACGTGGATATTCCAAGTGGATTTTCAGTCTGATTTACTCGGATTTTCAGTCTGATTACTTGGATTTTCAGTCTGAAAATCTACCCTGATTATGGTTATTTTTAAGCAATCAAAAGAATATTTTTATAAAATAAAATTTATTTGCGTTTTTCATTGCAATCACAAAAATTTCTCTGCTCATTGAATAGAATAGAACGTGAGAAAGCAGGCCGAATGATTGTCGTTTTAGACAAAATTAAACTGTTAGTTTATAAGCTCTAAAGTCTTTTATTCTTTTCGTGCGCGTTCGCTTGCCATAAGAAAGTCAATACATAAAAAGAGTGGTAGCCCCCTAGTGGTTAGTTATTGAATATGAATATACACATGTATATAATAGTACTGGTGATTAATGGTTAGGGGGATGCTCCGCTTTCTACCTATTAGAGCTTATAAACAGTTTAATTTTGTCTAAAACGACGATCATTCGGCCTGCTTTCTCACGTTCAATTCTATTCAATGAACAGAGATATTTTTGTGGTTGCAATGAAAAACGCAAATAAATTTAATTATATAAAAATATTTTTTTGATTGCTTAAAAATAACCAAATCCACATGGAATATCCACCTGGAAATCCACCTGGACTTTTTTGACAGGAGTGAAATGTCCGACATATATATATATATATATATATATATATATATATATATATATATATATATATATATATATTTTATTCATTAAAAATTTTGTTTTAAAAAGAACTAAAATGAAAATTATTTTGAGTTATTTCTAATAATTGTATTCTTCAATTTATTTACAGTTATTTACGGATATTTGCAGTATCTACATTTAAAAATGTATAAATGATGATAAACAATGATTATTTATCTCCAGCCTAACGCTTTAACATTGTTATTTACAATTTTCAATATTTTCTTTTAATCATTTGTTTATTCACAGTATTATTCTACTTTAAAAAATAATTTTCATACAAGGTGATGAAATATTTAACCATAAGATAATATATATATATATATATATATATATATATATATATATATATATATATATATATATATATATATATATATATATAGATGTTGCATATCACAAGAAAATTTACACATCAAAACTAATTCTCTAATGTAAAAAATAAAAAATTAAATTGATAGAATTTTGAAATTTTGATATGGGAATACTTTTTACAAATAACTTTTTAATAACTTTGAAAAATGATAAATTTTTTAAATCACTTGTGGTATTGAATGCTAATTAAATTTAGTTTTAACATGAAGATAATTATTCAAGTTGGAAATGTATTAAATGAAATAATATAACTATTTATAAGTTATCACTTAAGGGCACAAAACACCTTTTTTCTGGTCCCAACATCAAATTTGGGTTTATTTCTTTTTTATATAGGAAATTTACTGTAGAATAAGCTCCAACAAGTTTTTTTACCCTATCTCATTTAGTTTCGTTTTTATGAAGAAATTAGTAAGATAAACTTTTAACTGATTTTTTTGTTAATTTTGCTATTTTGAGATTTTTCTTAAATTTTTAGCTAATCTTATTAAAACACTATAAGAACTTTTTTTTTATTATTTGATTCAATAATTCATGAATCATAAATTAATCTCCAAAAAGTTTTTTTAAGACATTTAATTTTGTTTTTATTTATAAAGTATATAATGATATAATTTTTACAAATTTAAAAAATTTTAAGAATTATTTTAAATTAAATTTTTATTGATTTTTTTTAGGTTTAATTGAAAAAAAAAGAGTTTATTTTTGTAATTTTAACAAAATATTTATCTTGATTTAAGTTCTAAAAAGTTTTACATCCATATTTGATTCCGTTTTGATTTTGTAAAAAAACGAGTGGCACATAGTTATTCATGTAATTTTTTATCAATTTGAATTTCGCGCGTTCGCGCTTTCGGCTCGTATCATTTCGCTACGTGACAGTCAGTCTCAGCTGATTGTATGGTCAGTTTGCAATAAGTTTGTTTATTTAAAGTGCATTTAAAAAATTATTAGTAGGTTTTGTGGTTTGATTTACGTAAAATTATTAATTTTTAATAAATTACACGTTCGCGAGTTATTTCATATTTTTTTATGTGCGCCTGAAATTCTACGTTTATCTAAATAGAAAGTGTAAAAAGCTTGAATGGACATTAAGAATACGAACCTCAAAAATGTCAAATAATGAAAGAGATACAAGAGGCAGATTTCATAACCAACATCAAGATAGAAAACGATCTACAGGAAGATCTAAAAAGAGGCCAAGGAAATTTCTTGGTAGGAGTAAAAAAAATTCTCCTGAAGCTAAGAGAAGTAGACCCTCTACTTCTTTTAATAAACTGAAAATAACAGAATTTTCAAGTTCCAGGATAAAAAATAGAAATGTTGATATCAACGTTCTATCTTCTATGTTAGAAAAATTGTGTTGCAGTGTGTACCATCATAAGATAAAATTTATTGAAACCTCTTTTCGAGGATAAGGATTCAAAATTAATATGAATTGTGATTTTTGTGATGAATAAGCAACTGTAAACTCTAACAAGAGAGAAAGTGCTTATGGACAATACGTATAAAGTTAACAGATATAATGTTCTTGCTACTCGTGTACTTGGCCAAGGACTTGCAAGTTTGTCTAGTTTTTGTAGTTTAATAGATTTATCAAAGCCAGCGTTCAGTGCTATAAATAGTTAAGAGGAGGTCACGTATCTCTGTCCTTTTCTAATCAAAGAATTGAATTTTTTACAGAAACTAATAACTTTATCAAAAAATGAAGAGAAAGCCGCATCTCGTAATAAAAAAAGCAATATTTTCTTTTATAAGAAAGAATTAATTCAATTGCTTCGTTTTCAAGAAAACCTTGAAAAACTTAAATCATAGAGGTTAGGGTGGACAATTTGGTTTTTCAAGGTTTTCTTGAAAACGAAGCAATAAAATTAATTTTTTCTTATCAAAGAAAATATTGCTTTTTTTGATACAAGATGCGGCTTTCTCTTCATTTTTTGATAAAGTTATTAGTTTTTGTAAAAAAATCATTTCTTTGATTAGAAAAGGACAGAGATACGTGACCTCCTCTTAAATAACAAAAGTATACGAACAAGTGGCAAAAGGTTCTACATCTGAAGCTGTTAAAAAATAACTTGAATCGACTTCTCCAAATAGTGCTGATATTGATATAACTTTCTCAAGATGTTGGAGAAATTGAACATCGAACTTGGAAATGTATCTGTCGAGTGGGTCAGGACTTTGAATGATAAAAGATAATTCAATGTAGAGTGATCAAGTTAGTCTCAATCGAAAGAAGCACATACTCTGAAAAGAAAAGTACGAATAGGTGTGATGGTTTTTTATACACCGGGTGCATATTAAATTCATGTAAGTGTATAATTCTAATTAATTATTATTACATATTTGGGTATAAATTCTATTTATAAATTTTAATATTAATTAAAATATAAATTATAAATCCAAATTTTACTTCTTAATTTTGAATTTGAATTATAAAATAAAATATCATATGATTACTCCATATTAAATATTATTTCTTAGTTTTCAGCTAATTCAAGGTTAGTACGAGTAATCCTAACAACCATCAGAGTAACAAATAACTATGTATTTGTTGATTCTTACAACAAATACACAGTTTCATTGGTGAATAAGGGTAAGTACTGACAAAATATCTTATAATAAGAAAAATTATTATTATTGATTATTTTAATAACTTATATCTTTTTGCATTTCAGCTTTATCTAGTCGATAACAAGGTTCTTTTGTCTGTTATCTCTTTTTTATATTGTTGGCTAATATAAATAAGAAATACCATGAAAGAATCATCTTATGAAAGATACGTATAGCATTGATAATTTTAAGATATAATAATTAAGAACTTTAAAGCTGTTTTTCTTAAATATTGAATTTTTAAAATTTTAGGTGCTGGGCCGTAAGGTTTAAGCTGAACCCATGGATGGATTTGACTTTTCCAAACGGTTTTGGCTTCAGTATTAGCATCATTCTCGCATGAATGGAGGATTTTAAAATCGAATGACTAGAAGTAGTAAAAAAACCCAAAAATAAGGTAAAAATATTAAAATTTATTAAAAAAATTGATATTTTTTGTTAAAGAATAAAAAATTTTTTGTGTTTCAGAAATTCCTTTATTCATGCGAGAATAGTAGTAATATTGAAGCTAAAACCATTTGGAAGAGTTAAATCCATCCATGGGTTCAGCTTAAACCTTACGGTCAAGAGCTTATGAGTACAAAGGTTCATCGAATGACTGTGGGCTTACAACTAAAGCAAAATTTTGCTTATAATAGCTTAAATTAAAGGTATTCGAGTCTATTTCTAGATATTTCATTTATTAAAAAATAATCAAGTTAAATATAATGAATATTGAATATTTGTGTTTGCAGGTTATAAAAGTGTTTTGTCCCCTTAAGGAGGTACCTTCGTCCACCACTCGAGTCAAATTTTCATTATGCTTCTTTGTTTAAAAGTTACTAGATATCTCCCCTCTCCAAGAATTTATTTTTTGTATGGTAATTTTTACATACTCGATAGAATTAGCATCAATATAAAAAAAAAGAAATAATTTTTATTTAAAACTAAAAAATTAAAATTAATTAAAGAGCTAAGATCATCATCTTTACTGTCCAAATCATTTACATGCTCTTTTTACGAAATTTGAAAATTTGAGGTTATGGTGTGTTTTTGCCACCATCCGCTATGTACGATAAAAGCAACTTGATTCGTACATAAATGAATAACTTATTCATTTATATTTCCGTGTAAAAGTAGTGAAAGTTTCTGAAAATTATTTTATAAGTTGCCAGTAATATTATGTTTATCCTCAAAAAATTTCATTTCATTCTGTTTTGTAAATTTTAAGATCAACTACAATATTAACGTTTCCCCATAAGAACCAATGTTATATAATTATTCTAATTTCTCATTAACGAGATAACGAATTATCATGAAATTTTATATGTGCATTTTAGACATGAAAATAAACAATTTTGCAGGGTTTTGACCAAATCTGTTTTGTCATACTAAAGCGAAGGTACCTCCTTAATAATAATTTTTTAAACTTTTTATTCATAGTTTAAAATAATATTAAATATATGATTATCATTTTAATAGTTTTTATAAAATATTATGTAAATTTTATAAGTATATATTATTTAAGGAGATGTAAAATGGACAGTACACCTTCGCCGATAAATATTGACTATATTTCCATTGTATTTCAAAATTTTGAATAAAGAGATGCATTAACATATAATATGTATCACGAAGATTATCCAGTTAAATTTTTAAATAAATCTATTCATTAGTCATTGAGGAGTTTGGGTTCCAATATTATTTACTAATATTTTTCTATTTGGAATCAGAAATCTAAATATCTTGAAAACTAATGATTAGAATAATTTGAAAATTTAAATAAATAATCATCATGGTATATACTACACTTTGAAAAATTTTCTGGTAACTATACCAGTTTCCTGTAAATAATTACATGTTTTAGCGATGTGAAGTTACATTTTTATGTAACTTTACATCGCTGAGCGTAGGTCCTACTATGATCGCGGTATTTTCCCCGTGCTTAGCAGTGTGATGTTACAGTCAATATCAACCCTACTGAAAAATATATATGAGATCTCATATGAGATCTCATTTATATTTTACATTTTCAACCCCACTAAAAAATATATATGAGATCTCATATGAGATCTCACATGCGATCTCAAATGAGATCCCACATGAGATCTCATATGAGATCCCGTATGAGATCTCATATATATTTTCTATTTCCAACCCTACTAAGAAATATAAATGAGATCTCATATGAGATCTCACATGCGATCTCATATGAGTTCTCGCATGAGATCACACATTACAATCTCATATATACTTTATATTTTCAACCCCGACTGAAAAATCTATATGAGATCTCATATGAGATCTCATATGAGATCTCATATAGATATTTCAGTAGGGGTTGAAAATATAAAGTATATATGAGAACTCATACGAGATCTCATATGAGATCTCATATGAGATTGTAATGTGTGATCTCATATATATTTCTTTGTAGGGTTGAAAATAGAAAATATATATGAGATCTCATACGGGATCTCATATGAGATCTGATATGAGATCGCATATGAGATCGCATGTGAGATCTCATATGAGATCTCATATATATTTTTTAGTAGGGTTGAAAATGTAAAATATAAATGAGATCTCATATGAGATCTCATATACATTTTTCAGTAGGGAAAATGGCTGTCCGGTAAAAATACATGACATACGTGAACTTTCGCGACAGTAGAAACACATTTTAAACACAATAAGAAATATTTTATTCTTATTAATTGATGTTTAACATAAAATTATTAAATAATTTTTTCAAATTTCATAGTGTCATGAGCAATAAACGTTTAACGTATATTTTTTATTAAATTATATCGAATGTAGGTTAGAAACGATGGATTATGTAATTTTACCGGTTTTCATGTGTATTTAACACGTTCAGCAAGGTTCCTGATAGTTACCATGCTCAGCGATGTGAAGTTCCAAAAAATTTTTTACTGTGTACAAGTTAATACATTCCTTTTATGGAAATTCAGAAATGGAATGGAAAGACATCAGTTAAATATGACAGTTAATTTTTATATCTTTTCATAGTGAAATATAATCAAACTTTGACAACAAATTCAACATAATAAAATAATTGTACTTTCAATGATCATATTTAATACAAATTTTAGAGTGATATTACAGAATATTATTTTTTCCCGCATTTATAATAAGTGTTTCGCAAATAATAAGTAAATTTTCTTTTGAAATGTTTACTTTTTTAGGGGAAATTTCACTTCTATCTAGACAGTTCATAAATATAAATTCATAATTATAGACATAATAAGAAAAAATTATTCATATTTCATATATTTTCCTATCTTTATAATTGACTATTAAAAAAAATTTAATATCAAATAAATAATTTTTTTAAAGTGTATTTCATAAAAATTATGTTCAAACGATATTTAAAAAAATATTTTTATATCATGTAATGATAATTTTTCAAATAAGGTAATTTGATGCATTTTAAAAATGAATATGTTTCTCTTATTAAAAATATTATTGCTTTAATGAAATGAATTTTAATATATTTAATTGTTAACAATTTTTATATAAATGACAATTCATTTAAATACAAACACGTGTACAAATGAAAATGTAACTAAGGTAAATATAATTTTAATATATTAAAATGTAATTTTAATATATTTAATTTTTAACAATTTTTATATAAATGACAAATTATTTAAATACTAACACTTGTACAAATGAAAATGTAATTAAGGATGAATCTATGTTATTTATAAAAAATCGTTAACAAGTAACTTTTTGAATAATATATTTTCATGAAAACTAATTTAAATACTTTATTCTCTGAATGATAACTGAATAAAATTTTAATTTAATAAATTTAGTCATACAATTATAAATATATAATATTTATATAACTGTTCATTAAATAAAATGATTATTTCTTTAATATATATATTAAAAAAATAATTATTACAATAGATTGTAGTTAAATAAAAATGTTTATTTCAATAATTATGTCGTTGAAATTTATTTTGATGAAAATGTTATTTGATTGACATTTACAGCATTATTTTAACTATATTTGAAAGGTTACTTGCCATCAATGAAAAAATATTTAATTATTTAAATTAATAATTTATTAATATCAAGAATTTCCTAAAAATTATAATATTTATGTTATACAAACCTTACTTGTGATACATACACTTTGTAATATTTGTATCTCATTAAAATTTTATGTTAGATGCAAAAAGGATTGTTAAGTAATTGCAAATAGTTATTTTATTATTCTGAAATATTGAAATTTAAAATTAACGAAAAATGTGTATTTTAATCTTATGGTTTTTTAATTTAAATTTCGTATTTCATACATATAAAATACATTTGTGAAGATATTTTTATTAGAAATAAACACAGAATTTTTTTAAGCATGTTTCACGTAAAAATTAATTTCATAATTCAAATTCATGGCCATATATTAAGGTTTGGAAATTATAGTTGTTACTCAGTTCCCAGTTCTCAGTTTATTCATATCAAATATCGTAATATCTTTATTTTTCTTATGGAAGTAGATTGAGAAATAGTCACTTGATGAAATAAATTATGCAATTTTTTACTTTAAGCACATGTGTACATATATTTTTATATTATGTTTCATCAAATTATTTTTAATTTTATTTTGTACTCAAAATCAACTTAAATTAATTAATTCTTATTTACTTAAAATTAGTCATCTATGCATAATAATATAATAAGAGAAAATTCAACCGAGCGACGTTAGGAGCGAAAAACTTCAATATAATTAATACCTATCAACGTAAAACCCATTAAATTGTGTAACAATTTTTAACAGTTGATAAATATAATGTAAATCATATGATATAAATATCAATTTTAAATTACTAATAATTAATTTAAAACTCAAAAGTAACTATTTTAAAACGGAATATGGAAGATAAACATGTATCGTTTTATTCCATCACGAATTAAAATATTAATTATTAGTAATTTTAAATTGTTATATATTATATAAAGAATTCTATATTTAATAATTTTTAATTTCAGTAACAGGAAAAGCCGCCCAAAAAGAGATTAATAATTACATTTTCTGCGAAATATTGCCCTTGAATTGAGTAGGTGAAATATCAGTCTTAGTTCCAAAAAAAGACACTAAGCATCGCATATTAACGCTCTTACTTCATAATATAATAGTACCAACATTGATCCCTAAAATTCAAGCTATAGTACTACTTGAAATTATATCGCCACTCTTTGTTTAAGTATCTTAGTACATAAATTAGATATACTTGATTTAGAACCTATTTTAACAATACTTTCCTTTCTCCGTGCAGTTGTTAGTTCTAGTAAACGACAAATACCGTTTTCGATTATTTCATGGTTCGTGATTGAAACACGTGAATAAAAAAAATGAATTCCTATTTTATTTTTCCATTGATTCTAAAGCAATTTAGTAGAACAAATTCTTAATTCATCATGATATAATTTGTATTTAAACAATTTTTATGCACATTGTAACTTTAATTAATCTTTTTTATAAAAATATAAAAATTTAATTTAGTACAAAACTAGAATATCAAAATTCATAAGTTGCGGCAATTCTATTTTATTTTAAAATTGGCTAATTTATACATAATAATATAATATATGAAAATTCAACCGAGCGACGTTAGGAGCGAGGTATTTTTTGCTAGTTATTTATTATATAGATAAATATATTCTTTATTTGAAGAGTGAATGAAGAGCAGTCGATTGATCGTCATTGTTCCTTGAGCCCACAACGTGTTCAAATCATCTCTAAATGTAAGTAATTTATTTTACAATTATATTTTTTTAAACTAAATTTTTTAAATATATTAATTTTATTTGTTTATTTATTTATTATCTCTATAAACTTTAATTTTTAATTTAAATAGTCACATAATTTTTTTAAAAAGTTAAAACATTTTTTTAATCTGAAGATCAAAGTTTTTTATTTGTTGGTGATGGTTAATATTTTTTGAAATTTTTGAAAATGTGAAAATTTATTTTTATTTTCAAAATTCTAACATTGTTTGTGTAAAAGTTGAAATATTTATTTTTATCTGTTTTTTATTTTGCAGTTGACATAATCATATCATCTAACAAAGAGGAAGAAAGCTGACAACGGATCTTCAATATCTCAATGTAAGTAATTTATTTTAGAATTATATATTTTTAATCAAAATTTTTGTTTATTTTTCATCTTTATAAACTTTAATTTTTTATTTTAAAATATTCATATAATTTTTTTTTAAAAAGTTCAAACATTTTTTTAATCTGAAGATCAAAGTTTTTCATTTGTTGATGATAGTTGATATAATACTTAAAAAAAATTTTTGATAATGTGAAAATTTATTTTTATTTTTAAAATATTAACATTGTTTTTGTAAAAATTAAAATATTTATTTTTATCTTTTTTTATTTTTACAGTTGACATAATCATCATCATATAACTAACAAAAAGGAAGAAAGTTGACAAGGAATCGAAATCATCAATGTCTCAAGGTAAATAATTTATTTAAGAAATATATATTTTCTTAATCAAAATTTTTTTCAATATATTAATTTTATACGTAAATATAACGTACAATTAAAGGATTGGTTTTTCAAAATTTTAACAAATGTTGATTGTATTGCATATTATATATATATATATATATATATATATAGTCGTAAGATAAGATTCAACCGAGCCCCCCCTCAGTCCCCCCTCAAATGTCTGTCCATACAGCCCCCCCTCAAATTACGTTGTAATTCCTCTTATAAATGACCATTTCAAAATAAACGTAACTGAGGCCCCCGCTCAGCCCCCTCGCCCCCCCCCCTCAACCCCCTCAATATGTCCCCCCCTCAATTTTTATAGCCCCCCCTTCACTATGATATTATGTTTTAGTAATTAGTAATAAAAAAATATTCTTATTTATAATAATATTCTATTATTATAATAACAATTATAAGTAATTGAATATTACTATAATTAGTAATATTTTATTATTATAATTGTAACTGTAACTAATTAATAATATAAAGTTTTTTCGCTGCATTTCATTTATATTCTAATATTGAATTTTAATAATGAAAAAAAAATTATTATTATTAATATTTCATTAATATGATTGCAAGCATAACTAATTGATAATACAAAGCTTTCTCTCTGTATTTCCTTTATTCAGATGAATATATAATATTTTTATTTTTATATATTGTATCTTTATTTTTATTATTGAAAAAATGTACTAATTACAAAAGTAAATTATAAATTACAAAATGAATTCAGCTTAATATCCATAGGTAATTCATTAACACTTGTATTTAAATGAAACATGTTTTTTTTAAACTAGAAATAAGATATTCACATATTTATCTTAATAAAAGATTTCTGGCCTGGAAACCAGCAAAAAATATATGGCTGCATTAAAAGCTTTAAAAGCTTACAAATTCATTTCTTATTGTCGCTGAAGCGTACAGATCTATTATTTGTTGTCGCTAGAAAAAAAGCTTATAAAAGCGTACAGATTTATTATTTGTTGTCGCCAACAAAAGCTTATAAAAAGCATACAGATTTATTGTTTGTTGTCTCTAAAAAAACTTTATATAAGCATACAAATATATTGTTTGTTGTTGCTAAAAAAGCTTACTAATTTATTTTTCATAATCGCTAAAAGAAACTTTTTTTTCTAAATCATAATGAGATATTTTTACAATTTTTGGATTAAGAATGATAAATGTAGAAACCTGTAATGTCCGTATTTTATAATCAAAACGAGAACAATATACTTGACTTTTTTTAAATTTTATGTAACGTCGCTGTATTTCAGCCATCATTACGATGCTAATTAGCGACGGAGATCGTCAGTGCGTTTGTGAACAAAGCACATGCAACGTACAGTGGTGATTGCATCAGCCTTGGAACTTGTGATCTCGAGATTACGAATCCATAGCTCTACAGTTAATAATATTATTTTTAAAATAAAATTTTTGCAATAGGAATTATTAAAAAATAGGTGTAATATAATTTAAATTAAAATATAATATACCCTATGTAATCTATGTCAACTTATATAAATATACACACTTATAAAAGAAGCCACCAATCACTGTATGAAGTAAGTTACATTTAAATACAATGAATATTAGGCATTGTTTTTTAGATATAATAATAAAAATAACTCAATAAAAAAAGGACAAGAATGTTTTATTTTAAAGTAAGCAATATTATTTATGTATATAACCAATGTATAGCTTAATGGTAAAATATATAACTATGAGCACAAGCAAGGTGACTACCTTATATCTCAAAATTCCAGTAAAATTATAAAAACATCCAATAATATAACAATTCAAGTAAGTAATTTACTCCTTTTATTGCTTAATGCGTGTACAATATTTATATATTTTCAATTATTTTTCATTTAAAAATAAGTATAGCGATGAAGGTTTGAGGTTATGAAACTTTGATTATTATATTTATATTATTCAGATTAAAAATCACCACAGTAGTAAAAAAAGTAATATATTTAAGTAATATTATTAAGATAAATTTATTCATATTATATATGTGCAGATTTGAATAGAAAAATAAGGTTAGAATAAATTAAGATAAAAATTTACTGATAACAGTGGATGATATAGTTGACAAGCAAGCTGTATATTTATTTTCAATGAATATTTGAATAGTTCACTTGTACTTGTACGAGTGTGTTATTTTATAATACACAATGAATTGATATTTAATATAATATATCTAACTGAATAGTTTACTTATATGAATGTGCTATTTCATAATATACAATACTATTTAGTTAAACTTATTATATTAAATATTAATACATAAATAAATAGAAGTATAAACATAATTTCTGTTTTCAATGAATATAATTTGGAAATAATTAACATACTGATAAAATTATAATTACGGTAGGAAGCTTTGTTATAGATTAACATATAAAATTTGTATTACAGTTGACGAATAAGTTGTATGTCTGTTTTTAATAAAAATTTAATAATTTATTTATATGAGTGTGCTATTATATAATATGCGATGAATTAATATTTAATATAATGTATTTAACTGAATAGTTGACTTGTACGAGTGAGTTATATTATCATATACAGTACTATTTAATTAAATATTTAATATTAAATATTAATACACGAAGTAAAAATATGGAAAAATATAGTTTATGTTTTCAATAAATAAAGTTTGAAAATAATTAACATACTGATAAAATTATAACTATGGTAAGCACCTTTTTTATCAATTCATATATAAAATTTGCATTATAGTTGACAAACAAACCACATGACTATTTTTTTAATAAAAATAATATTTAAAAAAAATAAAAAAAATAAAAAATAATATTTACTAATATAGGTGTGTTATTTTATAATACCCCTAGTGGAAATCAGTTTTGCTAATAACAGCAAACAACTGCTAATAACTGTTATAAATAGTTTAGTTTGAGACAGAAGTAGCGGTTATTTGCAGTTAATAGTAATTATTTGCAGTTATTAACAGTTATTAACATTTATACGCACAACAATTTTGTACAATACAATTTTTAAAAATTAAGATAATAGTAACAGTTATTTGCAGTTATTTTTTTATTTTTGCAGTTATTTACTGTTATTTGCGGATTCTTGCAAAAATTTTTTAAAAAGCGTATAATTGTTAATAACTGTAAATAATTGCAAGAAATTGTAAATAGCCGTAAATAAACGCAATTAACTACTAATAACTGTTAATGAAATAGCAAATAACTGCTTATGAATGGTAATAATTGCTAATAACTTTTAATAACTGATGATAACTGCTATTAACTGCAAATAACCGCTATTTCTGTCTCAAACTAAACTATTTATAACAGTTATTAGCAGCTACCAGCAGTTATTTGCAGTTATTAGCAATTATTTTTAATTATTAACAGTTATTAGCAAAACCGATATCCACTAGGGACGCTATGAATTAATATTTAATATAATATATTTAACTGGATAGTTTACTAATATAAGTGGTTTATTTTATAATATACAGACATAAGCTGAAATAACTTGGGCGCTTATGCACTTTCTACTCAACTATAGTTACTTAAGATATCAGACCTGAGTTTCAACCTGAAAAAAGATAATTTTTGGTTTTATAATATTAATTAACAAAACTTCTTTTTACCTTAAATATCCATTAAATATAAGAGTTCGATCCATGAATAATTTTAAAAAACCTTATCTGATACTTAAATCTTTTTCATTAGTCGAAGACTAGATTTTGTTTATTTTGGTGCTTGCCGTAGACTTTCTCAGCCGATTTTCAATAAATTGACTCGAAAATTTCCAAAGATCTTTAATTTATATATCTTCACAAAACAACAGTGCTGAAATTTCGATAAGATAAGTTTAAGTGAATGTTGAACTAAATTACCTACATAAAATTCACAAAAATATTCATTTTTTTTAATATTTTCAACTTTTTCTCAACCAAACTTTTAAATTCCTTTTTTTTCTTAAAACTAAATCTGTTATTTTGTAAAGATATATAAATAGAAGAACTCTGGAGATTTTGAAGTCGAATCGGCTGAAAATTTATGGCAAGCATTAAAATCAAGTTTTCGAATAAAGGAAAGAATTTCAGTCACCGGATGAGGTTTTTTAAAATTATTCATGGATCAAAGTCTTGAATTTAATAAATATTTGAAGTAAAAAGAAGTTTTATTATTAAATATTATAAGAAAAAAAAATAATCATTACATTAAAATTTTTTTTTTTCAGGCTTAAACTCAGACTTGATACCTTAAGTAACTTAAACCAAAATATCTCAAATCTTAGGTTATTGAAGTATTATTTTTTTCAGTGTACGTTTAAGAAATTAACACAATAATAGTTCTTAAATTGAAACACTATTGTGATTGCGATAATGTTGCACGTGTATCATCCCTTAAGATGAGATGGAAATGTATTTAAATATACAGTACCGCTCAAAAGTTCGTAGAAATTTTTTTTTTTAACTCAACTTCAAACTGCGATATTTCGGAAATGACTCGATAAATTTCAAAAATCCGGACGGCGTTTAAAAGATTAGACAAAATACTATCTTTTTGTATCTTGCTAATGTAAACAGAAATTGACTCGCAACATTGGAAAATATTATCATATCTAAAACTGATTTTCTTGTACTTTCCATTTTTGCGCATTTTTAGCTACACGCAGGAAATAGATACAAAAAAACCATTTAATATAAAGATTTAGGAAGTTCACTCTACTTTTCAGTCGCGTTCGAATTTTTTAATTTTATCAATTTCTTAAAAAGTTACATTTGATTGATTAAAATTTAAATATTCGTAAAAATAAAATATTTTCCTATCATTAGAAATAGAGTTAAAAAAAGAGATAAAAATATTTGGCAGGACACAAAAAAATAGTATTTTGTCTGATCTTTCAAACGCCATCCAGACTTTTTAAATCCATCGAGCCGTTTCCAAAATATCACAGTTTGAAGTTGAGTTTAAAAAAAAATTTTTTTACGAACTTTTGAGCGGTACTGTACTATTTGCGTTTAAGTTTAAGCGATGTGATAAGTATATTCATTATTATTTGTAATGAGGTTGTGAAGTAGTCAGATAAAAAGTCAAATGGCTGTTAAAGTATAGAAAAGTACATGATCATTAAACTGCTAAGTGAAAAGTGAAAGGATTAAATATCTCTCTATACTATTAAAAATATATCGCCGCTGTCACCACTGTCGACGCTGTCGCCGCTGTCACCGTCTGAAATACGCCGCTCATTTTTGGCTTCTAAATTTAGCTAAAATTCAGCTGAAATTCAGCTAAACTCAGCTAAAAGTCAGCTAAAATTTTGATGAATTTAGCTATAATTTAGCTGAAAGCAAGCTAAAAGTCAGCAAAAAGTTACGTATAAGTTAGTTAGAAGTTAGCTAAAAGTTAGCTAAAAATCAGCTAAAAGTTGGCTAAAATTTAGATATATTTAGCTGTAATTTAGCTAAAAGCTAGCTATATCTCTCTATATTATAAACAGATTCCGCCGTCGCCGTTGCCGCTGTGTGTAAGAATTCGATTTGTCCTTGGTTAGCTAGAATTTAGCTAGAATCTAACTGAAATTTCACTAAAAGTTAGTTAAAAATTAGCTAAAAGGTAGCTAAATGTTAGCTTAAAGTTAGCTGAAGTCAGATAAAATTAAATTAAAGTTCATACAAAATTTAGTTGGAAATTAGCTGAAATTTAGCTAACAGTTATCTAAAATTTATAGTAATTTTAGGCAATTTCAGGTAAATATTGATTTATTTTAACTGAATTTGAGCTGCATTTTAGATCTATTTATATTATACGTCTCTATATTATTGAAAGTATCACCGCTGTTATCGCTGTTATCGTTAGAAATGTGCCCCTCATTTTTAGAACTATATTACAGCGTTAAATTTAGCTGGATTTAAGCATGTAATTAGCTAGGAAATAACTAAATTAAGCTATATTTGAGCTTTAAAATAACTGAAAATTAGCTGATTTCAAGCTTGTAGTCAACTTGGTAATAGCTAATTTTAAGTTTTGTATATAACGATATATGATAACATATAAGTTTAAGATTTATAATAGATGAAAAATAGGTTACAATATATTTTTACAATTAGCTAACTATCCTGTAATCATCGTGAAGTTTAATCATATAAATAATTATCAATTTTACGATTTTATTTAAAGTATAGGGTTGAAAATATCATTTTGAAAAAGCTAAATTGAAGTTTAATAATCAAATGATAAAAATCAATATCTAACACTTAAATATAGTCTTTATAAATTAAATTTAATTTCTATTTATAATTTTGTAAAAAAACATCGACATTACAGTTTTCCAAATTTTTTATTCTTAATCCATAAATGTTTCAAATATCTATTACTGTCTTCCATTTTAGTTCATTATAAAACTGTCGAATATAAAACCATCACTATATTCAGTTCATTATAAAAGTATCAAATAAAATCTCTATAATTGAATTATTAAATCAAGTGTACTTATTCACTGTCTGCCTGTATCTACTTAGCTGAATCATAGTAAGATTATTACAATTATATTTCTAAATATTTCTTTCAAAATTGCAAATTCTTGGATATTTTTTTAAATTATAAAAGCAAGATGGGGGTTGGCGCGCTTGCGCGCAGGGAGCATGCCCCCTAATATGTATTAAAATATATTATACATAGCAAAGATGTTTTTCTTTATTTTAAAAAATTTATTGTAGACTAGAGTAGTACTTAATGAATATCAAATATTTTCACAATTTATAGTTGTTTCTTGCATTTGTACATACTGATACATTTCCTTCTGATTAAGCTTGCTATTTCAATTACAATAGTTAAAAGTGTGCTTAAGCTATATTCATGTAATATGATATAAAAATAATACAAACACTATTCAGACTAAAATAAAATTGCATGTGTATCGTGCCTTAAGATTTATGAATTTTAAATATATTTTAATACACTTTTTGTAACACTTACTAGAAATAACGCAACAGATGACTTTTCGCTTTAGCCGAATTTTTTTTTATTAAAAATAGATTTTTATTACTTTTTGGGGTGACGAAGTTCCTGCCGGGCATTAAGAGGAGGTCACGTATCTCTGTCCTTTTCTAATCAAAGAATTGAGTTTTTTACACAAACTAACAACTTTAGCAAAAAATGAAGAGAAAGCCGCATCTCGTAATAAAAAAAGCAATATTTTCTTTGATAAGAAAGAATTAATTTTATTGCTTCGTTTTCAAGAAAACCTTGAAAAACTTAAATCATAGAGGTTAGGGTGGACAATTTAGTTTTTCAAGGTTTTCTTGAGAACGAAGCAATAAAATTAATTTTTTCTTATCAAAGAAAATATTGCTTTTTTTGATACAAGATGCGGCTTTCTATATAAGAAAAACGATTTATCCTTCTTTGCCGGACGCTTCAGGTGTTACCTATTAAAAAGGACCTATTGTAAGTTGTTTTCTTGGCTCTGATATTTGACCAGAGCCAAGTTATAGAAAATATAGCTACAACACTGTATTCTTCGTCAAAAAATATGAAAAAATACATGTAATTATTGTTGTTTATACTTTTAAGTAACTTTTCACAAATCCCACGGAAAAAGTGAGTTGCCCCGACATGCTCATAGCAGCCTCTTTTCCATTTTTATTTTATAGCTAGTGATCCAAAAATATTAGAACGGAGTATTATACATATTTTTTATGTATTTTTTGGCGTAGAATCCGATGGTGCCATTAGTTTTGTTGTAACTATTACTGACAAAGCAAAAAAAGCAAAAAATTGATAAAAAATAGCTAAAAAACAGGGTTTTTCGACTTTTAAATATGGCGCACCACTCCAAAAAATCTGGGCAAAATAGGGCAGAAGACGACAAATCCTCAACTTTTCACAAATTTTTGAGGCGGCACCCCTTTTTTTAAAGTTTTTAGAGCAATTTTAAGAATATTTTATGGTTTTTAGGTTAGTTTTTGACGTCAAAAATAGCTGAAAATATTACAGTAAATGCGCATTTTTATATAGAATATGCTCAATTTTTTTCAAATTTCTTAACCGTCAATAAGGTGCCGAAAAAAATTATTTTTAAAAAAACACGTTTTTTTGAGGTTAGGAGTACTGGAGGGGGGAGGGGTAGCAGGTCGCAGTTTAAAATTTCATTTTTGAGCAAACACTAACTAATTTTGGACGAAAATTTGAATTCCGTGATGGGGGGCATTTTACCTATCTTAATGGGGGGTACCCTTTGTAACTTTCTTAGTTTTAGAGATACAACAGATAGCTAAAAGTCAAAATCTACGAGTCAGTCCAAATTACTAAAAAAGATATTAAGGAACTAGAAACTGATTAATTATGCTTTTTCTACATATGTTTAATATAAAATAATTATTTGCAATGAGATTTAACTATGTTTTAAATTTAAAATATCCTGGATAGTTATACAATCTTGTAAGTCATATATTTTAATAAATAGATTGAATAGCTTTAATATAAATTTTTTTATTATAATGTATAAAGTTCAGAAACTTCTATGTATCTTTGTTTAAACTTAAAACATAGTTAAATCTCATTGCAAATAATTATTTTATATTAAACATATGTAGAAAAAGCATAATTAATCAGTTTCTAGTTCCTTAATATCTTTTTAGTAATTTGGACTGACTCGTAGACTTTGACTTTTAGCTATCTGTCGTATCTCTAAAACTAAGAGAGTTAATGATTTAGTAATTAGAATATTAGTTTGTCATAATTAATAAATGAAAAAGAAAATAATTTAAAGCTTATTGTCATTCATTTCTGTGAACTTGTATACCTCAACATTTTAGACCTATATATTTTGTTAAATATGCATGTGCATGGAGAAGGTAAAATAAAAAAAAATTTGTGAAAAATTAATCTCAGAACCCTTTTTTTTAATTTATGAAGCATAACAAACATATGAATATGAACTAGTTAATAATAATATTAGTATAGTTCAACAGAGGTGAAAATTTTATAAATGAACGTATTAAAGAAAATCTGAATATTAATTGTTTGTTAAAGATATTTGAGTATAAAATAGTTTAATGTAATAGGATTGAACTTAAAATAATCTATATTAGGAAAAAAATCATGATCTAACTTAGAAATTGTAATTTTTATATGATTTGAGTTAATTGGTGTTCGGTGTTATTTACTTCCCTGATTTTTTAACCAATGAAATAGAGCTCTAAAATTTTTATAAGTTTTCATATCAATGTCAAAAAGAAAGAAGCTAGTGTGATTTAAAAAAAAATGTATTTCTTTTTACAATAATATGTATTTGAGCTTAATTTTTTTTTCTTTGAATATTTGAGATACTCTTTTATATCTTTAATTTAATCTAAAAATATAAATAGTTTATTAATAATATATATAGACTTTTCAGTTGTGAATATCTTTCTTTTTTTTTTAATTTTTTATACTTGACTACACACATTATACACATTTATACTTGAAAAGGTAAAATGAACACTAACAAATTTTTTCTTTTTAAATTTAAATTATTTATTAAAAATAATTTTCAAACACAATAGAAAAAAAAAATCTTATTTTTAAGGGGAATGATGAGAGCCCCAACCAACGCTCTCATCTGTGAGGTACAACCAGCCAACCATGTGGCTCTCTACCTCTCCAGTGTGGGTTTAATGTGTTTAATTGATTTATTAAAAGAAAAAAAATTAATTATACATAGAATTTATTGTATCTTCGAACCGTTGATTTAACAAAAGCCAATTTTTAAATTTAACGGCAGGCCGGAGTAGAACCTGATACCGACCGAGTAACAATTGAGTTGTTTGTTATTTACTCAAGTATTAATCGGTGTATCTTCAAAATAAAGGTCGATCGCAATAGATATTATTATTATAAATATCTATGCACAAGAAAAAAAAAATCTACCGATTTGTTTTTGAGAAAAGTAAGGAACGCCGAAGTAAAAGATTATGTTTATAATATTTTCGCGTTCCTTACTTTTCTCAAAAACAAAGCGATACATTTTTTTTTTCTTATGCATAAATATTTCAAATAATAATATCTATTGCGCTTAACCTTCAATTTGCAGATACTCCGATTAATACTTGAGTAAATAACAAAAATGCCAATTAGACAAGGACAGCGAATCCGGCCTGCTCTTAATTACATTTTTATATGCGCACACATTTCTGGAAGTTTCAAAATGATGTGTGCAATCAAAAACAAAATCTTCAGGTAGCATCAGTTTTTGAAACGAAGGACATCCCAGTTCTTCCACATTATGAACTGACCTGATAACACAAGTTTTTAGGTGAATATAAGAGTTAATTGCGTTATATGATTTATAAATACTAACCTATCAGGTAAAAATCTCTGCAGCCACTTTGTTTTTTCTACTCCCTTAACAAAAACTTTTGCTTCGAAAAGAATTGAGCGTAGAGTGCGACCGAGATCTTGGTAAGAGATATCGCCTGAACTCCATTGAAGCCCGTGGAAATTAAGCTCCAGCCAACGGTTTTCACTCTTATTTTTCTCCAGTAGATTATTCCATGGATGGGGCGGTTTAAAAAGAAATACTGATGGCATAGCATCTTCTTCAAGGAGGATGATTGCCACCTCTTTAAAAATAAACTCGTTCAACGAGTTGAATCCTTGAAAATCTACGACGTATTTCATCTTTCTGGAGATCCTTGTGAACTGAAGCTAACCAAGAGACTAATTGTTGCAACTAGGTTGACTTCCTTTTATACACGAAAAATCAGCTCGCATTGTTTAGGATAAGGGTGGGGGTAAAATCCTGTAGTGTTTCCCCCTCTCCCTCACCCTCGAGTTTTCCCCCACCATTTTACTCGATTTTTCGCCTATATAAGAAAGCGTTCTCGAGAGAGCAACTCAGTTCATCGGGAATCATCACCTTCAAAGACTTTCTTCCTCGAGCATTATGACTACCGCAGAGTACTTCAAGTATACAGCACGTTTGCTATTCAAATCATATCAGCATACGATGGCTGGTCAAGCTGATGCTGAGGATATACGCAGATGGCTTGATCTTGGTAATACGGCTCTGGAGAACGCTAATTTGTTAAGTCATTCAACGAATTTAGCTGTCGCGGATAAGCAGAAACTACAAGCTGCTGTAGCTTTGATAAAGAGCGTTTTGCAGTTATTGAACGCTCATCGTCGTGCAATCGTTGGTTATGGTGTTGCTTCTGGCGCTGCTACTGCTTCTGACAATAACTCAAGAGTCAGTTGGGAAGATGTTGACAGCGCGTTCGAGAACCGGATTAAAACTGGTGTTATTACCAATCATAAGCATCTGGACATTCAACGGATTTTAAAAGATGCTAGACGTGAATTGATCGCGCAAGTTAATAAGTCTCTTGAAGAACATCCCGCTTTAAAAGTAAATACAACGTTAGCAGCTGAGTTTGTGATTATTAAAGTTGAATTAGAGACTTATGATATAAAGTATTTTAATACAAAGACTGCTGATATATATTCTACAACTAATCTTAATGAATGGTTCTCATTGAACGTTGAGCAGCCCATTAGGAATGATATGGAAGAATTCGCAGAACAGGAATCAGGCTGGTCTCTGCGCGCAATACTGAATTTAGTCGTTAACATCAATAAATTGAATCCCATGAGAGGAAGCAATTCTTATGTTGAAGTGCCTGATTTCATTAAGAAGAAGAGAGCTTGTATAAATGTTGAGAATAAAGATGATCAATGTTTTAAGTGGGCTATTCTGTCAGCTTTACATCCAGTACAACAAAATGCTCATAGAGTTTCGTCATACGAGCAATATAAAGACGAATTAAATTTTAAAGGAATAGAGTTTCCTGTGGATCCAAAAGATGTCGGAAAGTTTGAAAAACAAAATGATATTTCCGTAAACGTTTATTTTTTGAAAAAGACAGGAAATAAGTTTGTTGTTTTACATCGACATGTTACAACCTGCAAGAAGAATAAGCACGTGAATCTTCTTCTAGTCGAGAAGTTCTATGTCGATGAAAACGAAGAAGAAGAAGAACAACAACAGCATAACGATTCTTTTGACAACATTGACTACAAGCACCACTACGTTTGGATAAAAAATCTTTCTCGATTGGTAGGAAAACAATTGAGTGCACATGGACATCAATCACACATTTGCGATCGATGTTTGCATTATTTTAAAACAATTGAAAAATTAGCAGCACATGTAATTGATTGTGAGAATCTTAATAAATGCAAGGTTACTCTTCCTGATAAAAGGGATAGTGTATTACAATTTAAAAATTTTATGAACAATATCCCTGTGCCATTCGTGGTTTATGCAGATTTTGAATGCTTGCTTCAACCAATAGAAAATCAAAAACGTGCCTATCAGTTACACGAGGCTTACAGTGTTGGATATTTAGTAAAGTGTAACTATGATGACACTTTATCGGAATACAAAAGCTACAGACAAAGCGAACAACTAGATGAAACACCAGCCAAGTGGTTCGTGAAAAATCTTCACGTGTTAGCCGTAAAATTACAAGATATGTATAAAAATCCGAAGCCAATGAGAGATTTAACAATGATGGAAAAGTTCAAATTCAATAGTGCTCGCTTGTGTCATATTTGTCAGAAGTCTTTTACTCCTGGAGAAAAGAAAGTTAGAGATCACTGCCATCTCACTGGAGAATACAGAGGACCTGCGCACAACGAATGCAACATCAAATATCAAGATTCACGCATGATACCAGTGATCTTTCATAACCCAAGTGGTTATGATGCGCATATTTTCATAAAAGAGATCGCTACTTGTTTCCCAGGACGAGTGTCGCTTCTTCCACAAACGAAGGAAAGATATATATCTTTTACAAAGTTTGTGGAAGGAACTGATATTAATTTGCGCTTTATTGACTCGTTTCGGTTTATGGCTTCATCGCTGGACAAGTTATCGTCATACTTGGAAAAACATAACATAGTAGATCGAGTTTTCCAGCAAACTGATGGATTTACTACAGATCAAATCATGCTTTTATAGAGAAAAGGTGTCTTTCCGTATGACTACGTTAGGTCTTTGGACAAGCTGGAAGAAATTGAATTTCCATCAAAGGAGAGCTTTTACAGCAGCTTGTACGAGGCCCACATCAGTGATGAAGATTATGAACATGCAAAATAAGTTTGGCAGACATTCAATATTCAAACACTCGGACAGTACTCTGATTTGTATCTCAAGACAGATGTTTTGCTTCTAGCTGAAGTCTTTAAGAATTTTAGAAAAAATTGTCTCGAGGCATATGACTTGGATCCTGCCCACTATTACACTACTCCTGGATTGACGTGGGATGCGATGTTAAAGTACACTCAGGTAAAATTAGAACTTCTGACTGATATCGACATGCTTATGTTTATTG
This sequence comes from Anastatus disparis, assembly GCA_017163975.1. Lineage (NCBI taxonomy): Eukaryota > Metazoa > Arthropoda > Insecta > Hymenoptera > Eupelmidae > Anastatus > Anastatus disparis. The sequence continues at coordinate 3,854,862 of JAFFSR010000351.1, read as the reverse complement.
AACGAGGTATACGAGGTGGAATCAGTCAGTGTTGCAATCGCTATGGCAAAGCGAATAATCCGTACATGGGACAAGATTATAATCCCAACGAAGAAGAAAAATATTTGATGTATTACGACGTCAATAACTTGTACGGTTGGGCCATGACTGAACCCTTACCATGTGGTGGCTTCAGATCGGTGGATAACCTGGATAGATATGATTTCTTCGATATTCCTGATGACTATCCATTCGGTTACATACTGGAAGTGGACTTGGAATATCCTCAATCTCTTCATGACAAACACAAGGATATGCCATTTTGTGCTGAGCACAGAGCACCTCCAGATTCCAAGCAGACGAAATTGATGACAACTTTGCACGATAAGCAGCGTTACGTGCTTCATTATCGTGCATTGAAGCAGGCATTACTCCATGGATTACGTCTAAAGAAAATCTATCGAGCTCTTCAATTTGATCAAAGTCGATGGCTCAAAAAGTACATAGACTTGAACAGCGAGAAGAGAAAAAATGCTAAAAATAATTCCGAGAAGATGCTCTTCAAACTCTTCAACAACGCTGTTTATGGAAAAACCATGGAGAACGAGCGAAAAAATGTGGACATCAAGCTCGTCAGTAAATGGAAAGGACGCTATGGTGCGGAGGCGCTCATTGCCAGGCCTAATTTCAGTAGTTGTGCCATCTTTGATGAAAATCTTGTGGCTATTCAGCTCTTACGAACAGAGATTTGTATCAGGAAACCCATCTACATCGGGCTCTCTGTACTGGATTTGTCCAAAACTCTTGTATACCGCTTCCATTATGACTATATGCTGGACAACGTAGCAAACAATGGAGCCAATTGTAAGTTATTGTACACCGATACTGATAGCTTGGTGTATGAAATGACCAACATCGATATGTACAAGATAATGAGACGGGACATCCATGAGTTCGACACCTCAGACTACCCACAGCCTAACCAATTCGACATTTCTCCGGCCAACAAGAAAATTCTTGGTTTAATGAAGGATGAATGCAATGGAAATATCATGTTGGAATTCGTTGGACTGAGGAGTAAAATGTACAGCGTCAGAGTCGAAAATCAGAAGCCGATAAAAAAATCCAAGGGAGTGAAGAGTTCCGTAGTCAAAGCGACCATCTGTTTCGACGACTACATCGATTGTTTGAAAACGAAAGAGATCAAGGTTCGTCAACAGCGAAACATAAGATCTCGCAATCACCAACTGTACACTGAGAAGGAAACGAAGATCGCTCTCAGTGCCTATGACGACAAACGATATCTGCAGTCAGAAACTACGGACACTCTTCCTTGGGGTCATTACTTGGCAAAGCCGCCAAGTCCAGAATAGGGGGAAGCAGCTACCGAGCCGCCGAGACCTGAAGTGGGGGTAGCCGCAGTCGAGCCGCCGAGACTTGTGGTGGGAGAAGTTGCTGCTGCTGAGGTGGGGAGATCCCTATATGAGCAGCTGCACGAGCGGCCTAGCATCATTCAGTTCGCAGCCTCCTCAAGAGATAATCAACAAGTCCTCAAAAGAACTCATCAGTCAACAAGCGAAGAAGCAGCAGGCAGTAGCAAAAGATCCAGACTTGATTTTACCAGCGAATCTTAAATTGAGGTGAGTATTTTTTTTCTTTGATGATAATTTAGTCCAAGCCAATTGTTTAAGTCTTTCGATAGAACTTATGAAAAAAGTTTTTAAAATAATTTAATAGTATTTAAATGAAGTATTAATAAAGTATCAATATAGTATTAATATAGTTTCAATATAGTTTTTAATATAGTATCAATAAAGTATTAATACAGTATTGATACAGTATTAATACAGTATTGATACAGTATTAATACAGTATTAATACAGTATTGATACGGTATTGATACAGTATTCATACAGTATCAATAGTACTGAAATTTCTACTATTCTTAACTATGAATTTTTGTTCTTGTTATAGATAAAATGGACATCTCTAAATTAAACGCTATCGCTAGAGGAGGATTTCTTCAAACAAAAAAGTTGACTGAACTTAGGAAAGATAACCTGTATACGGTCACAAAATTAAGACAGGTGAACACTCGATATGGATTAAAGATCGTGGCAGAACTGGATCAAGAAATCCAAATTTTTTTACCTAAGAAAGTGTCCGAAGTGTTTGAAAAAGACTTAAAGTTTTTAGAGGAAATGCAAAGTGCTGCTAATAAATTAAAACTTTTTATAATGTACAAAGGTGGCCAAGTCCTTGAATTTTCTAATGTTTAGTGTGTACATGTGTGTGTGTAAATATATATATATATATATATATATATATTATAAGTGTTTAGTTATGAGTGTATAAATGAAAATTGGATATCATTATAATAAATTCAATGTTTAACTTTAAAAAGTGTTTATTTTATTTCAATTTCTTAATATACATTATTAAATACATTTTCATTAAATTAAAAAAATTATGATATGTAAATTCGAATTCTTTGATTAATAACTTTTCTACAAATTACACATTTTTTAACAATGGATGAACAATGATAACAACTACAACAGTGTCCACAGGGTATAAATGCGACTTCTACTTCATTATCAAGACAAATTTTACATCTATTGGTATTTTCTTCAGCAGAATCATTCCGACAAGGTATACCTCGGATGAAGCGGCAACGGCCATTCCACTTTTTGTGCTCCAATAATGGATTGTCATCAATTTCCCATCTACAGATTTCTGTAGAACATTCAAAGCAACGGACTTTATCTATTTTACCAGTGTAGTAAAATCCTGCTGCAGCTAAATCTTCAGGTTTTAAAAAACTCAAAGGCCAATTTTTAAAAATATCAAGACGGTTTTGCTGTATTCGATACATGATCACGTTGAATTATTTGTAAGTTTTTATTCTTTATAAATTAAATACAAAATACTTATTGAGCATCTGCTTTATTAATCCAACTATTGTGAGTATTGTCGAAACCAAGCCACTTCACTAATACTTCATTTCCACGTCTTCTAAGAATCTTCTCTACAAGATAGTAATCAGGATATTCGACACTTTGTAATTCTTTTTCATAAAAACCTCCAGCTATTGGTTGATCTTTATAATCCTGCAAGAGAAAAGTAACTGGTTTTGTTTTTCGAACTCGGTGTACAGTAAATATTTCAGTAGACCAGTTGGGTGTGTATCCTTTTTCGAATACTTGTTTTAACTTGTTTACTTGTACTTTATCACCAACTTTGAACTTTGGTTTCTTTTCTATTAAATTAACATTATGCTTGAATCGTCGAAGAACTTCAGCTTCGTTTTCAGCTGTAACATCTTTCGGTTTCATATTAATAGTCCGATGCTTCTCATCATTGTACTTGTCAATCAAATTGGAGATAATATCAATCCACTTGTAGTTACCACGTAAACTAAACTGTTTCCACATTTTGTTTTTGAGCGTACGATTAAAGCGTTCGCAAATAGACGCTTTGAGATTGCTATAAGTCGAGTAGAGATTGATTTTATATTGTTGCATGAGATTCTGGAAATTGGTATTATAGAACTCCTTACCTCGATCGGTGTGAAGATTCTTAGGCACTCTACCTTTTGTCAATACAGACTTCATAGCAGCAGAAACATCTATACCAGTTTTTTGTTTTACAGGAACAGCATAAACGTATTTTGAAAAAATATCTATAACTGTAAGCATGTATTTGTAGCCTTTGTTTTCTCGAGAATAAGGTTGCATCTCTACCAAATCAGCTTGCCAAGTCTCATCCAAACCTCGCACATCGAACTTTCGACGAGGATAATTACGACGTGCTGGCTTGTGAAGCTCTTCTACAAGTCTATGACGTTGTTCCATCGATGGTTATCGATTGACTGTTTTGCACTAACAGAGATACTGCCTCCTTTTATAGTCTCAAGCTCCAACTGGCTTTGTATGAATTTCTTATCTAGCTCGTCTCTATGCACCTCTACAATTTTATCTAGGTTATTGAGATCACTTCTTAAACTAGATATTGAATCTAATAATTTTTGAACTTCCAAACGTACGATACGCTGTAAAGTATCTAAATTTACAGCTTCATTGAGTTGATTAGGTGATGCGAGATTACAAAGCCTCTTATTTTCCATATCGTATTGTCCATCTTTTGTGAGTTTATAGCCAATACCCGGAGGTCCTCGACTACCCTCACTTCGTTTGAGATTACGTCCGAATACATCGACGCTCATTTTGATAATGCATGGTATAGGTGTCTACACCTCAATATATATAGCCTCCTCCACGTAACTCTTCTATAATTGAATGTATCTCATTTGTATGGCTAGGGTTTCCAGCTTCTCTTTCAACAATGAGTAATCGAAGTCTATCAACGAGTTCGTTTGGATCATCCCAGTATATGTAATCCATTCTCGTATCTCTTCTTGCAATTTTATATCGAGGTAACGACCCTCCTCTTTTTTTCAATGAAAACTAAGGACTAATGATACTGTCGAATTTCTTACTTTTGTGCGTACGAATAGACTCATCACTTCTGTAGCGTCGTTTGTGAGCATTAGTAGTTTCAAGAATTTTCTTGTAATTTTGCATATCATTAGGGTTTATCTGACCTCTATCGGGATTTTTTGTAATTAACAATTCTAACAATCCTTTAGTTTTTGGATATTTTTGATCTTTTATACGAATGTTTTTATCTTCGAAAAATAGAGGTGAGTCACCAATTAAGTAACTATTACCTTCCTTGCGCACTCCATAAACTTTATCCAATTGTTTTGATTGATCCTCATTGAGCATATGAATGTACTTATTATCAAGCAATAAATCATCTTCTTTTTTTTCTAATTCCTGCTCACTTGTAGCTGATTCAAATTCCGTATCAACTTGTCGAATAGTATCGTTTAATGACGTATCTATAGCATCATCATCAATTGATGAAGAGGAAGGAGAAGAAGGCTGCAAGAAGGAGGAATAAGTATCATTGTTTTATATGACTTTTATTTTTTTATTTTTTGCTATGTCACGTATAAAATCATTATTTTTCTCAGTAGTAGCAACGAGTTTCTGAAGAGGATCAACGATAGGTTTGAATGTCTCGCCAAATGCTCTTTCAATATTTTCTTTTCCAAACTTCAACAAGTTATATTTTCGTTTAACTGCATTGCGTGCTTGTACAAGTTGATGTAGAACATCTTTCTTTCGTCTAATGTCAGCCATGTTGACGCTTCAGCGTACAATGATGAATTGTTTTCTTAGGACTATGTGCGCGCTATATTTATAGCAAAACAATCAAAGCCTTTTCTATATCTACCAGAATTGATCAAACTATCTTTGTCGATCATTAAAAATCCGTATTTATCATCAGTCCAACACTTAGAGCATAATTCTTTGAATTGCGCGTAAGTCATGTCTGAATTGACGTGATCATCGTATAAGTGTCTCAAATTGACGTCATCTTGACGAAAAATCACCAACAAATTGACATTGTCTCTGACTAGATGTTTGGGAATTCGAGCATAAGATTGACAGAGATAGAAACAATCAACATCTTTGTGTCTACCCATACAGAAGTAAGCTCTGATATTATCTTGTTTTTCACAGGCTACATCATCAAAAATCATGACAGAATTTGGAAGCGCGTTATCAGGGGCTACAACAGATTCGTGCTCACTAAAGGGAAAGTATTGTACACCTTCTAAAGGCTCTAGGAGGTCCTTCAAAAACTTGTACTTTGGTTGATTCAAAGACTTGGAGTAAACATAAACGTTTTCAAACCTGAGACCATTAGGATGCGTTATTAGTGCTAAGAGACTATTGGTTTTACCACAATTTGATGGACCGCAAAATACAGCTCGAATACTGTTTGGAAGTAAGTCTCCATGCCTCTTTAATTTCTTCTCATGCTCCACGATAGTGTCAAAATTTTCTATCGGTAGCTTAACGGATTGTTCTTTGAAATTCATTATGACAGCACGTCTAACGTATGAATGCTTGACCAGCTATAAATACAGGGCTTTTATACCCAATCCCTCAGTCTTCATTTAGTCTTCGAAGTGTGATGATCATATATAGACAACGACGACGTGGTCGCGGTTTTGTCAACAAGCTTCTTAATAGTCTTCCAATCGAACTTCATATACCAGGATACCAATACTATGGACCCGGTACAAGATTAGCTAAACGTTTAGCTAGAGGTGATCCAGGAATTAATCCTCTCGATAGAGCTTGTAAAGAGCACGACATTGCTTATTCACAGAATCGTGAAAACGTAGAAGCTAGAAACGCTTCTGATAGAATTTTAGCAGAAAAAGCTAATCAAAGGATTTCATCAAAAGACGCTAGCTTTGGAGAGAAAGTAGCTGCATTTGCAATTAAAAACATTATGAAAGTAAAGTCTAAATTCGGAATAGGTATGAAGAAGAAGGGTAAGAGGAGGAGGAGGAAGCCTTCTACTACTACTTTCAATACAATAGTAAAGGCTGCATCAAAATCAATTGTTCCTACAAAATGTGCTCGAAAAGCTATTTTGTCAGCTGTAAAGGGTGCACGTAATGCTGTTAAAAAAGCAGGTGGTAAAAAGAATGTAAAAATTCCACGTACTTTACCAGTTCCAAAGAAAGTAGGAGGTTTCTTACCATTTCTTATACCAATCTTTGCAGGTTTGAGTGCTGTTGGTGGTATAGCTGGAGGTGCCGCTGGAATCGCTAAAGCGGTAAATGATTCCAAAGCTGCTAAACAACAATTAGAAGAAAATAAGAGACATATAAAGATGGAAGAAATAGCTCTTGGTAAAGGTCTTTACTTGAAACCATATAAAACTGGTCTTGGTCTTCGTATGAAACCAAAGAATTCTTTAAAAAAAAAAAAAAAGATCCTCAAAGTAAAATTACCTCAAAGAGCACTCACCGATGCTGATCTCATCAAGTATGCAAAAATCCTGAAAATCTCAAATTTTCGAGGAGTATTCATGAGGAACGCTATGCCTATTAATGGACCGCACTATAGAGAATCAGCTATTGTTAATCTCGATGATGCAGATGGACCTGGAACGCACTGGGTAGCATATCGCAAACGAGGAAACGATGTTGTGTATTTCGATAGCTTCGGTGATCTTCAACCTCCTTTGGATTTAATGACATATCTGAGAGTAGACAACATCAAGCACAATCCTGAGAGGTATCAAGACTTTGATACTTTTAATTGCGGTCATCTTTGTCTAAGATTCTTGAGTAATACTCTTGATATATAAAGAAAAGAATGATGAGTATTTGTTCATTATGTGTTCAACAATCATGGTAGATTCATTGACTTTGAGTCTTTCGAGTACATCGTCTGTACTGAAAGAACAGTATTTTCCACCAATTGAACTTTCACCTGACAAGAATTATGTTCTCGGATTAGTTGCTTTCATGACATTCAATTCTATACCTAATATCGACAAGGGTGGTAATCTATTCTACGTTGGACAGGAAGAAATTGTTTTACCGACTGGTAGTTATGAAATTAAGGATATAGAGAATTATCTCAGTGAAACATTGACGACAAAAAGTATCTCAATCAGTATTAAACCAAACAATAGTACACTTCGTAGTGAAATAAAATGCGATCATTCGATTGATTTTCGATCAGAACATTCGATAGGACCTTTATTAGGCTTTGCAAAACGTGTACTACCTGCTGACGTCACGAATCATTCAGATTTACCTGTAGCTATTCTCAAGGTCAACGCTCTTCGAATCGAGTGTAATATCGTCTCTGGTGCCTATATAAACGGTCGACGAGTGCACACGATACATGAATTCTTTCCTGCTGTCCCACCAGGATATAGGATCATTGAAGTGCCATCACAAGTCATTTACCTTCCAGTCGTCGTCAAGAGCATAGATCATTTACAAGTGCGCATAGTCGATGAAGACGGGAATTTAATAAACTTTCGTGGAGAAACTATTACAGTTAGATTACATATTAAATCAGTATAAAAAATGGGAGTGGTTTATAACAATAAAAATAAAAAAGGGTATATAAGTAAATCAAGATGGCATTCAAACATCAGTCATCATCGACAAGTCAAAGTATTAACACGGCAGAACATTCAGTTTTTGAAAAGCCAAGGCTTAAAAATAAGAGCTCCTGGTAGAAAATTACGTGCTTAATTTTTTGCTGTTTTCAAAGAAATGGAGGAAATTTTAAACATAAGGACAGGAGTAACATTGGATGAGTCAATAGCTCACTGTGAGGTGCACGCGTACCAGCCTTACACCTCGTCAAATTTCAATAATAGCGATGGAATTCGCATATCAATTCAACATCAAGATTTAAATCTTTTGCCTTCGCGGAGTTCTCTACACATAGTGGGAAAATTAACTCAACAAGATGGCACTGCTTTAACAAGAACTAACTTAGTTAATAATGGCATCTGTCATCTATTCGAGGAAGTTCGCTATGAAATTAATGCTATTGAGATCGATCGCTGTAAGAATGTTGGATTGACCACCGTTATAAAGGGTTGGGTATCACTCAACCCTAGTCAGAGTTTGATTATAGAAAATGCTGGTTGGATTGATATAACGGAAACTCGGAAGATCATTAATAACAATGGCTATTTTGATATTTTCATACCTCTCAGTATGATTTTCGGCTTTGCCGAAGATTATCCTCACGAGATCCAGGAACGATATTAACGCAGTAATACAAACACCGAATGCTACTAATGCTTACGAAGATTTCAAAATTGATCTTTTAAGGATCGAGTGGCTTATGCCTCATATACAGTTATCCAATGAATGTAAAATTCGCATGCTTCGACAAATCGAGAAAAATAAACCTATCTTAATGAGTTTTCGTTCCTGGGAATTATATGAATATCCATTATTACCGGCATCAACAAGACATGTATGGACAGTCAAAACATCTAATCAGCTGGAGAAGCCTCGTTTTATCATTCTTGGTTTCCAGACAAATCGAAAAGGACAAAAAACTGCTAACGCTAGTCAGTTTGATCTGCAATTTGAGCAATGTAAAACTATTTCTCAATTCTACATACTATCCTTACGGAAATATGAATCTTGATATTGTCAATAATCAGTATGCAATATTATACGATATGTACGCTAATTTCCAAAATGCATACTATGGGAAGGAGTCCGAGCCAAAGCTGGAAAAATCAGATTATATCAATCACATGCCACTGATAGTCATCGATTGTTCAAAACAAAATGATTCTCTGAAGAGTGCTCCAGTTGATGTTCGTCTTGAATTCGAAACCAAACAAAACTTTCCAGTTGGAACTTCAGCTTACTGTCTAATCTTACATGATAGAATCATAGAATACAACGCCATAAGCGGTGATGTCAAAAAATTAGTCTAAAGGAGTGGGGATAGTCTGCAAAGGAGAGGGGATAGTCTGCAAAGGAGTGGGGATAGTCTGCAAAGGAGTGGGGATACTAGGATATAAGAAAGCGAGAGCGAGCTGAGATCTCATTCTTTAACAAGATGGAATACGCAGTGGACTTACAAGGTTTTAAAAAGCCAGGTAAAGAGTTTGTTTTAAAAGAGTTGGCTGTTGTTCCTCTTGTTGAGTCGTCTGAACCAACGGTGCATATTTTCAAACCACCTTTTCCTTGGAAAAAGTTAACTACGAAATACAAGCGTGAAAATCTCTGGCTCGAGCTTTGCTATCACGGACTAGCTTGGAATTCTGGAGATCATGAGTATACTGAAATAGAAAAAATTCTTCGACAAACTCTGCAGAACGCTACACAAGTTTTTGTGATTGGTAAAGTGAAAAAAGAGTGGTTAGAGAAGTTTGATTTTAAAGTTGTGGATATTAGTGAACCGGGTATTCCCCATTTTGATCAACGGCTAACTAAAACAGTCTTTTGTTCACATCATAATTGCATGTATAAAAATACATGTGCTGTTAATAACGTTAAATTAATACAAAAGTTATATTTCAGTGATTTTAGTGATTGGGTTATGGACTGGGAAGACACTCGTGCAAATACCGACAGTGAATCAGAACTGTAAAAAAAGTTATCAGCATGGAGTACTTGGTGGATATGCAGGGTTTCAAACAGTCTGGCGATGACTATATTCTCAAAGAGTTGGCTGTAATGCCGCTCAACGATGATATCGAACCTCTGGTACTCCTTTTCAACAAACCATATTCCTAGCGTAGACTTTCGGACGAGTTTAAAGAACAAAATACGTGGTTGAAATATTACTATCATGGTTTGTCATGGAACTCTGGTACCATTCCCTATACTGACGTAGGCAATATTCTTAGAGAAGCCTTACATGATGCGACCAAAATTTTTGTCGTGGGTAGCATAAGAAAAAAATGACTAGAACGCTTCAAGTTCAAAGTTTATGACATCACCGAAATGGGTTTTCCACCAGCTGATAAAATAAAGCTTGTGACTGTTTGCCCTAATCACAATGATACATACAAAGCTCGTTGTGCTCTGCACAATGTCAGACTTATGAAAAAATACTTTACTAAAAATAAATAAGTGGATTTATGCTACCATAGGAAGTAAAAAGGAGAGATAATGCTTAATGGATGTATCTCACAGGTGGAGGGCGATGGTTGGGGCTCTCACCACTTCCTAAAAAACAAAGTTTTTGTTTAATGTCATCCTATGGAGGGGGAGATCTACGCAGTAGTCACGGCTCAACCGCTACTTAAGAGAACTCCCGAACCAGTTCGAGTCATTCATTTATCAGACTCTGCTAAGTGAATTTAGAATTCTTTATCAGAGAAATATGGATCTTGATAAATTCAACGAGGCAGCTCGTGGACGCGTCTATCGTGCCATTGGGAATATATTCCCCTTAAAGAAAGATCAGACTTATTATGCGAGTGAGTTTAGACCAGTTAAATGTAAGGATAAGTTTAGATTGATGGCAACTTTAGATCACGAATGGCACATTTTTATTCCATCTCGCGTATGCAGAGCCTTACAGGAAAATAAGGAGTTTTACTTCGAGTTGCAAGAGGCCATTAAAAATTTTAAGTTGTTTGTGAAGTATTTAGATGATGACAACGGAAAAGATCTCGAGTTCTCCTTAACATAAGCGCTTGGAAGTTAACGGAGAGGTATACGAGTCATGAGTGCACTTCTCGGAGTAAGAGGTTCACAAGTGGCGATTCTTGGTTGTACCTCACAGATGGAGGCGAAGGTTGGGGCTTCCATCACTTCTTATAAAAAGCTAACACATCGTGATTCACATTCATTTCATCATGGGACAGACTCCAAGTCATACCACTCAAAATTTTTCAGAGTACACTCCTCTTCTTCCACCTGATAAAAAGGTGAAGGATGAGAAAACAACATGGAAAGAGTACTATGAAAAATATAAATCACAAATGCCATCTAAGGATATAAAATATAAAAAGCTATAAGTTTCTAACTAAGTAGATAATGGACAAATAATTCTGCTTCACATGAATTAGAATCAATCTCCCCACTCCAACTCGTTTCTGCAATTCTACTTCAGGTGAATTCGAACTGATCCTCCCACCTCTATACCGATTCAAATTCATACAGAGGTGAATTCAAACTGGTTTTCCCACCTCTATACCGATTTTACTTAAAAAAATCCTAAGGTAATTCTACTTCACCTCTACTTCAGGTGAATTAGAACTGGCCCCCCCACCTCTATGCCGATTCGAATTCATATCAATTCTAATTCAGGTGAATTAGAATCGGCATGAATTCAAATCGGCATAGCTTATCTACTCATGTGTTAACTCTGCAAAAATTTTTGTGTTGATTTTAAAAGTACACAGAAATTTTTAAATTACAAAAACTTTTATGTTGATTTTACAAACATGTAAAATTTTAATACAAAAATTTGTGTACAAAAAAAAATTTGACGAATTACACAAAATTTTTTACTGTGTGATAATTTTATTTTATACCCATCTCTCTTGATTTGAAAATTTACGATATACACAGTAAAAAATTTTTCGGAACTTTACATCGCTGAGCATGGTAAGTATCGGTACCCTTGCTGAGCGTTTTAAATACACATGAAAACCGGTAAAATTACATGACCCATCGTTTCTAACCTACATTCGATATAATTTAATAAAAAATATACGTTAAAAGTTTATTACTTATTACACTATGAAATTTGAAAAGATTATTTAATAACTTTATGTTAAACATTAGTTGCTGAGCGTGTTAAATACACATGAAAACCGGTAAAATTACATGATCCATCGTTTCTAACCTACATTCGATATAATTTAATAAAAAATATACGTTAAACGTTTATTACTTATTACACTATGAAATTTGAAAAGATTAGTTAAACATCAATTAATAAGAATAAAATATTTCTTATTGTGTTTAAAATGTGTTTCTGCTGTCGCGAAAGTTCACGTATGTCATGTATTTTTACCAGATAGCCATGTTGATACTGACTGTAACATTACACTGCTAAGCATGGGAAAAATACCGCGATCGTAGTAGGACCTACGCTCAGCGATGTAAAGTTACATAAAAATGTAACTTCACATGGCTAAAACATGTAATTATTTACAGGAAACTGGTATAGTTACCAGAAAATTTTTTACAGTGTAATATTAAAAATATATTTTTGAATCATGAAGGTTCTTACATATTAGAATCGGATGATTAAATTAAGCATTTCATTCATCGATAATAAAAAAATTTTTAAACATCGTTAAATAATAAGTATATTCTAATTACATAAGTGTCGCATATTTATATGTAATTGTGATTTACAGCAAGCATTTAGATAGCTAATCGTTTTACATGATGAAAAGCTACGGATATTGAATCGCGTAGAATATTTTAAAAATCCTCCAATGAAAATGACCGAAAAGACGGAATCAGTCAATAAGTTGTAAAATTTAAAAATGTTCTACGTGGTTTAACGTCTGTACATATTATCTCTCTCACTTGTAACGAATGGCAAGCAGCTGAACAACACTAAACGTACTTTAGTATTATAGCAACGAATATAAACGTATATAGAATAAGAAGAATTTCAATAACCTACGGTGTTTCTATAAGCGTCTATACTCGTTGACTATGAGCTCAATTTGAAAATTGATTTATGAGTACAGGTGTAGTGTCCATTTTACAGCGCGTAGTCCAATATCCACCACATACACGAGAGAGCTGAGACCGTTTACTTTTCTAGAGGATGATTATTAAACTGTTGTATTGTGAGTAAAATTAATTGTGAAACAACGAAAAGTTTAAAAAATAAAAACATAGTTATGAATTTTTTTTAGATATGATTTGAAAGAATCAACGTGATGAATAAACCTGTTACTTAACTTAAAACTTTGTTGAAATCGTTTTTTGATAGAATCATTTCTCAAGCTTTTCCTTATTAATTATCAACAATATCATGATAAAATGAAAATTATTCGAATTCGTTGCTTTATTTTTAGGTTTCTAATGTAAATTTTTTTTCTTCAGGATTGCAGATTTATGTGCATCACGGTGCATGAAATGATTTGAGTTAAAAAAATGTATTGGGAACTTAGTAAACTAACACGGCGACAGCAAACCATAATACAAATCGGGCTTGAATGTAATGACATTAATTTTTTAGTCTAAAGAAAATCTCCATAAAAAATATTTGTAAATACGATAACACCAATCGTGCACAACGTAAATTTCTAGAAGGAGAAATGTTTTATCAGGTCCTATTCAATAAAATGTAAAATAAATCATAAATGTACATTAAATGGTGAGGTTAACTTTACAGCTTATTGCTTGCAGAAGTCTACTTGTCCACACTTCATACAAATCTATCTTTTCGGATATTCTGCTTGTTTAAAAGCGAAGAAAAATAATATTTAAATTCTTGGCTGCTTTAATTTTTCGACTTCTTGCTGCTCAATAATCTCTGTTTGAATTTTTTTACGTGTTTTGAACTCTTTTATTTATATTGCAATCACTTTTTAATTAAAAAATGAAAATAAAACACCAATCACTATATTACTCAATGCAATATTGTGATTAAGATTACTTATACGCCTATTCCACGAGAGGTCATCGCAAGTGTGTAAGTTCCCAATACACAATACTCTAGTTTTAACTAATTAAGTTTTTAATTAGTTAGATTCAGTTTAGAATAATTATTAAGAAAAAAACAATATTTGAGAGCGCTTGCAATTGGAAATTAAAAGCGTAAGATATTTAGAATTTAAAAGAAGTGATTATATAACTGTGTTTGAATTATTAAAATATTAATTGTGTGCTTTACTTCTGGTATTACAACATCATGCTATCATTACATTAAAGTAGGTAACCAATAATTAAAAAAACACACACTTTTTTTTAAAGTATTAAATTATGCCCAATTAATTCATCAAGATTATTTGTAAAAATCAGTCAAGATAAATTTACTGCAAATGCGAATAAAATGTGGTAATCATACATCAAATCTATAGCAGGTGCTAATTGCAGTGTGGCTAGATGTGATAAGTATTTATATGTTTAAAATCCTAATGACTAACACGCAATTTAAATTGTTGTGAATTTGTGTAAAAGTAGGAAGTACATTGAAGAAAATAATTTATGAAACTGGCTATAGTCAAAAAGAATGCTAATATAAGCCTGTTGTACACAGTAATACCATTCGAAGTTTGATGACAATAATATGAGTCTTGTAACAGTTAAAAATAAATTCTGTAGATTCTAGCAAAGTTGATGTTGCTAGACAATTTCTAACAATAACATCATCTACTGAAAAAGGAGAGTTAAATAATGAATTAGTACAATAAATGAAAAGTACATGAAAAGATGCAGCACTGTCTAATACGTAGTCAAGAGTATCTACTGAATGATTCCGGAGCTTATTATTTAAATACATTATATTATTACTAAATCAAATTACATTCAACAAAATGTCTTAAACCACAATCAAAACTACTAGAATTGTGGAAACACGTTTCTTTTTCAAAGGACTGATGTTTGATGTTGGTGGTAATGTTCTGAATAAAAGTAATGGATTCATTGCTTTAAAGATCTCATTGCTTTTATATTTTGTATTGTTTTAAGTTAATACAATTTAGTTCTTGCTGAAGATAAAAAAATAAATCGTATGGTTCAATCAACAAAGAGCGCGGTGGCGTAACGGATAGAGCTCTTGCCTTCAACGCGGTGGGCATGGGTTCGAATCCTGGCCAGGTACCTCTGACTTTTTTTTCAAAAGAAAAATTAATGCATGTGCTAACAATATCGCGCGGCTCTTAAAAAAAATCCGATCTTATTGGGTATCGGTTGATTGTTGGTCACAAAAATGACTGACCATCGATCGGTAGTCAAAGATTTCGGTATGATGTGTCAGATAGGCTAGCCTGATGTAATGTGTTAAACGGGAACCGGGCTAGAATCTATCTGATATCATCATATGAAAAAAGTTAATTATATAGAGGACAATATCCTCTATATAATTAACTTTTTCAAAAAAAAAAAAATGGTTTCACCAACGAAATTGTTTGTCTCCATTTGTCATTGTAAATGGTATACGTAGATATATTATTTTTTTTTTAATTATTCTATTTCATAAAGGGAATCCTCATACCGACATAAAGCTCTACGTTATCTACATCTGAATTATGCACTTTATCATAAATTAATAAAAATTTAACTATTTATGACTAACACTCGTAGCAGAGGCACATTTTTAACATTTCAAAGAATTCATTGCATTGTTCAAAGACAATGTAAGGGTAAAAATAAAGACGAAAAGTGCTTAATACGATTAGCCATCCAATGTAGTCATAGATAATCGTATTATGCAGTTCTCTCTTTGTTTTTATCTTTATACTGTCTTTTAGCATTGCAACACTGAGAAGTTATTCGCTCAGCTATTACCCCCACTTAAGATCAGTAACAAGCCTTGTGAAAAGTCGACGCTTTGAGCCGAAAAGTCTGCCCTTCAAGCCAAAAG
The DNA here is from genome assembly GCA_017163975.1 of Anastatus disparis. Classification (NCBI taxonomy): domain Eukaryota; kingdom Metazoa; phylum Arthropoda; class Insecta; order Hymenoptera; family Eupelmidae; genus Anastatus; species Anastatus disparis. Next base: position 3,838,948 of record JAFFSR010000351.1, on the reverse strand, counting down.
AGTTCAAACACTGAACATACGCATGAATCTTCCCTTTACATTCGTCATGGGCGCTGCTATCGCGCTCTTGTGCGTTTGCAATGCGCCCTAGGGACTAGCCACTAATCCCTTTTACGGCGCGCGTACTATAGTGCGTTTTGGCGCTCCGGCTAAACTCTAAGTCTAGTAGCTAGACTTTTTAGTTCTCAGTGAATAAATTCTTTAGGATGCTAAGAATGTGTCTCTATTATGAATTTTAACCATAAATAGTTAAATTTTTATTGAAATATATAATACAAATGTAGATAAGGTAGAACTCTATTCTGATATGAGGATACCCCAAGGAGATGTAAAATGGACACTACACCTGTACTCATAAATATTGACTATCTTTCCATTTTATTGCAAAATTTCCAGTAAAAAAATGCATTAGCTTGTTGTATGTACCATAAAGATTATTCAGTTAAATTTTTAAATAAATTCATTGATTAGTTGTTGAGAATTTTGGGTTTCAAAATTTCATTTATTAAAATTTTTCGATTTTGTACAGAAACCCAAATATCTTAAAAACTAATGAATAAATTTATTTGAAAATTTTACTAAATAATCATCATCGTATATACTACAAGCTAATGCATTTCTTTTCTGGAAATCCAGTAATAAAATTGAAAGGAAGTTAATATTTATAAGTACAGGTGTAGTATCCGTTTTTAAACGAATACTACATCCGTTTTTAGATCCGTTTAAAAAGAAAGATTTATTTAAAGTGAAAATTAGTACTAACAATTTACTTCCCTGTATACTCAAAGCAATATACTTTTCAAAAAATGCAATAAAATTTAATTTTTGTTAGAAAAAAAATTGTCCGTAAATAATTTTGTTTATATATACAATGCAATGAAAATTAAAAATTTGTGATGATAATATATTTATCTAACATAGAAAGTATTCTACCAAGGAAAACGAATTCGTTTGAAATTTCAGAGTATGATTCTTTGATAAAAAAAAATTAACCTATGTTTTTTCTTTTGTGCTAATGAGATGTAGACATTTATTAAAAAATATAGTAAAAAGAAGCGTTTATCGGAACTTGAATAACTTAGCAACTAAAACTCCGATAGAAAAGTGTATAAACAATACATAAATACAAGCTCATTACTTTAATTTTAGCTTTTTTGCATTAAAAAGTTTCCAAGTTATCTGATTCAAAAGTTATAGACGATTAAAATATGTTAATAAAATAGCGTAAAAAATTGATCAAATTTACATGCTAAAAGATTAAGGGGATGTAAAACGGACACTACACCTGTACTCATGGATTTGGTCTATCTTTTCATTTTATTACAAAACTTGAGAAAAAGAAATGCTTTAGCTTCTAATATTTACCATTAAGAATATTCAGTTAAATTTTCAAATAAATTCATTCATTAGTTTTTCAGAATTTTAGATTCTAATATTATGTATTAATATTTTTAGATTTTGAACAAAAAATCCAAAATTCTAAAAAACTAATGAATGAATTTATTTGAAAATGTAACTGAATAATCTTCACGGTCACAGTACATATTATAAGCTAATGCATTTTTTTTCTTAAAATAGTACAATAAAGTAAGAAGATAGTCAATATCAAGAAGTATTAAATTAAGTATTAAGTATTAAAGAAGGAATCCAGTTATGCCAACCGTACTTCTTTCTCATAGTGAGAAAAATGTTTTGAGATTTTATAAACTTTGTATATACAAGAACTCTACAAGTACACACATACACACACACACACACACGCACGCACAGACACACACACACACATATATATATATATATATATATATATATTTACAGTGGGGTCCAATAAAATGGAGCCACGGTTGAGAAAAAAAGTACTTATTAAAAAATTTTGTATCTCAACAAATAAGGGTTGTACAGAACTCTACGACCACTCATTTTAAACGTATTCGTACGGAATTTTTAATGGTTTATTGGTAATTTAATTTTGAGTACTTGTCCGGGAAATATTACAACTTAAAAATAGAAGAAAAAAAATTTTTTTCGCCTGTGTTTAAATTTGAATTATTTTTCGGAAAATGATGGTAGAAAAATTTTACACGGCTGCTTTTAAAGGTATTTTGCTTAACTTGAAATTTATTTTTTAGTTATTTTCTAGGTTCAAAATTGACCGAGATTTAACGATTTTTGTTCGAAAAAGGGGTCTTTTTATTTTTCCGATATCTGCTTAATGAGAGGAGATATAGGAAAATGCCAAATAAAAAAAGTGTATTTTTGTATGTACACTGAGAAAAATATATAATTAAAAATTACTATATTTTTCACTGACGGGGAGACAAACTCGACATATGCAGGAAATTTAACATACTTTTATGAAAATTTACTATACTTCTACGAGTTTATGATATACGCGCTCACAAAAATTGCTATTCAGTATCGTAAAAATTATGAATACAGAGAATGACACAACGAGACTGCTGTTGCCGCGCTTAATCACTAGGTGGCGACTCATTTTTTCAATCTGCGAGCGGTAAGAGAAGTACTTGGTTGGTATATAAGAGAATTTGAAACAGAGGCTTTTAAATATTTTCGCGTTCGTGATAATACGCGTTAGGTGTAGCGTGTGAGTGCGATTAACTTGTTATAATGTGTGTAATTTAGGATAAATGTAGTATATACAACTTCGAAAAGAGCGTTTCATAATTTGCGAAAAGTGTCTTTCTAACAATAACACACAAACAAAATAATTCTTCCTCAACTGAATTTGAAAACACAAGCGAAATTCTCAGAACGTCAACGAGCATCGGAAAATAATATTTTTAGAATTTAAAAAAATAATTCATAGAGCGTCAGTGGCGTAACCGGCTAAGGCGCACGCCTTATACGGTCTCTACACTTTCGCTCCAAGCGGTCGGGGGTTCGATTCCCGGTGAAAACCTGAAATTTTTTTCAGGCTTTTTTTCATCGGAAAAAGAATCTCTGAGTGCGATGGGTCAATGTTCCTGGCGTGGGTTTTCTCCTGGGGAAGTTTTCCCTGCGTCACAGGCCTAATAAGCCTGGGTAAATGCGGGAACCGACCGTAGAAATCTGCTTACCGACTGCTCTGGAACGCGGCAGTCTAAGATTTCTCGGGGATGTGGGTTATTAGGTAGCTTAGGATAAAGATATGTAGGACGTAAGAAAATAGGAAAAAAATAAAAAATAGGAAAATGTGTGCTAGGTAACATCCTCACACAAAGGTGGTAAGGATGCGGGTGCTAGGCCAAGCAAGGCTGCACCCGGGCCAATAGGGCAAAAAAAAAAAAAAAAAAAAAAAAATTCATATCCATAATATTTAATACATGATATTTATAAAATCTAATATGCAGTATAGTAAAATTTGTTAAAAGGTGTAGAAAAATTTGATATATAGTATAGTAAAATTTGATGCTTTGAAATTTTACTATATACATATACTAAAATTTAATACATATCGAGTTTGTCTCTCCGATGTTATACAGTATAGTAATTTTTTCATTAAGTTTGTGCTAATATTTAATCATACATTTCTCTCCGTGTACACTGAGAGGAAATTCATGCTAATAGAGTATGCGAACTGCCATCTACGCGAGCATATGAAATATTGATACAAATATGACTGGCGTGAGAAGCTTTATTAGTATTGGATTACCTTATACTAAAAAAGATGGTATGGAGAGTAACTAAAGCATGAACGAAATTCACTGATGACTCGCGTGGTATACTTCGATGACTCCCCACTCTCATATCCTTTGTTTGCTTGAGTCGCTTCCTCTTTTGGGTTGCGACGCAAGCAAACACGGCTGGTCTATATCCAAAATCATGTCGCAAATTTCGTTAACGTATTTTCGTTGCGTGAATCTTTTTTTTCTTTTCTTTTCTTTTTTTTATGAAGGAAGAGACATTATAAATATACACTCAATTCTCGCTATAACGAGCTTCGCTATAACAAGCGTTTTTCTCTCGCTAAAGCGAGCAAAATGCTTTCCCTTCTTCCCCCACAACTCAATCTATTTTTCTTTCTTCTTGACGAGTCCTACAACTTTTCTATCTACGAAAATTCTTGATTAGGCAGCATATTTTACTGCAAAGTCTCGAAACATGTCAATTAAACGGTGTATTTTTTATTACCTACACTTTTTAGTCAAGTTTTATCTTAAGATTATTATACTACAAACACAAAAAAAGTTGTCTTACAAATATTTTGAGCTATTTAGAGCGTTCGACACCCATACTATGTCGTTATTTCAGAGTATTGTTTTTTTATTATCTACAAGCTGAATTTTTCAGTATTGCTTCATAAAATTATTCTAAACTATGTGGTAATTGTGTCCTACAAAACTCACGCCTCACTTTTGGAGTCCGACGCGAAGATTATGTCGATTTCTTGGAAGTCATTTATTTATCACCTACAATCCAAAACCAATTTTTTTTTATTCTTTATGAAGTATTGAATACATTTATAGATGTGTCCGACACAATAATGGCAGCGTTTTCAATAATATGCTGCTTAAAAAATATAATTTCATGTATGAAAATTCAATTTTATGTGATCTTTTGTTCATTATCTACGAAGTAAAATTATTTTTTTCTGCATTTTCTATGAAGTGTAAAATACATTAATATGTCTGTTCAACGTAATCATAGCTATAATTAAAAAAAAATTAAAAAAAAAACATTTTGAAACACGTTTTTATAATGGAAAAAATACACTAAAAAGTATTAAATAAACTAATTTACTTCCTTGAAATTACTTTTATACAGTTCTTGCAATAATTAAGAGAGAATTTTACAACAAAAATTTTCTCTTGATTATTGTAATGGACTGTATGAAAGTAATTTCAAGGAAGTAAATTAATTTATTTAATACTTTTTAGTGTTTTTTCTCCATTATAAAAACGTGTTTCAAATTTTTTTTAAATTCTTTATTTTCTACTTTTTAGTTAAAATTGAATTTTCTATGAGTATTTTTTTTAAAAGCTTGTATTTAATTGTATCTTCTATACATTACCCTATTCCCTATACATTTCCCTATGTATTCCCCCACCCCTATATATATATATTCCCCTACCCCAATATATTCCCCTATCCCCTATATATCCCTATATCCCCTTTATATTCCCCAACTCATATACATTCTCCTATCCTCTATATTTTCCCTATACATTCTCATATCCCCTATACATTCCCTTATCCTCTATATTTCCCCCTATACATTCCCCTATCCCTATGCATTTTCTACAACTATCAATTCTCCTCGGCCTAAAGATGTCTCCCCACAAACTTCCTCGGAGATGACTTTGCACACCCGTCATCGCCGACCTGACAACGGATTATTGCATTGTCATCGGAGACCAAGGTCTGTGTAAAATTTCAGAAATTTCATTCGACAAAAAGTGACTCAAACCGAGCGTGCAAGATTTGATTACAGACAGACAGACGCGAAAGCAAGCTTAATAAAAGCGTGTGAAAAAAATTAAATCTAGGTAAGAAATTCATTTTTATGTACAATACTGGTCAATAGCTATTGCCCATCTTAGAATGAAATACATTAAAATAAATAGTTTCATATTTTACAAACCAACATAATACAAACCAACATTTCATATTTTACAAACCTCGCTTTGAAATTTTAATAAAATTGTTCGTTTGATTGAAAATTTTCAAAATAAGAAAAGCTTGTTATGTAACAAAAAATTTTTCAATTTTTAATGAGCTTAAAAAATTTATTTTTCATTTTTTTGTTTATAAAAGGATGTATGACATTATACAAATTATGATATCGGGAAAAAACCAAAAAAGTTTTCAAAACATGGGAATTTTTAAATTATATTTTACTCTATGGATAATCTTTCTAAACTCAATTTTTTATCTATGTTATGGGGATTTTTCTAAAAATTTTTTTTTTAGCTGCAATTATTATACAAATTTCGAAAAATATTAAATATTTTATTAATTTTTTCATGTATTTTCTTTCAATTTCGTTTTTAAATTAAATTATTTTTCATTTATATTCATTATTTCATTATATTCTTTTTTAAATCACCATGTTTGTTCAAATAAATTTTATTATTAATTAATAAACATATATAATTTTAAAAATCAAACTTGATCTGAATCATGAAATTTATTTATCTGTACATAATTACAAAGTCACACAACGCAAATTCATTAATTTTTAAATTTTTATGTTTTTTCAATAAATTTGTTTAAGATGATATAGGAGATAGGAATATTTATATCTATTATCTTTTTATTTTATTGCAAAATTTCAAAAAAAGAAATTTATTAGTTTATAGTGAATATTATGATTATTTAGTTAAATTTTTAAGTAAATCCATTTATCAATTATTGCGATTTTGGGGTTCTATTATTAGAATAATAATTATTAAGATCATTTGAATACAACAATAATAAAAGGCAACAATAAATCTAATATTTTCAGCGCATATTACTTCTCTAATAATCTATATAAGCATAAGTAAATTAAAAATGAAAGTATATCATTGTAATTATGTTATAGCAATTTCCAATTACCATGTTTCCAATCATTTTTATCGGACAAGATATATAGCGCACTATTCTTGTCGGACACTCTTTGATTTTTACATAGAACACGCTTTTTAATATGTATTATTTTTGTCCTACAAGAGGTAATAAATAAATGGCTTCCAGGAAATCGACATAATCTTCGCGTCGGACTCCAAAAGTGAGGCGTGAATTTTGTAGGACACAATTATCACATAATTTAGAGTAATTTTATGAAGCAATACTGAAAAATTCAGCTTGTAGGTAATAAAAAAACAATACTCTGAAATAACGACATATTAAGGGTGTCGGACGCTCTAAACGGCTCAAAATATTTGTAAGACAACTTTTTTTTCATGTTTGTAGTATAATAATCTTAAGGTAAAACTTGACTAAAAAGTGTAGGTAATAAAAAATACTTACACCGTTTAATTTACATATTTCGAGACTTCGCAGTAAAAAATGCTGCCTAATCAAGAATTTTCGTAGATAGAAAAGTTGTAGGACTCGTCAAGAAGAACGTATTTACAAAATATCAGCCCGTAGATAACCAGGTGAAAAAAAGATCGGCGTACCGGGGACTAGTATCAACATGAAAAAACAAAACTTAATTACAATAAAAAACTAACTACGAAAAAAAAACAAAAAATTAATTCAACAATTATAAAACAAAATCAAATCCTATTTTCATTGCTTTTGAAAAAATGTCAAGAGTAATATCTCGAGCTTTTATCAGCGTTGCTCTTTCTGCACATGAAATTTGATTCAAATCTTGACTCCAATCAAGCATGGTTTGGGCCATATGAAGTACGTTTTCAGGAGAATAAAACTTGAAGGATTCATGATATTCAGGTATTACTACAGAATCTTCTTATTCGACTTCTTCTTCAGTCTCCTCTTCAACGGTTGGTAACTGCAAACCAGCATTTAAATTGAGCAATTCATTGTCGCTAATGTTTAAAAGTGGTAAATTTTCATCCTCCTTTAGCCAGATGCCAACATCTTCTGAACTAATGGAATTATTTTGGGGAATACGGTTTAATAGAGTACATAGTTTATGGTTAGAAACTAAACTTTCAGCAACATTGTCGTTCATTAGCTCTGGGATTAATTTTTTCCATGAATTACGAAATGTATCCGATGTTAAAGAGCTCCAGGCTTCACGAAGTGTGTGCATACAGTCCAACACAGACCATTTCTTAATATGCTCCATAAAAGAATCTTTTGAAAGATGATTACGTGCAAGAATATTCGGAAGAAATGCCGTTCTGTATCAACGTTTTAAGGCTGAAATGACGCCTTGATCCATTGGCTGTATAAAGCTAGTAACATTTAAAGGAAGATAAATAACCTTGCATTTATCGTCAATTTCATTTAACTCCTCTGCTGACGGATGTGTTGGTGCGTTGTCGAGCAGTAAAATGATTCTGTAAATTTATTTTAACAAATATTATTATTATACATATTATTTTTCAATCTTTAAAATGCTCTAAAATAAAAATAATTTGCTTCAGATTTTTGTGTTCTTACACTTTGCAGAAAAATGTTTTTAAACCAATGGATAAAAATATCTTTACTCATCCAACCTTTTTTTTGATTGATGTATTCCAAAGGAAGAGTTTGAACATTCTGGAAACATCTTGGCTTTGCCGATTTTCCTATGATCATAGGAGATATACGGTGTGTACCACTTGCATCGCCAGCAATCATTGCAGTTAAACGATCTTTAATCAATTTCTGTCCTGCCACCTCTCTTTCCTCCATTAAAACCAAAGTTCGATTAGGTAATGTGCGATAATATAGCCCCGTCTCATCTGCGTTGTAGATGTCGTCAAGGCTGTAATTATTATCAATAACGAACTTCGTAAAATCTTGAACAAATGCTTTGCTTGCTTCTGAATCTGCCGACGCTTTTTCTCCTTTCACTTATAAAATATGAAGGCTATTTCTTTCTTTAAATTTTATGAACCAACCACTGCTGCTCCTAAACGAGTGATTTTCAAGAATTTTTCCGTGTTTCTTGAGTTTCTCATGAAACATTTTAGCTTTTTCCATTGCTAAGTTGGCAGTTACTGACTGTCCAATGGTTCGCTTTTGACGCACCCATGCATGTAAAACTTTTTCGAGTAAATCGTTCTCGGGACCAACAACTCTTTTCCTTTGCTTAGGATCTCTATGCCCAGCTATGATTTCGTCGTAATGCTGTTTTATTTTCTTTTTATTTTTGAAAATTGTTGAAATTGTTGAGCTACTGACACTGTATTCAGTACAGAGTAAACGATTTTTTACTCGCGCTTCCAATTTATTCAAAATATTCATTTTGTCTTGTACTGACAAGGCATTTCGTTTATTCTATAATAATAAATACAAGCACTTAACAATAAGCTATGAAAATATTCGATTAAATTTATGCTTGTGTATAAGCTTTTATATTTAAGCACTACATGATGTTGAACGTAAATGTAGACAAGAAAAGTACATTCATCATGAAAATATATATAAATAAACTTTTACACTAATATTAATAATGTTTAACATGTCTAATAATTAATAACACTATTATAAAATAATATTATATTGTTTTGTGCGTTTTTTAAACGTACTTACTTTCAAATTTGGTAAATCCATATTCACAAAACACTAATTTTATATATTCGAATGAATAAACGAAACAAACGAATGAATAAATGAAATGAACGAATAAATAAACGAAATAAACGAATAAATAAATCAAATAAACGATCTTATTTCAATGAAAATTAAACGGTTACACACGCACAATCGATATAGTTATTGTTTATATTCGTTCGGTATTGTTTCGCTCATTATTCTAAGCACAGCATTTTTTGAGTGGTGGGGGCCCCTCTCACGCTCGTAATAGCGAGAGAAATTATTCCCGAGTTGCTCGTAATAGCGAGAATTGAGTGTAATCTGTTAAACTTTGTAATTATCAATAATTAATTTTCAACTTAAAATTAAATTATTTCAAACAGCTGGGAGGCAGATGAGCATGTACGATTTTACGCCAGAGATGTTTCGAAGTAGCGTTGGTCTAGTGCGTCCTTTTGAGTACGCGTGTTCAACTCTCGGCTAGGGTCATTTTAAAAAAATTTTTTTTTTATATTGTTTTAATATTTTTTATTCCTTTTTATATTTATTTTTTTTTAGATTTTGTATTTTTTTAATGATTTTAAAATTTAATTTTTCACAAGTACGCTCGTTTTTTTCAATGAAAATTAAAAAAAAAAAATTATTCTTTATATGCAGTAATTACAAATATTGATAAATAAATAATAGTGATGTTTATTTTATAATGTTATAGTTTAATTTATTTATAATTTAGTTTATAAAATTTACAATAAATTACAATAAATAAATAAAACAGAGGTATTATTATTTATGTTATAATATATATTATATATTGATATATGTTTATAAAGACAAAATTGAACTATAGTATTGTAAACATCGCTATTATTGATTAATTAATATTTTTAATTATTTCGTATATAAAATAATTTATTTCCTTCATACCCGTGCCGGAACTTCGCCTAAAAGTGCCTCTCGTGCGGCAGGGAACGGGCAAATTACATTTGTGATTTTCTTTACAGTCACATGCTCAGAAGCCACTGCGCACCTTCATACTACAACAGTTTTGGTCGCTTCACTGTCTGCTGCATGTTCCGACTATATCTATATATACTCAGTATGTCTAACCTCTGTTATTATACATCAAACATCGTTAGACATGACTGTTAAAATTATGAAATACACACACACATGATAATTACACACGTTTTTTTTATATGAATTATCATTAGAATATTTACTGTATATCCTATGTTATCAGCTATAGGATACACATGTTCCGTTTTTTCACATTTCTTTCATGCATACACAATTTTTTTTTAACTCGCGATATTTTTTTCACGACACTCACAACACGCTTTTAGACACTTAAAAAATAAAAGTACAATAAAATAATTGAATATTTATGTTCTTTTTTTTTCTTTACACGTTTTATTTATTTGAATTGTTAAATAAAACGAATTGTTTATCCTATGTTAACCGCTATAGGACTTTTATTTGCGATCCTCTCTCTCTTTCTCTCTCTCTTTCACGCTCTCAACGTATACTATAGTTGCTTGCGCATGCGCGCTACAACAAACTAAAGCATCAAATGACTTTTCACTAGAAGTCGTTTTCGATGTATTTTTTTACTTAAAAATGAATTTTTATCTTTTTGGGATGGCGAAGTTCCGGCCGGGCATGAAGGAAAATCTTATACGCTCCTCGGCACGAAAAAGGTTCATCATATGCGCGTGTTTTGAAACTTACACGCGCATGTAATGAGCCTGTTTCGTACCTCGGAACGTAATATACTATTAAAAATATTAATTAAAAAAACGAGCATACTTTAAGTAACTTGTGAAAAAATAGATTTTAAAATTAATTAAAAAATAGAAAATATGAAAAATATAAATAAAAAAAAGTAATAAAAACTATTGAAATAATAAAAAAAAAGTTTAAAAAAAGTGGTTCTAGCCAAGAGTTGAACTCGCGTACTCAAAAGAAAAAGCGCGAACGTTACGCACTAGACCAACGCTACTTCGAAATATCTCTGGCGTAAAATCGTACATGCTCATCTGCCCTTCGGCTGTTTAAGATAATTAAATTTTAAGTTAAAAATTAATTATTGATAGTTACAAAGTTTAAGGTGGCTCAAGCGCTTGGTGCCGTATCAAGCGGGGCCCTGTCTGCGACATCAAAATGTTTTTATTGATAGAGCTATTATAACTAATTAAATAGTATTATTGATTATTTCTTATGATAAGAAAACAATTTTAAGTAATCAAAAGTAATAAAAAAGAAAACAAAATTTTTTGTTTTGTTTCTCATTACAAGTTTTATTTTGGTACGTCCCTGCTGTTTTGTTGGTTCTTCTTCTTCTTCTTCTTCTTTAATTGGCCTTTGGATTTATCATCATAGGCCATCATTAATTTTTATTTATTAGTTATTTTTTTGCCCCGAGGGGACTTTTTTATTATTAATTTTTGTGTTCCGAGAAACTCTCTATTTTGTGTTTTTTGTGTTCTTCGGGTTCTCTTCCCCACGGAAAACTATGAAAATTGTTTTTCCCAATTTTCCCAGGGAGTCAAACCCCGATCCACTAGGACGCAAGCCAGCTGCCTTAAGCAACTGAGTTACTTTTCGTCCTTTAACGACGGAGCTCGTAAGTGTGTTCATAAGAACAAAGCACATGTAACAGAGGTGCTTGCTTGAAAAACAGCCGCGAGCGGGATTCGATCCACGGTCCCCCGAGAATACAAATCCAATGCTCTTACCGACTGTGCCACAGACCGGCTCGTTTTGTTGGTTACGAGCACTCTGAACGTACGTTAGCCTTACGTATGGCGTCTGTATCTGACGCGCATGCGCATAAGCTGTCATTATGTGTAGCGAATTCTATTTCGCATTCTCTTAGATTTATTTTCTCTTGTATTTCTTCGCCAAGTCCTGATTTTCTTTTACAAATGTCATCTCCGTGAAATGAACTATAGGTATGTAATTTTTTTTTTACATTGTATCTTTTTATAATAGAGTAAAATCAGATTTACGATTCAGTCGCATAAGAGCATTATTATTAATAATAATGTTATTATTATTTTAGTTTTGATAGTAAATAGTCGCATTTTTAAAAATCTATTCATAGATTTTTAAAATATAAGTCTTTAACTAACAAATGCCGCTTAGATCGTTTTTTAATTGTTATAAACAAAATAGCTGTGATTTAAAAAAAAATCCTATCTCATCTCCTATTGGCCTTAGAGAGTTCTTTTTTTTTAATCTTCGTTTTGAACTTAATTATAAAAATATTCAAATCAAAAACTCATGAAAGTTATAAATAAAGCTCCAGTTTATTTTATTTATAAAAAAAAAACACCCTCTTTTCTAGAGCGTTACCCACATAGCACGTAAGCTTCTTGTAAGCTTCCAGAAAGCTTCCATGTGAAGTTTGAAATCTTACAGAAAGCTTTCATGGGAAGCTTCCAGTAAGCTTAAAATGTCTGGGACAAACTAGCTGTCAGAAATATTTCGAGAAAAATTGTTATAATCTTCTAAGGAATCTTTAAGGAAGCTTTCCCGAAAGACGATGGTAAGCTTCCAAGAAATCTGAATAAAAGATTACAGTGAAATATTTACAAAGCTTTCTAGAGTCCTACATATATGTTCCTTGAAACCTTATAAAAAGCTTGCATGGAAGATTCCAGTAAGCTTAAAATATCTGGAACAAACTAGCTGTCAGAAATATTCCGTGACAGATTGTTGTAATCTTCTAGGGAACCATTTAGGAAGCTTTCTCGTAAGACGTTGGTAAGCTAGCAAGGAATCAAAATAAAAGATTTCGGTAAGATATTTATAAAGCTTCCGTGAGTCTTACATATAGATTCCCTTAAGTCTTACAGGAAAATTTCATAGAAGCTTTCAGTAAGATTAAAATGTATGGAAAAAATTAATTGTCAGAAATATTTTAAGGAAAGTTGTCGCGTAATATTTTGGGGAACCTTGCAGAAAGCTTTAAAGAAAGGATTACAGTAAGGTTTCAAGAAATCTTAATAATAGATTCTACTAAAATAACTACTAAGCTTCTAGAATCTAATACATTTTTATAGATTTATTTTGTCGTTCATTTAACTTACAAATTATTTTATACAGTAAATAATTAACATTATTACGCATATAATTCATAAAACGCATAAAAACGCATAAACCGCAAGGAAAATGTTCGACCTGATCGGGGCTCGAACCCATGACCTACAGATTACGAAGCATCAACGCTACGTATTATGCTACGGTACGCTTGTTACGAACACTGATCATTTCTTATTTATATAGTTTACGTAGCATAAACTTTGTCTTTTATATTTTTTTCAGCATTCGTAAAATTAAATGAAACAGTTAATTAATAGTAAATTATTAATAATTATTAAAAATAATTGGAGGTCAGTATAATTATTTTTTTTGTATTAAAAAATTAATTCTTTTATACAACTGAAAATATTTTGTGAAAATAATATCTAATTAATTTACTTAATTATTAATACTTCAACTATCCTACAGAATAAATCTAATTTTTTTACTGCAAAAAATAGTTTTATATAATTTTTCATTGAAAAAATTATTAATAATTTATTGCGCATTTCTAAATTATTTTTTTTGTATAAAAAAAATAATTTTTAGTTAGAAAGTTTTGTATTATGAAACTAATTATCAATCAATCTATTATTTACATAAATGTTTATTAATTATTTAAAATCATATGAAAAGAAGATTAAAAATGTCTACTTTCCCGACATTTTCTTTTTCGTTCCGAGAAATATCTCATAAAATGTTGTTGAAAAGTAACATATACCTTTCTTGGAAGCTAACTGGAAGCTTTCTGTGTTACCTAACTGATGAACCTTACAGGAAGCTTATAGGTATGTTATATGCAAGATTTAATAAACGTTTTGTGGAATATTCCTTCAACATTTACATGAAGCTTTCACGAAAGCTTCCCGAAAGTGTTCTTAGTTAGCTAACTAGTGAATCTTTCAGGAAGCTTACTGTAATCTTTCTAGTTAGTTTACTTGAAACCTTTGCTGATCCATTTATTAAGACTTTTGCATAAGGTTACAGGAAGATAGCAAAAAGATTCCACGGAATATTACATGTAAGTATTGAGGAAGCATTTTTTGGACTTATATTATGCTTACTGTAAGGTTATGTTAATTTTCGAAAAGGTGAATGGAAGCTTCCTCTGGAATATTATATAAAAGTTTCATGGGAAGCTTCCTTGTAAGCTTTTTTGCTATGTAGGTGGTCTTTGCATGAATCTTTAATGAAAGGTTCCATTAATGTTTTATGAAAGATTATGTGAAAGCTTTTATTAACATTTCTCGGAAGATTCCCGAAAGCTTTCGACGTAACATTACTAATGAATCTTTCAGTAAGCTAGCAGTTACCTTCTATGAAAGATTCTATTTAAAATAAGCGAAATATTCCATGAAAGAAGGCATGAATCTTTTTAGAAATCTTCCTGAAAGCTTCCACGTTTACCTAACTGATGAATTTTTCGGGAAGCTTACAGTAATCTTTTTCAATATCTTCCGTGTAACCTTTGCGTATTCATCTATAGAAGGTTTTCTGTAAGGTCACTGTAAGATTTCATAAAGATTTTAGGGAATATTGCACGTTAGCATTCAGTAAATTTCTTTTTAGATTACATTTAGCTCACTGTAAGCTTTCATGGGATCTTTTAGTTGAGTTTTTTCGTAAAATTTATTGAAAAAGTTTCTATCCACAGTTGTTAAATATCTTTTAGGAATCTTTCATCGATTCTTACATTAATTTTCAATGAAAGGTTTCATTAATGTTACATGAAAGATTACGTAAAAGCATTTATTAACCTTTCTCGTAAGATGGCTGAAAGCTTTCGACGTAACCTCACTAACGAATCTTTCAATAAGCTTGCAATTATCTTTTATGAAATATTCTATTTAAGGTAAGCGGAATAGCCTATTAAAGAGAGCATAAATTTTTTTAGTAAGCTTCCTGTAGGCTTCTACGATTAGCTAACTGATGAATTTTTCAGGAAGCTTACAGTGATCTTTCTCAATATCTTCCATGTAACCTTTGCGTAATTATCCATGGAAGCTTTCCTGTAAGGTTACTATAAGATTGCAAAAAGATTTAAGGAAACATTGCAGGTAAGCTTTTATTATTTGTTTATTTATTCATGCTTATGTTCAGCTTACTTTTAGATTACATGAAATATTACAATGCAATATTAATGAAAGATTCAGTAAGCTTACAGAAAGGCTAATGGAAGCTTCCGCTAGAACATTACGTGAAAGTTTCATGGGAAGCTTCCTTGGAAGCTTTCGTGCTATGTGAGTATAAAAAGGGTTGCAATTGAATTTTCTCATTTGCTTTTAATGGGATATGAAAATTTCAACCTTCATAAAAAGTTAAGCCCTCATGAAACTCAATATGTTCATCCAAAAAAAATTATAACTTTAAACATTATGTTTCTTTGGGATAAACAATAGGCAACAAATTAACTGATTTGATGTTACAATCTTTCATTTTGTTTGGATTTATGAAGGCTTCAAAATAGCCTATTTTTTTGCTCTATTATTGGACTAGTAGTAATTTTAATTAGGCATAACTTTTGAACTACAAACATTTTTTTAATGCAGCAATGCTTAAATTAAATTATTTAGCTTATACTTTCCCTTATTTTTTAAATATTTGTCCGAAAGATATTAAGTTTTTCAATCATTTGAGTTTTAATAAATGCTTTTTTCTGTTTTTAAGGCCTATCATAATAAAAGAAAAAATACAGGTTCATTTTCTTTATCAAAGAATCATATTCTGCAATTTCAGCTAAATCCATTTTCAGGAGGGGAAGTACTCATTGAAAGTCGAAAAGCTACCATGGTGCAAGAAGGTATTAGTTGCTTTAAATTGACTTACAAAATTGATATTGATTCTGAGCGGATTCAGTATGATGAAAAGGGTGTTTTAAGAGCAGGTCGTACATCTCTATCCTTTTCTAACCAAAAAATTCATTTTTATGCAAAACCTAATAATTGTAGCAGAAAATAAGGGGATAGCCCCATCTTGTATCATAAAAAGCAATATTTTGTTTGATGAGAAAAAATTATTTTTATCGATTCGTTTTGAAGAAAACCTTGAAAAACTGAATTGTCCATCCTAACCTCTATTTTTTGAGTTTTTCAAGATTTTCTTCAAAACGAATCGATAAAAATAATTTTTTCTCATCAAACAAAATATTGCTTTTTATGATACAAGATGGGGCTATCTCCTTATTTTCTGCTACAATTATTAGGTTTTGCATAAAAATGAATTTTTTGGTTAGGAAAGGACAGATATACTCGACATCCTCTTAATCACTCCGGTGACGTGCGACGATTATTTAAATGCCGTGAAATAAATTCGTTATACTCTCATAGCATAAATATAACATATATTCTATATGTAAATGGTATAAAATGAAAGACGTACTGAAAAATTTTTCTCAGTGTAATTATACCTACAAATTGATGAACGATTGATTATAAACAAGATTAGTATTATAATTATTAATAAAAATAAAAAACATTCCTTTAAGCATGCATAATAAATATTGTTTTTACCAGCTTTCATCCGTTTTTCTAAATTAATATACATTTTCTTCATTTCTTCAAGTTCGATTTTGGCTTTATCTCTTTCTTCAGCAGCGTTAGCGAAGTCTTTTTCAAGTCTTTCAGCATCTTTTCTTGCTTGTTCTGCCTCTTTTTTTAATGATTCCGATAATTCCTGATTTTGCTGCTTATTCACATCGGTAGTTTTCTGATGACGTTCACGTTCCAGCTCAATTTCGAGATTAAGGATCCTTGCCTGCGACCGAAATTGGTCTTGTTGAAGGTTCTGCAGTTTGAGTACTTCAACACTACTATCTAAGGGGCTCTGTAACTTTACATCAATCGAGCTTTTTCCGTATTTTAAAGTTTATTATTTTTTTGGCAATAATAGCGTTTTTCTCACAGATTAATTTTTTATTTTATCTGCATGGCGCAGCTTCTAAGGCGTTGTAGCAAAGATCTAGTTTTTATATGCTTCTTTTTTTAATAAGTTTTATATGAACTTTTAAAAATTATTTGATGACTTAATTTATTTTATATTGAACATACATATGACTTTGGCAAAAGCTTTGCTCTAAGCTGTCAGCTAACTTTAATTAAATTGCTAATGATTTAAACCTTATTAGTAAAAGGATTGCATTTGATATTATTAATTGATATTGTATTAAATTTTTATTTGTTATATCGCAATTAATGTACGGAGAGAATTTTTCTGAAAATAGTATGAAAAACACAGGTTAAAAATTACCGTCATGCTGTTGAAAAAAGCCGATAAGATACGATAAAAAAATTTATATCGTTTGAAATTAGGTTTTTCATCGAGTTCTATCAGACCTTGTTAACTAAGGCTTATCAATAGCAGAATATTGGTTATTTCAGAATTTACTATAAGAATTGATTAATAAATTGTATTGCTATTATGATAAAAGTATAACTTTTAATCTGACACAAATATTTAACACGATTGATTTCATTTTTAATAATTATATAAAATAAAATTTATATTTAATAAAAAATATTATTATCAAAAAGCAATAAAAATGAACAACACTGTCATGATTTTAATTTTTTAAATGTTGAAGTAAGTATAAAAGTTTAGAAATTTTCTTACTGGAATATGAACAACATCAATGACAACAAGAAACGACTAATTTCAAAAGCGTGTTTCAGTAACCAGATAATCAATTATTTTTTTTTTGTAGAATATTTTAATCATGTGTAAAATAAAATTTAATAACACTATACAGTTTTAAGTCAAAATTTTAGAAAATAATTTTTATTGAACATTATTCGTCGTACTTTCTATATTTTTGGCAACATTGGAAAATCCATTTTTCGATCATATTTTATTATCAAAGTAAAATTAGTAATCGTTAAAACGAGAAAAGTAAAACGGTTTTATGACTTAGATATTCTTTTAAGTTTAGAATAATTTAATCATCTAAAATTGTAAGAAAAGAGGCGTTAATCCGGTCTAAGACTTGATTTTTTAAACTTATAAGCTGTCTTGCCAAAATTTTAAAGTGTTTTTTATAAAAATTTATAGTAGTTTCTAAGTTATATAATTTTTAAATAAATTATTTAATAGGATTTTTATATAAAATAATATAAAAGTTGTTAGAACTATGTTGGAATTAGGTTTACAATTTCTATTAGAAATTATTTTTGAACAAATAGAATTCTTTTAGAAAATAAATTTAATGGAAAGGTCTTGATTTAAACAGTTGTTTGATTTTGATTGAAATTTTCTAATATTATTATTTCTATTAAGAGGATCAAAATTAAAAAAAGGCCATCTTTTTCTGTATCAAAAAGTATTCACGCAAAAAAGTTTTAGCCTTTTTTATGCAGCTATATCCTCAAAATTAATTGAAACGTATTTTTTTCTTTTTTTGCAATATCTTGGCTTCTAATGGACGAAAAAATACTTTTTTCTCTAACTGTGAGTTTTTAAAAGCCCTAGAAGATGGTGCGGTTCAGAAAATTTTGGTGCAAAATTCAAATTTTATAAAAGTTTGAAATTTTTAAAGTTAAATTAAAAAAAAACTAAAACAATAGAAATGACAAAAAAAAAATATGTTGTTATCCAACCAAAAAATTGTCACTATGAATTTTTTCAGATTTTTAGAAATGGTGCTGTGGCCTACAGAAACGAAAAACCATTTTTAGTTCCATTTTCGGACATTTTTACCTGCCTTCCGTACACTAAATGTCATTATAATATCTCAGATATCCCGAAATAATTTCCTAAATATAATCATTCAAAATTGGGTGAAAAAACTTTTATTTCAGCTTTTAAGAAGCCTGATAGATACTCTAGAACCAAAGTTATGCTTATTTACAGTTATTTACAAAATTGAAGTATCAAAGTGAATTGTTAATAGGATGTATTTACAGTATTAAATTTAAATAAACATGATACAATCCATTTAATTATTTAAATTATCCCATATATCAGAAATATACCCATGCTTTGCATACTGTAATCATTTTTTTACGTACTGTAGGTGCGTGTTTGTAATATAACAGCACATTCTAAGCCTTAATTAATAAATTAAATAAAAAATTTTGCTACCCGATTTAAAAAAATTTTATCTAAGCGCAAAAACGAAACGCTCTATGTTGCGAAACATTGAGTTTTTTATCCTAAAAAATATTTTCTAGATTTTTCCCTTATACAATAAATTTTTCCAGCTTCTCTCAAACATTGTCCTCGCGCAAAAAATCGCAGTAAAAAATTTTCCTTACTTTTTAATGCGCAATTAAAAAAGTTCATTTTGGTCATGCTTTTAAGAAGGGGCCGAATTATTTGTCTTTGTTTAACGGGATGTCGGAGCTGCAGCAACCGAGTTTTGCTTTTTTTATTTTATCAATATCTTTTTTAATTTATAAATTAAACAAATATAATTCCTTGTCCGCACTTAAGTTATATTAATACAATAATTTTTGTTAAAATAAAAAATAATTTGGTCTTGTTATTTTTTTATGAGCTTGGATTGGAAATTAGATATCAAACTCGACAAACCTAACCTTAAAATATGATAAATTGAAAGTTCTTATTATAACTTTGTATGTATAATATTTTGGTGGATTTCTTGAGTTGTCCGCACTAGAGTTTAATCTTACAAATTTTTTCTTTGTAGCAAAAAACTTGATTCAACGAATCGTTTATTCATAAGTTAGGATAGGAAATATTATTAGAAGGCGGACAGCTTTGTCATGCTCTTGATAGTGTTTTACATAATTTATATAAACACCATTAGTTGCAGCAAGAAAAAATCAGCAAACCTCGCTAGATATGAGTATAATAAGTAAATTTTATAATAACAACAAAATAATTTAATCACGTAGTTTTTGAATAATATGAGACCTACAAGAAAAGATATGTTACATTGTAGATTGTTAGTAGATCTCATATTATTCAAAAACTACGTGATAAAATTATTTTGTTCTTATTATAAAATTTATCTATTATACTAGTATCTAGCAGGGTCTACTATTTTTTTTCGTGTTACAATCAATGGTGTTTATAAAAATGATAAAAAATACCATTAGACGATGACAAATAGTTCAGCCTGCTCTTAAACTATGACTTGTGTATTTTATAAGGCTGTTTTCAATCTGGAGTCATATGATTGTGAAGTACATTTTTTGGAATATTTGAACAGATCATCATCCACGATAATGCATTATCGCTGATTTAAAAAAAGAACAAGATTAAGAAATTTAAAGCATCGATCCCGTATCATCGTAGATGATGTACAATATTCCGAGAATGTACAGAAGATGGACTTCACAGAAGGGTTGGTTTGATGAAAACTCTGTGTTCATAGTTTGATTCAAAAAGAGTGGCGCCCCACAACAGCTTAACAGCAGTGCATAGTAGAAAATAAAAAAAAATTATTTTATATTGAGATTTAAAAATTTCAATAATTATATATAGTCCAGTAGAATTAGTCGAAATGCATAATGTAATTAGTAACAGGTGCAGAACACCATAAATGGCTTTGTTGGAAGTAGGTAGGCTATGAGAGTTCTGGACCTCCCTTTCCCCCACCACCACTCCCTCGACTCACCTTTGCGACTAGCGGACAGGTGCAAATCTTGACTCAGCACTTATGACGTCACAACCCACCACCCACCCACCACCCGATGACGTCACCCCCCGTGTCAAAAGCAGATGCGCGTGCAGCAGCCAACTCCCCGATCCCCGATCCTAGAGTTGAAACTGAGAGAGAGAGAGAGAGAGAGACCTTGGTAAAATAATTGCGCAATTTCATAGCTAGCACGTTTAAAAACGTATGGAAAATTCTAGAAATTTCATTTTAGGATGTAATCCTAAGAAATATTGCGCAGTGCAGTTCCCTTTTTTCATTTGAAAAGTTAACAGTTACATCCGGTGATTGGTGTAAACAATTGATAAATAACTGCGCAATTTCTTCATCATAAAAAAACTTTATAGAAGTTTTATTTATCAATAAAAAATCATTTAAGCTAATTTATTGCAATAGATCTTTCTAGAATAAATTTATAATTCTTGGAAATCATTTCAAAGACTTTAAGTATTATTAAAAATTATTATATATATATATATATATATATATATATATATATATATATATATATATTTATCTTATTATTTAAATGGGATGAGGGTTGAGAAATAAAAACACACACAATTAAATATAATTTCCATTTATTTTTTAAATAATCGGTATATTTTTTTCTGAGTACAGGTTCAATAATATGTCTCATTCGTTCTATACGCATCTTGAAACGCTCGTGATCACGTGCAATTTGTTCCCATTTTCCATGGCGAGCCGCCTGACTCGCGAACTTCCACACGTACATTACGTGTATTTCAGGCTGTTCCTTGAAACGTACTTTTTTCATTTTTTCAAGTATTCTTAACACACTTTATACAATCTCTTTTCAGAGGTGGAAATGAGCCCTCCTCTGTGTGTTCACGACAACGCAAACAAGCCTGAACTTCAGGATCACGTTTCAACTGTTCAGGAATTTTATCCCCGGCCTGTTCAATACTTTTTGCTTCAAAAGTCGTGAAAAAATATTTGGGTAGGTAAGCTATGTCAGCAGGGCTCATGAATGACAGATGTTCCGTTTGAAAGAATATTCTGAGTGATCGCTCAAGTGACGGTGTATTGTCAAGAAAGTATTTCTTTAACAGAAGCACGTTACGATGAGCACAGTGTACTTTGAAGAAAAACTTGTGATGTGGACATAACTTTTCCAATACATTATACTTTAGTTTTCATAATGATGGAAAACCAAGAGTTTCGAGGTCACATACGTGAAATCCAAACTGTTCGAGCCATTGTTTTTTCTTACTACCCTTGACGTATACAATTTGCGCATCACTCAATATTTTGCGTAGAACATTCTCGAGTTCTTGATATGGCAATTCACCTGAACTCCAAGACAATCCGTGGTGATTTCGTTCCAACCACAAGTTTGTAGATTTATATTAAGCAGAAAGTCTACACCAAGGTTGTGGTGGTTTAAACATAAATACCAATGTTCTAGAATTTTCACGGAGTGGAATTATTGCCAATTCTTTCACAACAAAATCGTTGACAGGCTGCTTAAAGCCTTGAACATCCAACACGTACTCCATTGTAACTGACTACTGCTGCTGCTTCACCTCTTAATTTATACTGATCCCCCCACCTCTAGATAAGTTATTTAACATCCCCACTTATGGGATTATATTCAACAATACGATCGTGTAAAATCAAACAGTAGGCTGAAGTTCCAGCTGGAAAGTCTTGTTTAACCTCAAATTCAAGACGCACATCCACTGGAGCCTGTTTCAATGACTTATTCTGTTTGGAGTAATCTATGACGACGAGAGGGGCGTGAATTAAGAATTCATTCTTTTAGAGCAAGGGTTCTGCTTCCTTATTTTAGTATACACTTTGGAAATTCATATACATATCGTATAGTAGAGCGTATTGATTACGAGCAACATCAAGATTCAAATTTCCATAAGCATAATACTGAGGGTTGAGAAAGAGTTTGACGTTGCTTATATTGCAATGATCAAAACGACTAGCATTGACACTTCTCTGTCCTTTCCGATTGGTCTGAAAACCTATAATGACGAAACGTGGCTTTTCCAGCTGATTCGATGTTTTTACAGACCAAACGTGCTTTGTAGTGCTTGGGAGCAGTGGATATTCATATAGCTTCCATGAGCGAAAACTCATAGCAATAGGTTTATCTTTCTCCAAATACTTGAGTAACTGTATCTTAAACTTGTCTGATACAATTACATAAGGCATCAGCCACTCTATTTTAATCAAGTCAATCTTGAAATTCTCGAAATTTAGTTGACCAGTTGGCAATGTTTGTATAACGGAATTTATATCGTTTCTCGATCTAGTGAGAATGAGTTCTTGCTTAGTGTTCACTACAATTTTTCGATAGTCTTCGGTAAAGCCTAAAATCATACTCAGAGGTCTTGATACATCAAAGTATCCCTCACCATCTGTAAGCTGTTGATTCTCTTCGATATCAAGCCAACCAGCATTCTCCAAAAGATGGCTCTGACTAGGATTGAATGACACCAGACTTTTCATAATACTCGTCAAACCCACATTCTTACATCGATCAATTTCAATTGCATTTATTTCGTATCGAATCTATTCAAAGAGATGACAGATGGCGTTATTCACTAATTTTGTGTTCGCGACAGCAGCATTGTTAGTTTTACACAGTTTTGCATAAACGTGTAAGGAGCTGCGAGATGGTAGGAGACTGAAATCTTGGTGTTGTATCGATATACGAATCTCAACGCTTTTATTATACGCTGATGGAGTATATGGTTGATGAGCATGAATCTCGTAATGTATCACAGACTCATCGAAAGTAACAGGTGACTGTATGTTTAGTATTTCTGCCATTTTTCTTAATACAGCAAAAGAATGCGCAAATTACTTTTATCCAGGAATGACTCTTAGACCGAGACTTTTGAGAAACTGGGTGTTTTGAAGTTGTTAATGCTTTGAGAACTCGATGACGACTGACTACTCGCTGACATGGTGTACTGTTTATATAACCTCGACCAACTTTTGTATTATTATATACGATACCCATGTTTATGATGCGGGTTTAATATGTAGTCTGATCGTTATAATTTCACCACGAAAATTAACCAAATCTCCGTCTTGATATATGATGTATGTATCTGTATATGATCAATACGATTGTTGCTGATTGGAAGATAAATGACTTGCGATGGTACTTCAATGATTTTATAGCCTGAAGGTACAGCTGGGAAAAATTTGTGTATGGTGTGTACTTTATGCTCGTTTATATATGCGCCGACAGTAATATTACATTCAACGCGTGAAGCATTCACCTTTAGAATGGTTCCAGATAAATCAGAATGGTGAACTACGTTTGCAGCTAGAATGCGCTGAGTGAAACCCAACAGTCTGATGATAGAGTCTTGTGGTTGAAAATCAATCGTGTGACTACACTCTATTCTACTATGAAGAGTACTATTATTTGGTTTGAGACTGATATTAATACCTTTTGGTTGAAGAATTTCTCGCAAATAACTCTCGATATCATCAATTTCGTAACTACCAGTCGGTAAAGCGATTACTTCCTTACCGACATAAAACTTGTTGTTTCCTGAATCAATGTTTGGTATTGAGTTGAAAGTTAACAGCTCCACCAATTCAAGAACGTAATTTTTACTCTATGAAAGTTCAATTGGTGGAAAATACTGAGCTTCCAGTATCGATGACGTTCCCGATAAACTCAGAGTCAATGAATTTTCCATGACTGCTCGAACGCTACTGACGTTGATTCACCAATGTACACTCATTTATAAGTTTCTACTTAGAAATTTTAAACATAGATGTCCACATTCGTAAGTATCATAATTTTGATATCTCTCATGATTATACTTAAGAGGAGGTCACGTATCTCTGTCCTTTTCTAATCAAAGAAATGATTTTTTTACAAAAAATTCTTGTATCAAAAAAAGCAATATTTTCTTTGGTAAGAAAAAATTAATTTTATTGCTTCGTTCTCAAGAAAACCTTGAAAAACCAAATTGTCGACCCTAACCTCTATGATTTAAGTTTTTCAAGGTTTTCTTGAAAACGAAGCAATAAAATTAATTCTTTCTTATCAAAGAAAATATTGCTTTTTTTATTACGAGATGCGGCTTTCTCTTCATTTTTGGCTAAAGCTGTTAGTTCGTGTAAAAAACTCAAAGTTTTGATTAGAAAAGGAAAGAGACACGTGACCTTCTCTTAATATTCTTAACTTTGAGATATTTCATAAGATCTGAGGGTGGTTGTAAGTCCCCAAAGCTATTAAAATACACGACATCGTTGCCGCGTTTGCGGTGAGCTACCCAATGAGTGCCTGATCCGCTCTTATCATCCAGATTGATCATTACCGATTCTCGGTAATGTGGTCCACTAGTTGGTAGAGCGTTTCGCATGAAAACCCCACGAAAATGTGGAATATTCAATATTTGAGCGTATTTCATTAAATCAACATCAGTTAGAGATCTTTTAGGAAGTTTTACATCGAAGCTTTTTTTTTTATTTATACCTCCCTTTTTGTAGGGCTTCAAATGAATATCATAGCCTTTTTTGTGTGGTTTCAAATAAAGACCTTTACCGAGAGCAATAGCCTCCATTGTTTTGTTATGACGTTGACTTTCTTTAAGTTGTTGTTTCGCGGCGCTAGCATCGTTCACAGCTTTTGCTATACCAGCAGCGCCACCTGCTAATGCGTCCGTAGCACTCAAACCAGCAAAGAGTGGTATTAAAAATGGTAAAAATCCACCGACTTTCGATGGTACTGGTAGAACGCGTGAAATTCGAATATTCTTTTTACTGCCAGCTTTTTTAATGGCTATACGAGCACTCTTTGAAGCTGTATGAATGACTTTACGAGCATCGGTATTCGGTATTGAAGACTTGGATGCAGCTTTAACCACCCTCGATAGAGCCATGGTTGGCTTTTTCTTTTTCTTATCATTCTTCAGACCCATTCCAAGTTTTGATTTTACTTTCATGGCGTTTGTAATGGCGTAGGCAGCAGCCTTCTCACCAATACCTAAATCTTTAGCCCAAACTCGTTGCCAAGCTTTTTCCGCTAATACTCGATCTGCAGCATTTCTCGCTTCGATGTTCTCACGATTCTGTGAGTAAGCGATATCGTGCTCTTTGCAGGCTGCACCGAGTGGATTGATTCCAGGATCACCGCGAGCAAGACGTTTTGCTAATTTGGTTCCAGGCCCGCAGGATTGATAGCCTGGTAAATAAAGTTCAAATGAAAGCTTATTGATAAGAGTGTTTACGAGACCACGCCCATCTTATTTTCGCTTGTGCATAATCATGATCCTTACACTTTGATGGTTGATTGAGTACTGAGCTCGCATCTATATAAATGATTTATTTATAGTATTGCGATCAGTCGGCTGTGAAAAAGCAAACAGTGAACATGGATTTCCAGCCACAAAGTGTCAAATTACCAGTATCGAATTTTGATACTATTATGCAGCAACAAACGTCACAAAAACGTTATGGAGAATTATCACCCGACAGTATACGAGCTGTGTTTTGTGGTCCCTCAGGCTGTGGTAAAACTAATACATTGCTTAGTCTTATAACACACGTAAATGGATTGAAATTTGAAAACGTTTACGTATATTCAAAATCGCTTTATCAGCCAAAGTACAAGTTTCTCGAGGAACTTCTAAAGCCAATAAAAGGTATACAATATTATCCATTCAGTGATCACGAAGCTATAGTAGCTCCCCAAGACGTTCGCCCAAATTCCATAATGGTGTTTGACGATGTGGCTTGTGAAAAGCAAGACAATATAAGAGCATTTTTCTGTATGGGTAGACATAAAAATGTAGATTGTTTCTATCTTTGTCAGTCTTATGCTCATGTACCTAAACATTTAGTTCGAGACAATGTAAATTTACTGGTAATATTTAGACAAGATGATATGAATCTCAAGCACATATATAATGATCACGTGAATTCTGATATGTTATATATACAATTCAAGGACTTGTGTTTGTCGTGCTGGGGAAATTGTAAATATGCATTTCTCACATTTGACAAAGAAAGTGAGCTGAATGCTGGTCGTTATCGGAGAGGTTTTGACTGTTTTCTAATAAATATAGGAAGTTGAGTACAAATCAAGTAGTACATTGTAGAATCTTAAACAGTCAACGGGGCGAATTTTCAACGTGAAAAAAATATTCTCCATCCGATTGTAAAATCTAGAGAGGCAATCAAACGTAAACACAAGCTATTGAAACAGGGTGAAGCCGATTTCGAAAAGGCTTTCAGTGGAACATTGAAATCTGTTGTTGATCCACTTGAAAAACTTCTAAAACATATCTGAAATAAATAAGAAAAATTTCGAATCGAAAGATAAAACAGAGCACGATTTATTCGAAAATGAGCACCCCTCTGAAGATGGATACATTTCCGATGATAGGCGAATTGTAAATGAAAATGTTGACGATACAATACGTCCAGCTGAAACAAGTTTCGAGATAGCTGCAGAAAGTGAAACTGACGACGATGATGACGATAATGATGGAAGCAAAACGAATTCGCTTACCAATAAATATCTTTAGATGTTTCGAAAAAATCAAAAATCATATCTAGATAATATCTATGGAGTTCGTAAAATGGGTAGGATGATGATGATGGGTGATTCACTAATAAATTTCGAGAAAGACTATGTGGTCGTACTTGACACGCAATATCCAAAAATTGTAGGCTTACTAGAATTATTGTTTCGAAAACAGCCAGATGAAAAACTTATTACCGAAGATGATTTGAGAAATGATCGAAAAATTGTTGAAATAACGAATGCATATAGAAAGAATTATCAAGCTGATGGATCACTTCGTAAACTAAAAAGTAACAAATTTAAAAATTATATCGCTCCATTTTTCGATAAATCTCCAGCTCGAAAGAGGAAATCGTTTAGTGGAAGGGGCCTCTTACCACGCTACAAAATTGCTCGTAAAGGTACACAAATGGACTACGTGTACTGGGATGACCCCAATGAACTAGTTGGTCGCTTACGGCTATTAGTGGTAGAGACAGAAGCTGGAAATCCAAGTCATACCAATAAGATTCATTCGATAATCAAAGAACTCCGTGAGGCCAACATTATATATTGAAAAGCACTGCTGTTTCTCTAGTTAGTCGCAAGATGAGTGTTGACGTGTTCGGACGACAATCACAGCAGGCTGGTGGTCAACAGGGTCTTCCAGGTGTTGGGTATAAAATTACTGAAGATGGACAGTATGATATTGAAAATAAGAGGTTATGTAATGTTGGCACGCCTCAGCAATCGAATGATGCAGTTTATTTACAAACTTTACAAAGTATGGTTGCGTCTCAAGTTCGAAGCATATACATAGTCATTGGAGACTTAAGAGAAAACCTTGATGCATTGGAATTAGAAATAAAAGAGTCAAAGGACGAATATGACGAGAAAATTAGAAAAAATTTCGATGCAAATATTCAAGAATTTATTGATGAATACTATGAGAAATTTTAATAAGTTAATAAAAACATCCATGAATCACATGAGTTAATTATTTATCTTGCCCAATCACTTCAAGATGCTAAAATCCTGCTAGATATTCGGGATATAAAACAGAAATTACGGGAATATAAGAATCATTAAGTCTATAGCCATGGAGCACGAATGACTCGTAGAAGAGCTGCATAAGCCTGCTCGATGTAATTATCCACGTCGTAAATTTATAATACGCGGTTAAGATGAGACCTGGCAAGCCGATCTGGTTGATATGCAGCCTTATGCTCGAGAGAATAGTGGTTATAAGTACTTGCTCACTGTCATTGATATATTTTCAAAGTATGAATGGGCTGTACCAATAAAACGTAAAACTGGTGAAGATGTTACTGCAGCAATGAAATCTGTGTTCCATGAAGGTCGCATACCAAAAAATCTGCATACCGATCGAGGCAAAGAATTCTACAACTCTTCATTTGAGAATCTCATGAAGCATCATGGTATTAATTTGTATTCTACATATAGCAATCTAAAAGCATCTACCTGTGAACGTTTTAATCGTACACTGAAGAATAAAATGTGGATACAATTTAGTCTACGTGGCAATTACAAGTGGCTTGATATTTTACCGAAATTACTTACAACATACAATAATAGTGTACATCGTACAACAAGAATGCGACCAAGGATATTACACATGCAAATGAGGCTAAAGTTCTCAAAATATTTAAGTACAAATACCATATTCCTCAAATACCAAAGTTCCAAGTTGGTGATAAAGTACGAGTGAGCAAGATCAAGCAAGTATTTGAAAAGGGTTATACACCTAATTGGTCAACGGAAATATTTACCATAAGTCAAGTAATACCTACCAATCCTATAACATATAAACTGAAAGATTATAAAGATCAGCCTATAGCAGGCGGTTTCTACGAACAAGAGTTACTCATAGCTAAATATCCTGATACCTATCTAGTCGAAAAAGTTTTGAAAAAACAAGGAAATCAGATTTATGTAAAATGGTTAGGGTTTGATAATTCACATAATAGTTGGATAAATAAATCAAATTTGTAGCATTGAGAAATAAATGTACACATATAACATATATTAAAAGTGTTTATTTTTTTATTCCTTAAATTTTACAATATAATTTAAACAATTATTTTTAATATATTAAAATTAATTTATTCTAGACTTGACTTTATTGTATAATGACCCCAAGTTAAGGTATCTGTCTTGTCATCTTCTATGTATCTTTTATCACCATCTGGGCTTAATGTTGATTTCGTCTCAAATTCCCTATACACTTTATGCTTGTGAGAGCGAATAGTACGTTGTGTTCTGTATTTTGTTGTATTCTTTCGTAGACACTTTAAATAATCATCGAATGTAATTGTTTTCTCAATCACCGAGCTTTTTATACCTTTAGCTTTTTTAACTTTGTCCTCACCCTCTATTCGTATACTGTACATTTTACTGTGTAGTCCAACAAATTCAGTCATTATGTGCCCATTACACTCATCTTTCATTAATCCAACGACCTTATTGTTCACTTGAGGTATATTAAAAACATTATTAACCGGATAGTCAGATGTGTCAAAGTTTTGAATATCACGTTTAATAATTTCATAAATATCTCTATCACGAACTTCATATATCAAACTATCCGTATCTGTATAAAGCAACTTACATAGATCATCAAATTCTTTCTTCGTATAACTGTAGTGAAAATCATATACTAATGTCTTAGATAAGTCAAGAATACAAAGTCCAATATATATAGGTTTATTCATGTAAACTTTAGTTTTCCCTAATTGTATAGCAACAAGATATTTATCCAGAATAGTGCGACGATTCAAAAATCGCGCTAGACGCAGTACCTGCGCTCAGCTGCTACGAGGCGCTACTCCCGCAACGGGAATAGCGAGCTCCATAGCATATATAAGCGAGCCGCTGAGCCAGCTACAGACTCTCTCCCCTTCCTCTGTGTAAGAGTGGGATTGCTCGGCACAGTGGGAGTTATCCTTTCCTATACTCCTGTCTTAAGCTATGTAAGGGTGGGATTGCCCGGCATAGTATCCTATCTATCCGTCAGCGTAAGGGTGGGATTGCCCGACACTGACTCCTAGCTACTACCTCCACCATCGCTGGTCGGGGTAGAGTCCTCCGTTGGTCTTCGACCAAAAGCCTCCCCCCTCTTCTCCACTCATGGTTTAGAGGGTTACCATCCTAGTTCTCCTGCATTACCTTACCTGGCTCCGTTACCGATCGCGCCGAACTCCGCCGATAAAGTAGGTCGCGAATTTATCCGCCGAGTCTATATTACTATATAATTAACTGTTGTATTTCTTTTTCTTTTGTTTTATTTGTTACAGCCGATAAATACGAATTAGCGCCACCTAGCGGTCAAGAAGACAACTAAAGATTTTTCTTTTCTTTTTCAACGTGCGAAACGTTATTACACAATAATAATTTTTATTTTTGTTATTCAGCATTATTTAATCGGCGTTGTAATTATTTGTTATTCTTTTTGTTTTTATTAATAAATATAAAAGAAAAAGATAGTTTAAGTCTAAATCCAAAAGTATCGTGTTTAAACTTAATCACCAGTCCGCAGTACCCATCCTGCTTCCTCTCATTATCGTTATCACTTAGTACGTAAGGATAGCTTAGCTTTGTACCATTTATTTATGATTAATTCTTTTAATTAATATTATTACTTTTTTTTGATCATTCATATTTCATTCTTTTAATTTATTCTTTATTATTTTTCTTATTATTAATTTTATTAATTCAATAAGGTTAGGTTAGTTTAGTATGTAAGTTTGAACTTTGGCCTCCGAGAATCAACATCTGCAGCGCCCTCTAAAAGTCTGACGCCTACGATATGAAGATCTATTCAAGGCAAAAAGGCCAAACGTTACAATAGTTTGGCTATGAAAATTTGGTTAAGCGATGAGAGCTTCAGCACCAAAGCGTCCATCCCATTCGGTTACCAGTCTGACATCAACTCTATTTCTAACATTCTTCATAGTTTTACCAAACACTGCGTTATTCATGAGCTTATATATTATTTTTTCAAATTCATTTTTAGCTTCTTTCCTCTTATTACTATTTAAATCTATGTACTTTTTTAGCCATGGTGATTGATTAAACTGTAACACTCTGTGAATTTTCTTCAACTATAATCCATTGTCTAAGGCTTGTTTTAAATTTCTATAGTGTATTACATATCTTTCCTTTGGGCCAAGTGTTGTCATGAGCTTTTCGTATGTTGAGCCTTTCGGTTTCTCATGTACTGAACATAATGGTAAGTCTTTATGATGATCATGAATATGGTGAGGATAATCCAAGTCCACTTCCAAGATGTATCCGATAGGTGAGTCATCGGGCACAAAAAAGTCCATTTCATTAAAATCACCTTCAATCCACTTGAAGCCATCAGCTGGAAGGCATTGCATCATAGCCCAACCATAAAGATTGTTTACATCAAAGTAAATTAGGTATTTTGATTTTTCTTCTGGATTATATGCATCATCCATGTATTTGTTATTGGCTTTTGAATAACGATTGCAGCACTGACTGATACCACCTCTAATACCGCGTTCAATGAACATTATCATGTCAATGTCGGTTAGTAATTCCAATTTAATGTTGGTATACTTAAGCATGGCATCCCAGGTGTAGCCAGAAAGTGTATAATAATGTGCTGGATCTAAGCCATAAGTGGTAATAGAGCTACTTCGAAAATTTTCAAAATCTTCTGCTAATAGTAGCACATCAGTTTTTAAGTAGAGATCTGAATAATCGCCTAAATTTAAAATATTGAATTCATTCCAGACATTTTTAGCATGTCCATAATCTTTATCCGATATTTCACTATTAATTAAAAGGCTGTAAAATTGATCTTTGGTCGGTAATTCAGAAATCGCCAACTCATCCTCAGAGTCCAGATAATCATATGGGAAGACACCTTTTCTCTTGAGTAAATCGAATTTCTCTTCGGTCAATGGTCCATATTTCGCATTACTAATAAACTCAGATGGTAAAATCTTATAGTGCTCCAAATAACATGACAATTTATCCAGAGACGATGGCATGAAACGGAAAGAGTCGATAAATTTAAAGTTAATTTCACTGCTATCAATGTGTTTTGTAAATGATATGAAGCGCTCTTTATTCAGTGGTAAAAGACTTACACGTACTGAAAAATTTTGAGCAATATCTCTTATGTGGAAATGTGAGTCATAACCACTGAGATTGTGAAAAACAACTGGAACGCAGCGTGAATCCTGATAATTTAAGTTACACTTCTCGTGAGCTGGACCTCGATATTTACCAGTTAAATGACAATAATCGTGAACTTTGTCAGTTCCCAAGGACTTATCACATATATGACAAATAGTTGCATTTTGGAATTCAACTTCTTGCTCGTAGGTTAATTTATCCATGGGTATAGGACACCAGTAAAGAGTCTCAATGTTCTCTGCAAGCATTACTGAACCTGGTTGAGAACCTCTGTAGCTACGGTAAGACGAGAGTGTATCATCGTAGCTACATTTAAAGTAGTATCCAATACTAAAAGCTTTATGTTGCTGATAAATTCGTTTATATTCCATACTTTCGAGGAGTAATTCAAAATCGTCATAAATAATAAATGGTGCCCTTAATTTATAATGAAAATTTTTAAATTGTAAAATATTTTCTTTCAGACCTGGTAAATCAACTCTACATTTGTTTATTTGAGAGCAGTCTTGTTCATGAGCATTTAGTTTAGCTTTGGTATGAAAGTAATGTAGACACCGGTTACACAAATAGTTTTGACCATTATGTTTTGATATTTGCATAGATACGAGTCTTGATAGATTTTTAATCCAAACATTGTAGAAATTGTTGTTAACATTCTCATAATTATTTTCCACATCTTCACCATCATCGTCAATATGAAAGTTTTGCACAAGAAGTAAATTAATATGCGTATTCATTTTGTTCTTGGTTATGCGTAATGGAGCAATATGAAATTTTCCCGAGCGTTTTTTCTAAATAAACACATTTATTGAAATATTATTCTTCTTTTCGAATCTTGAAATATGTTTTGGTTTCACTGGAAATGGTATACCTTCGAAATTTAATTCATTTTTGTATTTTTCATATGTGGCTACTCTGTTTAAATGTGTATTTGCTGGATGTAGTGCTGAGAGAACGGCCCATTTGAAGCATTCATCATCAAAATTCTCAACATTAACACAAGCATGTTTGTTTTTAATAGCACGAGGTAGTTCAATGAACGAACTACCTCTCATTGGGTTATACTTGTGTGTATGGATACACATATTAATTATTGAACGTAATGTCCAGCCTGAATCTTTTCCTTGGAATTCTTCCATATCGACTTGTATAGGCTTACGTACATTTTCCATAAACCATTCTTTTAAATTTGTTGTTTGGAAAATTGGTTCAGCCTTTGCGTTGAAATACTTAGTTTCACTTATTACTTCAGTCGGTTTGGTTAAAATATATTCTGCTGCTAACACAACGTACACTTTTACAGCATTTTGTTTCCTCAACATATTTCTTACACGTGCTGTAAATAAATGGAGTGAATCATTCGTAAATTGAAGAATGTTTTATTTTTTAAATTAATTATCAGTCCCGATCTAATACGTTCGTTAAATACAGCTTCTAGTTCCTCCCATTTCACTCTATCACTTCGTCTCTTGCGTCTTTGCACTACACCTTTACCACATTTCAACAAATACTTTAATTTATTTTGAACACCTTTGAGTAAGGCAATAGTTGCTATAAACTTTTGTTTTTCGAACACTTACACCATTTCTATGTGAAAGTAATTTTAAGAGTCTTAAATTTTTACGGTTATAATCAATCCACATAAGGATTTCTTCGAGACTATTCTCTCCTTTTGCCAGAAGAGTATATGCTTGCAGCATAGTACCTACAAGCTCTTTGCACTCGTATGCTGACATAATTTTCTTATAACTCCTAGAATTGTGAATTGTTTCAAGTTCAGACAAATACTGAGTAATGGGGCTGTTTATCTTTCCTTTTATAGTGACGAATTGCGTCGTAAAAATTCTAAAAAGGTCAATCATGAATCATTACACAGTTTTTTTCCTAGAATTATGAATCACCGGATGTAGTTGTTTACTTTTCAAATGAAAGAAAGATCGATTATGAATTACTGCGCAATATTTCTTGGAATTACGTTTTAATACGCAATTTCTAGCAAGATCAAAGGTCTTACGAAATGTTGCACAATGAATTACGAAATGTTGCACAATATTTCATGGAATTACGAAATGTTGCGCAATATTTCTTGAAATTACGTTTCAATACGTAATTTCTAGCAAAATTAAAGGTCTTACGAAATGTTGCGCAATATTTCTTGGAATGACGTTATAAAATAAAATGTAATAATAAATAAAGAAGACTAAAGGATGAGTATTTAT
Source organism: Anastatus disparis (assembly GCA_017163975.1). Lineage (NCBI taxonomy): Eukaryota > Metazoa > Arthropoda > Insecta > Hymenoptera > Eupelmidae > Anastatus > Anastatus disparis. The sequence continues at coordinate 3,804,198 of JAFFSR010000351.1, read as the reverse complement.
GAAAATTGCACCCGTCTAGGAGCAATAGTTTTCGAGATATCAAGTTTTGAAATTTGAAAATTTTGATTTTGAAATATCTCGAAAACTATTAGTCCTAGCGAAAAACGGACGAAATTTTTAAACTCGAATGAAATGACTTTAATGGATGATCTACCTATATACATAATAAAATTTTTAAATTTCCGCCATTTTGAAATTTTTTTTTTTAGATATTAATTTTTTTGCGTTAATACATAAAGGGACTTGCAAGATACACATTTATGAAAATTGCACCCCTCTAGAAGCAATAGTTTTCGAGATATCGAGTTTTGAAATTTAAAAATTTTGACTTTGAAATATCTTGAAAACTGTTGGTCCTAGTGAAAAACGGACGAAATTTTTAAAGACTCGAATGAAATGAGTTTGATGGGTGATCTACCTATATACGTAATAAAATTTTTAAATTTCCGCCATTTTGAAATTTTTTTCTTCTTAATTTTACTTTATATATATATATATATATATATATATATATATATATATATATATATATATATTTAGCTTAAATTATTTTGCATTGATAAATAAAACTTCTGTAAAGTTCTTTTATGATAAAAAAATTACGCAATTATTTATCAATTGTTTACACCAATCACCGGATGTAACTGTTTTCTTTTCAAATGAAAAAAGGGAACTGCACTGCGCAATATTTCTTAGGATTATATCATAAAATGAAATTTCTAGAATTTTCTATACGTTTTTAAACGTGCTAGCTATGAAATTGCGCAGTTATTTTACCAAGGTCTCTCCCTCTCTCTCTCTCTCTCTCTCTCAGCTTTAACTCTAGGATCGGGGATCGGGGAGTCGGCTGCTGCGCGTGCATCTGCTTTTGACACGGGGAGTGACGTCATCGGGTGGTGGGTGGGCGGTGGGTTGTGACGTCATAAGTGCTAAGTCATGATTTGCACCTGTCCGCTAGTCGCACAGGTGAGTCGAGGGAGTGGTGGTGAGGAGTCCAGAATCCTCATAGCCTACCTACTGTTGGATAATTAGAAATGGAACTCTGGAATCACCCTAAAAATTTGAGCCGTCAGAAATTTGTAAACAATGATTTAAGGTGCGAAATTCGTAAAAATCACTGTTTTTTTTGAGGTAACTTGAAATCGTTTGCGATTTAGTATATGAAAATTATACTATTTGTAGGTATTTCAAAGACGATTAATTTGAGACGTCATTGATGAAAATCGGTTAATAAATATTATAAATAATGATAAACAAAAATCGAAAATCGCGAAATTTTATAATATTTGTCATTTTTAAAAAAAGAATGTACATGTTTGTAACTTAAAAAAATGTGCCTCTTATTATCTTCAAGTTACCATAAAAATTTTATAAAAAAATACTAATTATTTTAGGAGATATTCTATTTGTTTATTAAGGTGGATCATCAGCTAGCTATAGTTTGTTGTTCACAAAAATTAAAAGTTAAAAGAATTCTTCAATATTTTGAAAATAATTAATTTATACCAACAAAAAAATCTCCGTAAATTTTCAGCTAGCCTTAACAACTGATTTTATTATTTATGCTCACTTAAAGTTTATCTTTTTACTACTATAAGATACAAAAAACGCAAACTTTGAGTGAGCACATATAAAAAAATTAATCGTTAAGGCTACTTGAAAATTTACGGGGATTTTTTTCTTGGTATAAATTAATTATTTTCAAAATATTGAAGAATTTTTTTAACTTTTAATTTTTATGAACAACAAACTATAGCTAGCGGATAATCCACCTTAAAAAGAGGTCAAATGTGCGTTAAAAAATTCACCCGAAAACGTCATGGTAGAGACTTTATGATAATCATATAATATTTAAATATTGAAGTCGAATTTATGAATTTGATGTGAAATCGTGTTCATTTTATTATTTTCAACCTAAATATGGCAAAAAAAAAGTAAATTTTTTTCTTAATGGTTTTTTTAATATTTTTGCAACTAATAAAAATATTAATATAGGGATTTGATATTCTTATTACTGGCCATTTTACGCAAATTTGAAAAAAAGAATGCTCCAGCTCAATTAGAAGCCGAGATAATTTTTTTTTTTTTAAATTCGCCAACTGTTTATTTATAAAGATTAAGTACTGAAATTTTTATCACAGCTAGTATAATACTTGAAGTTTATGATTCCATTATATCAGAGATGAAATGAACATTTTGCAATGTTAAAAATTAATATTAAAGTAATTAAGATTGCTACTAGTAATAAGAGTAATTTTTTCCACCTAGCAAGAAAATTGATCTGGCGAGTTATAATTCATGTTCCGATTAAAAATTCATTGTATCTCCGTTAATTACAGACCAATTTCGCGGTTTTTTTTTAAATCGGGGTAGTGCGTGAAAATAATAACAACTGTTGTATTTGTTTATAAAAAATTATTTATTTAACAATAATTATTGCAAAAAAAAATTTTTTCGAACATATTTTTTTTAATATTTATTTTAGTAAAAAGCTTTAGGAATAAAGTTTGTTCGTTTTAAAAAAATAAGCAATATTTCGTTTCAGTGTTTTCATGATAAAATCAATATTAAGCCTGTTAATTTGGAAAACAAATTGGAAAACATTTTGGGTTTGGAATTTCAACACACGTAATACGTAAATTTACTTTCTCATTAAAAATTCATTGTATCTCCGTTAACTACGGACCTATTTCGACGTTTTTTTTTTAAATCGGAGTAGCACGTGAAAAACATTACAACTATCCTATTGGTTTTTTTAACAATTGAAATTAAACAATTGTTATTGCAAAAAAAAATTATTTTTTACATATTTTAAAAATTTTTTATTTTAGCAAAAAAATTTGAAAGAAAAGTTTGTTTGTCTTAACAATTAGACATTATATATATATTAGAAAATTAATATTTTGCCTGTTAAGTAAAAAAATATTAAAAATTTTTTTTGTAATCATTATTGTTAAATAAATAATTTTTTATAAACAAATACAACAGTTGTTATTATTTTCACACACTACCCCGACTAAAAAAAAACGTCGAAATTGGTCTGTAATTAACGGAGATACAATGAATTTTTAATCGGAACATGAATTATAACTCGCCGGATCAATTTTCTTGCACGGTAGGAAAAATTACTCTTACTACTAGTAGCAATCTTGATTACTTTAATATTAATTTTTAACATTGCAAAATGTTCATTTCAACTCTGATATGATGGAATCATAAACTTCAAGTATTATACTAGCTGTGATAAAAATTTCAGTACTTAAGAGTCCGCTGTATCTCTGTCCTTTTCTAATTAAAAAATTGACTTTTTTTCCAAAATTAGCAACAAGAGGCAAAAATAAAGAGATGGTTTCGATGTGTTTAATAAAATGTAATATTTTCTTTGATAAGTATGAATTAATTTTATTGCTTCGTTTTTAAGAAAAGTTGGAATAACTTAAAAAATTAGAAATTAGTGTCAAATAATGGGATTTTCAAGTTATTCCAACTTTTCTTGAAAATAAAACGGTGGAATGAAATTATTCTTATCAGAGAAAATATTGCTTTCTATTACACGAATCGAAACCATCTCTTTATTTCTGCCTGAAGCTATTAGTTTTTATAAAAAATAAATTTTAAATAGATTCGGTAAAACAGGTAACTGTGTCGGTATACAGCTGACTCTTAATCTTTATAAATAAACAATTGCCGAATTTAAAAAAAAAATTTATCTCAGCTTCTAATTGAGCTAGGGCATTTTTCTTTTTTAATTTGCGTAAAATGGCCAGTAATAAGAATATCAAATCCCTATATTAATATTTTTATTAGTTGCAAAAATATTAAAAAAACCATTAACAGGGGGTCGAACTATCTGTCTTTGTCTAATAGCATTTTCCATCATTTATATAAACACCATCCGTTGTAGCGAGAAAAAAATAGTAGCCCCCGCTAGATATTAGTATAATAAGTAAATTTTGTAACAACAATAAAATTATTTTATGGCGTAGTTTTTTAATAATATGAGACCTACCAAAAAAGATAGGTTATATTCTAGTTTGTTAGTCGGTCTCATATTATTCAAAAACTACGCGATAAAATAATTTTCTTGCTATCACAAAATTTATTTATTATACTAATATCTAGCGAGGGCTACTATTTTTTTCTCGCTACAACGGATGGTGTTTATATAAATGATGAAAAACGCTATTAGACAAAGACAAATAGTTCAGCCTCCTCTTAAAAAAAAAATTTACTTTTTTTGCCATATTTAGGTTGAAAATAATAAAATGGACACGATCTCACATCAAATTCATAAAATCTACCTAAATATTATATGACTATCATAAAGTCTCTACCATGACGTTTTTGGGTGAATTTTTTAACGTACATTTGATCTATTTTTAATAAACAAATAGAATATCTCCTAAAATAATTAGTATTTTTTAATGAAATTTTTATGGTAAATTAAGGATAATAAGAGGCACATTTTTGTTGAATTACAAACATGTTCATTCTTTTTTTATCAAATAACAAATATTTTAAAATTTCGCGATTTTCGATTTTTGTTTATCATTATTTATAATATTTATTAACCGATTTTTATCAAATTATTCTCCAAAAAATAATTCTTTGAAGAATAATTTGTTGAATATATGCACTAATTTGTTGTAAAGTATTATAAATGTTTAATTCAATATTTAAACTTTTGCAAGATATTCAGATGCACTATTCAGGAGCATAACTCGTTTTTAAAATAATAAGCGAATATTTAATAAACAAGATTTTTTGGGCTTTAAAAATTTTCCACTGAATTATAAGATAGTCATTAGATTTCTATAAATTGTCATACATATATGTAATATATTGCAGACTACAGAAAAAAATTATAGTGTTTTCAAAACAATTAGACGATGAAAAATATAATTCTTCACACCATCTCTGCCGAAAATGTGATCTTTGTCCCTGCGTAACATTGCCGAAACGCCGATTTCTAGATGGCGCGCACACAGGTATGAAAGAAAATCAAAGCCCGTGCGCGTGTTTTCAAGTATCATATACAATGAGTGTGAGTGAGCGCGTATGAGAACGTAGTCAATGTGAAAGAGAAAGGCAGACTTAAAAGTAAGAACAGAGGGAACAGTCTTTCTCTTTCGCATCAACTATACACATTCCGACGCGTATATCTATCACAACAAGTCGCAGCGGGCAACGAGTTAAGAAGTGAGAAAGAGGGAGAGAGAAGGAATGCGTGGTTGCAACATTGTAAGGTATTTAGCACGTCGTCGTATAAATGCGAGCGCACACGTTTTATCGTTCGTTCGTTTTCTTTGCTTCGGGCTTTTTAACATCCGTCAACGTTTCGTCACTCGCATTTGCTCGTGACTAAATGTTACGGATGTTAAAAAGCCCTTCGCATTTAGCTTGTTATGTTAATAATGTAATAATTTTTAGCAGGCTGGTATGAAAAACAGTATACATTACACGAGACGAATCTTGTTGATTCCGTTCAGCTGAGTACCTCTCCGCCGGCACGAAATCAACAATATTTGTCCCTTGTAATGTAATATACTATTTAATGCCTTAGTTTAAAAATTGGTAAGAAATTAAATAACCAATAACATGTGTTATTTGCATTCCTTCCTCAATCATATGTAATATTCTATTTCATACATCTCAATTTCGTACATAAGATATTTACAAATGTAATTTAGAATTATAAAAATTTTCAATGCAATATTCGATTTAACTGTGTTGATACACATTTAAATCGAATATTGCATTGAAAATTTTTACCGTACTGAAAATATTATTTGAGCTCTCAAGTGACATCTCATATACGATCTCATATGAAATGTCACATGAGATTTCATATGGTTTTTTGGTACGCAAACTCATATAAGATTTCACATGAGATCTCATATAAGATCGCATATATTTAAAAAAAAGTTATAATTTAAATAAAATATATGAGAGATCCCATGTGAGATCACATATGAGACCGCATATGAGATCGCATATGAGATTTTATATATATCGTTGAATTTCAAAAATAAAATGAAATATATGTGAGATCTCACATGAGATCGCATTTGAGATGCCATATACTTCTTTGAATTTTAAAAATAAAATATATGAGATCTCATATGCGATCTCACATATATTTATTTTATTTTTAAAATTCAACGAATATATATAAAATCACATAGACGATCTCGTAGGCAATCTCATATGAGATCTCATATGTGATCTCACATGGGATCTCTCATATATTTTATTTAAATTAATAATTTTTTTTAAATATATGAGATCTTATATGAGATTTCATGTGAGATCTCATATGAGTTTGCGTTCCGAAAACTCATATGAAGTCTCATGTGACATCCTCTATGAGATTGCATATGAGATCGCATATGAGATCTCATATGAGGACTCGTATAATATTTGCAGTAGGGTATTGCTCTTTTCTATTCATATCTATCCCAATGTGAAATATTCTATTCGCTGACAGAAATGTTATCTAGAGGCAAACAGAATATACTTGGTCCTAGTATAAATATGTTTGTTTTACGTCCTAGCATAAATCCACTTGAAGATAACATAATATCTTTGCAGCAAAAACTGCAATTTTGATTCAAACATTTAGTTACTTGCATCTAATGGATTTAGTTTTTCATCTAAATGATACATCAATAAGGAGTCATCCACTTGCTGTGAGATAACTTTTCTGTCAGTGTTAAAAAAATTAAATGTATATTTTTTGAATGAGTCTTTTTTAATACAATAATTTGAGAACAATCAGTTACTACTCACATTTAGCAGCCGTAATATATTATTTATCACATAGTAGGTACATTTCTAAAAAAATAAGACCAGCTGCAAAATTAAACAAAATTTTTGTAACTGAAGGTGTTGAACCAGTTATCGAGGTAGATAGTGCTGACTCAATAATGACTATTCAATAAAAAAATGTCTGAATTTCTTGAAAAAAATTCTTGATTATTATTTTTTATTTCAATTGAACTACGATTGAAAGGTTATTTACTTTACAGATATTAGTGGACAAACGATTCTATAAAATAAAATTTTATTAGTAATTAAATTTATTATTCCAAAATATTACTTGAAAATTCATTCCTAAAAATGATTAAATTATCCATTCCTTAAAATTATTAACACTATCTTAATGAAATCTTTACTTTATTTTTGTAATAAGATCCATGTAAATTAATTAAGATATTAAAAAAAAAAATTTTATTTGATGGTTCAAATAGTGTGCGCGTCAATAGGGTTTCTGTGGCCCTTACAGTTTAGACGGAATTTTTCAAGTGTTTTAAATGTTTTTTGACCTGCTGAACACGATGAACTAGGGTAAAACTTCGTTTGAGCAGTCAATAATTAGTTATGAACTAATTATTATAAACAAATTAGAAAAAATAAAACTTTTTCTTTGATACCTCAGCCTAATTTTATTAATCTGGGTCATTTCAAGCGGAAAAATCAGGTACTTTTTATCTTATAAAGACTTAGTTTCCGAAATATTTCAACTTTGATTTTTGAAAAAGGCCATTTTTTCGATTTTCAATGTGCCCTCACTCGGCGAATTTTGGTTTATTTTCAATAAAATAGGGCTTAAATTTTTCAAACTATGCAGGGTGGATTATGTCAAAATCAAATTTATAACCTTAAGAGAGTAAAAAACAATACCTATGTCAACATACTGTAAGGGTGATAATCGTTTGTTCAATTATACGAATTTTGATCTAATATAGAATCAGTACAATCGTACCTCTTTTGATGCAATATGATAAAATTTCTTTCTCTCTCTCTCTCTTTAAAGTCTTTCATGTCCCTTTCACAATTTTTTTTGCACATTATGTATTAAAAATGCATTTTTTTGCAATAAAATCCAAATTCCATGTTTTAGTTTTTGCGCTTGTCTGAAATTGTAAATATGCAAAAATATTTATAATGATATAGGAGTATTAAAAAATAATTATTTGTTTTAATTTTTAATTTTATTATTTTACTTTTCAAACCTTATTTTAAATTCAATCACGTATTTTTATACATTTAAATAAAAATATTCATATTTATGTTTTCATAAGGTCAAAATTCGCATGGCCGAACAAACGATTATGGCCCTTACGGTAGGTTGACATGGGTATTGTTTTTTACTCTCTCAATTCTGATTTTTTTAACTGAAAATAAATCAAAATTTGGTGAGTGGGAAAATCGAAAAAATGGCCTTTTTTCAAAAATGAAAGTTGAAATATTTCGGAAACTAAGTCTCTAAAAGATAAAAAGTACCTGACTTTTCTACTTAAAATGACCCAGATTAATAAGATTAGGCTGAGGATTTGAAGGAAATTTTTTTTCTAATAAGTTTATAATAATTTGTTTATAACTAATTATTGACCGCTCAGACGAAGTTCCACTCTACTTCATCGTGTTCAGCAGGTCAAAAAACATTAAAAACGTTGAAAAATTCCGTTTCAATCATAAGGGCCACAGAAACCCTTTTGTTGCCTACACTAAAAAGCAAAAGTAAGCATATTTATTTTGTTGACTTATTACTTCCCTGTCAAAAAAGTCCAGGTGGATTTCCAGGTGGATATTCCAAGTGGATTTTCAGTCTGATTTACTCGGATTTTCAGTCTGATTTACTTGGATTTTCAGTCTGAAAATCCACCCAGATTTTCACAGTGAAAATCTACCCTGATTATGGTTATTTTTAAGCAATCAAAAGAATATTTTTATAAAATTAAATTTATTTGCGTTTTTCATTGCAACCACAAAAATATCTCTGTTCATTGAATAGAATAGAACGTGAGAAAGCAGGCCGAATGATTGTCGTTTTAGACAAAATTAAACTGTTAGTTTATAAGCTCTAAAGTCTTTTATTCTTTTCGTGCGCGTTCGCTTGCCATAAGAAAGTCGATACATAAAAAGAGTGGTAGCCCCCTAGTGGTTAGTTATTGAATATGAATATACATATGTATATAATAGTACTGGTGATTAACCGTTAGGGGGATGCTCCACTTTCTACCTATTGACTTTCTTATGGCAAGCGAACGCGCACAAAAAGAATAAAAGACTTTAGAGCTTATAAACAGTTTAATTTTGTCTAAAACGACGATCATTCGGCCTGCTTTCTCACGTTCAATTCTATTCAATGAACAGAGACATTTTTGTGGTTGCAATGAAAAACGCAAATAAATTTAATTATATAAAAATATTTTTTTGATTGCTTAAAAATAATCATAATCAGGGTGGATTTTCACTGTGAAAATCTGGGTGGATTTTCACTGTGAAAATCTGGGTAGATTTTCACTATGAAAATCCAAGTAAATCAGACTGAAAATCCAAGTAAATCAGACTGAAAATCCACTTGGAATATCCACCTGGAAATCCACCTGGACTTTTTTGACAGGGTTAAGAAATGATTATTTCAATGTCCCATTATTCTACTACAGTATAATTCTTGATAAAAAAAATTAAATATATCAATATATGTTGATAAATGATTCATCTCTGTGAAATTGTAAAAACAATTGATTACAAGATAATAAATTAAATAATGGAACATTTTTTAAGAATAGGATTCTCAAATAGTGGTTCCAAATATCGCTATTGAAGCATTTGATCTTCGATCGTGGTGGTCCTATTTAAAACAACTAAAAAAAATATCTTCTGATTCAATCCAAAATAGATTTGATAATGAAACCAAACTATGTTTATTTGCATTTAATACTGCAAATGCATACTGTTAACGATTTGATACTTCAATTTTGTACCTTTGAATGAGCACATCTTTGGTTCTAGGTCATCTATTAGGCTTTTTAAAAGCTGAAATTGAAGATTTTTTAATCCAATTTTTTGGTCATTTCTATTGTTTTAGTTTTTTTTTTAATTTAACTTTAAAAATTTCAAACGTTTATAAAATTTGAATTTCGCACCAAAAAATATCTGAATCTTGCCATGTTATAGGGCTTTCAAAAGCCTATAATTTGAAAAAAAATTAATTTTTTTGTCTACTAAAAACCTAGACATTACTAAAAAACGAAAAAACACGTTTCAATTAATTTTGAGTTTACAACAGCTTAAAAAAAGCTAAAAATTTTTTGGTGTGGGTACTTTTTGATGTGAAAAAAGATAGCATTTTTTTCGATTTCTGAAGGGGGAAATTTTGATCCTCTTAATAGGCTAGACCCTTTAATCAGATATTGAAGCCGATAGTACCAGTTTTTTTTTTAAATTATAAAATTTAAACAAACTAGCTTATAACTCGAAAAATAAAATAAAAAATTTGATTGGATGGATGTAGTGGCGTAAATTATATAAAAAAAACTATAAATTGAAAGAATATTTGAGATATAAATCTCTTGCACTTTCTTTGTAAATACTGGGCAAATAATTTCAAAAGAATAAATAATATTCAGAATCAAAATTAAATGACAATCATAATAATTACAAAATTAAACTATTATTAAAATACGATTGATAAAGTTATAATAAAAATGATTAAAAATTTGGCTTATGCAACAATAATAAAAGTATATTTTTAAATAAAACAGATTTTTATAAAAAATGGTTAACAAAAATTTGTAAATTATTAGATTATTCTTAATAGTTCATGTATTATTTATATATTGTATAAATTTTCACATTTTATGTAAATTATTACAGAACTTATTCCGTGTCTTAACTCTTTCAGATTTATATTTTTTCTGTTTAGAACATTTTTTTACATCTATTTCAAGATTATTAGTCTTCATTTTTAAGAATAGTTCATCTTATTTTACAATAAAAGTTCTTCATTCAAGTTTTCTTAATTTTTATCATGCGTATAATACCTTAGGTCTCTAGTTTAAGATCATAGCTAAGGCTCGGATTTATAGTCGACACTCAGCACTCAGCACTCAGCTCTCAACCCTCAGATCTTAAAGTTTCATTATTCCGTGTTCCCTATAAACGTGTGTTTACGTTTGAAGGGGGATCCGGAACAATGAAACTTCAAGATCTGAGGGTTGAGAACTGAGTGCTGAGTGTTGAGTGTCGACTATAAATTCGAGCCTAATCTATATGTATCTTTCAAAAAAAACAAAAAATTATTAATATACATTGTAATTGCACAATTCCTAAGAAACAATAAATTATCAATGTACATTGTATATTGGATCTGAAAGGGTTCAAATTCTGACTAGAACCCTAGTAGAAAATTAGCTCAGCTAATGAACACTATAAGAAATTACTAGATTTCAGAGTTGTAAATAAGGAAATGGTTTTTTATTGGACATGGTCAATTAATTGAGAATACTTGCATCAATTACGACTTACAGAGCAAGTAACTGGTAAATGGTCTGACCATTTACCCGCTGCCCACTCGGTAATTACTTGTGTTGGTCTGCAACAACCGTTGGATTTTTGTTAAACAAGTATTAGTGATGGCTATTGTTAATAACTGGCAAGGAAATTGGGGTTAGTAAAATATAGGATTGAAAAAGTTTCCAGTTACTTACCCAGTAAGTGGTAAGTGGTCTGGTTATTTACCAGTTACTAGGCAGGTAACTTGAAAATGGTCGGACCAGTTTTCAGTTGCTGTGTAAGTAACTGCAAACATTTGCAACCCTGCTAGATTTACTAGTTAGAATAGTTTTGCTATTTTAAATGCCTTCAAAATAACAAATTAATTAGTCTAAAAGTGCCAGCAAACTCTGATAATTTTCTAGGTAAGAAATTTTTTAAAAAGGTTGAGGTCTTTCTAGGGGCAACTTTTGTCAAGGAATTAATGTCGATCTTGAATTTGACCTTGAGTTTGATTTTCAAGGTCATTTTAAGGTCAGCTTCGTTTTTTAATAGGAACTACTATTATTTCCCAGTACATAACGATACCCAATAAATGATTAACACATAGTTAAAACTTCATAAGCAGCTTGATTTTGACGAGTGCACCAAATTTTCGTCCATGAGAATTCTGGATAGCGCTGCTTTTTCGAGATTGAATTTTTGAGCATAAAAATAACGACCTTTTGTTTTGCGATGAACGCATACTTCATTTTTTATAATTCTGAAGATAATTCAATAATAAATACGAAAATAATTTTGTTGGACAAATATATTGATACAATGAGTCAATCTACCATTCCCAACATGTCGTATTGAGGTAATATTGTTTTGAGATACATACATACCTCATTTTTGCAGATATATTTTCTTTGTTTTCTTTTTAATTAAGTGATTATTTTGTTCGACAAATCCCGTGCGGCGTTTGAACCGACAACCCGAACATGTCATTTATGCGGCAATTGTTTCGTGATTAACATATTTCGGGCAATGAGTTCTGTATTACAGGAGCGTTTAAGATGATCAAGTAATCGATTGTTGGACAAAAAAATAGAAGTTTAAAGTCATTCGGATAAAATTTAAGTTAAAAATAACGTATAGACAATTATTAATGATTCAACTTCGAAGATATTGGCAATTTCGGATATCCCTTTTGATTTGGCGAAAAATTTACATAGTGTTGTATTATAAAATACATAATTTTGTATTATAATTTTGTATTATTTAATATTTAGATAGGAGTCAACGTCAATAATTTTATAAAGGCACTCTGATGCCACAACATGTCAATAAAATTAATTTAAATTTAAAAATATAAGAAGGTTTTTTCTTTCCTTACTGTGAAAATCTAACAATTTGTGCTTGTTGAGTTTTTAAGGAATTCTATGCATTGGATTTTCGCCAAGTGAGAACAAAAACTATAATTGTATTATAAAATATGCATGGATTTGTTAATTATTGGAAACTTACATTCTCTTGAAAATTTTTTATTTTTGCTATCACTTTTTTAAAGGATGTTACATATTAAAGATAATAATATTATATCTAATATTATATTTATAATATTAAATATAATATTACATTTAATATTTAATATTATATTTTCACATAAAGGAAAGAAAGAACCTTCTTATATTTTTAATTTTATTGGCGTGTTTCAGCATAAGAGTGCCTTTATCAAAATATTGACATTGACTCCTATCTAAATATTATAGGATATAAAATTATCTATTTTATAATACAACAATATGTACATATTTAACCAAATCGAAAACGATATTCACAATTGTCAATACCTTTAAAGTTGAATCATTAATAATTGTCTATACGTTATTGTTAGAAATATAGATAAGCTCAATCGTGTGTGTGTGTGTGTGTGTGTGTGTGTGTGTGTGTGTGTGTGTGTGTGTGTAGTGTGCAGCGCTACCGTAAGCCGGGGTATGTTTGATGAACGCGAGACGCGTTATTTCATTCCATAATTGACTGTTAGACAGCTAAGTTGTATTGTGCGGATATGTATTTTATAATAAGTTATTTATTCGAATTAATTGTTTTTATTTCATTCAAGTCAATCCCTGCTAATTTTAAAAGGTTATGAGCCCAACACACTTCTCTCGCTTCTTTGTGTTATGTCTGCTGCAATTTTAAAGGTGTAGTGGCAGTGTGTGAAAGAAATTATACATATAACGAGGGAAGAACACCAGTAACACCACAGTTTTTCATACGATTTAAGATATTTTTCGTTTTTACTCGTGAATAATATACTATTGTGCGTATGTCTGTAAATGAACATATATGTATGCATAATAGTGCACACACGACTGAAAGTATATGTATATATATATATATATATATATATATATATATATATATATATATATATATATATATATACTAGGGGGTACCCCTACTCGCTCCGCACGCTAACCCCCGTAAAGATGGGTTGATTTATGATAGACCTCCTGTTGCCATATTTCATGTATATCTTATTAATCATAGGACACGTTATATTATTTTAAATATAACAATGGGGGCGTGGGGGAACGAGGGGGGCATTGAGGTACGAGGGGGGCGTAGGGGTACATGGGGAGTCTGAAGCTGAATTTTTCAATATAACTATATAGTATAGGAAGATATATATATATATCTCGTTGGAAAAATCCAAATGGATGTCCAATTGGAATTCCAATTGGATTTTGTTTGAAATCCATGTTAGAATTCCAATCAATTCCAATTGGAATTCTATGATGAAATCGTAATTGGAAATTCAGAATGGAATTGCAATTGGAAATTCATAATGGAATTTCAATGAGAATTTTAGAAATCCAACGTAAACTTATGGACATTTTTAAGTGATTGAAATATTTTTTTATATAAAATTTTATTTATGTTTTCATTGCAACTTATAAAAATATTTCTATTCATTGAGTAAAATAGAACGTGAAAAAGCAGGCCGAATGATCGTTGTTTTAGTCCAAATGAAACTATCAGCTTATAAGTTCTAAAGTCTTTAATTTTTTTCGTGCGCTTTCGCTTGCCATAAGAAAGATCAATCAATAGATAGAAAGCATAGCAGCCCCCTGGCAGCTAATCATCGAATATAAATATACACATTTATATAATAGTACTAATGATTGACCGCCAGACTGCTACCATGCTTCCTATCTATTGACTTTCTTATAGCAAGCAAATACGCACGAAAAAAATAAAAGAGTTTAGAACTTATAGGCTGATAGTTTCATTTGGTCTAAAACGACGATCATTCGGCCTGCTTTCTCACATTCTATTTTACTCAATAAACACCCTGGTAGAAAGTTTAGCATAAATTATGGCGTGTCCACCAACATATGGCCATATTTGTACGGTGTAATTACACTGTCAAATTTCACCATAAGTTGGCCATAATATGGACTTATTCTAATGTATGATTTGTGCGCACTACTATAATAAACTTATATTTATAGTATAACAAGTTTAACTTTAATTGTGAACTTTCTCTATTCTTCTCTATTATTTTTTATTCACTATTCTTCAGATTTTAATTACAAATGAATTTTTTTTTATTATAACCTAATTTTCTGATATGACTTTATATTCGACATCTTAACCTAACCCTAATCTTTAAAAATAGACGCGCTAATGTAGTTCTTAAGTTTTGTTAGTTAGTTGAAAAACTCAATATTATGTTATATAATAAAACTAATTGATTTGCATTAACATTGTGTTATAGCAGGACACTTTAAAATTATTTGCAAAATTTTAGAACTTTGAGTACCAGACTTTCAAAACGAATATGTGTATTATGAAATATTTTGTTTGTAACTAAACCAAAAATGAAACTTAACACCAATTTTTTCAAAGTGAAATTACAATACAATTCCCAATATATGGATTTATATTGATATTATGCTAGACAAAACATTCTAAAGTTATTTACAAAATTTCATGATTGTAAATGCTATAATTTTAAAAACAAATAAGTGAAAACGAAATTATAATATCACTTTAAACAACTTGATGGCCAGTTTCATTTTTAGTCCATGTCGAATGAAATATTTCATGTGGTACTTGTTAGATTTTTTTAACTATAGTACTTAAAGCTATGATACTCTGTATTTTGCTTTAAAAATATCTTCCTCGAACATGGTATCAATTCATATGAATTTAATTTATATTGTACTGTTGTTTTGATATAAAAAGTTGGTAAGCAGTTTTATATTTGATTTAGTCTATGATGAGTCCTTTCATATTATACGTACCAGACTATACTTCTTTTCAAACTATAGAATTCAATGTTATGTTTTATTATACAACCTAGATTACATTGATTTGCATTGACATTATGTTACAGTAGGACATTTTAAAATTATTTGCAAAATTTTAGAACTTTGAGTGCCATAATTTTAAAAAGAATATTCTAACATGTGTATTATTAAATATTTTAGTTGTCGCTAGACCAAAAATTAAACTTGCCCCCAACTCCTTTAAAGTGAAATTACAATACAACCTACATTACATGGATCTGTATTGATATTATAATAGAATATTCTAAATTTATTTACAAAGTCTATGAACAATTTTAAAATATCTCATTCAATGCTTAAAATCCTTTTGATTAGTCAAAAATGTGATTTCTTCAATTTGGTGGTTGTCGTAAGCTTTCTCAGTTAATTTTTAACCAATTGTTCGACAAACTTTTAAATTCTTTTTCTTTTTCTTTTAAATAAAAGTGTTATTTTGTGAATACATATTAATTAAAGATCTCTGGAAATTTTGAAGTCAATTCGTTGAAAATTGGCTGAGGAAGCTTGCAGTGACCACCAAAATCAAGTGTTCGAATAAAAGAAAGAATTTTAATCATTTCATGAGATTATTTAAAATTATTCATGGGCCAAAGTCTTATATTTTATATATCTAAGGTAAAAAAAACTTTTTTTTAAATAATATTATTATAAAAAAATTATTATGACATTTAAATTTAATTTTTATTTTAGGCTTGAATTTGGGCTTGATACCTTAAGTTCTTAATTAATTGATATTTTATATGAGTGTAACTACAATTAATATTAAATAATACTAATATCTCATTAATTTATATTAACACTAAATTTATTTTTAAAATAAATCATAACTTATAAAGTTTGTATTGTTCATTATAACCTTTGTCTATTCGAGTGATATACTAACAAGTAATTGTTATTAATTGTAAATAATGTCAGACCATTAACTATAACTTTATAAATGAAACTTTAACGTGTTATTGTTAATTATAAAAATAAATAGTTTATAAAAATGAATAATATATGATGATAATTTATTAAAATGAATCATTTTCTGATAATTCTAAATTATAATTTCCTTAATTATTATTCCAAAATTTTAATTATCTTTTCAAAATTATAAATTTGTATTCCTTGTCAAGTCCATAAGCTGATCATATTCCGTCAAAATAAGACTGGGTTTGTAGCCTTGTCAAGTCCATAAGCTGGCCATATTCCGTCGAAATAAGACTGGGTTTGTGGCCATATTATGGTTGCAAACCATAAAATACACCATAATGACACCGTAAATCCAGGCTTTTTTCTACCAGGGATAATATTTATTTGATTTAAATAACAAATTTATCATGTCAACAAAATCATTTATTTAAAGCAAATAACTTCATTTTGTAAAATGATAATTCATTTGTTAATAAATATTTAGTCAAATTATAAAACTCATTGATTCGAATCAAAAAAGTATTTATTTAAGTTAATTAAATTAATTGTGAATAATAAAATTGTTAGGATCCAAAAAATATTTTATTCATATTAACAAAATATTTTTATATTTTGAGTAAATGATTTATTCAATCAAACTATTTCAAATTTTTTTAAATTCAATAAAATGATTTTATTATACCAATTAAATAATTATTTAATCCAACAAAAGCAATTTGACAGCGACTACTGTACAACTATAAAATTAATTATTTGAATTGAATAAATCTACTATTTGATTAAAGCAACGAATTTTATTGAATTAAGGAAATTGTACTAAAAAAATTTTATTCAATTTAAATAAATGTTTAGTAAATCAAATAAATTTGATTAAAATAAGATTATTCACTCAAATTATTTTTTTAAATTTAAATAACTTTTATTTAATCGAAATAATAATTTTGTTATGTCAACAAAATCATTTATTTAAAACAAGTTCATTTGATGGCTTCGATAAAAAAAAATTTTCAATCTAAATAAATCATTTATTTATATTTACAAATTCTAATGAATTTGATGGTTTAATGATGTAACCGCTTGATGGCGTCGTTCATTTTTCTCTTTTCTGAATTTCGCAAGTGCTTGGAGGTCTTCCAGGTTGATATATAAGGAAACTAAAATTCGAAGATAATTGAATTATAATTCGAGCGATATCTATGTCAGATTATTCGATGTTTGCGATAGTGGTATAAACCGTATTAATTTCAAAATCTTAAATGATTGTTATATATATATATATATATATATATATATATATATATATATATATATATATATATATATATATATATATATATACATAACATAAAAACAAATAAAATTCAATAATACATCTGTTCTAGAAAGTTGGTCATCATCATCATTGATGCTAAACAGTAATGTGGATCACTGTAATTAAATACTGTATTAATTAATATAATTATTTGTTTGAATCAATATGCAAATTGTATAAATATTTTTTTTTATTTTAAAAGAATATTTTATTGATGTGATCAAATAATTTATTGGAATCAACCAAATATCTTGTTAAGAAGATGTAAAATAGATACTACACCTGTACTCATAAATATCGACTATCTTTCTATTTTATTGCAAAATTTTAAGAAAAGATATGCATTAGCTTGTAGTATTTACCACGAAGATTATTTAATTAAATTTTCAAATAAATTAATTCATTGGTTTTTTAGAATTTTAGATTTGTTATAAAAAATCTAAAAATTTTAATATATAATATTGAAACCCAAAATTCTGAAAAACTGATGAATGGATTCATTTGAAAATTCAACTGAAAAATCTTCGAAGTAAATACTACAAGCAAAAGCATTTCTTTTCTTTAAGTTTTGCAATAAAATGAAAAGATAGACCAAATTCATAAGTGCAGGTGTAGTGTCCGTTTTACATCCCCTTTATTTAAACAAATATTTATTTCAATCAACAGAACGTAGCATTCAAATTGAATGAACATTTATTTACTTTGAATAAACATTTTATTGATAAAACTAAATAATTTGTTTGTTATAAAAAAATAATTTATCAATCCAAATAAATATTTATTTAAATCTACAAAGCTTAATATTTAAATTGAATGAATATTTATTTGTCTTAAATAAATATTTTATTAATAAAACTAAATAATTTATTTGATATAAATAAATAATTTATTAATTTAAATCAATATTTATTTAGATCTATAAAGCTCAATATTCAAATTAAATGAATATCTATTTACTGTAAATAAATATTTTATTGATAAAACTAAATAATTTATTTAATTTGAATTTTTTATTTAAAAGAAAAAATGTCTTTAATTGAATCAAATAAATTTTTTATTTAGTATACAGCGTTAAAATTATTTGATCAATTCAAATAAATTTTTATTAATATGACCAAATTTTTTTTTCAGTGTATGGAAGCATTCTCATGAGGAGATGTATGTGACAGTCGTGTAAGACAGCATTGTATTCAAAATTATGACGCAGAAATTCAATACAAATCAAGTATTGAATAATGATTATTCTAAATTTAAAAATTTTATTCATTTAAGCTTGATCGTACAAATAATTTTAAAAATATATCCATGGTTTTAAAATAATATTGATAGATCATAGCTGCTGTTTTCACATAAATAATAATGCTTGTGTTCAGTATATTGTGTATGGGAATAATAGCACATATGTATGATTATAAATATAAAAATATACATAAATAATTGGCAAATTTGAGTCATTTAACATTGCTTGTGTTTGGCATGTTAGATTGATTCTTTTCAATTGTCATAAATATGAATTATCTAATATTGCTTGTGTTCGGTATACTAGGTTGATTCTCTTTATTTAGATAGATACATTGAGCTTCAAGGGCTTGTGTTCGGTTTATTAAGTTGATAATATATATAATTCAATCTACTTTAAATCATCTAATTTTGCTGGTATCTTGCAAAATTATATGAATTTTATTTATATTGGTTTATTATTTTTATACAAATGAAAGGTACGTTACTGATCAAGAATTTGACCTGGTGTAAAAAACAGTCACTGAAAAGAAGATAAATTATGCATGCCTTATTGCACGACAGGTGGCCACACTATGACTGATAAGAAAGAGAGAAAAGACAGAACTAACTACAGCAATGACACCGAGAAGGCAGAGGAGCTATATAAAGAGACTGACGGCAAAAAACAGTGGTGATTTTGAAGATGGCTCTGTGAAAACTGTAGTTAAAGGAACTGCAGGAGGTCAAAAAGCGACAGATAAGGAAAGAGAAAAATAAATTAAAGATTCGACAGCAAAATTAAATGATGCATTGGAAAATATGAATGCGACGAAAAAGACAGTTGATAAAGTGCAAGAGAAATACAGAGAGAGACAGAAGGTAGATTAAAAATAAATAGACGATCTGATGGCATTATTCAACAAAAAAAAACCGTTTTGGAAAGACTGGGTGCTAAAATCACCTCAGCACAATAGAGTTTCAAAGAGGTCCAATCAAACTGTTTAAAAGAAGTTAAGAGCCCTCATGTATTATTCTAGTTTACCAGGAAACATGTGGGACTTGGCATTAAGTGTGCCAGTTTATGCCTACAACAGAATGATAATAATACCTCATGCAACAAATGACATGGTACCACCAATCCAGAAATAATTATAAAATAGATTTGAACCAAATAAAACGTTTTGGATGTTTTGCTTACATCAAAATGATAAGAAAGGTTGGTCCGAAATTTCGTTTAATTGCAAAGACAGTTCTTCTTAAGACAGGATACATCTCGCTGAAACCAGAAGAAGGAAAATTATACGAAAGACGAGATGTACAATTAAACAAAATATTAGTCTGCAAGGACAGATCTGCAACAACTGATATACAAGACTGAAAACAAATTGAACAAATAAATAAAACGCTGCCAAGTGCTTTGGCGGAATGCTTTCTCATAGAGCTCTTTGAGTTTCATTAATTTTTTTATATTTATTCAAATGTGATTTTAATTTATAACTAGTGGGCATATATTTGCACTTGACTTATGTAATTCTTATATAATTCTGGGGTAGAGTGCTGCTGCAAGGTTCTTACGGAAGACTGCTTCAATTCTGCTGCAAGTATGCGTGTTTATTCTCGTCATATAATTGCGCTCAACTTATGTCATACTTATGTAATTCTGGGGTAAAGTGCTGCTGCAACATTCTTACGGAAGACTGCTTCGATTCTGCTGCAAGTTTGCGTGTTTATTCTCGTCATATAATTGCACTTAACTTATGTCTTTCTTATGTAATTCTGTAGTAAATTGCTGCTGTAATATTCTTACGGAAGACTGCTTCGATTTTGCTGCAAATCTGCGCGTTTATTCTTATCTTTGAATCGCACGTTTCGATTGGCAATCTGTTACAAATCTGTCGCACGTTTCAGTCGCAATTAAATTTCAGCAGATATGCATTAAAATGTGAAAACAGACTAAAATTTTCTAAAATGAAAACTACGCTAAAAAGATCGGTTTATAAAAGTTATCCTTCTTTTAGCAGATGCAAATTATTCCCATGGAAATCTCAAAGCAAATTCATCAATTAACTTACGTAAAATACAAAAAAAAAATTAAAAATCGAAAATTTTTTTAAATTCTTAAAATGGCTCTATAAAAAAAAATACACTATGAATACAAATTTTCAATAGCTTTCCGCCTAGTTATACAAAAACATAGATGGTATACAAAATTTGAAGCAAATCCATCGAGTAATTTTCGAGATCTAACTGGTTAAATAAATAACATTTTCTTTTCAAAATTTCTTTTTCAAAATTTTAAAAATGCTCTAAAATTAAAACTATGCTATGGAAATCAATTTTTGAAAATTTCCCTTCTTTTTGCAGTCGCAAATAATTTCCCTGCAATTTTTAGAACAAATCTATCGAGTACTTTACGTAGAATAAAAAAAAATAAGAAAAGAAGAATCGAAATTTTTTTTTAAATCTTTAAGATTCTTTAAAATTGTAACCACTCTAAGAAAATTAGTTTTCAAAAGCTTATTTTTTTCAGACAATAGCGAATAATTTGTAGAAAAATTTTGGAGAAAATTTATAGTATGGTTAACGCAAAAAAGAAAATAAATGAAAAATAAAAATTTTTTTGAAAATTTTCAAAGTGCTCTAAAATTAAAACTGCGCTGAGAAAATTAGTTTTCCAAAGCTTGTTTTCTTCAGACAGTAGCGAATTAATTTCATACAAATTTTGGAGCAAATCTATCAAATGGTTTTCGTAAAATAGAAAAAAATTAAAAATAAAAATTTTTAAAAAAATTTTTAAAATGTTCTAAAATTAAAAGTGCGCTAAGAAAATTAGTTTACAAAATTTGTTATACTTTTGACAGTCGAAATTAAGTTCCATACAAATTTTCGAACAAATTCTTCGAGTAGTTTACGTAAAATACAAAAAAAATGAAAAATCGAAATCTTTTTAAAATTCTTAAAGTGATTCTAAAAAAAAACTACCCTAAGAAAACCAATTCTCAATAGCTTCCGCACCAGTTCATCAAAAAATTGAATTGTATGGAAAATTTGAAGTAAATCCATCGAGTAGTTTTTAAGATTTTATTGGCTTAATAAATAGAAACATTTTTTTCAAAAATTTCAAAATGCTCTAAAATTAAAACTGAGCTAAGAAAATCAGTTTTTAAAAATTTATTTTATCCGGGCAATCAGAAATAAATTCCATGCAAATTTTGAAGCAAATTCATCGAGTAGTAAACAAAAAAAAAACAAAAAACGAAAAATCGAATTTTTTTTTTTTTTTTTTTTTAAAACTTTAAAATGAAAACTACGCTGGAAGAACCAAATTATCAATAGCTTCCCAGCAAGTTAGTCACAAAACTAAATTCCATGCACACACACACACACACATACATACATACATACATACAGACATTTTCTGGAAACCACTTTTTTCGACTCACTGAGTTCAAATATGTACAAATTAATGAAAAAATAGAAAAAAAATTTTTTTATCGATACAATGCTTTCTCTATGAGAAAGCAATTATGATGAAGAATCTGTCGAAGTTTCTTATCTACTTGGATACACAAGTAAGGTTTTTCGTTAAAGAAGTGTTAAAAAAAAAAATTTTATTTTTATATTTTAGCAAAAACATTAATATATTTCTCACTTCGTTTGTTTGTTCAATTCAAAAGAATCTAGTAACGTAATTATATATGAATCTGACGTTTCTATAATGGTATATGTTGTATTTGAGTTGCTACTATTTAGATCTTTTTTTTCTATATATTTCTCTTTTCTTTCTCATATTAGCCTCCTAATAGCTTATAATTAATCATTTTAATTTTATGACTAAACAAAATTTTGAATAATTTATCTTACTTCGTTTATTTTCAAAAAGATGGCAACCTTTTTTACTTCTTCTATTAGATTTGCACATTTGAAAGAGCGTTTTTTTCAATTGTTCAACATCGTAGTTATTAATATCTGTAATTTTTTCTTCTTCAGCAATATCACTATAAATTATTATTTTATCAAGGTAATTCTTCAAACTTACAGTTCATGTTTATAGCAACTTTACAACAAATTGCTTTCAACATTGAAAGAGATTTTTTAACTAAATTTTAAATAGGTAAATGCCAATAAATGAGCATATTGGCATGATGCTGGTACTCTTTCTGTATCACTAAAATTATAATTCAATAAGGTTTATTTGAATGTTAACCACTACATTTTATCCAATGAAATACAAGTATTATCATCGATAACATTATATCCTATAAATGTTACAAAACCTTTTCTGACTTATTAAGATATAATTGAAAAATTAATTTTTCAATATATAGTAAAGTTTCTACGTTAATGATTTATTATCATGTGGATATCTTTTTATCACGACTAAGCTTGGTAAATCCAAATAGTAAATTTTAATGACGGTAATTAAATTAACAAGATGAAAATTAAAATAAACTGATAGATTTACTATTACGTTAATCGCGAGAAAGAGAAATGTATTATAGATATATTTGAGTGAGCGTTTTTTTTAATAGTTCGACTTCGTAATTATTAATATCTGTAATTTTTTCTTCTTCTTCTTCTTCTAATTTTCTTCTTCTTCTCTTTTCTTTCTAATATTAACCTCCCAATAGCAAATAATTAATCAATTTAATTTCATGACTAAAAAAAATTATTAATAATTCAACTTAATTCGTTTATTTTCAAAAAAGATGGCAACCTTTTTCACTTCTTCTATTAGATTTGCACATTTGAATGAGCGTTATTTTCACTAGTTCAACATCGTAATTATTTATATCTGTAATTTTTTCTTCTTCAGCAATATCACTATAAATTATTATTTTATCAAGGTAATTCTTCAAACTTACAGTTCATGTTTATAGCAACTTTACAACAAATTGCTTTCAACATTGAAAGAGATTTTTTAACTAAATTTTAAATAGGTAAATGCCAATAAATGAGCATATTGGCATGATGCTGGTACTCTTTCTGTATCACTAAAATTATAATTCAATAAGGTTTATTTGAATGTTAACCACTACATTTTATCCAATGAAATACAAGTATTATCATCGATAACATTATATCCTATAAATGTTACAAAACCTTTTCTGACTTATTAAGATATAATTAAAAAATTCATTTTTTAATATATAGTTACGTTTTCACGTTAATGATTTATTATCTTGTGGATATCTTTTTATCACGACTAAGCTTGGTAAATCCAAGTAGTCAATTTTAGTAACGGTAATTAAATTCAGTAGTACTATTATAAATTTTCAAGAGTAACTCAGAAAACAAAAGAAGTGATCAAAAAGCTACGCTAATAAAATTATTTATTTAAAACTTGGTTTATAAAGATAGTAGCAAATAATTTGTATACAAATTTTAGAGTAATTCTATCAAGTACTTTACGTATTTTTACGTAAAATGGAAAAATACTGAAATAAGAAAATTTTTAAAATTTAAACTACGCTATGAAAATCAATTTTTGAAAATTTCCCTTCTTTTGGCAGTCGCAAATAATTTCCCTGTAATTTTTAGAACAAATCTATCGAGTACTTTACGTAGAATAAAAAAAAATAAGAAAAGAAGAATCAAAATTTTTTTTTAAATCTTTAAAATTCTCTAAAATTGTAACCACTCTAAGAAAATTAGTTTCCAAAAGCTAATTTTTTTCAGACAATAGCGAATTAATTGTATGAAAATTTTGGAAAAAATTTATAGTATGGTTAACGCAAAAAAGAAAATAAATGAAAAATAAAATTTTTTTTGAAAATTTTCAAAGTGCTCTAAAATTAAAACTGCGCTGAGAAAATTAGTTTTCCAAAGCTTGTTTTCTTCAGACAGTAGCGAATTAATTTCATACAAATTTTGGAGCAAATCTATCAAATGGTTTTCGTAAAATAGAAAAAAATTAAAAATAAAAATTTTTTAAAAAATTTTTTAAATGTTCTAAAATTAAAAGTGCGCTAAGAAAATTAGTTTACAAAATTTGTTATACTTTTGACAGTCGAAATTAAGTTCCATACAAATTTTCGAACAAATTCTTCGAGTAGTTTACGTAAAATACAAAAAAAATGAAAAATCGAAATCTTTTTAAAATTCTTAAAGTGATTCTAAAAAAAAAACTACCCTAAGAAAACCAATTCTCAATAGCTTCCGCACCAGTTCATCAAAAAATTGAATTGTATGGAAAATTTGAAGTAAATCCATCGAGTAGTTTTTAAGATTTTATTGGCTTAATAAATAGAAACATTTTTTTCAAAAATTTCAAAATGCTCTAAAATTAAAACTGAGCTAAGAAAATCAGTTTTTAAAAATTTATTTTATCCGGGCAATCAGAAATAAATTCCATGCAAATTTTGAAGCAAATTCATCGAGTAGTAGACAAAAAAAAAACAAAAAACGAAAAATCGAATTTTTTTTTTTTTTTTTTAAAAAACTTTAAAATGAAAACTACGCTGGAAGAACCAAATTATCAATAGCTTCCCAGCAAGTTAGTCACAAAACTAAATTCCATGCAAAATTAGAAGCAAATCCATCGAGTAGTTCTCGAGATACAGTTTACTAACTGAATTCATACATCCACACACACACACACACACACACACACACACACACACACATACATACAGACATTTTCTGGAAACCACTTTTTTCGACTCACTGAGTTCAAATATGTACAAATTAATGAAAAAATAGAAAAAAATTTTTTTTACCGATACAATGCTTTCTCTATGAGAAAGCAATACATGGTTTGTGAATTTTGAAAAAAAAGACAGAGAAAATGATACAAGAATATAAAGACCAGAGGAAGAGAAAGTCAAAAGACCAGTTGGATGACCAAGAAAGGAAAATAATAAGACTGATAGAAAGGAACAAAGACCGGAGGGAGAGAAAATAAAAAAATCGGTAGGACGACCGACAAAAGTTAAGAAAAATAGTAAATATAAAGTACAAGAATCGGAGGGAGAGAAAACGAAAGGACAGATTAACGGGATGTCGGAGCTGCAGCAATCGAGTTTTGCTTTTTTTTATTTTATTATCTTTTTAAATTCATGAATTAAACAAATATAATGACTTGTCCGCACTAAAGCTATATTAATACAATAATTTTTGTCAAAATAAAAAATCATTTGGACTTGTTATTTTTTTATGAGCTTGGATGGGAAATTAGATATCAAACTCGACAAATCTAACCTTAAAATACGATACATTGAAAGTTTTTATTATAACTTTGTATGTATAATATTTTGGTGGATTTCTTGAGTTGTCCGCACTAGAGTTTAATCTTACAAACTTTTCCTTTGTAGTAAAAAAACTCGATTAAACGCCTCATTTATTCATAAGTTAGGATTGGAAATATTATTAGAAGGCGGGCAACTTCGTCATGCTCTTAAATTATCAATGAAAACACAAACAAGCACAGAAAATAAGATAGATGAAGAAACTCATGCGTTATTAGCAGAAGTAAATGGTGACCTGAGTACATACTTGGAAGCCATAAAATCAAAAGATAAACAGAAATGGACTGAAGCTAAATGAAGAATTAGAATCTATATACAAGAATGATCTATGGAAATTAGTTGACAGATTGATTGTAATGAATGACAGAAAAGAATCAAACATTATAGATTCAAGATGGGTATTTAAAAGAAACAAAGAAATCAGTAAAATAAGATATTAAGTCAGACTAGTAATTCGTGGTTTTAAAGACAGAAATGAATATGATCTGCAAGAAACATATGCATTGGTTTCACGATTACCTCTAATCAGATCTATACTGATAATGGCAAACAAACTGGATTTAGAAATATGTCAGATAGACGTGAAGATAGCTTTTCTAAATAAATATTTAAACAGTGAGATATATATCCCATACAGCATGAAAGGACTTTGAAAGGATTCTGAAAGGATTCATGAAAGGACTACAATCTTTCAGAAATATTTCACTGAAAGTATTCTAAAATAATTCTATGTCCGAGGTATTATTCTTTTAAAAATAATACAAAAAAATATTTCATAAAGAATTCACAAGACATTTCAAAATCCTTTCAATGGAAGAATTCTGTAAGGATCGATGAATTCTTTTGGTAATAATTCGTAAATCTTTTTATACATCTTCCATTGAAAGGATTCTGTAAGAATGATAAAAAAATATTTTTAAAATATTTCATTGTATTATTTCTAAAAGGAATATACCCCGGACATAGAATCATTACAGAATCCTTTCAATGAAAGAATTCTGTAAAGATCCATGAATTCTTTTGGTAATAATTCGTAAATATTTCATACATCTTCGATTAAAAGGATTCTGTAAGAATGATATTATTATTTCTAAAAGGAATATAACCCTGACATAGAATCATTACAGAATCCTTTCAATGAAAGAGTTCTGTAAGGATCCATGAATTCTTTTGTTAATAATTCGTAAATCTTTTCATACATCTTCCATTGAAAGGATTCTGTAAGAATGATATTAAATATTTTTAAAATATTTCATCGTATTATTTCTAAAAGGAATATACCCCGGATATAGAATCATTACATAATACTTTCAATGAGAGAATTCTGTAAATATCCATGAATTCTTTTAGTAATAATGCATTAATCTTTTCATATCTCTTTAGTTGAGAGACGTGTAAAGTTGTAGAAACTTTATTCTTTCCTGTATTATTTAAGAATCAATTTAGAATTAATACATACACACACACACACACACACACACACACACACACACACACATATATATATATATATATATATATATATATATATATATATATATATATATATATAATGGATATGATGATATAATTACCCTGGTAGAAAGTTTAGCATAAATTATGGCGTGTCCACCAACATATGGCCATATTTGTACGGTGTAATTACACTGTCAAATTTCACCATAAGTTGGCCATAATATGGACTTATTCTAATGTATGATTTGTGCGCACTACTATAATAAACTTATATTTATAGTATAACAAGTTTAACTTTAATTGTGAACTTTCTCTACTCTTCTCTATTATTTTTTATTCACTATTCTTCAGATTTTAATTACCAATGAATTTTTTTTTATTATAACCTAATTTTCTGATATGACTTTATATTCGACATCTTAACCTAACCCTAATCTTTAAAAATAGACGCGCTAATGTAGTTCTTAAGTTTTGTTAGTTAGTTGAAAAACTCAATATTATGTTATATAATAAAACTAATTGATTTGCATTAACATTATGTTATAGCAGGACACTTTAAAATTATTTGCAAAATTTTAGAACTTTGAGTACCAGACTTTCAAAACGAATATGTGTATTATGAAATGTTTTGTTTGTAACTAAACCAAAAATGAAACTTAACACCAATTTTTTCAAAGTGAAATTACAATACAATTCCCAATATATGGATTTATATTGATATTATGCTAGACAAAACATTCTAAAGTTATTTACGAAATTTCATGATTGTAAATGCTACAATTTTAAAAACAAATAAGTAAAAACGAAATTATAATATCACTTTAAACAACTTGATGGCCAGTTTCATTTTTAGTCCATATTGAATGAAATGTTTCATGTGGTACTTGTTAGATTTTTTTTTAACTATAGTACTTAAAGCTATGATACTCTGTATTTTGCTTTAAAATATCTTCCTCGAACATGGTATCAATTCATATGAATGTAATTTATATTGTACTGTTGTTTTGATTTAAAAAGTTGGTAAGCAGTTTTATATTTGATTTAGTCTATGATGAGTCCTTTCATATTATACGTACCAGACTATACTTCTTTTTAAACTATAGAATTCAATGTTATGTTTTATTATACAACCTAGATTACATTGATTTGCATTGACATTACAGTAGGACATTTTAAAATTATTTGCAAAATTTTAGAACTTTGAGTGCCATAATTTTAAAAAGAATATTCTAACATGTGTATTATTAAATATTTTAGTTGTCGCTAGACCAAAAATTAAACTTGCCACCAACTCCTTTAAAGTGAAATTACAATACAACCTACATTACATGGATCTGTATTGATATTATAATAGACAGAATATTCTAAATTTATTTACAAAGTCTATGAATAATTTTAAAATATCTCATTCAATGCTTAAAATCCTTTTGATTAGTCAAAAATGTGATTTCTTCAATTTGGTGGTTGTCGTAAGCTTTCTCAGTTAATTGTTCGACAAACTTTTAAATTCTTTTTCTTTTTCTTTTAAATAAAAGTGTTATTTTGTGAATACATATTAATTAAAGATCTCTGGAAATTTTGAAGTCAATTCGTTGAAAATTGGCTGAGGAAGCTTGCAGTGACCACCAAAATCAAGTCTTCGAATAAAAGAAAGAATTTTAATCATTTCATGAGATTATTTAAAATTATTCATGGGCCAAAGTCTTATATTTTATATATCTAAGGTAAAAAAACTTTTTTTAAAATAAT
This sequence comes from Anastatus disparis, assembly GCA_017163975.1. Lineage (NCBI taxonomy): Eukaryota > Metazoa > Arthropoda > Insecta > Hymenoptera > Eupelmidae > Anastatus > Anastatus disparis. The sequence goes on along the minus strand of JAFFSR010000351.1, from coordinate 3,774,673 downwards.
ATTATTATAAAAAATTATTATGACATTTAAATTTAATTTTTATTTTAGGCTTGAATTTGGGCTTGATACCTTAAGTTCTTAATTAATTGATATTTTATATGAGTGTAACTACAATTAATATTAAATAATACTAATATCTCATTAATTTATATTAACACTAAATTTATTTTTAAAATAAATCATAACCTATAAAGTTTGTATTGTTCATTATAACCTTTGTCTATTCGAGTGATATACTAACAAGTAATTGTTATTAATTGTAAATAATGTCAGACCATTAACTATAACTTTATAAATGAAACTTTGATGTGTTATTGTTAATTATAAAAATAAATAGTTTATAAAAATGAATAATATATGATGATAATTTATTAAAATGAATCATTTTCTGATAATTCTAAATTATAATTTCCTTAATTATTATTCCAAAATTTTAATTATCTTTTCAAAATTATAAATTTGTATTCCTTGTCAAGTCCATAAGCTGACCATATTCCGTCAAAATAAGACTGGGTTTGTAGCCTTGTCAAGTCCATAAGCTGGCCATATTCCGTCGAAATAAGACTGGGTTTGTGGCCATATTATGGTTACAAACCATAAAATACACCATAATGACACCGTAAATCCAGGCTTTTTTCTACTAGGGTATTTATAGGATTACGAATAGTTTCACAGCGGTTAAAATCGAAGTTATCATAACGCAGACATCGCACGCATAACAATTTATAGTTTCCATTTTAGATTCTTATTTTCCTTATCTATGAAACAAGAAGAACTTGTACCGCTTACGAGAGTAAGAGGTACCGCCATCAAGCGGATAAATTATAAACTAATCCCGAAAATATTTCTAAATGATTCTGTTATATTTCACGTTTTCTTTCAAAAAGTCCTTTCAAAGTCCATTCAGTAAGGATTCATGTAATAATTTTTATTCTCGTCATGATAAGTTCTTCCATGAATTATTTCAAAAAGATTTCAAAATTATTTCATGTATGATTTCTTAAGACTTTACAAAAATTTTGCATGAATTATTACATAAATGCTTTTTGAAAGAATCTCGAAATGATTCGGTGGAAAAATACCTTAGATCATTCCGAAAATCTTTCTGAATTATTTTACGACTGGAACCTTCAAAAGAGTTATGAGTTCTTTCTTGCTTCCTTTCAAGAAGTCTTTTCAAAGTCCTTTCAGTAAGGATTTATGTAATAACTTTTATTCTCATCATAAGTTATTTCATGAAATATTTCAAAAAGATTTTAAAATTATTACATGTAAGATTTCGTGCGACATTACCAAAACATTGCATGAATTATTACATGAATGGTTTTTGAAAGAATCTTGAAATGATTTGGTGAAAGAATACCTTAGATGATCCAAAAAATCTTTCTAAATTATTTTCTGATTTTAATCGTTAGAAGATTTCTGAGTTGTTTCTTGTTTCCTTTCAAGTAGTCTTTTCAAAGTCCTTTCAGTAAGGATTCATGTAATAATTTTTATTTGCACTATAAGTTATTTCATGAAATATTTCAAAAAGATTTTAAAATTATTACATGTAAGATTTCGTGCGACATTACCAAAACATTGCATGAATTATTACATGAATGCTTTTTGAAAGAATTTTGAAATGATTTGGTGAAAGAATACCTTAGATGATCCGAAAAATCTTTCTAAATTATTTTCTGAATTTAATCGTTGGAAGATTTCAGAGTTGTTTCTTGTTTCCTTTCAAGTAGTCTTTTCAAAGTCCTTTCAGTAAGGATTCATGTAATAATTTTTATTCTCGTCATAAATTATCTCATAAAATATTTCAAAAAGATTTCAAAATTTTTTCATGTGAGATTTCGTGCGACTCTACCAAAACATTGCATGAATTATTACATGAATGCTTTTTGAAAGAATCTTGAAATGATTTGGTGAAAGAATACCTTAGATGATCCAAAAAATCTTTCTAAATTATTTTCTGAATTTAATCGTTGGAAGATTTTAGAGTTGTTTCTTGCTTCCTTTCAAGAAGTCTTTTCAAAGTCCTTTCAGTAAGGATTTATGTAATAACTTTTATTTGCATTATAAGTTATTTCATGAAATATTTCAAAAAGATTTTAAAATTATTACATGTAAGATTTCGTGCGACATTACCAAAACATTGCATGAATTATTACATGAATGGTTTTTGAAAGAATCTTGAAATGATTTGGTGAAAGAATACCTTAGATGATCCAAAAAATCTTTCTAAATTATTTTCTGAATTTAATCGTTGGAAGATTTCAGAGTTGTTTCTTGTTTCCTTTCAAGTAGTCTTTTCAAAGTCCTTTCAGTAAGGATTCATGTAATAATTTTTATTCTCGTCATAAATTATCTCATAAAATATTTCAAAAAGATTTCAAAATTTTTTCATGTGAGATTTCGTGCGACTCTACCAAAACATTGCATGAATTATTACATGAATGCTTTTTGAAAGAATCTTGAAATGATTTGGTGAAAGAATACCTTAGATGATCCAAAAAATCTTTCTAAATTATTTTCTGAATTTAATCGTTGGAAGATTTCTGAGTTGTTTCTTGTTTCCTTTCAAGTAGTCTTTTCAAAGTCCTTTCAGTAAGGATTCATGTAATAATTTTTATTTGCACTATAAGTTATTTCATGAAATATTTCAAAAAGATTTTAAAATTATTACATGTAAGATTTCGTGCGACATTACCAAAACATTGCATGAATTATTACATGAATGCTTTTTGAAAGAATTTTGAAATGATTTGGTGAAAGAATACCTTAGATGATCCGAAAAATCTTTCTAAATTATTTTCTGAATTTAATCGTTGGAAGATTTCAGAGTTGTTTCTTGTTTCCTTTCAAGTAGTCTTTTCAAAGTCCTTTCAGTAAGGATTCATGTAATAATTTTTATTCTCGTCATAAATTATCTCATAAAATATTTCAAAAAGATTTCAAAATTTTTTCATGTGAGATTTCGTGCGACTCTACCAAAACATTGCATGAATTATTACATGAATGCTTTTGAAAGAATCTTGAAATGATTTGGTGAAAGAATACCTTAGATGATCCAAAAAATCTTTCTAAATTATTTTCTGAATTTAATCGTTGGAAGATTTTAGAGTTGTTTCTTGCTTCCTTTCAAGAAGTCTTTTCAAAGTCCTTTCAGTAAGGATTTATGTAATAACTTTTATTTGCATTATAAGTTATTTCATGAAATATTTCAAAAAGATTTTAAAATTATTACATGTAAGATTTCGTGCGACATTACCAAAACATTGCATGAATTATTACATGAATGGTTTTTGAAAGAATCTTGAAATGATTTGGTGAAAGAATACCTTAGATGATCCAAAAAATCTTTCTAAATTATTTTCTGAATTTAATCGTTGGAAGATTTCAGAGTTGTTTCTTGTTTCCTTTCAAGTAGTCTTTTCAAAGTCCTTTCAGTAAGGATTCATGTAATAATTTTTATTCTCGTCATAAATTATCTCATAAAATATTTCAAAAAGATTTCAAAATTTTTTCATGTGAGATTTCGTGCGACTCTACCAAAACATTGCATGAATTATTACATGAATGCTTTTTGAAAGAATCTTGAAATAATTTAGTGAAAGAATACCTTAGATCATCCCAAAAATCTTTCTAAATTATTTTCTGATTTTAATCGTTAGAAGATTTCTGAGTTGTTTCTTGTTTCCTTTCAAGTAGTCTTTTCAAAGTCCTTTCAGTAAGGATTCATGTAATAATTTTTATTTGCATTATAAGTTATTTCATGAAATATTTCAAAAAGATTTCAAAATTATTTTATGTATGATTTCTTAAGACTTTACCAAAATATTGCATGAATTATTTCATGAAAGCTTTTTGAATGAATATCGAAATGATTCGGTGAAAGAATACCTTGGATCATTCCGAAAATCTTTCTAAATTATTTTATGATTAGAACCTTCGTAAAATTTCTGAGTTCTTTCTTGTTTCCGTTCAAGAAGTTCTTCGACCCTGGTAACATGGTCAACGCAATTTTGTTGCAATTTTGCTGCAATTTTCTTGAAAATCGAAAAATTGCAGCAGAACATGTGCTGTCTGTTTCCGCATTTCATAGGGTTTTTTATGAAAAGAAATTACAGCAGATAAGTGCAACAGAATTGCATGTTTCTGGCAGAGAGAAAGTGCAATCTACGGAACGAAAAGAATGCGCAGAATCTTGGAAATATTTTGCAGTAAACTTGCGGAAAAAACTTATTAAAGACACTAGCAACCAAATTAAGTAAATGATTTTCGACAAAGTTTTGCAGCACAATTACGTAAGAATTGCAAATTGTCAAGTGCTGTTCTGCGAATCATAATAAGTACACAAGCATATAACAGAATCGAAACAGTCTTGCATCAGAAACTTGCAGCAGCACTTTATCTCAGATTTACATAAGAATGACAAAAGTTAAGTGAAATTATATGACGAGAAGAAACATGCAAACTTGCAGCAGAATCGAAGCAGTCTTCCGTAAGAATCTTGCAGCAGCACTTTACCCCAGAATTACACAAGAATGACACAAGTTAAGTGCAATTTTGTTACCAAAATAAACACATAAACTTGCAGCAGAATCGAAGCAGTCTTCCGAAAGAATCTTGCAGCAGCACTTCACCCCAGAATTACATAAATATGACAAAAGTTAATTGCAATTATATGACGAGAATAAACACGCAAATGTACAGCAGAATCAAAGCAGTTTCATGTGAGAATCTTGCAGCAGATTAGCGCTAAAATTACATCAGAAGGACAAAAGTTAAATGCAATCTTATCATAAGAATAATCACGTGAGCATGCAGCTTGAAGTTATCTCGCATAAGAATCTTGCGAGAACATGTTCATAAGAGTTGTTGACAGATTTGAAGAAAGCAAATGTTGAATTCAAAAATTATAATTTATAGTTTAATGAAAATATAATAATTTATAATTGCGATACATTTAATGCATTTCTTTAAACTTTACGTGTTCCTACTACCGATGCCTACACCTATAGGCACATATTGGCTAAAAGAAAAAAGAAGGAACGCAAAAAACAATCAACATATATACACAAAGGGGTGGGCACTGATGTTATAGTATAAAATTATATACATGTAGACATTGGGGAGAAGAGAGGAGACCATTGCAGCCAACTGTAAAATATAATAAACGTAGATAAAAAATTTTTATAATATCTAAGAAAAGTTTTAAATAAAGAGTACCCCCCGTTAAGATAGGTAAAATGCCCTCCCTCATATATTTCAAAACTAATATTTTTTCTTGTTTTTATAGTAATTAAGATTAGGTTTTGTTATATTTATAGTTTCCTAACACATACCCTAACCTCAACATAACCTAAAAATTACATTTTTTATAAAATTTTTTTTTATCTGGAAGGATAAATGATATTAATCCCGCGAGAATCATATGACTAGGACTTAGCACTCTCTTTTACTGTGATTTTTTGCGAGTCCTAGAAAGCAGTTTTTCTAACCTAAAAATAACATTTAAATCATAAAATCTCCGTAACTTTGCTCAGGGAGGGGCTACAAGTAATTTTCTGGGCTTGAAATTTGTATTTTTAAAAAACAAATACAATTTATGATGACCAAAAATTCGATTCTGGCATGGCGCCATGGCGAAAAACTCGAAAAACCATTTTTTCATAGGTTTTCTGTCGGTTATTGCTCTCTAGCAACTCACAAATCATTTTTAGAGAAAAAAACATAGCTTTATTGGATTCTACGTGAAAAAATACATTGAAAATGTGCATGATTACTTTAGGAATACTTGGATGCTGTTACAAAACAATTAAAAAAATTAAATAATTCTGAAATTATTACATATCTACTTTGCATCGTTGCTGCATTTTATGTTTTTATGACTTTGGTCATCTCTTCAGAGTCTCAAAGCTACTATTTAATCTATTCATAGGCAAATGACGTCCACTGTACGCGAAAAACAGAGACAAATACTAGACAGATAACTATAACTCCTATATATACATATATATATATATATATATATATATATATATATATATATGTGTGTGTGGAATAACTTGCTATCCCTCGCATATACATAAGGAATGGCGAGTTGTTCTTAGGGAACGCAAATTATTTTTCTTATACATAGATAAAAAACCAATGTTTATCTATTTCTGTAACTATTCTTTTTAGTGTTCTTTTTTAGCTTGTAAGAGACCTAACATGTTTTCTGTCATCCATAAATCACGAACTCGATAGATTTGAACAATTAAATGATTCCAATTAAGTTCCAAATTCAAAAATTAAAAGATCATTATCTCTTTAGAGTCATAAAGCTACTATTCGATGTATTTACAGCTAAATTACGCCTATTGCACGCCAAAATAAGATTTTTAAACATAACTGAAGTAACGGTCGTATCATCTGTCTTTTTGTATTACAGTAGACTCTGGATACAAGAGAATCAACGGGCCTTCAGGAGAGGAATTTTCTTGAAAATTCTCTCATACAAAGAGTCCCCAACACGCTCGAGTCAAAAGTGATACCCACACCTACTGTTTTGTTGTGTGAGTTGTATCCAACATGCGTGTATATTCCGTCTCTCTCACTTTCATAGTGGTGGGATAACGCAAATACTTAGGCTCACGCCCATATTTAGGAGAAAGAGCTCGAAATCTCTTATATCGCAATCTCTTGTATCGACAGATCACTGAATCATTAGAGAGACAAAGACGGAATAAGGTTTTAGTAACAATATATATATATATATATATATATACAAAGAATAGTGAGCTATTGCTAGCAACTCTAGGAGCTATTGCTTCTCTATATATATATATATATATATATATATATATATATATATATATATATATATATATATATATATATATATATATATATATATATATATATATATATATATATATATATATATATATATACAAAGAATAGTGAGCTGTTGCTAGAAACAACGCGCTTGATTCTCATATATGTAGAAGCAATGTATTTCTTATATCGGTTGCTACTCTATTTTTTGCATATAATGGCCTGGAGACAAATTATAATTGTGGCAGTTCTAACAAAGAATATAAATGCTTACATAGAAGTGTACTTTCAGGCTCGAATTTATAGACCCAACACGATTGTTACTAAAACCTTATTCCGTCTTTGTCTCTCTAATGATTCAGTGATCTCTCGATACAAGAGATTGCGATATAAGAGGTTTCGAGCTCTTTCTTCTAAATATGGGCGTGAGCCTAAGTATTTGCATTATCCCACCACTATGAAAGTGAGAGAGACAGAATATACACGCATGTTGGATACAACTCACACAACAAAATAGTAGGTGTGGGTATCACTCTTGACTCAAGCGTGTTGGGGACTTTTTGTATGAAAGAATTTTCAAGAAAATTCCTCTCCTGAAGGCCCGTTGACTCTCTTGTATCCAGAGTCTACTGTAATACAAAAAGACAGATGATACGACCGTTACTTCAGTTATGTTTAAAAATCTTATTTTGGCGTGCAATAGGCGTAATTTAGCTGTACATCGAATAGTAGCTTTATGACTCTAAAGAGATAATGATCTTTTAATTTTTGAATTTGGAACTTAATTGGAATCATTTAATTGTTCAAATCTATCGAGTTCGTGATTTATGGATGACAGAAAACATGTTAGGTCTCTTACAAGCTAAAAAAGAACACTAAAAAGAATAGTTACAGGAATAGATAAACATTGGTTTTTTATCTATGTATAAGAAAAATAATTTGCGTTCCCTAAGAACAACTCGCCATTCCTTATGTATATGCGAGGGATAGCAAGTTATTCCACACATATATATATATATATATATATATATATATATATATATATATATATATATGTATATATAGGAGTTATAGTTATCTGTCTAGTATTTGTCTCTGTTTTTCGCGTACAGTGGACGTCATTTGCCTATGAATAGATTAAATAGTAGCTTTGAGACTCTGAAGAGATGACCAAAGTCATAAAAACATAAAATGCAGCAACGATGCAAAGTAGATATGTAATAATTTCAGAATTATTTTATTTTTTTGATTGTTTTGTAACAGCATCCAAGTATTCCTAAAGTAATCATGCACATTTTCAATGTATTTTTTCACGTAGAATCCAATAAAGCTATGTTTTTTTCTCTAAAAATGATTTGTGAGTTACTAGAGACCAATAACCGACAGAAAACCTATGAAAAAATGGTTTTTCGAGTTTTTCGCCATGGCGCCATGCCAGAATCGAATTTTTGGTCATCATAAATTGTATTTGTTTTTTAAAAATACAAATTTTAAGCCCAGAAAATTACTTGTAGCTCCTCCCAGAGCAAAGTTACGGAGATTTTATGATTTAAATGTTATTTTTAGGTTAGAAAAACTGCTTTCTAGGACTCGCAAAAAATCACAGTTGAAGAGAGTGCTAAGACCTAGTCATATGTTTTTCGCGGGATTAATATCATTCATCCTTTCAGATAAAAAAAAAATTTTATAAAAAAAGTGATTTTTAGGTTATGTTGAGGTTAGGGTATGTTTAGGAAACTATAAATATAACAAAACCTAATCTTAATTACTATAAAAACAAGAAAAAATATTAGTTTTAAAATATATGAGGGAGGGCATTTTACCTATCTTAACGGGGGGTACTCTTTCTATCAGTAAAATATGATAAATATTTTGGTTCTACATTCATACGTAATTCTGTAGTAAAGTTTTATCGCAAGATTCTTATGCGAGATAACTTCAAGTAAGCTGTATGCTCACATGATTATTCTTATGATAAGATTGCATTTAACTTTTGTCCTTCTGATGTAATTTTAGCGCAAATCCGCTGCAAGATTCTCACATAAAACTGCTTTGATTCTGCTGTACATTTGCGTGTTTATTCTCGTCATATAATTGCAATTAACTTTTGTCATATTTATGTAATTCTGGGGTAAAGTGCTGCTGCAAGATTCTTACGGAAGACTGCTTCGATTCTGCTGCAAGTTTGCGTGTTTATTCTCGTCATATAATTGCGCTCAACTTATGTCATTCTTATGTAATTCTGGGGTAAAGTGCTGCTGCAAGATTCTTACGAAAGACTGCTTCGATTCTGCTGCAAGTTTGCGTGTTTATTCTCATCTTAGAATCGCACGTTTCGATTGGCAATCTGTTACAAATCTGACGCACGTTTCAGTCGCAATTAAATTTCAGCAGATATGCATTAAAATGTGAAAACAGACCACGCAAGTTCTGCGCAATCGAGCTTGCAACAGATTGTGTTACCAAGGAAAGTACTTTCAGTAAGGATTCATGTAATAACTTTTATCGTCATGATAAGTTCTTTCATGAATTATTTCAAAAAGATTTTAAAATTATTCCATGTAAGGATTCGTGAGATTTTACGAAAATTTTATATAAAATTATTACATTAAAGCTTTTTGGAAGAATACTGAAATTATTCGGTGAAAGAATAACTTAGATTATTCCGAAAAACTTTCTGAATTATTTTACGACTGGAAACTTCGAAAGACTTATGAGTTCTGTCTTCTTTCCTTTCAAGAAGTTCTTTCAAAGTACTTTCAGTAAGGATTTATGTAATAACTTTTATTATCATCATAAGTTATTTTATGAGATATTTCAAAAAGATTTCAAAATTATTTCATGTATGATTTCTTAAGACTTTACCAAAATATTGCATGATTTATCTCATGAAAGCTTTTTGAATGAATATTGAAATGATTCGGTGGAAGAATACCTTGGATCATTCCGAAAATCTTTCTGAACTATTTTATGATTAGAACCTTCGTAAGATTTCTGAGTTCTTTCTTGTTTCTTTCCAAGAAGTTCTTTAAAGTACTTTCAGTAAGGATTCATGTAATAAATTTTATCGTCATGATAAGTTCTTTCATGAATTATTTCAAAAAGATTTTTAAACTATTTCATGCAAGGATTCGTGAGATTTTACGAAAATTTTGCATGAAATTATTACATTAAACCTTTTTGGAAGAATATTGAAATTACTCGGTGAAAGAATAACTTACATTATTCCAAAAATTTTTCTGAATTATTTTACGACTGGAAACTTCGAGAAAGTTCTGAGTTCTTTCTTTTTTTTCTTTCAAGAAGTTCTTTTAACGTACTTTCAGCAAGGATTCATGTAATAACTTTTATCGTTATGATAAGTTCTTTCATGAATTATTTTAAAAAGATTTCAAAATTATTTCATGTATGATTTCTTAAGACTTTACCAAAATATTGCATGAATTATTACATGAATGCTTTTTGAAAGAATCTCGAAATGATTCGGTGAAAGAATACCTTAGATCATTCCGAAAATCTTTCTAAATTATTTTACGACTGGAAACTTCGAAAGATTTCTGAGTTTTTTCTTGTTTTCTTTCAGGAAGTCTTTTTAAAGTCCTTTAAGTAAGGATTCATGTAATAACTTTTATTCTCATCATAAGTTATTTCATGAATTAATTCAAAAAAATTTTAAAATTATTTCACGTATGATTTCTTGAGACTTTACCAAAATATTGCATGAATTATTCCATAAAAGCTTTTTGAATGAATTTTGAAATGATTCGCTGAAAGAATACCTTAGATCATTCCGAAAACCTTTCTAAATTATTTTATGATTAGAACCTTCGTAAGATTTCTGAGTTCTTTCTTGTTTTCTTTCAAGAAGTCTTTTCAAAGTACTTTCAGTAAGAATTCATGTAATAACTTTTTCGTCATGATAAGTTCTTTCATGAATTATTTTAAAAAGATTTTAAAATTATTTCATGTAAGAATTCGTGAGATTTTACGAAAATCTTACATGAAATTATTACGTTAAACCTTTTTGGAAGAATGATGAAATTATTCGGTGAAAGAATAACTTAGATTATTTCGAAAATCTTTCTGAATTATTTTACGACTGGAACCTTCGAAAGAGTTCTGAGTTCTTTCTTTTTTCCTTTCAAGAAGTCTTTTCAAAGTCCTTTTAGTAAGGATTCATGTAATAACTTTTATTCTCATCATAAGTTATTTCATGAAATATTTCAAAAAGATTTCAAAATTATTTCATGTATGATTTCTTGAGACTTTTCCAAAATATTGCATGAATTATTTCATGAAAGCTTTAAGAATGAATCTTGAAATGATTCGGTGAAAGAATATAGATTATTCCGAAAATCTTCCTAAATTATTTTATGACTTGAATCGTTGGAAATTTTCCGAGTTTTTTCTTGTTTCCTTTCAAGAAGTCCTCTCAAAGTCCTTTCAGTAAGGATTCGTGTAATATTTCATGTCTTAACTTTCGTTTCCTTTTTGGTATTAGTTTTGTAAAGACTTTGTAATCTTTCTGTGTATTATTTCATAAATTCTTTTCAAAAGAATATAGTTATCTTTTTAAGTTCTTTTTAAATGCTTTCAACGTATTATTACTTGTAATATTTCATGAAATCATTTCAAAATTCTTTCATGCTGTTTGGGATGCAAATACCTGAGGGGATGACTGTTTATGAAAGGATCAAACGAAACAAGGATTGTAAATTAAAAAAGGCTTTATACGGTTTGAAAGTCAGTCCAAAATGTTGAAATGAAAGTTTTAAAGAGGCAGTAAAGAAATATGAACTTAGATCATTCAACAATCAGCTTTGTGTATTTACTCAGCAAGAAGAAGACGGATTTCTTATCATGATATTGTATATAGATAATATTCTGCTAGTTTGCAATAACGTACAGATGCTTGAAAGATTTAGGACAAATTGAAAGGAAGAATTCAAGATGACATAAATTAGTGAGCCTAAAAGTTTCTTAGGCTGAGAAATAAAGCGAGACAGAAAGAATAGGATACTAACAAGGAGAGGTCCCTATCTCCGGGAAACGGATTTGGCTGGAACTGCAGGACATGATTTTTTAATGGAAAGAAATGAACCCGTGTTTTTTTCTTTTCATTGAATAGGCTCCCTAGGCAAGGATATAGACATTTTTTTGAAAATATAGTAAAAAGGAGCCTTTGTAAGAACTTGCATATCCAAACAACTAAGACTCTTACAATAAAATACATAAAAAATGCAAATTAAATGCTTTAATTTAAGCTCTGTTGGATTAAAAAAGCTTCAATTGTTCAAAAGTTATGCTTTATTGAAAATTATTACATATTTGTTAATTTTTTAAGCATATAAAAAATCATAAATTTTCTACGCTATTTCATTAGCATATTTTAATTACCTGTAACTTTTAAACTACTAAAGCTTTTTTAATGCAGCAAAGTTTAAATTAAAGTATTTGATTTGCACTTTATTTCATCTTTCATGTATTTTTATGTAAGAGTCTTAGTTATTCGGATATTCAAGTTCTTGTAAAGACTTCTTTTTACTATATTTTCGAAAAAGTCTACATTTTTGTCTAGGAGGCCTATTCGACGAAAAGAAAAAAACACGGGTTTATTTCTTTTCATTAAAAAATCATATCCTACAGTTTCAGCCGAATCCGTTTCCCGGAGGTGGAGACCTCTCCTTGTAAGCATTAAGCAAGAAGAATCCATAAACAAAATGCTAAAGAAGTTCGGTTTTGATTAATCACCTTCTCAACGAACACCTATGGTAACCAACCAGGTGGACGATAGGAAGAAAAGACAGCGTGAAGAAAAAGATAAAGTGAGTGACAAACTAATGACAAAAAGCAAATGTAATCAACCCTATCATGAAGCAGTTGGCATATTATATTTAGCCAATGCAAGCAGGCCAGATATTGCCTGTGCAGTTAATGTTTAAAGCAGACACCAAATCAACCCCATAGAAGATCACTGACAAATAATTGTAAGAGTATTGAGATACTTAAAAGGAACAAAAGACTTTAAATTTAGATATAAAGGATAGGACGACTGTTTACAAATGGTAGAAAAATAGGTGGTACAACCTAGTTAAGTCATTTGACAAAAATAAAGGGACACTATATAAAGGAGTGTGTAAAAAAAAGTCTGATAAATGTTAGCTGGGTTTCTTTTAAACATCAGATAGCTGACGTATTTACAAAACCGCTGGCATTAACCTGCATGAACGACTGTCAAAGTTAATACTGAAGACTAATAGGACTGATAAAAATTTAAAAACACACACACACACACACACACATATATATATATATATATATATATATATATGCATGGAAGGGATTGTTAGAAATATAGACACGCTTTATTGTGTGTGTGTAGTGTGCAGCACCACCGTAAGGCGGGATATGTTTGATGAACGTGAGATGCGTTGGTTCATTCCGTAAGCGACTATTAGATAGTTAAGTTGTATTGTGCGGATATGTTTTTCATTATAAATTATTTATTAGAATTAATTGCTTTTATTTCATTCAAGCTAACCCTCGCCAATTTTAGCAGTTATTTTCAACTTTAATTTTATCCAACTGACTTTAAACTTCTGTAAAGTCCAGCAAAAATTCTTAAAGCTTAAAATTCTTAATTCTTAAGGCTTTTGACAGGTTTGCGCCTGAAAAGCTAATAACGATTACCACTAAACGTAAGCCATGGGCCAATCATGATATCAGGTTGCTTATGAAGAATCGTGATAAGTGTTATAAACTGGCTATGAGAACTGGGTCGGATGATGCTTATGCTCGTTTTAAGCTGCTTAGGAATAAGGTTTCTAATTCCTTTAGTAAGCTGAAAAATGACTATATAGCAAGTAAAGTTTCTTCGGCTTCTTCAGTTAAGAGCAAATAGTCCGAATTGCGTAAGCTTGGCCTGGCTAGCAGTGCTCTGCCTTCACCTCTCAAGTACTTCTCTTCATCAGTACTCTTAAAGCATTATACTTCTGTTTCTTCACAGAGCTTAGCTTTGACTGATGCGGATGTTGATCCTCCTAACCTTGTAAATCTCCTTCGTTTATCCAGTTCTAGGGCGGTTGGTCCTGATCGCATATCAGCTGATATGCTCAAGATGATTGGTGGCTCTCTGTCTACAAGCTTAGCTTCTATAGTCAATGACTCTTTATCTTTTGGCCATTTTCCTGAGACATGGAAAAGGGCTTTTCTTTTACCTCTAGCAAAGCAAACTAAAATGGATGATCCCTCTCAAACTCGACCTATAGCTAAGTTATGTGAGGTCTCTAAGGTTCTGGAGAGGGTTGTTCACACACAGTTATCGGCTCATCTCGAGTCCAATTCTTTACTGGATTGTTATCAGGCCGGCTTTAGAAAGGGTCATAGTACACAGACTGCTCTTTTACATCTACTTGACGACTGTAGGTCTGCCATTGTTTATAGAATGATCACTCTCTTGCTTCTGTTTGATTTCTCTAAGGCCTTTGATAGAGTTCCACATAGTAGACTGCTCATTAAACTTCGGTCAATGAATTGCTCTGATGTTGTAATCAGATGGTTTGCGTCGTACTTGAGAGGTCGGGCTTATTCTGTTGTGGATGAATGTAATCAACCATCCTTTTGGTCTCAGGTGACTGCCGGTGTTCCACAGGGTAGTGTTCTTGGTCCACTCCTGTTTTTGGTTTACATAAATGATGCTCCGCTTGCCTTATCATCGACAAAGCATATTCTTTTTGCTGATGACCTCCAGGTTTATAAATCTTCTTTGCTTGTAAATCTCGAAGATGAGGTCAACCTTATCAATTCATGATGTTGCATCTGTCATTAAGTGGGCAGAGGAAAATGGGCTTCTTTTGAATGCTCTTAAAACACAGGCCATTTTCATCGGCAGTTAGAAATTTATTTCTCGCTTAAATGACAATCCATCCATTCCATCTATATATGTAGGAAATACTATTGTTCCTTACTCCTCTGTTGTTAAAAATCTTGGTCTGTGGATTTCTTCTACACTGGACTGGAGTAAGCATGTTTCTTGTACTGAGCGAAAGATTCATGACACCTTAAGATCTCTTAAGTTCTATAGACATGCATTGGCCTCAGATACGAGAAAGCAATTAGTGGAGTCTCTTATTTTTCCAATTCTTGATTATGCATCGATTGCTTATGACGATCTGCCTCAAACGCAAAACTTACGTCTGCATAGAGCCTTCAATGCCTGCATCGGATTTGTTCACGGCCATATTGGTTGGCGTAGCAGAGTTACACCTTATAGACTTGACTATGGATGGTTGTCTGTTAAAAACAGACGTTTATATCTTAAGATGTCTCTTGCTTTTAATGTTATTTCACATAATTCTTCATCATACCTAGCCTTTAGGTTTATAAGGTAGCATGTTGATGCTTCAGTGCGCTCATCAACCAGACTACCATCCAGGTTGTTCATCTGTCCAAATGTGCGTACTGCTGTTTTCCAACACTCATTTGTTTCTCGGCAGCGGAGTATTTCAATAAAGAGTTATCTTCATTGGAGTCTTTCTCTCCTGAAGCTTCGCTCTCTTTCAAGCGTCCCTTGTATAATAAGCTTTTATTGAGTGAATGTGAGTTGTGGCAGCAAGAAACTGGTACAGGCTGAGTTTCATAGTAGTTTTGATTAGATGAACCATAACTTTCAATTATGAATTGTATTGATTACTATTGCTTGAAGCATAATTTAAATTGAGCACAAGACTATTTAGTAACAACTAAACTCACTTAATCGTTAATTGCTATTGCTTATGTGCTAAAATTTTTGCTATTGTTTAATTAATTATTCTATAATTATATATATTGTTTATCTAATTATTTCTATACTGTATTGAATAATTAATTGTTATTTTGATTTAGTTACTTATATTATATATGATATTCTAATTGATTTTCTACAAGATTATTATCTATATTATTGTTATCTTTATATGAATAACTTCAGAAAATGTATATTATGCTTTTCACATTTGATCTCTTACTTGTTATTATTATTATAAATTGTAATACGTCGTTGTAACTGTTTCTTTAGTGCCAGACAGGGTTCTACCCCAAGGCCAAATAAATAAGTCTAAGTCTAAGTCTAAGTCTCTCTCTCTCTCTCTTGTATTTTAAGGGAAGCGAAATTGGAGAAAACTGAGTAAAAACTATTGTTTTCTTTCTAACACTAACGCATTTTCCTATGTGTGAGTGTTCAGCAGAGGTATATAAGGACCAGCGACGAGTTGCATAATCGTCATTCGTACCACGACTTTGTGAAAACGAAGTTATGGACCTCCGGGCTTTCTAAATTCATCTGCAGACCTTTGAGTCTCTTTTCTGAATTTTTCTAAAATTTTTTCAGACCTTTTGGTCCCAGTAATTTTTATTTTTAAATTTCTCTTTTTTTCAATTTCGCTTCCCAAGTTCAAATTTTGTACAATTTAAACCGGGAAAATACAAAAGTAAGTTTAATAAGATTTCAATCTTATTTTTTCTCTACATTTCACTTACTGAAAGCACGATTTGGTGGGTGTAAATAATCCTTAAGTCGATTTCTATTTATAATAGAAATTATTTGAACGCAAAGTTGAAGGTTATAACTCACCCTTCAACTAAAAAAATTTTTTTTTCAACCTTTGGACGCTAGTCAAGAGCATTATTTGCTCTTGCTCTTTTTTTCAAAAGGAACAATCGAAGGATAAATTGACAGGTGTTACCAACCCATCAATTTTTCTATTTTAATAAAACAGTTCCTTTTGAATCGAACGCCACTCAAAGGGTAACCAGTTACTTGCAAGTCTCTAACCCTTTAGTATACTTCCACTGGAATAGTAATATTTCTTTAAAAGTAAGAGCTAAATGGATATCATTAGCCTTGTGCTATAACCCTTTAGCTCCTAACTCTTGTGGGTATATGATCAGGTGAAGATCACAATAACCCCTTGAGTTATTTTATTTGTAAAATTTTTTGCATTTATTATTATTCTTTTATTTTCTCTTACGTAACTAATGTGAACCCCTAGCCCTTAAGCCACGCTTAGACTCGAAAAAAAAGAAGTCACAGCGGTGACTTATTTTAGTAGTAGTTGTTAATATTAAAAAAAATTTAAATTATTGATAATTATTACACTACACTTCTATTTTTTTGTCGGACGATTGATTATTTGATTATGTTTAATGCTCCTTTAACATAAAACTCATTGTCTGAAGTATGTTAAACACGAAACAATTACCGCTTAGATGACATGTTTGGGTTATCGGTTCAAAAAAACGCTGCACAGGATTTGTCGGACAAAATTGACCACTCGATTTAAAAAAAAACGAAAAAGAATATCTGTAAAGTAGGTAAGCTGTAAGGATTCTGGAATAGGTCGCTACTAGAACAGGGCGCTACTAGCACACAAAGTGTGCCAGTCGCGCCTTGTTCCAGTAGCGCCCTGTTCCAAAATCCTTACAGCTATTTTGGATGTGTATTGATAGATTTTGCTGCGTGCTATGTATGACACGCCAGTCGCGTCTATTTATCTATCTATTCATCGATAAAGTAGATCGTTGACCTTTTCTATGTTGCGTAACTGCATGGCAAGCTAGTTAAATCAATTTATCGATAAAGTAGATCGTTGATCACTTGTATACAGTATCAATTGCTTCTATTTACCAGTCATCAACCTAGTTAATGATGAAAATGCAATAATCGACTATTTGTATGACATTAAAGTATCTCTCGTAAAGAAGGAAAAATTTTTTGTACTGTTACTATGTCCCATAGCTTTAGTGCAACTGCTTCATCAATTAAGGTGAGCGACTCTCTTTTTAAATGTTAGATACCTGCTGATCAGTTACTTCGGTAAACTGTATATAGTGCGGCGCGACCGTTCCCGAAAGTAGCCGAGATTAGTCGAGCAGCAATTGTCTACTTACCGATAGAATAGAACAGCATCATCACGTGTATACCGGTTTCGAACAAAATATAAACAGACGCACGTGCAGCTGTTTTGACGTATCGGGTTTTTTTTTCCTTCTACGGGAATATTCTACGCATATGTTAGTGAAATGAATGGAAATGTTTTCGTGTTTCAAGCAAGAAAAAAGTTCAAAAAAAAAAAACGAAAAGATTCGAGAAAAATATAAAATTTTATTACCTATGTGTGTGTTCTCTAAGGCATAAAGCGGAAAATACATCGCCTATGAATGAGGGCATTATTCTACGTGAAAGATTTATGATTCTCTTTGTAGTGAAATAAGTTTTGTGTATTAGTGTAAAATAATTTTTTATTCGTTAAAAATGTGAGAACAAGAGATTATTCTTTATAAAAAATATAGTGTACATTATTTTTATAAAAGAATATTCTAATAAGTGGAATTCGTATAAATTAAATATTCAATAAAAAATGAAATTTGAGTGTGTAATTATTCAGTGTTAGTGAAAATTATATAAGAATAAAGTATTTGTACATAAAAATATGTAGTGTATTAATTAAATTTTTTATAAAAATATTTAAACAAGTGAAATATAAGTGTATAATTATTCAGTGTTAGTGTAAATCATATAAGAATAATAAAGTATTCATGTACATTAAGCATTTAATGGAAAGTGAAATATTAGTGTAAATTAAATGTAAGTGTAGTATTCGTATCATTATTCAGTGTTAGTGAAATTTATGTAAATTAAATGTGTATAAAAGTGTATTATTCGTATAAGTGCATGCATGTGTTTCAGATGCAAGTTATAATGTGTTTTTTGATACTATAATAAAGAAATTTTAATGTTATAATAAAGTGTATTAATTCTACATGTGTATATTTATGAGTGTATAAAAATATTTAACCCAAAGTGAAATTTATAAGTGGTCTTATTGTATTGAAAATGCAAGTTTAAAATGCAGGTTCAAACGTGTTTACATGATGAAAAGCGAATCATTCGATAATAAAGTGTTTGTTTTAAAAATTTTGTGTATTAATAATCAAGTGAATGAAAATAGCTTAAATAGAGTATGAAAAAAAGAAATATTGAAAGCAGTTTTTCAGTGAAAATACATGTGTTTTCTCTAAAACAAAGGTTTGTTTGTTTGAGCCAAAATTTTTTTTGAAATGAGTTAATCGGGAAATTTCTTGATGACCTTTGGACTTGACGAAAAGTAAGCTGCTTTTCATTATTAGAGAGTCAGTCATGTGTAATAAGTCGAATGAACTCTCGTGCAAGTAAGGAGAGCAAACATGAATAACATCGACATCCTGCTCAATGAAATTACAACGCTCCTTCAAGAGGATAACGAAAATAGTCTGAACGATTATGTACTATCAACAATGCGCCCGGACACAGAACATCTCGCAGAACTCGAGGAATCCCTAGAGAAGTTGGATTTTTTACCGAAGGCAATGAAAAATTATTACAATTCTTTTAGTGAGGAGATTGAAATGATGGTAAGTTAAGAATTTTAACAATTTCAACTAGAAAAAATTTATCATTTAAATAATTTTAGTAATTTCAATTAGAAAAACTTATCAATTAACGTTAACATATTTATGAACTGTTTGTACTACTGTGAAATATAAAATTTTAAGGAGATGTAAAACGGACACTACACCTGTACTTATAAATATTAACTTCCTTTTCATTTTATTGCTATATTTTTTAAAAAAGAAATGCATTAGCTTGTAGCATGAAGATTATTCAGTTAAATTTTCAAATAAATAAATAAATTAATTTTTAAGATGTTTGGATTCCTGTACAAAATCAAAAAATTTTAATAAATAATTTCGGAACCCAAAATTCTCAATAGTCAATGAATGAATTTATTTTAAAATTTAACTGAATAATCTATATACTACAAGCTAATGCATTTTTAATGAAAATTTAGCAATGAAATGGAAAGATAGACAAATTTTTATGAGTACAGGTATAGTGTCCATTTTACATCTCTTTAATAAATTATCAAATTTATTTATTATTTTCTGATAATTCAAAGTAAATGAAATATTGCTATGTGTATGATATACCATTTTTTATTTAAATGATTTTAGTTAGAAAAATTTTCTATTCTGATAATTTAAAAATTTTTTTAGGCTACTGCAGAAATCCCATTACCAAAATGGAATGTCTCTAAGATACCACTACCAGGAGACTCATCACCACCGATGCCGTCCAGTATTACATATAGTGAGTGGCTACGTCTTGCGAGCATGCCTCCGCCACCACCACCGACAACACCCTATCATATGCCGGACCTGGACATGACCAACGAAGTTGAGCAGCAGCAGTAAGAACAGCAGCAGCGACAATCCAAAATTAGGAGGAAAGTAAGATCCAAGGAATGGATAAGATTAGAGGTATCAGTTGCACCTTGGACCCGTATACCTACAAGACCGGCACGCGTGGCAACATCGAAGAGGAGAAAAAAAAAGATGTGGCCCAGATTTTCTGATTGTGAAATTTTTAGTTTTTATTTTTATTAATTATTTATTATGTAAATTTTATTTTATGTATGGATTTATTTTTTTTAATTTTTATATAGAGTAAGTTTTTATATAGACTGAATTTTATATTAAAAATGGAATTTATTAATTTTGTATACATTCTAATTATAATAAAATATGTTTTAATGAACCCAACAATTTAATTCCTTGTATGAATGTAAATAAATGTATGCTTGTGTGTATATCTGTGTATATAAGTGTTAGAGTTTTGAATAGGTGTCTGTATGCTTCTTTGTAAATAAATGATAGCATGCTTATATATACGAATCGATACTGCGTTATGTCTGTGATATCATGTTAATGTATAGAGTTCGTTGAAATAGATGTATGTATGAATATTCTATATATATATATATATATATATATATATATATATATATATATATATATATATATATATATATATATATATATATATATATATATATATATATATGTGTATGTCTGTGTATATGAACGTAAGCGTTAGAATAGATGTCTGTATATATGCGCATTATGTCTGTGTATATAAATGTAAGCGTTGGAATAGATGCCAGTATGCTTCTGTATACATAAATATTAGCTTGTAATTAGATATATTTATGTAATATAGATTTATTTAAATATTCACACGTAAATACATATATAAGCATAATACAAATTTATGATATTAATTTATAAACCGTTGGTAGTGCATCCTTTTCAACAGGAATCAAAGCTACCTCCTTCACAACGAGAATATTGGATGATTGCCTGAAACCTTGTAGATCTAAAATGTAATCCATTGCAAGGAAGTTGAGATTTTTGAGATTCAAAAGTTTCTAGTCTCTTTTCCAGACGCAGCTGAGTTTTCGAATATACCGCTGTGCTAAACGAATCTGCTTTCAAAGGCAATAACCCCCTCTCTTTCTCCGTCCACCTCCACTTTTACTCCCACCATTGTGCTGAATAGTGTATAAGAAGAAGTTCGCTAGAGAGCACGTTTCATTGCAACGGATCGAGTTCTTCAAGTAGGCAGTCGAGGAGAGAGATCACTGAGATCCATCATAAGGCTTCAGGCTTCAGGAACCAGAGATCCAAGGAACGAGACTCCAAGCAAAGGAGAAGAATATCCATAGTAAAGAGGTCTGCTTACGAGGCTCTAGGCAGAGGAAGTCCCTAACTGCACATTCCACCACGAGAGAGATCACGGAGAAGGTCTGTGGAAGTTTATGGCCCCATGACATTGGTTGGGAAGTTCTTCGCTTATACGCACAACTCCCCACTTCTGCTGCCATTCCCCACCAACACTCCTTTATCGAGAGGATATGAGAAAGCTGTGGCTGTTTGAATCATTTCAACGCTTCGAGTCGATAAAGGTTCATCGAGGAGTCAAGAGAGCACTTTACCCATCAAGCCTGTTGTTTCAAAGAGTCGTAATTACGCACATCGTTCCAATGCTTGAAGCCAAGGGTCATGAAGGAGTCTGAGAGAGAGAGAGGTTGCTGAGAGGATACTACCCCCCACCAGCTCAACTTCTTAACAGAGCCGTGGCTGATAGAAGAGCCAGAGGGAATCCGCTCGACAACGCTTGGATCTAAAGTCCCTATCGCACCAAAGAGAACGCTGAGGAATCACAGAGATCGCTGGAAGCACGTTTCTCCCCAATTCAGCTTCTTCGAGAAGTCGTGGCTGCTTGATTCATCATCTTAACATTTGGAGCAAAGGCTGAGAGTATTCCTCCTCTCCCCACCTCAAAGCTTGGAGCTAAGGTCTATAGTCGAGTCGGAGATAACGCCAAGGGATCAGAGAGGTCGCTGAGAGGACATTCTCCCAACACCACTACTTCTTTGGCATAACGTGGCTACAATTAGGCTAGGAGTCAAGGACTTTCCCAAGGAGCCATATTGTCGAGAAACGAGTGTATCAAATCCTCCCCGATAGAAAGAGAGAGGTCACCATGAGTTCTCGGGAGGATTTTGCTGAGACGGTGAATTTACTCTGGAAGTCTCTGGATTACATTGAGGAAGGTGATGCTGACGTAAGCGATATACAATCATGGTTTAATTTAAACATGGAGGATATACGCACGCTGAGAGCGTTTATAGTGGCTGAACTATGCAGATCCAAGAAGAAAAAATGTGAAACGTCTATGACACATCTTCTTACGATTAAGTGCAGGCTCCGGAATTTGTTGAAGACGGGTGGGCGACTGCAGGATCCAATATTACCAACACTTGATGCAGAACAAGAGGTTAGGAGGAGTCAAGAGAAGCCATTGAACGAAAGAGTACAATGGGATGATATGTTATCGGCATTCGTGAGACGTGTAAGATCTGGTGTCATTACGAATCTTGCACATCTGGATATTGTCTCGTTTATGGACGATGCTCAAACTCTCTTTGAATAAAAAATTGCCACTGCCCTCAATGAGTACAATGCCTTAAAAGTTAACACTGAATTATTGGCTGAATATATAATGCAGAAAAGTGAAGGTGTGATTGCCGAGGTGATATACTTCAATACTGAGAACGCATCAATTTATCAAACGACGGATATCAAGCAGTGGTTTAACGAGCTTGTGAGACAGCCGATTTTACTACAAATAGAAGAATTCGAACAAAAAGATTCTGGATGGACATTGCAAGAGATTTTAAGTCTAGCAGTAAATATTAATAAATTTAATCCATTGAGTGGTAGTTCTTACATTGCACTACCAATCGAAATTTTACAGAAGAAAGCCCGCGTCAATGTACAAAATGATGGTGATCAATGTTTCGAATGGGAAATTTTATCCGCATTGTATCCTCAAGAAGATAATGCGCATCGAGTAAGTTTATACCATCGCTTCGCATAGAATCTTAACTTTGACGGGATAGAGTTCCCAGTGATGCCGAAACAAATAAGTAAATTTGAAAAGCAAAATGATATTTCTATTAATTTATATATTTTCAAAAAAAGCGGACAGACTTATAAAGCGCATCCCTGTCATGTAACCTCTTTAAAAAAAGAGCGGCACGTAAATTTACTTCTTCTTGAAGATCATTATATCGATAAAGATGAAGAAGAAAATAAAGATGACGATTACGATGATGCAAGGCCTCAGCCACGATTTCACTATGTACGGATAAAAAATTTATCACGATTGGTAAGAAAGCAATTAACAGATAATAAAAAACACCATTACATTTGTGACAGATGTTTAAATTTTTTCAATAAAGAAGAATGATTATGAAATCATGAGATTGACTGTGTAGCATTGAACAAGGGTGGAATTCAGTTGCCTTCAAAAGAAAATAATCTCCTTTTCTTTAACGGCTATCATCGACAAATAAAAGTACCATACGTAATTTATGCAGATTTTGAATGCCTTTTAAAACTCGTAGAAGACGATACACGAGTCTTTCAACAGTATCAGGCTTACAGCATTGGTTGTTGCCTTGAATGTAGTTTCGATGATGAAAGATCCATCTATAAAAGTTATAGACAGCCAGAAGAAGGTACTTTGACTCCTGCTGAATGGTTCATCCAGGAACTTAAGGGCCTGGTTGATGAATTAAAAATATTGTGTGAAAATCCAATACCAATGGAGCTCACAGCTGAAAAAGTAGAAGAATTTATAGCAGCTGAAGAGTGTCACATCTGTGAGAAAGTGTTTTCGGAAAATGATAAAAAAGTTAGAGATCATTGTCATCTTACGGGACGGTATGCTATCATTTTTTTCTTTTCACTTATCATCATTATTATATTTATAATATATAATTTATTTTTAGATAGAGGAGCTGCTCATAAAGCCTGTAACATTAATTTTAAAGATGCAAGGTTTATACCAGTAATCTTTCATAATTAGAATGGTTATGATTCACATTTCATTAGAAAAGAACTTGCGACTGCTCTGGAGGGACGTGTAAAACTTATTGCAGAGAACAAATAACGTTATTTATCATTCACAAAATATGTGAAAAATAGTGACATCAATTTTAGATTTTTAGATTTGTTCAGGTTTATGCCATCCACTCTCGAAAAACTTGCATCATATTTGGATAAACTTGATATTACTAGTTCAGTATTTCAGAAGAGTGGTTACTCAACAAATCAAATTGAGTTGTTGTTAAGAAATGACATTTTTCCTTACGATTACGTAAGTTCCTTTGACAATTTGAAAGATGAGCAGCTGCCATCTAAAGATGATTCTTTCAGTAAGCTCACTGAGAGTGATATCACTCAAGTCGACTACGATCATGCCAAATGTGTATGGGAAACATTTGGTATTACAACACTCGGTGAATATTCGGATTTGTACCTTAAGACAGATGTACTGCTTTCGA
The DNA here is from genome assembly GCA_017163975.1 of Anastatus disparis. Taxonomy (NCBI): domain Eukaryota; kingdom Metazoa; phylum Arthropoda; class Insecta; order Hymenoptera; family Eupelmidae; genus Anastatus; species Anastatus disparis. Next base: position 3,750,092 of record JAFFSR010000351.1, on the reverse strand, counting down.
CTGATATTTTTGAAAACTTTAGGTTTACATGTATTGCTGCATATGTATTGGATCCCGTACATTATTTCACAACTTCTGATTTAACATGGGATGCTATGTTAAAATATACAAAAGTTCAACTTGAACTCATAACACATATAGACATGCTAATGTTTATTGAAAAAGGTATAAGAGGTGGTGTTAGTCAATATAGTAACAGTTATGCAAAAGCAAAATGAATTCATGGGTAAAGATAACAATCCTAATGAAGAAGAAAAATATCTTATGTATTATGATGCCATTAATCTGAATGGATGGGCTATGACAGAGTGTCTACCGACCAATGATCTCAAGTAGGCTCGCAATTTCAATGAGAAGAATTTACTTAATATTCCAGATGATTCAGATATTGGCTTCATCTTAGAAGTAGATTTAGATTATCCAGTAGCGTTACACGATAGTCAGAAAGATCTCCTATTGTGTCCAGATCATGAAGTTCCTCGTGATGGTAAGCAGAAGAAACTTTTAACTACTCTGCATGACAAAAAACGCTATGTAATATATTATAGAGCACTCAAGCAAGCCATTAAGCACGGGCTCATTCTAAAAAAGGTTCATTGTGTGCTACAGTTTTGGCAAAGTGCTTGGTTAAAATTGTATGTTGATCTCAACACTGGGAAGAGAAAAGGGGCACGAAATGAGTTTGAAAAATTGTTTTTTAAACTCATGATTAATGCGGTATACGGCAAAACCATGGAAAATGAGAGAAAACAAGTGCAGAGGCATTCATCGCTAAACCGAATTTTCACAGTCATTCAATCTTTGATGAAAATCTCGTTGCAGTACAACTTGCTCGAACATCGATCACTATTAGAAAGCATATCTACATTGCACTTTGCGTGCTTGACATATCGAAGACACTCATTTACGATTTTCACTATTATTATATGAAACGACAAATTAGTGATCGTTGTAAGCTCTTATACACAGATATAGACAGTCTTATATATGAGATTCAAGGAGTTAATATATATGAAATTATGGAGAAGGATATTGACAAGTTCGATACGTCAGACTATCCTGTAGAAAATCAATTTGGATTACCTTGTAAGAATAAAAAAGTCATCGGCCTTATGAAAGATGAATGTAGTGGGAATGTAATGATGGAATTCATTGGTTTACGTAGTAAAATGTATGCCATTCGTATCCAGAATGTGAAACCTATTAAAAAGGCAAAAGGGATCAAAGCAGCTGTTCTAAAAACACGAATCGACTTTGAAAACTATCGAACTTGTCTTTTCGACATCTCCACAGTAAAATGTTATCAGAATAACATACGATCTAAATGTCACATTATTCAAACGGAGAGACAAGAGAAAGTAGCTTTAAGTCGTCATGATGACAAACGTGTCTTGCTTTCAAGCGGCACAGACACACTTCCTTGGGGGCATTACAGCATAATGCCTGACGAGGACGATGAAGTTATTCTACGAGCAGCGATGTTATTCGAAGAGGAGGGGGAGCCAATCTCAGATGTAGTAGGGGCAGCTGAGGAGAGAGAAGGACTGCATGAAGCAGTGGGGGCAACTACTGAGAGGGGAGAAGGTCTACATAAGGAGCGCTCACTGAGTACAGAGCATATTCGTTCAGTCGACGAGCAAGAAGACGGACAACCTCCGAACAAAAAGCTACGAGTCTAAAAATTTCTTAAAGTTTAAAAAAGAAAATAGTTACATTGCAAGGTAAGTACTTAGATTATTTTTATTTATTATAAAAAGTATAGCAATTTCTAGCTTTTCAGAAAGGACTTAGCTATGTTGAATAGAATTTGTGCCAGCACCTATCTTCCAAAGAAAAGTTTATTTGAGTTGGAAATAGGACCAAAATACATGGTAACGGAGGTTAGAAAAGTGAGTACCTAAGAATCGTCGTTGTAATTGATCAAAAATTTCAAGTATTCCTGCCAGAACGAGTATGCAAGGCACTTGAAAAAAATGAAAACTTATATGAAAAAATGGCAGCAAAGGCTAATAAGTATGCTCTATTTTTATCATATCTTGGAGATCATAAATTTAAATTTTGTATTCAATTATGTTTAATGTAAGAAATAAAATATGTATTAAATAAAACATGTATTGAATAAACGCATGTATAAAATAAAAATAGAATAAATAAAATAAAGAGAAAATTCATGGAAGGAAAACGAGTCATGAGTTAGTCCTATACAGTGAACTCATTCATCGTATAAGATTAACAAATGATGAATTCATTGGTTTTTCCTCACAGGTAGAGAGCGTAGGTGAGGGGGCCCTTACCATTTTCTCTTTATTCATTTTTAAATATCAAATTTATCGATCCAGCTATTGTGTTAATCATCGAATCCCAACCACTTTACATAGAATTTATCACCACGTTTTTTAACAACTTTTTCTACAAGATACATGTCAGGATACATTGCTTTCTGCAACACTTGTTCGTAAAAGTCACCAGTGATAGGTTGATCTTTATGATCCTTAAGATGGTAAGTTACTGGTTTCGTTGCTGCGACTTTACTTACTGTGAATATCTCCGTAGACCAGTTGAGTGTATATCCTTTCTCAAATAACTGTTTAACTTTATTCACTCTTACTTCATCACCGACTTTAAATTTAGCCTTTTTAGTAGAAATTACTTTTTTTTTATTAAAGCGTCTAAGAACTTCTGCTTCGTTGCTAGCAGTGATTTCGTTTGGCCTCATACCGGTAGTTCAATACTTTGTATCATTGTAAGCTGCTATTAATTCAGGTAAGATATCGAGCCATTTATAATTTCCATGTAGGCTGAACTGCGGCCACATTTTATTTTTCAATGTACGATTGAAACGTTCACAAATAGAAGCTTTGAGATTGCTATACGTTAAATATAAATTAATTTGGAACTTTTTCATAAGACTTTGAAAATTCGTGTTATAGAATTCCTTGCCTCTATCTGTCTGTAAATTTTTAGGTACTCGACCCTTACTTAGAATAGACTCCATTGCCTCTGTAACATTTTTCCCAGTTTTTTGCTTTACAGGAACGGCCCATGCATCTTTTGAAAATACATCTATGCAGGTAAGCATGTAATTGAAGCGTTTATTCTCTTTGGAATGAGGTTGCATTTTCATTAGATCTGCTTGCCATGTTTCGTCTAAACCTCGCACATCAAACTTTCGTCGAGGATAATTTCGACGAGTAGGCTTATGAAGCTCTTCCACTACTCTTCGTCGTTGCATCAATAGTTATTGAATGACTGTTATGAATTAGTTGTGACAATGCTTCTTTTATACTCTTGAGTTCCTCGTTGTTTTGAAAAAGCCTACTACCAAGCTTATTTACAATTTCGTCCAAATTTTTATGATCACTTTTCAAAAAAAATAAAATATTCAAGACTTTTTCTAATTCTACTCGTATGATGCGCTGTAAAGTTTCAAAATTCACGGCTTCGTTTGGTTGATTAGGTGATGTCACATTGCACAACCTCTTGTTATCTGAATCATATTGACCATCAGATGTGATTTTAAATCCTACACCAGGCGGGCCTCGACCACCTTCACTTCGTTTAAGGTTGCGTCCAAACACGTCAACACTCATCTTGAAAATGTATCAAAGATTCAGTTACAGCTGAATATATATAGGCAGCTTCACGCAGTTCTTCGATGATAGAGTGAATCTCATTAGTATGACTTGGATTCCCAGCTTCTTGCTCAGCAATGAGTAATCACAATCGATCAACGAGATCATTGGGATCATCCCAGTAGATGTAGTCCATTCTTGTATTTTTTCTTGCAATTTTGTACCTAGGTAATAAACCAGAGCCAGTTTTAAACATAGGAGCTATTAAGGTCTTGAATTTATTGCTGTTTTTGTGAACACGGAGCGATTCATTACTTTTAAAACGTTTCCTGTGAGCACTTGTAGCCTCGAGAATATGTTTATAATTTTGCTTATCATCCGAACTTACTTTTTTTAGGTCGTGTTGTTTTACAAAAAGTAGCTCTAATAACCCCTCTGTTTTCGGATATTTGACATCCTTGACCCTTATGTGATCATTTTCAAAGTGAATAGACGAGTATCCTATTCGATAATTATTGCCTTCTTTACGAACACCATAAATCTTATCCAAATCGTTAGTTTCATTCCGTTTGAGCTTAAGAAAGTATTTGTTAACATGATCATCTTCGTTACCTTCACTCTCAGCTGATTCGAATTCCGTGTCCATTTGATGTATAACAGTATCGTTCAAGAATGACCCATCTGACTCCATAGAAGAGTTGTTGAACGTATCATTGGTACTCATAGTTTCAGTGACTTTTTCTTTGGTCTTAGGATGAATAGCAGATGTTTGAACGAGTTTCTGTAGTGGATCGACTATTGGTTTGAAAGTTTGTTCTATTGCTTTTTCGAAATTCTTCTTTCCATACTCCAACAAATTATATTTGCGCTTAACGGCATTTCGTGCTTTTATAAGTTAATGAAGTATATTTTTCTTTCGTTGAGAATCAGTCATCTTAACGATTCAGTGTTCAATCGCAGATTGTTACCATAATACTAAGTACGCTCTATGTTTATAGCAAAACTGTCGTAGCCCTTTCTGTACCTGCCAGCATTGATCAGACTATCTTTGTCAATCCTTAAAAAACCATATTTATCATCCGATCAACATTGTGAATAAATTTTTAAACTGCACATAAGTCATGTCCGAATTCACATGATCGTCACATAAATGTTTTACATTCTTGTCATCCTGCCGAAATATCACCAATAAATTAATATTATCTCTTACAAGATGTACTGGTACGTGAACGTAAGACTGGCAGAGATAGAAACAATCAACGTTTTTATGGCTACCCATGCAGAAATATGCTCTGACGTTATCTTGTTTCTCGTAGGCCACATCATCAAATATCATTATAGAATTCGGTAACGCTTTATCCGGTGATATGACTGATTCATGTTCACTAAATGCAAAGTATTGTATGCCATCTATTGGTTCAAGAAGCTGCTTCAGAAACTTATACTTTGGTTGATTAAGAGACTTAGAGTAGACATATATATTCTTGAATCTTAGTCCGTTAGGATGTGCAATTATGGCAAGCAAACTATTAGTTTTTCCGCAATTAGATGGTCCACAAAACATAGCTCGAATGCTGTCTGGAAGTAACTCTCCATGTCTCTTCGGCTTTTTGTCTTGTTCCACGACAATGTCAAAATTTAGTATCGGGAGCTTGATGGATTGCTCTTTAAATTTCATGTGGTTACTATTTAATCAAGAGTTTAACTATTCGATTTAGTATAAATAGAGAGCTCATATACCCTCATGAGCATTAGTCTTTGTGTAGCCTCCGTAAGGTGATGATCATACACTATCGAAAACGTCGGCGCGGGCGTGGTTTTCTTAACAAATTAATTAACAGCCTTCCAATCGAACTTCATATTCCTGGATATCAGTATTGTGGTCCTGGTACAAAATTAGCTAAGCGATTGGCTCGAGGAGATCCAGGTATCAATCCTCTCGACAAAGCGTGTAAAGAACACGATATAGCTTATTCAAAAAATCGTTAGAACATTGAAGCCAGAAACGCTGCAGACAAAGAATTAGCAAACAAAGCCCTGCAAAGGGTAATTTCTAAAGACGCAACATTGAGAGAAAAAGCGGCTGCTTACGCTGTTACAAACGCTATGAAATTAAAATCTACATTTGGTATGGGAATGAAAAAAAGAAGAGATAAAAGAAAGAGAAAGAAAAAGAAGCCAACCACGATAAGTCTAAATAATATAGTAAAGGCTGCTTCCAAGTCAATAGTTCCTAGCAAATGTGCTCGTAAAGTCATTATGTCAGTCTTAAAGGGTGCACGCAGTGCTATTAAAGCTGCTGGTGGTAAAAAGAACGTTCAGATTCCTCGCATATTACCTATCTCGTCTAAAATTGGTGGATTTTTACCGTTTCTTATGTTACTATTGGCTGGGTTGAGTGCTGCTGGTGGTATCACAGGAGGTGCTGCTGGAATAGCCAAAGCAGTTAACGATGTGGAAGCTGCAAAAAATCTTCTAGAGTAGAATAAAAGACATAATAAAAAAGTAGAAGAAATAGCTCTCCGTAAAGGTCTTTATTTGAAACCGCATAAGACAGGACTCGGCCTTCGCCTAAAGCCATTCAATGGTAGAGGTTTAAGAAAAAAAAAGTCGCTCGAGATAAGGTTACCGAACCGAGCACTTACCGATGCAGATATCACAAAATACGCTAAGATATTGAAAATTCCAAATTTTTGAGAAGCATTTGATTTTAGAGGAGAACATAATAGTAATACGCTTTGCAGTGTAAAAACGTGCAGCCACTCCATCGATTTTGACCGCCAGATTCTATTGGCGCTTTGTTGGGTCTCACTGAAATCGTTCTTCCAGCAGAAATTACTCACGACTCCGATCTACCAGTAGCCATATTGAAAGTCAACGCTCTACGAGTCGAGTGTAATATCACCTCGGGTGCCTACGTAAACGGTTAGCGAGTGCACACAATACACGAGTTTTTTCCAGCAGTACCGCCAGGATATAAGATCATTGAAGTTCCGTCACCAGTCATTTACCTTCCGATCGCCGTCAAAAGCATAGATCAAATTCAAGTGCGTTTAGTCGATCAAGACGGACAATTAGTTAATTTTCGGGGAGTAATAATTACTGTCAGATTACATCTGAAACAAACGTGATGGGAATCTTATACAATTCTAAAGTTGGAAGAGGCAATATAAACAGTTCACGATGGCGCCCAGTCATCAGTCGGCGGAAAGCAGACAAAACGCTAACACGGCGAAACATTCAGTTCTTAAAGAGTCTAGGCCTAAGAGTCGCAGCTTGTGGAAAATAACTTGTGTTTTCTTTTGTTGTTTGCAGAAAAATAAAAATGAAAGAAATACTGAGCATAAAGTCCCCCGTAAAGTTTGATGAGTCTGTAGAGCATTACGGAGTAAACGCACATCAACCATATTCAGCATCCAACTTCAATAACAGCGACGAAATTCGCTTTGCTATTCCACATCAAGGTTTGTGCCCCTTACCATCACGCAGTTCACTACATATTTGTGGTAGGCTAGTCAAAAGCAATGGAAATGTCGTAACTAATACGAAATAAGTTATTAATGCCATCTGCCATATGTTTGAAGAAATACGCTATGAGATCAATGTAGTGGAAATCGATAAATGCAAGAATGTAGGTTTGATGAAAGATTGGATTTCTCTTAATCTTGGTCAAAATTTGATTATTGAAAACGCTGTATGGCTTGACGTCGAAGAAACATTGCAATTGACAAAAACTGCAGGTTACTTTGATGAGTCCATTCCTCTGAGCATGATTCTTGGATTTACTGAAGATTACACAGCTACACAAAAAAAAATGTCAAAACCCACGGACCAGACCATATATACCTTATGTTTTTGAGGTCGCTGATTCCGAATCCGTGGTCCATTTGACCCCATTACCTCAGGGTCAAGGTCAGGTCGAGGTCAAATTTACAAAATTAACGGCAACCGAGGTTTAACAGTATACATATATGTTTTTGAGGTCGCTGATTCCGAATCCGTGGTCCATTTGACCCCATCACCTCAGGGTCAAGGTCAGGTCAAGGTCAAATTTACAAAATTAACGGCAACCAAGGTTTAACAGTATACATATATGTTTTTGGGGTCGCCGAATCCGAATCCGTGGTCCGTTTGACCCCATCACCTGAGGGTCAAGGTCAGGTCAAGGTCAAATTTCCAAAATTAACGGCAACCAAGGTTTAATAGTATACATATATGTTTTTGAGGTCGCTGATTCCGAATCCGTGGTCCATTTGACCCCATCACCTTAGGGTCAAGGTCAGGTCAAGGTCAAATTTCCAAAATTAACGGCAACCAAGGTTTAACAGTATACATATATGTTTTTGGGGTCGCCGAATCCGAATCCGTGGTCCGTTTGACTCCATCACCTCATAGTGAAGGTTATTTGAAGGTAAAATCGACAAAATTCTTGTAAAACAAACCAAACTTCATACCGTTTATTTTTTCTTACTATACCTTACACGTTTCTCATCAAATGATCGGTGCAAAGGTTTCTTTTTACGTTTTTTCCCAGTAGTTTTACAATCTCTTTTCAACATCCAGCAGTAGTCGGCCAGCATACTAGCATCCCATCTACCCTGATAACGCTTCTCTATTACTTTAATGTCTTGGTGAAAACGCTCTCCCTGTTCTTCGCTATAATCGCCACAGTTTTCAGGAAAACTATCCAAGTGATTGTGCAGAAAATGTAGTTTGTAATTCATTAGGCAACCCATATTCCCATAGTTCTCAACCATTTTAGATACAATTACTTTATAATTTGGGCTTCTGCGATTACCCAAAAAGTTTTCAGTAACTTCCTTAAAGCTAAGCCATGCAGCTTTCTCAATGTTTGTCATGGAACTAATGAACTGGTCATCAGCCATCATTTTTCTAATTTCAGGACCGTCAAAAATACCTTCCTTCAATTTTGCATCTGATTTACTTGGAAATTTACTTTCCAAGTATTTGAAGCACTGGCTATCTTTGTCTAAAGCTTTAACGAATTGTTTCATCACACCAAGTTTTATGTGTAATGGAGGAATGAGAACTCTTTTCGGATCAACCAATGGAGTAGCTATAACGTTACTCTTTCCGACTTCGAGAGATTTTCTTTTAGGCCATTTATGATTTGTATAGTGCTTTGCACGGTCTCTACTATCCCATAAGCACAAGAAACATGGCGTCTTTGTAAATCCAGACTGCTGTCCTAACAATATTCCAGAAACTTTCAAATCACCACATATCCGCCATTTATGCTTATCATACTGAATATTTTGTATTATAATTTTGAGATTATCGTATGTTTCCTTCATTGTAGTGGAGTGCGCTATAGGAACTGAGGCATAGTGGTTGCTATTATGTAGTAATACGGCTTTTAAACTTCTTTTTGATGAATCTATGAACAATCTCCATTCTTCGTCTTTATACACATTAGGTTTAATTTCATTCATTAAACCTTTTACGTCTTTACAATATACTATTTTATCACCATTATGATTCATTTCTTCAAAGTATGGTTCGAAACTTTTGCTTCTTGTTCTGTAAAAAGATACTTTAGTAGATTTTGCCAACTGATTCATGCCTTTTAAAGCTGAAGCTAAATGTTCTGCTCCATCTTTAGGTAAGTTAAGCTCTCTAACTAGGTCGTTTAGTTTATCTTGAGTCCATAACTTTACGCTTTTGTCTTTTTGGCCCGCTGGAAGGAAAATATCGTCATCGTCATCATCATCATCATTTTCAATTTCTTCATCACTATAGCTTTCATACGATTCATCTTTTAAGTCATTATTATCAATTCCACCCCCATCAATGCCGCCACTGACTTCGTTATCTTCTTCATCATTTTTTTCATCGTTGGTATCTGATTCAATAGATAGCCTCTCAAGAAGATCGAGCTCTTCATCGCTTTCCTATTTTTCGATAGGTCTTTTTACAGAAATAACATCAGCATAATTCACTGTTGCTTTAATTTTACTATCAATTCCAATAATTTCGGTATTACAGAAGTAACAATCCTCTCTTCTACTTGGTTGATACCATTCCATTGGGCTATTAAATTTAACTTTGTCATCTTCTTTTGTTTTATTCCACTTACAAAGCATTTGACGACATTGTTCGCAGATACTACATGGAGTCCACTTTTCTATAACTACATCAGTTTATAATTTGAAGCAAGTTTTGTAAATTTTTCTGAGATTCTCATTGAAATGTCTTCGAGATTTTTGCGGAATGGATACTCCGTAGACAAAACAAAAAAGATTAGAATTTTTTGTGCAAATATGCCCTTGAGATGTAGAAGGTAAATTTTCCATGATTTTCAGTATAACCCCGCACGTTAGGGATCCTGGTCCGATCGCAGGTGAGTCCACTGTCCCGGAGGTGATAACTCTTATACCTCTCCGGGGCTAAGTATAAGAGCTTTCCGACTTTGACGAGGACAGTGTCAACTCGTCGTCGGACACACTACAGCTTCATCCTCACACCCTAACGTCCCCCTGCGAGGCAGTGCGCTTCCACTGGCATCGTTACCCCGACAAACTTATGAGCGGATCATTCCACACATCCCCGTTTGGGGCAGTGTCACCGTCACAGTTTTTGTCGAGGAAGCAGGTGAAGGCTACGTTGACGAAAAAAATTCATGTTTAATTTTTTCTTATTCATTTAACCGTACATTTATACAATTAGAAATTGCATGCTTACTTTCTACACAATTCTTCACGTATATCACAGAACACTCTTATGCAATTTTAAATTGTATAATGTACGATCTCACAAATAAGAGAAAATTAAATATGATCTTTTGTTCTTCAAAGTAGCCTTGTATTAAAATGAAATTAATCAATATTGTACTAAAATTCGCAGATACCGTGGTTTAGGTTTGTTTTGCATAAATCTAGTACATTTCACCTTGAAATTACCTTTACTCAATGTAGCGAGTCCTATGAAAGTGATAGTAATGAAGAAACTGCAGATGATGATGATGATGACGATGACGATATTTTCCTTCCAGCGGGCCAAAAAGACAAAAGCGTAAAGTTATGGACTCAAGATAAACTAAACGACCTAGTTAGAGAGCTTAACTTACCTAAAGATGGAGCAGAACATTTAGCTTCAGCTTTAAAAGGCATGAATCAGTTGGCAAAATCTACTAAAGTATCTTTTTACAGAACAAGAAGCAAAAGTTTCGAACCATACTTTGAAGAAATGAATCATAATGGTGATAAAATAGTATATTGTAAAGACGTAAAAGGTTTAATGAATGAAATTAAACCTAATGTGTATAAAGACGAAGAATGGAGATTGTTCATAGATTCATCAAAAAGAAGTTTAAAAGCCGTATTACTACATAATAGCAACCACTATGCCTCAGTTCCTATAGCGCACTCCACTACAATGAAGGAAACATACGATAATCTCAAAATTATAATACAAAATATTCAGTATGATAAGCATAAATGGCGGATATGTGGTGATTTGAAAGTTTCTGGAATATTGTTAGGACAGCAGTCTGGATTTACAAAGACGCCATGTTTCTTGTGCTTATGGGATAGTAGAGACCGTGCAAAGCACTATACAAATCATAAATGGCCTGAAAAGAAAATCTCTCGAAGTCGGAAAGAGTAACGTTATAGCTACTCCATTGGTTGATCCGAAAAGAGTTCTCATTCCTCCATTACACATAAAACTTGGTGTGATGAAACAATTCGTTAAAGCTTTAGATAAAGATAGCCAGTAGCTTCAAATACTTGGAAAGTAAATTTCCAAGTAAATCAGATGCAAAATTGAAGGAAGGTATTTTTGACGGTCCTGAAATTAGAAAAATGATGGCTGATGACCAGTTCATTAGTTCCATGACAAACATTGAGAAAGCTGCATGGCTTAGCTTTAAGGAAGTTACTGAAAATTTTTTGGGTAATCGCAGAAGCCCAAATTATAAAGTAATTGTATCTAAAATGGTTGAGAACTATGGGAATATGGGTTGCCTAATGAATTACAAACTACATTTTCTGCACAATCACTTGGATAGTTTTCCTGAAAACTGTGGCGATTATAGCGAAGAACAGGGAGAGCGTTTTCACCAAGACATTAAAGTAATGGAGAAGCGTTATCAAGGTAGATGGGATGCTAGTATGCTGGCCGACTACTGCTGGATGTTGAAAAGAGATTGTAAAACTACTGGGAAAAAACGTAAAAAGAAACCTTTGCACCGATCATTTGATGAGAAACGTGTAAGGTATAGTAAGAAAAAATAAACGGTATGAAGTTTGGTTTGTTTTACAAGAATTTTGTCGATTTTACCTTCAAATAACCTTCACTATGAGGTGATGGAGTCAAACGGACCACGGATTCGGATTCGGCGACCCCAAAAACATATATGTATACTGTTAAACCTTGGTTGCCGTTAATTTTGGAAATTTGACCTTGACCTGACCTTGACCCTAAGGTGATGGGGTCAAATGGACCACGGATTCGGAATCAGCGACCTCAAAAACATATATGTATACTGTTAAACCTTGGTTGCCGTTAATTTTGGAAATTTGACCTTGACCTGACCTTGACCCTCAGGTGATGGGGTCAAATGGACCACGGATTCGGAATCAGCGACCTCAAAAACATATATGTATACTGTTAAACCTTGGTTGCCGTTAATTTTGTAAATTTGACCTTGACCTGACCTCGACCCTAAGGTGATGGGGTCAAATGGACCACAGATTCGGAATCAGCGACCTCAAAAACATATATGTATACTGTTAAACCTCGGTTGCCGTTAATTTTGTAAATTTGACCTCGACCTGACCTTGACCCTGAGGTAATGGGGTCAAATGGACCACGGATTCGGAATCAGCGACCTCAAAAACATATATGTATGCTGTTAAACCTTGGTTGCCGTTAATTTTGGAAATTTGACCTTGACCTGACCTTGACCCTGAGGTGATGGGGTCAAATGGACCACGGATTCGGAATCAGCGACCTCAAAAACATATATGTTTACTGTTAAACCTTGGTTGCCGTTGATTTTGTAAATTTGACCGTGACCTGACCTTGACCCTGAGGTGATGGGGTTAAATGGACCATGGATTCGGAATCAGCGACCTCAAAAACATATATGTATACTGTTAAACCTTGGTTGCCGTTAATTTTGTAAATTTGACCTTGACCTGACCTTGACCCTGAGGTGATGGGGTCAAATGGACTACGGATTCGGAATCAGCGACCTCAAAAACATAAGGTATATATGGTCTGGTCCGTGGGTTTTGACATTTTTTTTTTGTGTGGCTGTGTTATCGTAAAATCGTAGTAATGTGAAACATGAACTTATTCTGACAAGGTCGAGAAATGACTTGAATGCTGTTGTACAGACACAAGCAGCAGCAGCTCAAGAAAACGAATTTGAAGCATTCCAAATTCAATTAACAAAGATAGAGTGGCTCATTCCTCACATCATAGTATCAAATGCTTATAAAATACAACTATTAAATCATATCGAAAACAATAAACCGATTGATATGAGTTTTCGTAGTTGGGAACTGTATGAGTATCCACTACTCACTACCACATCTAAACACGTTTGGACTTTCAAAACTTCTAATCAATTAGAAAAACCCCGCTTTGTTGTATTAGGCTTTTAAACGAATCAAAAAAGTCAAAGAAATGTTAACATAAGTCATTTTGATCATTGCTACATCAGCAATGTAAAGCTATTTCTCAATTTTCAATACTATCCATATGGAGATCTAAACTTAGACATAAGCCACAATCATGCATGTATGCCAACTTTCAAAGTACATACTACAAAAAAGACATCGAGCCTATGCTGAAAAAGGAACAGGACATCAGATACATGCCTCTGATTGTGATCGATTGCTCTAAGCAAAACGAATCACTAAAAACTGCTCCCGTGGACGTGCTTTTGGAATCTGAATCAAGAGAAAATTTTCCAGCTGGAACATCCGCTCACTGCTTAATCTCGCACGATCGTATCGTTCAGTATAATCCTGTCAGCGGTAGCGTGAGGAAGCTTGTTTAATCCGTCAACCGTGACCTGCAGAAGCTCGTCTAATGGAGTACTTAGTAGATATGCAAGGCTTCAAACAGCCTGTCAACGACTACATACTCAAAGAATTGGCTATAGTTCCTCTCGAAGGTAATTCTGAACCTTTAGTACTTCTATTTGAGAAACCTTATCTCTGGCGTCAACTATCGGATAAGTATGAAAGAGAAAATATTTGGTTAGAGCAGTACTATCACGGATTGTCTTAGAATTCAGGAGACATTCCATATACTGGAATCGATAAAATACTTAGAGAAACATTACGTGATGCTACTAAGTTCTAGTAATGGGCTCTATTAAGAAAGTATGGTTAGAACACTTCAAATTTAATGTTCGTGACATTTCAGAAATGGGTTTTCCACTATTGGATAAAATAAAAATGGTGACAGTTTGTCCACATCATAATGAAGCCTGTAAGGCTAGTTGCGCTTTTCATAATGTAAGACTTATGAAAAAATATCTTACCGAATGCCGCCCAACATTGAAATATTTGATTATGGAGTGGTAGTAAAGTTGACTATAAATATGAGACGCATCGTGATTCAGTTTCATTTCAACATGGGGCAGAGTCAAAGTTCAACGAAGAAGGGGTGCAACTCCTCAGAACATGCAAAACTTCTTCCTCCCGAGAATAAAAAGGATAAAACATAATGGAAGGAACATTTTGAAAAATTTTCTAATAAAGTGCAATCATCAAGCACTAACATTAAATATAAAAAATTTTAGAAACTGCGTCTCAGCTTGTAGGTAATTTTGAAAATACTTACTCTATAAAAAATATGCACGTTATATCAATGATCTATCCTATCGACAGTTGAGTCAGAATATTAATCATCTACTTTACCGACAACTACATCGATGGTCGGCAAATAAGAACTCTTATAAAAGCTGTAGGTGTGTCATATACATCTAAAATGGCTGTTAGTCTAGGCGCCCAGAGGGTTTCGTATGAAGTTAGAGGTCTCACCAAGCAAGCAGGTGATTTGTATGTATTTTGAGCCGCTGAATCCGAATTTGCAACTTGCTTTTCGCGCAAGTGGTCGAGTAATTTGTTATAAACAAATTAATTGTTTAAGTGACTATAGTTTATGAACTACAATAGGTGCAGTAATTTTATCTGCAGAAACTTGTTCTTTAATAAACAAAAAACAAAAAAAATCGTTTTTGTTGCGTTTCGATTCGATAATTAGAACCAGAGATATGGCAAATATATTGCAAAAAAACATAGAGACGTAGCGCTAGCGCGGAACGCCCTGGTAAAAAACCTTATAACTCGACTACTAATTGATATTTTTTGAAGTTCAACATGTGTTTGAAAAATGTCAGAGTCTCAGCTTTAATGATAAATTATTATAGATTACTTTCAAATGTTGATAAATAAGCTAGAATAATTTGAAGCAGAAAAAATTTTCAATTTTTCAGAATTGTCTTTGTTTATAACGAAATAATATAGGTTAGCGAACAAAATATATTTATATTTTTGATAGAGAATGATAGGAAATTTGATCTAATTTAAGAATCTGTCCGGTTTTTCAAATTTCAGTAAGTAGAACCTGAGATATCGCAAATTTAAGCTGTAGCGCCAACTCCTTGCAATACGACATATGTATGCAATATAACGATTGCTTCCCTTATTAAAAATTCTTTTATTATAAGGTAAGTTATCTCATCCTTTTCTAATAAAATCACTTCTGACTCGACTCTATTTTATATACTTTGTCATAATATTAATGATGTATAATCTTCGAGCATATACTACTGGAGGAAGCCTCCCAGCTATTAACTACGTTACAAGGCGAAGAGAGAAAAAGCCTCTATTTTTGTACGTGCTATCTCTTTCTTACTTTCTTAGTGGGAAACAGAAGCAGATAATCAAATCAGGCTAGAGAGGGACAGCACGTACCAAAATAGAGGCTTTCTCTCTCTTCGCCTTGTAACGTTTTCTGCCATTCGGAGGCTTCCTCCAGTAGTATGTGCTCGAAGTGTATAATACATTTAAATGAAGTAGATTTAGGGTTTTAAATAATCATTGATTTTTCTACTATAATAGTAAACAATTTACTCAACTTATTGAGTATTTTTACATTTGTTTATTTTTTTGCAATTGCAAAAAGAACAATAATCTATTTTATTCAAAAAATTTGTTTTAACCTTCCGATTTATTAGAGTCATCTATTTTTAGCTGAATCCTTTTTTATTAAATTTTTATTTAATTTCCTAATACAAAGTTAAAATTAATTGTATTACAAAAAAATGAAATTACTTACCTTATAATAAAAGAATTTTTAATAACCCTGTTGAAAATAAGTACGTACTTGAAGTACGTACTTTGAGTACGTACTTCAAGTATGTACTACAAGTATATATTTTACTTAAGTACGTACTATTTTGGAACATTTTAGTAGATACTTTTTTTGAAAAGTATATACTTTTATTGAAAGTATGTACTTTTTAAGTATATTTTGATAAATAATATTTTTTTAAATATGAACTTTATTAAACAATACCTACTATTTTGAAAGTATGTACTTTTTAAAAATATTTTTATGCGTACTTTTATTTTAAAAATGAGTACTTTCTTCAAAATTATGTACCCTATTTTAATAAAAGTACTTACTTATATAGAAGTATATACCTTTTAGAAAATTTTCATACATACTTTTTTATACGATGTATGTACCTTCATATAAAAGTATATACTGTAGCTACGTGACAAATTTTTTTTTACTTTATTATGTACTTTTTGAAAAGTGCATACTTTTCTAAAAAGTACCTTCTAAAATGTTCCAAAAAAGTACGTACTTGATCTAAAGTGTATATACTTGAAGTACATACTCAAAGTATGTTATTAAAGTATGTACTGATTTTCAACTGTAAAAAAATACGGAATATTATAGCCTTATATACCTGCATCTCTGAAATTCGGATAAAGGATCGCAAAGTTAAGAAAAACGCCACCTAACAGCTAAAAACGTAAGTACTGAAAAAATTATTCGAATCGATTATTAATTCTGTCTTTGCTGTTAGGTGGCGTTTTTGTTAATTTTGCGATCCTCTACCTGAATTTCAGTGACGTGGGAATATAAAGTTATAACATTTCGAGTTTGTTCGCTCAAGCTTTTTGATCTGCGGAGAGTCGATGCTTACCTTATTTTTATATCTTCCTTTAGGAAGAAAACACTTACCAAGTTACTAACTTGAGGAATTATTGAAAATAAAAATAATCTCAAACTTTTACCGACTTTTTTGTAAAATTTGATTTGTTATCTTTAAAGGTATATACTCTATTTTAATAAAAGTACGTACTTGTATAGAAGTATATATTTTTAGAACATTTTCATACATATTCTTTTATACGAAGTATGAACCTTCATACTCAAGTATGTACTGTAGCTAAAGTAATTTTTTTTTGGTCATTTTAGTATGTACTTTTTTAAAAATATATACTTTTAAAAAAAGTACCTACCAAAATGTTTTTAATAAGTACATACTTTAAAAAAATACGTATTTTCTAATAAAGTACGTACTTTGAGAAATATTATTTATCAAAATATACTTTAAAAGTACATATTTTCAATAAAAGTATATACTTTTCAAAACAGTACCTACTAAAATGTTCCAAAATAGTACGTACTTAAGTAAAGTATATACTTGAAGTACATACTTGAAGTACATACTCAAAGTACATACTTGAAGTACGTACTTATTTTCAACAGGGAAGGAAAGCGATCGCCATATTGCATACATATATCGTATTGCAAGGAGTTGGCGCTACAGCTTAAATTTGCGATATCTCGGGTTCTACTTACTTAAATTTGAAAAACCGGACAGATTCTTAAACTAGATCAAATTTCCTATCATTCTTTATAAAAAATATAGAAATATTCTGTTCGCTAACCTATATCATTTCGTTATAAACAAACAAGATTCTGAAAAATTGAAAATTTTTTCTGCTTCAAATCATTCTAGCATATTTATTAACACTTGAAAGTAATATATAACAATTTATCATTAAAGCTGAGACGCTGACATTTTTCAAACACATGTTGAACTTCAAAAAATATTAATTAGTAGTCGAATTATAAGGTTTTTTACCAGGGCGTTCCGTGCTTCCGCTACATCTCTATGTTTTTTTGCAATATATTTGCCATATCTCTGGTTCTAATTATCGAATCGAAACGCAACAAAAACGATTTTTTTTGTTTTTTTTTATTAAAGAACAAGTTTTTGCAGAGAAAATCACTGCATCTATTGTAGTTCATAAACTATAGCCATTTAAACAATCAATTTGTTTATAACAAATTACTCGACCACTTGCGTGAAAAGCAAGTTGCAAATTCGGATTCAGCAGCTCAAAATACATATAAATCACCTACTTGCTTGGTGGGACCTCTAACTTCATGCGAAACCCTCTGGGCGCCTAGACTATGTAAGGATTCTAGAACAGGGCGCGACTGGCACACTTTGTGTGCTAGTAGCGCCCTATTCCAGAATCCTTACAGCTTACATACTCTGCAAAAATGAGGTATGTGTGTATGTCAAAACGAAATTATCTCAATACTACATGTTGGGAATGTTAGATTAACTCGTTATCTCATTATTGAATTATCTTTAGAATTATAAAAAATAAAGTATGTGTTCATTGCAAAACAAAAGATCATTAATTTAACATATTCAAAAATTTATAGCTTGAAAAAGCATCGTAATCCAGAATTCTCATAGACAAAAGTTTGGTAGACTCGTCGAAATAAAGCTGATCATGAAGTTTTAACTTTTAGGCGAGCGGCACACCCTTATTTTAATGCTTAAAGAAACAAACTGACTTTTTATGAAAAAGTAGCCTAATAAAACCTTTCAAGATCGATCCATTATATTATTGACATTAGAAACTAATATGTGACATATTTTTGTCCAAGTAGTCTTTAATTCATTATTAACAAAAAACTTGCAAAATTTTATTGACTGACTTAATCTACATTTATTTATTTATTACTTCCAATGAGTAAAACCCATAAATTTAAAAAAATGAAAAAAAAAATCCTCAAAAATCATTAGTTATCTAAACCGGACCAAAATAAACTCTTTTTATTCTTTGCTATATTGTCGAAAAAGACACCATTTTTAAGTTATAAGCATCTAAAGTACAAAAAATTACTAAAAATAGTCATTTTAAAAATTTTGTTTCTCGTTTTGTATAAAAGATATCTGACCATTCTTTACTGGAAAATATTCGTTGAGACTTGTACTTTGAGGTGAGATTTTTTTTATATTCCTAGATTTTGTTTTCGATCTCGAAGTTCGCACTAGTAGTTTTATACAATTTTCAATATTTTATCTGAAGCGCTAAGGGGTTTCAGAGTACCTCTTTGTTGAAAATAATGACGTCTTTTCAAGACGTCTTTGAAAGACATCTTTGAATGACGTCTTTGAAGACGTCTTAGAAAGACGTCATTATTTTCAACAGTTTTCTAAACATTGAAAAAATGACGTCTTTTTTGTTCCACTCTAAGACACGACCAAAGACGTCTTTCAAAGACGTCATTTTCTCCAAATTTAGGGAAAAAAACGTCATTTTTCATGAATTATGTCATTGAAAAATGACTTTACATAATAATCATTTTCCATTTGAAGGAAAAATAAAAAACGAGGTAAACCTCGTAGTTTTAAATCTTCGAAAAACGAAGAGCATTTGCGATTAAGTTGAGATCATTCTGGCCTTATATATCTGCGTCTTTGAGATTTGTATGAGGGATCGCAAAACTTAGAAATCGCCACCTAGTGACTTATAGTCGAATTGATGGTTGATTGCGTCAATTTAATTTTAACTTACCAGGCTGCGATTTTCAAGTTTTGCGATCCCTTATACAAATTTCAAAAACGCAGATATATAAAGCCAGAATGATCTTGTGGGGACACTCACACTTGTATGTATGCGTATGGCGCTGTAAGCGCACCAATACACATGTTAGTGTATACATGAGAACGCCTCTGCGCAGGCTCATATCGGATGAGAAAGAAGCAGCGTAGAGACTGCTCGCTTGTACTTTAGTCTTACTTCGCCAGCCACTGCGCTTAGTCGCTTTGGCTATCTAATAAAGAAACACCTTAACTTATAAAGTGTCTCTCATTTTCCAGATCCCATCTTCTTCTGTCTTATTATATATACATTGCCACCCTAATCATTACAACTGGTGACCCCGACTAAGTCTTCAGCGGTGACCAAGCGGCCATTTTCTTTAACCAAGTAGCGGAGCTAGAGGGACGCCTTGAAAGTCCGTCATTTCGGGTTCTTTGTGTACTGGTCAAGCATCTATTTATCGCTGCCGTTGTCGCTGAGATTCAAGCACTGGTAGTTTTCTTGGACTGGAGAAGCGGAGTATCGCGCCTGCATCATTCGCACGACCTCTGTGTGCTCCAAGTAGGAGACACTTTCCTTTGCGACTTCTGCCTCAGTGTCTTCGTCCAGAGCAACGCAGATTCTTCTTCAAAGATAGTGAAAAGACGCGTAGTCTTTTCCAACGAATTTTTTAATTAAATTTGTTGGAAGTTTTAGAAAAAAAGGAGATTATGAATTTTGTCTAACTAATTCTGTTTGAATTTACCCTTTTTTAAACGTTAAAAGATTGACACTTAATTTTGATTTTAACCTTTGAAATTTCTAACTTATTTGAATTTAATTTTACACTGAATTTAATTTATCACAAATTTTACACACAAAAGATCTATTATTTTATTAAAAAAAAAAAATGATTTTATTGATGCAAATGCAACTAACCTTGCGGTTGTAGTTGTCTTTGTTTTAATTGACTTTATTCTGAATTTACATTTTATTATTAAGGAAAGGATTTACTTAATAAAACACTGATATAAAGGGAAAAAGCCATGTGGCATAAAAAACCCTTGATTTATTATCCTACAACTTTACACACTATTTGACGCATCGTTCGATTCTGTTCGCACGCACGCACGCAAAAGAAAAGAGAAAAGAACAATGTAAATTTATATAATCCTGGCTTAGGTGGGCGAAGGTGTTGCGTATGTTCACAATCGACCATTCGTCGCTTAGCGGAAACTCGTCCACTACAGAAAGAGCCCCTGTTAGCTTTTTTGGAAAAAGGAAGAGAGGCAACAAAGGAGATTCGATTTTCTTGCGAGTGACTAGACCGCTCGAGGCGATGTCACGCTTGATACTGATTTATGTTTCCGCGGCACTTGAAAAGTCTCCCTGTTCTCTCCCCCCTTTTTGTCTATGAACTGACTTAAGGGAGGTGAGAACAGGCGACTGTAAAGTACTGCCACTCGTCATCGTTTTTGATTTTGGCATGAATTTGTGTTGCGACACAACAGGTAGTGAGAGTTGCTAAAAGTGCACTCTCTTTTATATAATTTTTCCTCTCTCTTGTCTTAAGAAAAAGCGCGGTCGCATCATTAAATTATTGACGTGCAAAAAACCACAGAAAAAGTCTTTTTTCTTAGAGAATTCTGACCACGTAGCGTCTTTTAATTTCTTTTACACGTCTAACAAGTGAACATTCCTTTTTCACGGCAGTGCGTGTTGTGGCCGTTATATTAGAGTGAATCACGAGTGGAATTAGTTTGTCACGTTTGTGAAAAAGCACGCCGTTGACACGCGTGTAGGTTATACACGCATTGTGTCTGGCGTTGAAAAAATTCTTTTCTCGCGTATATCATTTTGTTTAAAGTATAAAAAATCATTCTTTTGTAAAAATTTTATGCCTTAAGACACGTGGCATAGGTTATGTACACATTTTGTCTGTCATATTAATTCCTTTGAATCAGTAGCTTCGCGAAATTGCTTTTAAAGACAAAGAAACGGCCAGTTTTAAGTCTAGCAAAAACGCGTGCTTTTCATAAGTCAAACGGTCGAAATGTAATATCAAGCAACTACCTCAAGGTCAACGTGGAACATCTTTTAATTTTAAGCGAGTGCAGAGTGCGAGGAGTCAGTTTTTCGTGTTAGCTAGCTAGCATTAATTTTATTTTACTTATTTAAATTTTGAGTTATTCAATTGTAAAAAGAATAACGAAAAAGTCGACTTTAGACGAATTAGTATAGCTTGAATTACTATAAAATTTTCTATGAAATTCTCTGAAGTGCAATATAAAACTAGTCGTATGTGTTTGTGTCGTATTTAATTTTTTACTAATTTATTATATATTTTGTTTGTATTTTTGTCCATATACACATATATTTTTATTTTTTATACATATATTTATACATATATTTTTTAATCTATGTACATATAAAACTTTAACTGTACACAATTGAAGATTTCTCGTCCTAAAATTTTAAGACACTTCAAAATATACATACTTTTCTTCAATATTATTGTAAAAAAATCTCACTCTAACTCGAGGCGCTGGCATTGCTTAAGAAAGCTCCTTCGTCGATCCCTCTGGATCTCTAACGGTGCCAAAAGTCTTTTCTTCATTATTTTAACGTGGTAATAGACGAGAAGCCCGCAATTGCTCTTATCTGGTAGTCGGTCAAGTGAAGGATTCTCTCTGATTTTTCACTCGCACAGCGAGTACGCGTATTATTAACTATTTGCGCTTGTGCATCGGAGAGCCTTTGTGTGCATCAGTCGTGGACTACATGAGGTCTCTTGCGCTGAGCACGTAGAGGTAAACCCGATTACACAAGACGCCTCTTTTTTCTTTTTAGGTATAAAATTATATTCCTTATGAAATTCGGAGAGGATTTTCTCGAACTGCTCACTACACAGACTAAAAACGCGTTATTCCCTCTTTTGCGACCGTTCGTCCGCAAAAATGCTTCCTAAAGTAACCCATACACCTCCTAAAAACAGCGAGCCTGGCAACACACAACATACGGAAAACGCGTTACGCGTGCAACAGAACAGCACTCCTTCAGAGAGCATGTACTCGGGTGACGGGGACGTCCTAGGAACTCTATAAAATCCTATAGGACCAATTGTTTCCGACAGTTCGCCCACCGGATTTTACTTAAATTTAACAAACTCAAATATTAATAAAAATCAAAAAACGTTTGAAAAATCTTTATTAACGAATAGACAAAGAACCGCGCATAGTTTCGATCAGAATAGGCTTTCATCCATTAAGCCACCTTCTCATAACACATCAAACGAAAAAACAGTTCCACGAGAGGCTTATGAAAGGATGGGAAAAACTTCGAGTAATAAAATTAAACTAATGCAAAATTTGCACAGCGAACAAATTAATAATTTAACAGAGCAAATAAAGTCATTTAAAGCACTTGTATTAAATCAAGCGAGAAATGAAAATTCGTTAGAGACTCAACAAAATTTAAATTCTAGATTTTTCGAAAATACAAGAAACACTCAAAGTCATTATAACCTTCCATCGGCCTCTACAGCAACACATAAACAAACATCACACCTTTTTCTTATAGAACAAAGCTCGACCTTCAATTTAACATCAAACATTCTAAACACACAAGAAACACAACCTACAATAAAAAATAACCGAACTTTCTCGAATTCTAACCATCCTGTAACCTTCCTCGTGTACACAACAAACACGCCCAACATAAACACACAGAATCATAATACTCAACCGTCGGTCGCGGCTAATATAAAATTTAAACTAATAAAAATGCCCTTCTGGCAACACGATCCGGTAACATGGTTCGAAATGTTTGAGTATCAACTATCGATACAAAACATAACGGACGATAACATTAAATTCGTAAACGTCATGCCTAACCTTAGTAATAATATCGTTGATGAAATATCCAATAGCACTAAATTATTAAGACCTAATCATCGTTATACCGAGATTAAAGAAATTTTAATAAAAAAATATACACAATCGCAAGATTCTAAACTACTAACATTATTTCGCGGTTGTCAAATTGGAACGAGAAAGCCATCGAAATATTTATACAAGCTGATTAATCTTGCGGGAGAACAAATGCCACGCGCGTCGATTCTTAAAGCATAGAGAGCTAATCTACCATGCAACATCCGTCCGTTTATAAGGTAAGACGTAACGCCTGAAAATGAAATGGCGTCGGTCGAACTTGCTGATCAAATACATGCCGACTTACATGCAAATCATAACGCGATTCACGGAACTAAACAAAATAAAACGCATATTTTGATGGAAATGATGGCTAAAGTTGACGCGCTCGTAAGCCAAAGTAACATAGTTAAAAGACGCTCGCAAGATAAAACTTGGCATGAAGGTAAGAAATTAGGAGAGCGTGGACGTAGCAAAAATAGAGACCGTAGACATTATTGTTACCATCATAGTAAATACTGTAAGAACGCGTTTAAATGTACAATGCCGTGCGACTGGGTGGATAACTCTATTAAGCTGGATCAACAAAACGCGAGAAATAAAGATAGAACAAACTCGGATGGTAATAAAGAAAACGCGGAATTTTCCATCATCCCTAGATTCAAAAATTTTTCGGAAAGAAAGACAAATTTAAACTGTGCAGCTAACGACACTAAAATAAACACATATGGTACATTACAGAAGAAACTTGATTTTAGGTTCACTCAGGAACTGCTATGGCTTTTTATTATCGCAGATGTCTCTTATCCTATATTGGGAGGGGATGTTTTAAATCATTTTCATCTCTTACTAGATCTTGAGAAAAAATTACTAATTAATGCAAGCACGAATGGAACAATTAATGGATTTAACAGAGCCGTTCCTGACTTACAAATTTCCTTAATTGACTCCAAAATCAAGTACGCACATATTTTAAACAAATTTCCTACGGTAACAGGCGTTGATAGGCCAAAATCTCTAGAAAAAGAGAAGCATCTATCATTACATCAAGACCACAGGTCGTCCTTGTGCGCAGAAACCGCGACGCTTACACCCAGAAAAATGTAAAGTAGCTAAAGCAGCGTTTCAAGAGTGATGTAGCTTAGGTGTGTGTAGACCCTCGAAAAGTCCTTGGGCTACACCCATTCACATAGTGCCCAAAAAACGGGGAACGGCGAGTCTGCGGAGACTATCGAAAAGTAAATGAGGTAACGGTACCGGATAGATACCCCATACCAAATTTACATGATTTTTCAAGTAACCTACACGGTAAAAATATTTTCTCCGCCCTGGACCAGGAAAGCGCGTTCTTACAGATAGCCATCTTTCCAGATGATATTCCAAAAACGGCAGTAATCACACCGTCTGGTCTATACGAATTTTTTGTTATGGCCTTCGGTTTTAGAAATGCATTGCAAACGTTTCAAAGGTATGTTAACCTAGTGCTGGGAGATTTAGATTTCGTCTTTGCCTACATTGACGACATCCTTGTGATGTCCGCCTCACCCGAGGAACATGAGAAACACTTAAATATAGTGTTTCAAAGGTTGCGGAACTTCCATTTGCAACTAAATTTAAAAAAATGCATCTTCGGAGCCGAAAGTTTAGTTTTTCTCGGGCATACGATCGATAAAGAAGGCCTTAAGCCTGACCCAAAGCTGGTCAAATCAATTTAAAATTTTCCACAACCGCGAACTGTAGACGAATTACGCAGGTTCCTTGGTTTAGTTAACTTTTATAGAAAGGCAACCCCTCAAGCGGCAGAAACGCAGCGCCATCTGCACGTGTTCATAAAAAGTAACAAGAAAGATAAGACACCGATAGTTTGAACCCCAGACGCACCAGAGGCCTTCGAAAAAACAAAGATAGATATAACTAATATTACCAGCTGAGCTTATCCGTGCGCAGACGCAGAGATACGCGTAACCACGGATGCCTCAAATTTCGACATGGGTGCTTCCTTGGAGCAATATGTAAACGGCAGTTGGCAGCCACTAGCATTTTTCTCCAGGAAGTTCACTCCCGCGCAATCAAAATATAGCGCTTACGATCGCGAATCAATGGCAATATATGAAGCTTTGAAGTATTTCAGCTATTTTTTGGAGTGTCGTAATTGTAAAGTTTTTACTGATCATAAACCGCTAATCTACGCGCTCACGCAAAAGTTAGACACGTGCACATCATTGCGCGCACGTAAATTGCCGTATATATCGCAGTTTAATACGGAAATTTGTTATTTGCGGGGCGAAGGCAATGTGGTCGCAGATTCGCTTTCGCGTATTGATCGCTTCATTGCACCAGCCTCTTTTGACTGGAACAATGAGGCATTAACTGGAGAACGCTTTGTGAAAAAGACCCTCGCAAGTATTACGATATTTAACTTTACAACATTTTTTACTCTCGAAGAGATTTTGCAAGAGCAGGAACGCGATGACGAATAAAAAGAGATAATGGCGGACTCAAATCACCCTCTAAGATTAACGAAGCTGCGCTGGGGACCTAATCGAACAGCCATCTATTGCAATTTTGACGCGCAAGCCTTTAGACCACCCACACAGCATGAAATATTGCAGTGAAACTTTCACTGAAATATTGTGCTGAAATATTGTCCCAAGATTGCAGCGATCTTGTCTTAACATTGCTAAGAGGTTTCATGAAACATTTCAGTGTGATATTGCTGCAAACTTGCTACAAGGTTTCAGAAAATAATTCAAGCAATATTGCAAGGAACCTTTCATGAAAGGGTGCAGCGAGGTTTCTGCAAGGTTTTATAAAACATTTCATGAAATATTGCAAGAAACCTTTCATGAAAGGTTGCAGCGAGGTTTCTGCAAGATTTTAGAAACAATTTATGAAATATTGCAAGGAAACTTTCATGACATGTTTCAGCGAGGTTTCCAGCAAGATTTAGAAATCATTTCATAGAATATTGCAAGAACCCTTTCATGAAAGGTTGCAGCGAGGTTTCTGAAAGATTTTAGGAATATTTCATGAAATATTGCAAGAAACCTTTTATGAAAGGTTGCATAGAGGTTTCCAGCAAAATTTAGAAAACATTTTATAAAATATTGCAAGGAACCTTTCATGAAAGGTTGCAGCAAGGTTTCTGCAAGATTTTAGAAATATTTCATGAAATTTCGCAAGAAACGTTTTATGAAAGATTGCAGCGAGGTTTCTGTAAGATTTTAGAACTATTTCATGAAATATTGCAAGAAAACTTTCACGAAAGGTTGCAGCGAGGTTTTAGCACGATTTAGAAATTATTTCATGGAATATTGCAAGGGTCCTTTCATGAAAGGTTGCAGCGAGGTTTCTGTAAGATTTTAGAAACATTTCATGAAATATTGCAAGAAAACTTTCACGAAAGGTTGCAGCGAGGTTTCTGCACGATTTTAGAAACATTTCATGAAATATTGGACGGAAACTTTCACGATATGTTTCAGCGAGGTTTTCAGCAAAATTTAGAAAACATTTCATGGAATATTGCAAGGAACCTTTCATGGAAGGTTGCAGCGAGGTTTCCAGCAAAATTTAGAAAACATTTTATAAAATATTGCAAGGAACCTTTCATGAAAGGTTGCAGCAAGGTTTCTGCAAGATTTTAGAAATGTTTCATGAAATTTCGCAAGAAACGTTTCATGAAAGATTGCAGCGAGGTTTCTGTAAGATTTTAGAACTATTTCATGAAATATTGCAAGAAAACTTTCACGTAAGGTTGCAGCGAGGTTTTAGCACGATTTAGAAATTATTTCATGGAATATTGCAAGGGACCTTTCATGAAAGGTTGCAGCGAGGTTTCTGTAAGATTTTAGAAACATTTCATGAAATATTGCAAGAAAACTTTCACGAAAGGTTGCAGCGAGGTTTCTGCACGATTTTAGAAACATTTCATGAAATATTGGACGGAAACTTTCACGATATGTTTCAGCGAGGTTTTCAGCAAAATTTAGAAAACATTTCATGGAATATTGCAAGGAACCTTTCATGGAAGGTTGCAGCAAGTTTTCTGTAAGATTTTAGAAATATTTCCTGAAATATTGCAAGAAACCTTTCACGAAAGGTTGCAGCGAAGTTTCTGCAAGATTTGGGGAACTTTTCATGGAATATTGCAAAAAACCTTTCATGAAAGATTGCAGCGAGGTTCCTGCAAGATTTTAGAAACATTTTATGAAATATTGCAAGAAACCTTTCATGAAAGGTTTCAGTGAGGTTCCTAGCAAGATTTGGGGAACATTTTACGAAATATCGCAAGAGACCTTTGATGAAAGGTTGCAGCAAGGTTCGTGCAAGATTTTAGAAATATTTTACGAAATATTGCAAGATACCTTTTATGAAAGGTTTCAACGAGGTTTCCAGCAAAATTTGATAAATATTTTATGAAATATTACGAGGTATCTTTTCTTAAAAGTTGCAGTAAGATTTCTGCAAGGTTTTTGACAAGATTTCTAAGATATCACAAAAAATATTGCTATTTACGTTTCGCCAATGGTTATTACCATATTTTTGGCAATCTTTATAAAATATTCCAGAAAAGCGTTTCACAAAAAGTATCAGCAAAGTTTCATGAATAATTTCAAAATGAAATTGCAGCAAACCTTTCATAAACAGTTTCAGCAATAATTCCGCAAGTTTTTGTAAAAGATTCTAAGAGCAGTCCAGATTCGCTGTTCTTGCCTTATATTTGGTTTCCTGTTATTTACTCAAGTATTTATTGCTGTAGTTGTATTGTGAACGGGGAGTTGAGCGCAATAAGTATGCTATTATTATAAATATTTATACGCAGGGTAAAAAAATCCATCGAATTTTTATTGAAAAAAGTAAAGAAAGCATAAATATTAGAAACAAAACCTTTTATTTTAATATTCTCTACTTTTCTCAAAAACGATGCTGAGGAATTTTTTCTTCTTGTGCACAAATATTGATAATAATACTATTGCGCTCAACTAGTAATTTATAGATACAACGATTGATACTCAAGCAAATAAGAAAAACTTTATCACACAAGGATAGAAAATCCTGCCTACTATTAAATATTACTGCAGCAAGCTTTTGGCAAGATTTAAGAAATATTTTACAAAATATTGCAGGAAACCATACGGAAAGGTATGAGCGTTGTTCGCGGCAAAATTTGGGAAAAATTTCATGAAATATTACGAGAAACCTTTCATGAAAGATTGCTGCAAGGTTTCTTGAAATGTTGCTGCGAGCTTTTCATGAAAGGTTGCTGCGAGGTTTTTAGAAATATTTCAACCGGGTTCTAGCGCGGACATATAAATGTTGCTGCAATACCTCATAAAAGGTTGCTATGAGGTTTTCTGCAAGGTTACGGCGAGATTTTCTGAAAAATTGCTGTGTGGTTGCTTGAAATGTTTTTGCTATTTTTCCCGCAAGATTCCTGTGAGGTTTCTTGAAATGTTTCTGTTACATTTCCTGAAAGATTGCAGCGAGGTTTTCTGCAAGGTTGCGGCGAGATGTTCGAAAAGATTGCTGCAAGGTTTCTTGAAATGTTTCTGTTACATTTCCTGAAATATTGCTGTGAGGTTTTCATGAAAGGTTGCTGCGAGGTTTTCTGAAAGATTGCTGCGAGGTTTTTAGAAATATTTCAACCGGGTTCTAGCGCGGACATATAAATGTTGCTGCAATCTTTCATGAAAGGTTGCTGCGAAGTTTCGAAACTTTCATGAAACCTTGCAGCAACCTTGCAGTAATCTTTCATGCTGTGTGGGCATTTATATTCAAGACTCTTAGACGCGAAGTCTTCAAAATTTTCCATATTAACAACGCGCACCCTTCGCGCCGTGTAACCGATAGGCTAGTAAGACAGCATTACATGTGGCTTAATGTGGCTAAAGAAGTAAAAGAGCAATGCAAAAACTGTTTAGATTGTCAACGCGCTAAAGTTCCTCGCCAGAATAAGTTTTTGCCATTGCACTTCGTTGAACCAGACGCGAGATTTGCGCATGTGCACATCGATATTGTAGGTCCCTTGCCCTCGAGTAAAGGCTACAAGTATCTGCTCATAATGATCGATAGATTCTCACGCTGGCCAGAGGCGGTACCTCTACACGATATTACAGCACCGATGGTTGCGCGTGCATTTTTTGATACTTGGTTAGCGCGATTCGGTGCACCCCTAAACAATAACTACGGATCAGGAGCGGCAATTTGAATCTTAGCTTTTCATCTCACTCTTAGAACTGATAGGTTGTAATCGGACGCGTACGACTGCTTACCATCCGCAGGCAAACGGCATAGTCAAAAGATGGCATAGGCAATTAAAAGCTGCATTAATGTGCCTTGCACAGACTCATGAATAGACCAAAGTTCTTTCAAGTGTTTTATTAGGATTGCGAACTAGAATACGCTTAGATACAGATGCTAGTCCAACTGAGTTTGTGTATGGCACAAAATTAACCATTCTGGGCGATATCTTGCAGTTTTGTGACACCAACAGCCTTAATAATAACATCTTTTTATCGGAATTTCGGGATTATATCGCGTAAATGAAGCCAGTTCCGATAGTACATAAAACTTCCGCCAAACCTTTTGTCTATAAAGATCTTAACACCTGCACTCACGTGTTCGAAAGAGTGAGAGCTATAAAACCGCCACTTACACAACCATACACTGGTCCGTATAAGGTCGTCTCGCGACATCAAGATGGGCGCACCTTCACCTTAGAGAAAAACGGTAAACATGTCGTTGTAAATTTAGAACGTCTTAAATCAGCATGTTTTTTGACCGAAGAATGTAACGACGTGGATGCAAATATAAATTCTGATTCTGACATTAATGGATATGGAAGATCCCTGCAATAGTTCTTATCTCCGAATTTTAATTTGCCTACAAGCGCCAGAGTGCGCAAACACGTCGATAACGCAGAGAATAAGGCTTCGCAACTTCCGCTCTCGCTTGTAGATAAAGATAAAGTGCAGGATGGTAACTGCGAATTAGATAATTTTTTGACTTAGCAGTCAGTAAATAAAGACTGTGATAATAGCACAGAGGATAGGACCTTGCGACTCCTACTCTCTCAGACTAATGACACTGCACCCTGTGCAATTGAAACAAATGGCCAAGAGCCATCTTGCGTCGGTAAATCGTATTTCGTTGCCAAACCCCCTGTTATCACATATGAAGTTCTCATACATAGGGATGATGACATGGACGAGTTGTCGCTGGGGGGGGGGGGATGATCGCGACGTAAGCAGCGGCATTTAAGCGTCTAGTGATAGGATAATAGATGAAAGCGCCCTTCCGGAAATAGCTCATAGTAATCAAGTTATTAATGCACCGGAACACATAGAAGCTTCAGAGACTCCCACTCTCAATAAAAAGAATCCTTCCTCTGTCATTCATCCACAATCAACTTCCTCCGTACCTAAAAAGAAAAAATTCATTCCAAACATCCTTAAAAGAAATAAAATCAATTCAATAGAGAATAGGAACGTAGATGAGAAGGTTAGGTTTTGCGTTCAAATCTCGGTTAAATATATATGTAAAGCCTCGCACTTATTTCCCAAATTGTATAACAAACGCAAGCAAAACGCTGCTAGAGAAGTAGAAGATATTAAATGCCTCCTTACTAAATATCTAAGTATAACTAACCAAAATGTTCTTTCATCTGTTCTCTAACTTCTTTTATTTTTGTGATTGCGCAATAGTTTATTTTTCTCATTTTACCTTACTTCTTTATACCCTTACACCTTATATAGAGTCATATCTTTGCAACGAATTGCGTTCTAGCTAACGCATCATCTTTAACGTAAAGTAGATTCATGCATGTAATTTTTTTTAACAGTCAAGAGCACTACTTTGAATTTCAATTAGTTAATGATAATATGCACACTGCACCTAGTACACTCAACTTTTTGTTTTTGATTCATGCAACTCAGCATACGTCAAATAAGCAATTTGTATTATAATAAATTGATGCTACTTAATTTAATCAACCACTCTTGTAAATAAATTATAATCAAGTAAGTGTACATACATAATTTACAATGCTTTAGTGCATTTGACTGCAACAACTAATGCGCAAATTTCTGCGACTTTGTAATACTTTTCGTAATATTTCACAGTAACTGTAAAAATAAGCACTATAAGTGCATAATATCTAAACATATCTAAAAACTTTAATTGTGTTCCATGCGTACCATTATTTGTGTGTAGCGCAATCTTATAAAAAATCTTCCTTTTTCACTGCACTTTTAAGTGAACAAATCATTAATAGCGATGAATAGCTAATAAACATTAACAGTTTTCACTTCAATAAAGTATTTTCTTTTTGCAAACCATATGTAAATCCTAAAGGATTTCTAATAAAAAAAAAACCTTGTAAATCTTTAGTGATTGTTGGAAAACTACATATGTACTGTAAATTTTAGGCTTTGATAATAACTGCCATATTTGTAATGTTACTGCGATCTTTTATGCTTATTTTTTATAGGACTCTTAATGCGAATTCTACTGCGATCTTTTTAATCTAATTGTTATTGCGTTTTATAACTTATATTGTATAAGAAAGACTGACTCTAATTGTTAACCTATCTGTGATATAAAACATGCACTTTATTGCGCTTTTGTAAATAAATAAAATTACCCTTAACAAAAATTTAATTGTTGGGGGGGAGTGATGTGGGGACACTCACACTTGTATGTATGCGTATGGCGCTCTAAGCGCACCAATCCACATTTCAGTGTATACATGAGAACGCCTCTGCGCAGGCTCATATCAGACGAGGAAGAAGCAGCGTAAAAACTGCTCGCTTGTACTTCAGTCTTACTCCGCCAGTCTATTACTTCCCAAAGAAACACCTTAACTTATAAAGTGTCTCTCATTTTCTATATCCCATCTCCTTCTGCCTTATTATATATACATCGCCACCCTAGGCGTTACAATCTCAGCTTAATCGCAAATGCTCTTCATTTTTCGAAGAGTTAAAACTACGAGGTTTACCTCGTTTTTGTTTTTTCCTTTAAATGGAAAATGATTATCATGTAAAGTCATTTTTCAATGACATAATTCATGAAAAATTACGTTTTTTTCCCTAAATTTGGAGAAAATGACGTCTTTGAAAGACGTTTTTGGTCGTGTCTTAGAGTGGAACGAAAAAGACGTCATTTTTCCAATGTTTAGAAAACCCTGTTGAAAATAATGACGTCTTTCTAAGATGTCTTTGAAGAAGTCTTTCAAAGACGTCTTAGACAGACGTCATTCGTTTTAAAAAAAGAATTTTTTTTTGAGAATATACGTCTTTTACTATGAGTATTTATTGGAAAAATACGTCTTTGAAATTATTTTACTTATAAAAAAGACGTAATTTGGTTACTATTTTTCCTGACCATTAAAAAAAACGTCTTATTTTGTTCTAATCTAAGACACGACCAAAGACGTCTTCAAAGACGTTTTCAAAGTCGTCTTTCAAAGACGTACTAAAAAGACGTCATTATTTTCAACAGGGCTATGACTGAAAACCGATTAATAACATAATTTTCTGGCATTCACTTAGACTGTTCTATACATAGAAATATAAATTTTATAACAAACAATGCTAATAGCAATTTCATTTCATGAGAATGAAAAGTATTTCGTTATCGATAGAAAAATTGTGAATAGAAGATTAAAAAATTATGAAGAAAGATAAAAAATCTAATTTTTAAATTTTTATACAAGAGCTATTTTTAAAATATATTGCTAAAAAAAATCTTAAGATTTTTCAATTTTATAAATTTTTTTTTATAATAAATAACCTTTTATTCCTATAAAATAAAATTGCCATCAGCATTATTTGTTACAAAATTCATATTTATATATGTAGTACAGTATAAGTGAATGCCAGAAAATCATTTTATTAAATTTTCATTTATTAAGTTTTCAGTCACAGGTACTCTGAATCCCCTTAGCCCTTCAGATAAAATATTTAAAGATTTTATAAAACTATTAGTACGAATTTCAAGATCGAAAACAAAATCTAGAAATATAAAAAAAATCTTACCTCAAAGTAACATGTCTCAACGAACATCTTCCAGTAAAGAATGGTCAGATAGCTTTTGTACAAAGCAAGAAATAACATTTTTAAAACGACCATTTTTAGTTATTTTTCGAACTTTAAATGCTTATAGCTAGAAAGCAGTGTCAGCAGTAAAGAATGGTCAGATAGCTTTTGTACAAAGCAAGAAATAACATTTTTAAAACGACCATATTTAATTATTTTTCGAACTTTAAATGCTTTTAACTAGAAAGCAGTGCCTTTTTCGACAAAATGGCAAAGAATAAAAAGTGTTTATTTTGGCCCAATTCACATAACGAATGATCTTTGAGATTTTTTTTATGAAAAATTTTTTAATTTATGAGTTTTACTCGTTGAAAGTAATAAATAAATAAATGTAGATTCAGTCAATCAATAAAATTTTGCAAGTTTTTTGTTATTAACTAATTACAGGACACTTGGATAAAAATATGTTACATATTAGTTTTTAATGTTAATAATATAATAGATCGATCCCAAAAGATTTTATCCGACAACCTTATAATAAAGGGTCAACTCACTTCTTTAAGCATTAAAATAGGGGTGCTTCACTTGACTATATGTGTTAATCACCTATGGAGATTTCTTATGTACTAGGAACTATATTCTCAACACTGGCCATCGAAAAAGCAGGAAACTTTATGTTTAAGCATGTACTTAGATTATGAGATGATTTTAAACTTGAAGATCCCTTGAGATCATTTTGAACTTGAAGATTCCTTAAGGTTATTTAAACTGAAGGGGACGTAAAGCGGACACTTCACCTGTACTCATGGATTTGGCCTATCTTTACATTTTATTGCAAAACTTGAGGAAAAGAAATGCTTTAGCTTGTAGTATTTACCACGGAGATCATTCAGTTAAATTTTCATATAAATTTATTCATTAGTTTTTCAGAATTTTAGATTTGTTGTACAAAATCTAAGAATTTTGATACATAATATTGGAACCCAAAATTCTGAAAAACCAATGAATAAATTTATTTGAAAATTTAACTGAATAATCTTCGTGGTAAATACTACAAGCCAAAGCATTTCTTTTCCTCAAGCTTGGCAATAAAATGAAAAGATAGGCCAAATTCATGAGTACAGGTGTAGCGTCCGTTCTACATCCCCTTAAAGAAGGTTTGGTTACTTCTTGGCATAGGAAATTTTTAATTTTTTCAACTGCTGAAGCTGTAAACTTTAACAAGGTGTATGAAGTGGTGACTTTGAGCATGACCTTCATAATGTCTTTCAAGATCATTTCAATGTTAATATTTTTATTTACTTTTAGTATCACCAACGAAGATAGACGCTTATAGTAGCGTACTTTAAATGTACTGGCAGGAGACAAAATCTGAAGCTTATGTCCTCTAGCCACGTGGTGACGCTAATATTAAAGGTGTTCTCCAGAGTTGTTCTACAAAGTTAACCCAGAAGTACGCTTCTATAAGCGTCTATATCCGTTGGTATTATCTAATAATAACTATGTGAATTTAGTAAAATTTATTTTCTTTGGAGTGACTAATTAGTATTAGTTCCCTTGCCTCTCATTTTTAAGGTGCTGGATTAGCGTAATTCCCTTTTCCCCTCGCATTCGATCATTAACATTCATAACCTTAATATGTTTACTGTAGATTTTAAAACTGACCTCTATTTAATTCTTGACAGTAAGCTAACCAATGGTAAAAAGCATTAACCATATTTTGGATTATTCCAATAGGAATGAAAGCTTATTTATCAATAATCTTTTGCCGTAATTCATCTAAATTTTGGGGTTTTGTTTTGTATACCCTATTTTTTAAGTGATCCTAAAAAGAAAAAAAAATAATTAAGAGGTGTTAAATCAGGTGATATAGCTGGCCATTCGAAAGTCCCTCTTAGTCATGTCTACCGATTAAAGAAAGCTCTGACAATTTACTTGCGCCATTTTCTTGAGCAACGCTACGAATAGAACTGTGTGGATCTGCAATGAATGATAGCATAACATTTAATAACCTCTCTTCATTTGTTGCTGAATTTGGTCGGCCTGGTCTAGAAAGATCATTATTAATAGTGCCGTGATTATTGAATCTTGTAATGACTCTTAACACCGTTGAAAATGATATTGGAGATTCAGCAACTCTGGATGTTTCATTTAAAAGATTCATCACTCCTCTATCAGATCGTATCAGTCGTTATATTTTGACTTATCTTATAAATTAGACTTTACTCATACGCCAATCACAATAAAAAACACAAGTTTAAAACAGAGATAAATGTTTAAAAAAAAATAAAAATAATAATTTAATTTTTTATATTAAAGCCCTACTGTTTTTTTACTCAAACGGTAATCTCATGAATCGAAACATTTTGTATATTGAATAAAATCTGGATTAAATGCTTGTTTAAGTTCTAGTTCAAAATTACGTTTAACTCTTTCGGTCCCGAGAGAACATTTTCATCCACAAAATTTAATTAGTTTATATAAATTACACAAACTTTTTTTGAGGCAAAGCATAATAAATGTTAATAATTGTATGTTACGCATTAACCATTTTTATCATTGGTTAGCTTATTGCCAAGAAGTGAATCGAATTTGATTCGTGCATACAAAGTAAAGATACAGTAGTTATCAATACGAATGGCCAAATGTGGAAGGCAAAGAGACTCATACTAATGAAGCATCCCAAAGGAAATAGATTTTTCTACCTTCCGGCCGGAAAGCGGCAACTTCCTGGCCGTTGCCCAAAACGAAGTTGCCGCTTTCTGGCTCCATCGAGCAAAAAAGTACATTAAAACTCATGGCCAGTAAAAAAGAATGTCTCAGATCACATGTAATTGGCCGAGGTGAAGCCGAGGTTGACAAACATGTGATCTGAGATATTCTTTTTTTTACTGGCCATGGGTTACAATATACTATTACTACGTCCACGTCGTTATTCTTCGGTAATGCTAAAAGTAAATAAAAATATTAACATTGAAATGACCTTGAAAGATATTGTCAAGATCATGCTTAAAGTCACCACTTCATACACCTTGTTAAAGTTAATAGCCTTGGCGGTTAAAAGAATTGAGAATTTTCTATGCCGAGAGGTAACCAAACCTTCTTCAAGTTTAAATGACTTTAAGGGACCTTCAAGTTTAAAATGATCTTATGACTTAAGTTAATATTTAAACATGTGTCAAAAATAGAGGTTCTTATAAAAAAGACAAAATTGACCTTGAGAATCAGAACTAGGGTCAAAATCATTAACACTGTTGAATTCTTTCACAAAAGTTACCCCTAGAATGACCTTGACTTTTTGTAAAAATGTTTTACCTAGAAAATTATTAGAGTCTTCCGTGACTTTTCGGACACATTGTATATTGTGTCGCAAACGTCTTAAGAGCAGACCGGATTCGCTGTCCTTGTCTAATTGAGATTTTTGTTATTTACTCAAGTATTAATCGGTATATCTGCAAATCGAAGGTTAAGCGCAATAGATATTATTATTACAAATATTTATGCACAAGAAAAAAAATCTATTGCTTTGTTTTTGAGAAAAGTAAGTAACATGAAAATATTATAAACATAAACTTTTACTTTGGCGTTACTTACTTTTCTCAAAAACAAAACAGTAGATTTTTTTTTCTTGTGCATAGAGGTTTATAATAATAATATCTATTGCGCTCAACCTTTAATTTGAAGATACACCATTTAATACTTGAGTAAATAACAAACTACTCAATTGTTACTTGGTCGGTATCAGGTTCTACTCCGGCCTGGTCTTGAAGTAGTTTATGTAATGATGGATCAATTTTAAGAGTTCACTTTAAGCACATTTCAGATATTATACACGTTAATTATAAATTGCCTTAATAGTATAAGTCACGTCTAGCACCTGATAAAAAATTGCGATAATATGACGCCGATTGTTGGATAATTTTCCAATCCGTGTTCTTTAAAGGATATTTTTTCTAATGGCATTTTTTCTCAAAAATAATTTTTACCATAAGAATCATTTTTCTGAAAAATATATATTTTGGAAAACAAACTTAAAAAAAAAAACAAATATTTGGAAACTAACTTTAATCCAATTTAAATCATACTTTTATTATATTTTATTTTTCTTGATTGTGTATTATCATTCTCTAAATTTTGATCAGTATTAAAATTTTAAATGATTAAATTTTTATGAAATCTGTATGATTTAAAATTTTGAGATACATCATGCACAAACGACGTAGCTAATGGTTGTCGCAATATATTCCAGCTATTAGTTGGTAAACATCAGAGCATTGTGGCGAAGCGGATAAGGCTCTTGCTTTCCAAACCGAAGTACATGGGTTTGGATTCCAGCCAGGTACCTCTGACTTTTTTTCGAAAGAAAATTAGTTTATGTGTCATTCATATCGTGACTCTTAAAAATCCATCCTTATTAAGTATCGGTTGATTGTTGGTCACGGAAGTGACTGACCATCCATTGATGGTCAAAGGTATTGTGTGTCAGAGGGCTCTGACCTGATGTAATGTGTTAAACGGGTACCAGGTTAGACTTACTCTTATATAATATTAAAAAAAATATATATTAGTTGGTAAATATCATTCTAGTTGGTAAGATTTATTTGAAGAAGCGCTAAAAGACGAGGCGATACTGAAATTATATTGCGCGAATTGCAACTGAGTAAACGGATTAAAAAACAGACTCTTTTAAATGCATGATCTAATAATATATTAAAATATTTAAAACATGTTAAATTTTTTTTTTTCGTATAGATTTCTACGAACTGGAAGCCCATTGACATTCATTTGACATTTTTTCCTTGGTGTCAGTCCACAACCTTCATTAATTTTTTTATATTAATTTTAAATAAAACCCAACATGTTTTAGATATGTTAAGATATCATCATCTACAATATAAAACTTTAAATGAAAAATTGTTTAAGAAAAAGTTTTTAGGGAAAATTGACTGTTAGGAAAATAAACTTTTGAGAATAATGTCTGTTGGAAAAAATATCCTTTAGGAAAATCGGATTGGGAGAAATACTCCCCTACCAGAAATCATATACCTTATTGCATCACCTTAAAGAAAAATAAATAGAAATGATTGCCAGTTCTGTGCTTCATTTAAAAATATATTTAAATACTTTGGAAGTTTTCAATAATGTTACTTTTAATACTTATTAATAAAATGTTCAATATTATTAATAACATTTTTATGTTAAGGGAATGTAAAATACCGACATTACAGTTTTCCAAATTATTGGTTCTTAATCCAAGATTTTTAAAAATATCTCTATATATTACAGTCTTTCATTTCTACTAATAAAAAGCCTAATATAGAGATATTTCTGAAAATTTTCGAATAAAGATAAAAAATTTGGAAAACTGCAATGTCGGTAACTATGTAGAAATCATATACCCTATTACATCCCCTTAAATAACAATAATGAAAAGATTAAAAAAAAATAGTATTTAAACATATGGAAAAAGCAAACGAGCTTGTATGATTTTTCTTCTATATACGGATACTTTGGAACACGTAAGTAGCGTTAAACGTTTTTTATAACGCTCTACAATTTTTGGATTGTTTGCTTTCATCAGGCTGTCTTCAGGCGTTTTTGTTACAGAATATTTGCAGACGCCTTAATACAAGTCAGCATCAATATTGAAATTGTAGGAGTGATGCTATGCTTGCTGGGTAAACATAAATTTTTGGATCCGAGAACTTTTTGAGCTTACTGACCATCTTATATATTATGAGGGAGACAACATTTTAGTACCTTTTGGAACACGCTCAGTAACCTTATTTTTAGAATTTACCTCATGAGGTCGCTATCACCGGGAGCTGTTGCATATGTAAGTATCCGACGTCTGATATATGCGGAGCAAAGGAGTTATATAATTGTGCCACCTGTTGCCAGCGCTGTTATGCCAAGTGCATACAATTAAAAGGTTCTGCTAACTATGTCTGCAAAAAATGCGTACAGGCAAAAGACCAGAAGAACATCTCCTCCATTCACGCACTCAGGGCTGGCAACAGCAGTCAGACACTTGGTGTCCATTAAGATAGTACAAAGTTACTCTTAAGTACATCTACTTCATCAAAGACTGACACGCAAATAGCACCGGTCATTGTAATACAGGGACAAATAATGACCAAGGCATCTCAGAAGGACAGGGATGTGGTGGAGCAGAAAAATTCATTTAAGTATTGATTTTACTACGGTTATGCGAAACAGAGGTGGCGCAGCGCTAGATGCTACCACTAAAAATGATTAAATACTTAATTCATTAGACAATAATAAAAATTGCAATAATAGTGTTGATTTCACTTCTGTTCACGCTGCTCTGTCTGCAATGAAAAGCTTTTCGTCTCACAAGCTTGAATCAATCCTAGATGTACTTCCAGGTTTTGAGAGCAGCTTAATGAGTATTGATGACGGTTTGTGAGACATATTAGATAAGCTAGATAACTAAAATAATTAAGAATTTAGAGGCTGTGCAGACAGGGTTGCTGGATGAAAATCTCAAACTTATTGAGAAACACAGTGTTTTAGAGGGTCAGTTGTCGTCCATAAAATAAATAAATTATTTCTAAATAAGAATTGCGAAACAATCAATGCAAATTTCAATTCTAAAATCAGTAATATTCATTCTATGTTTGTTAAAGTTTTTAATGAAGTGGGCAAAAACTTTTTAGAACTTATTATGGAGGTACCATGCATAGCGCAGACCGTCTCTGATCTCAGTGTATAGAAGCATATGAATGAGCATGAAAATAATCCACATACAAATATAGATACCAGTGGAACACCAGACACTAAGACTTCAATAATTCAAATAAATGTATGCCAACAAAATACGCTCCACCAAAACAAACACAATTGCAGTGCCGAGGGTGGTTATTTGGTAACCTCTAGCGGACTGGACTGGTCAACAACTTATGTTCGTTTAGAGGATTATGTTTCTGCTACCTTTAGTGCTATACTTTTGATCATAACACGATTGTACATATTGTCAGTTACTGTGTCAACATCGTCTGACACTAAAAACAATGCGATCAGGGATGGTCCCGAAGATCTCATCTTGCTGCTGACTAGACTCTTGAAAGCAAACCTTGTGTCATAAGTATTAATAGAAAAAAAATTACTAGTTTTTGAACTGCAGACATTGACCTTTCTTGTTTTGTTAGTTTTTCTGCCATAAGGAATCACTCTCAAATATTTATTAATGAATATCTCCAAAAAGAGACATAAAAATTTTAAAGATATTAATAAATATGCAAAGGAGAGAGGTATAAATTTTGTATGGCATAGAAATGGTAGATTTCTGGTAAGCCGAAAAAAATGGAGAGCATTTAAATTCGCTTCGAAAAATGAAACAGGAATGACTATCTAGGATGACGTCATTCAGATTGAAGGTTATTAAATATTTTGGCAGGAAAGAAACCTTTATGAAGGTTGGGTTGCCCTCTATGTAAAGGGTAATTTAATGTTTGAAATATTAGCTTTTTCAAATACAATAACCATTACTAGCGGTGGCAAACCTGAAGTTCCAGAGTGTATTTTTTGTTTAGTCAAGAATGGCAACTTCAAACCTGTGCTAGTTTCTGTCGTTTATCGTCCTCCTGCTATTTTATTTACAAAAAATTCTGATTTTCGAGGTTTCGTAGTAAGCTATTGGCTGAGCTTTCGCTTTAGTTGGTCGAGCATGGTGCTACGCATCTCAATCCATCGTGTTACACATGAATTGACCTGATTCTTGTGGATAACAATGATAGTATACTTGATGCAAATAATTCACCTGCAAACTTTCATAGTTGACAGAACTCAATTGAAGTTTTTATTTCCTATAATACGTGCACTGTACACGAATAAATATAGAAACTATAAAAATATTTGTCGAAATGAATTATTAGAGAAATTGGACGGTTATGATTAGGTGTCATTCACAGCTGGTACAGTCGACTTAGAGTCTGTATTTGGTTGTATTCGTGACAAATTTACTGCTAGGAAACTAAGCACTAGTGAAAATACTTAAATATACAAAGAATGACCATGGTTAAATGAAGAATTGTCGAAGATATGGCGTAAGAGAGATGCTACTTATAGAAAATATAAATGCACAAACAAAATGGGATTTTTATTTGATTTTCTGCATTTACGTAAAACAGTAGACGAACAGACTGAATTTGCAAGAACTACCTACTACCGTAATAGACTGTTTAAAGCTCTTGCAAATGGTAATGTCTGGAAGACTTAAATATTTTTACTCCTGATTAACTTAATGTGCACTTTGCTGGGGGAATTAGTTTCGCCGCATGATGATGATGAGCATCGCGGGAAAATTCTTTCTGAATGTAATGAAAGTGGTTTTACTTTTAAACCAATTAATATTAATGATGTTGTTCTCAGGATTTCTCATTTTCCACCATAGGCTCGTGGCGAGGATGGCATTCCTCAAAGTGTAATACTCAAAACTTTACCATTTATTGGTAAATACCTTATGACTCTGTTTATAAGATACTTGATGTGATGCAGATTGGTTTCAGAAAAAATCATTCAGCGCAGACAGCTTTACTTAAATTAACAGATGACATAAGGTCAGGTCTAGACAAAAAACTTGTCACGTTTACTTTTCAACTTTAGTAAATTATTCGACGCTCTCTCCAAATTACTCACAAGGCTTAGATCGATAGATTTTCCTGGGCCGCTTTCTTATGGATTAGCTCCTATATTTCAGGAAAGAAATAAATGGTTTCATCAAACTCACAAGAAGAATCAGGTTGGCTAACAACCAGCCTAGGAATTCCAGAGGATTTGTTACTGAGGTCATTATTGTTTTGCCTTTACCTTAATTCATTTTATACTGGGCGCCAAGGACGATCGACCTTAAGAAAGGTCTAAGCATTCTTTTTTCTGACTATAACGAGCCTTGGTGCTATGCTTGACCTTGAGCTTTCTTGGGAGCCGCACATTAATATGCTTACAAAAAAATTTAGCTGAGTGTTGTATGTTTTGCGATTTTTTCAGTACACCATGAAGCCTTTGCGTGAACAACTTGTGATCACCCTACTGTTTTCGAATTTTGACTACTGTTTGATAGTTCTGCTCGATGCTTCTCCTTTTCATTTCTAAAAATATAATTAATTTAAAAAATATATTTAATTTCTTTTGAATTGTATATCTCAAGTGCCACGTATGATTGTCTACGATTTAAAATTGGTATCGGTAAATGGGTTACTAGGAGAGAAATTAAGAATCTAGCAGTGCCCTTTATGAGTACTGAAACTGGCAGAAATTCTTTCCAAGTTCAAAGTGCGCATTTTTGAAACTCCTTGCCCACTGAGATTAAAATTCTTCCATCTCTTAGTAGGTTCAAATCAGCACTGAGGTACTTGATTGATGGCTGAATGGGTTATAAATGAATGTATTTATTTGATTTTATTATATTGACTATATCTTATGCTATTACATATACTTTGTAACAGTTAAGCCCCTTATTGCTAACTTAAATTGAGTGATGGGTACAATAGGAGGATCTGAACCTTCTTTGCCAGTCGCTTCGATGAAGCCAGAG
Organism: Anastatus disparis; assembly: GCA_017163975.1. Lineage (NCBI taxonomy): Eukaryota > Metazoa > Arthropoda > Insecta > Hymenoptera > Eupelmidae > Anastatus > Anastatus disparis. Next base: position 3,707,105 of record JAFFSR010000351.1, on the reverse strand, counting down.
TCAGACTGGAGGAGGTGAAAAGTAGTAGTAATCTGTGTTAGACATAATAAGAGAATAGATCTTTGAAATTTAACTTTAAATTTCAACATAATTATAATACTTTCGTGTGTATAAAAATAGTTTAAAATAGAAATCACATTTAGTTTCATAAATATGTTTTCACCCATATTTTAAGTTAAAACTTGCTTGACTTTTTATTAATACTTACTCCAATACTTTGAGTTCATTTTGTAGTAAGTTAAAAGTCTTAACTGCAACTAAGTAACTATTCTTGTTACTTGTAGTTTTATTTATTTTTGGTAAAGGAATACTCTTGTTTCTAGTGCATGTCGTTCTAGTATTAAAAATTGCACTCAATTTGTTATAGTGGTACGTTAACACTTCATTTACAAAGGACTGTTTAATACTAAAAGGTTGTTTATTGATTAAAAAGACGTTTTTAACAAAATATTTTGTTTCGTTAATAATGTAGTTAATATGACTATCCCATTTCATATTGTACTCCAGAAACAATCCAAGATATTTTAATTTCTGCTTACTTCCATGTATTATCTGTTGTTATCACAGCTGTATCATCGGCATAAGCTATCAGGTTATCCAAAGGCATATCCTCAAAGAAGAAGATGTATAGTAAGAACAACAGTGGCCCAAGAATAGTTCCTTGCAGGACTCCCGCAGTTAAAGCTCTGGAATCGCTATTCAAATTGTTCAGTTTTACAGTTTGCTTACGATTCGCTAGATAACTTCTGATTAGGTCCAATGCACTTCCTCTAATCCCATTTTGTCTAATAGAATACCATGATCGACTGTGTCAAATGCCTTGGCTAAGTCGAGAAAAACAACAATTATAAGAATCCTCTTATCTAGGTTGTTATATGGTAAATTTGTTAGATGATTTAAGCCATCCTTAGTACCTAAGTTACTTTTAAACCCAAATTAATTCCTTGCCAGTATATTATGCTTATTAATGAACTCAAAAATACGACCGTGTATAATTTTTTCAAATATTTTGGCAATGCTAGAAATTAAAGAGATTGGTCTATAACTATTTATGTCATTTTTGTTACCTATTTTGTATATTGGTATTACTTCTGTCGATTTCAGAGCCTCAGGTCACACAGACCTAATGTTGCCAGATGTACTGATTTTTCAGAAATTATTTTGTTTATATACTTGCAAATATAAAAGTATATACATATAAGCCCGGTTAAAAAGAATCACTTGATTAATCATGTGATTATTCACGGGATTAATCACAAAATTTATCATGAAATTAATTACATGATTTATCACGAAAGTTATCACAGGATTAATTATGTGCTTAATCACGTGATTAATCATGTAATATTATCGAGAATTAAATCCCGTAATAAATCCCGTAATAAATCCCGTGATTAGTCATGTGAGAAATCACGTGATTATCAGCTGATATTTCATAAAATATTTTTATTAAAAATATTAAACCATGAATTAAAATTTGGGTAAAAACTATAATTTTTTTTTCTAAAGAGAAAATTCAAAAGTAGTTAAGCTACAGGATAATAATTATTTTTTTATTTTTCATTAAAACCTACAAAAATACCTCTATTCATTAGTTGAAATAGAGTATGAGAAATCAGGCGAAATAATCATTATTTTATATCAAACGAAACTGTCAGTTTATATGCTCTGAACTGTCTTATTCTTTTCGTGCGCATTCGCTTACCATAAAGAAATCAATCGCTAAAAAGCGCGGTAGCCCTCTAACGAGCAATCATCAGTATTATTATATATATTCATATCAATTTGTATAATAGTACTGATGATTGCTCGTTAGAGGGCTACCGCGCTTTTTAGCGATTGATTTCTTTATGGTATGCAAATGCGCACGAAAAAAATAAGACAGTTCAGAGCATATAAACTGACAGTTTCGTTTGATCTAAAATAATGATTATTTCGCCTGTTTTCTCATACTCTATTTCAACTAATGAATAGAGGTATTTTTGTAGGTTTTAATGAAAAATAAAAAAATAATTATTATCCTGTAGCTTAACTACTTTTGAATTTTCTCTTTAGAAAAAAAAATTATAGTTTTTACCCAAATTTCAATTCATAGTTTAATATTTTTAATAAAAATATTTTAAGAAATATCAGCTGATAATCACGTGATTTCTCACATGACTAATCACGGGATTTATTACGGGATTTATTACGGGATTTAATTCTCGATAATATTACATGATTAATCACGTGATTAAGCACATAATTAATCCTGTGATAACTTTCGTGATAAATCATGTAATTAATTTCATGATAAATTTTGTGATTAATCCCGTGAATAATCACATGATTAATCATTCTTTTTAACCGGGAGCATAATTCCTTTTAAACTTTTACTTTTTTTTAAAAGAATATTATGTTCATTTGTACATACGTGTATATTTGCAAATATATAAACAAAATAATTTCTGAAAAATCAGTACATTTGGCAACCTTACACAGACCCCTCAATACATGCGTTAGACACTACGGTACTTTGGAGTGAGTTTAAAAAAAAATTTAATGTCACTTTAAAATTCCTTTTGAGAATGATTTCTAGACTCATTACAAATATTTAGGCATGATTTTAAAAATCAGTTTGCATGTTATTAAAAAAATGTTTGAAAATGATCGGGAGGTGGGTATAATAGTGGGTATAATAATAAAACTGAAGAATCTGTCTTATGCTATAGGACTATTGAGCTTGAATAATAAAAATAATGTCGAAATATTGGCATCTGACATGGGGGTGTCGTCTAAGCTAAAATGGCGTACCATAGCATACAATTTACATTGTCATATATAGAGCAAGTACCTGTTTTTATTAATTATGAATATTTCTGTGCTATTGGGCAGATACTAATCTTACCAAACGTAATTTAATGGAAGGTGAACAAGTTTTCAGAACAGGACATCTAATAAAGTACGTTAAAAATAGCAAAAATATCGGTGATATAATAACCTTTTCACGCAAGACACACAAGAACATACAAGACGCATCAACGAACGCTTTCTGCTTGTATGCTACCATTTGTTCAGATTTTATCCACCAGAGAGCGTCTGGTCTATGTCAGATCCTAATAGTTCTTTAGTTAATTTGTTGAAGTTCAATATGTCAGGTTTTGAGCAATTCAATAGTAATTTGAAATTTGTGGGGTTGACAAGGAAAGGTCCCCACCTCTAGTAAGCAGATTTAGCTAAACCTGCAGGTTATGATTCTTTAATGAAAAAAATGAGGCAGTGTTCTGTTTTTGTCTAATAAAGAAAGAACAAAATATGGCCATTTTTTCAAAAACACATTAAGAGGATATCGTAGTTATCCCCTCCTAATAATATTTTTATTCAAAGTTCATGAGTAAACGGTGCGTCAAATCATATTCTTTCACTACAGAAAGAAATTTTATAAGATTAATCCTGAGTGCGGACAACTCAAGAAATTTATTAAAATACTACGCATAAAAAGTTATAAACAAACTTTCAATGTATAGTATTTTTAAGTTAGGTTTATCGAGCTTGATATCTAATTTTCATTCAAAGTTGATGAAAGAATAACAAGTTAAAGTGATTTTTTTTTTTACGAAAATTGTTGAATTAATGTAGCTCTAGCGCGGACAAGTCATTATATTTGTCTAAATAGTCAATTTAAAGAGATATCAATCAGATAAAAAAAGTAAAAATCGATTCCAACAACTCCGACATTCCGTTAAAAAGAAGCAGTATAAGAACTTAAATAAGCGAAAAAAAACTCTTACAAAAAATTTATGGAAGATAAAAAAAGTATGAGGTGAATACTTTACTTTAAGCCTTATTATGTTAAAAAAGTTTTTGCGATTAAAAAATTATGCTTAATTAGATATTTCTACATATTTTCTTAATATTCTTAGCATGTAACACATGATGAATTTATGACATTATTTAATTAGTATATTTCGATCACCTATAAATTTTCAACCACCTAAGACTTTTTGATGCAATAAAGTTGAAATTAGAGTGTTAAACTTCTTCTTCCACTTATCTTCTTTATATTTTTCTGTGAAAGTTTGAGTTTTTTGGTTAGTGAAGTCCTTACAAGAGCTTCTTTTTACTGAAATCTAAAAAAAAATGTCTATACCTTTGTCTCTGGTGCTTATTAGACGAAAACAAAGAACACGGATTTATTTTTTTTATCAAAGAATCATAACCTGCAATTTTAGTTAAATCTGTATCCCAGAGATGGGGACATTTCCATGTTAGTCCTACAAGTTTCAAATTATTACTGAATTGCTCAAAACCTGACATATAATTTAAACTCCAACATATTATGCAGTATATTAATAGATGGCATCGACGTAAATATATACATTCTTTAAATACTATGTATACCCAAGTACACTGCTTGAAAAAATAAAATATCACTTCCAGTACATCACTTAAATTTATCTTAACTCTAAATTTTATGCAATTGTACAATAAAATTACGGTGAAATTATTAATTTTTATGCGATTTCACAGAAAAATACGGTAAAATAATAAATTTTTATATTTAATCGCATGAAAATTAATGTGCAGACTGAAAGCTTACTTCTAGTTTTGCATTGAATTTCATGTTTTTTTTAACAGTATAGCTAAGAAATAATTTTTCAACATTATTTTAAATTTTCGAGCTGAAATCATAAGGCAGATATTCTTTAATTTTGTTATATTTTTACAGTCATAACTACATCACGATCACTTTCAAGCATTAATTTTATAGATGAAATAAAATCATTTTATTTTAAGTAATTTTTTTAATCCAACCTATTCTTCTCCAAATAGGCCATGAAAAGCGATTTTAAAAATCATGCCTAAATGTTCGTGATAGGCCTAGAAATCATTCTTGAAAGGAAATTTGAAGTGACATTGAATTTTTATTTTAACTTATTTTGGAGCACCGTGACACATTATACAATAGTTCAGATATGAAATTTTACAATGTTTTTAAAACTTTCATATTTATTCCATCAATACCTCCTGTTTTATCCTTCATTTCCATAATTATGTTTTTAATTTTTAATGCACAAGCTGGTCTCAAAAATATAGATTTGTTGCTATATGGTATCTTTATTGGGTATGGTTCATTTGGTATATGAATATTGGAGCCCAGTTTAGCTCCTATACCACAAAAATATTCATTCATAGTGTTAGCAATGTCAGTTGGTGCGATAATTTTGTTTTTAGCCTTGTCTAAAATATAGTCAATTTTTAAATCTTTTTTTAATATTTTGACTGAACTTTTCATTAATTAGTTTCCATAGAATCCTAGGATTACTTTCATTTTTAATAAAATTATTTTGTTCATGATGTAATTTGGCGTTTGGCATGATTGTTCTAATTAAAAGCTTATTGTGTTTCATATCATTGTTTTTTAGTACGGTGTTATTAGGATCTTTTTTCCAAGCTCTATGAAGTTTTTCTTTTTTTTTACACGATACCATGATGGCTTTAGTAATCCAAATTTTTCTTGATTTCAAATTTCCATTGTCGCAATCTACCTTGTTTATATCTGATGCCTCTTCAATACAATTCTCAATCACATATATAATACTTTCAATAGACTCGTTGGGATCACGCATTTGCACAAGATTCATCTAATTTTGGTTAGCAGTGCAAACTGTCAGTTTACTATAGTTAACTATTTTGTTGCTTGTATTTTTATCAACTTTTTTTAATTTATCTTGGAAAGACACAAGCAATGAATAGTGGTCAGTAAAACCACTAGTCACTTTATATGATTTGAGATTTAAGACTCCAGTCTTATCAAAAATATCGTTAATACATGTTCCTTGAGTTGGTAAATTTAGTGCTGGTCTAGTAATACCTATAAAACTTGGCATGTAGGATTTTTCCAAGAAGTTTGTTAAAACTTCCTTGACTCAAAGAATCATTTTGATTTATGTCTATGTTAAAATCACCCATTACCAAGTGATTCTTGCCAAAATTATAAGAATTTAAAAATTTGTTTATATTTAGAATAAATTCAGCCTTAAAGATCTTATGAGATATATAAACTGCTGACAACGCTATATTTCCATTCTTCAGTCTTACAAGGAGAGTGTTTCACCTTCGGGTCACCGATTGGGCTCAAATTTGGGGAATGTTTTCTAGATGCAGAAATATGAAGAAAGCCAAAATTTTAGAGGCCAACGCTCAAAATTTCTCTAGTTACAGGCCATTGAAGAAAATCACGAAACAAGTTACAAGATTTTCAAACGCTTATAGTTCCACAGCATTGTTAGCTAGAAGCTTGTACCTTTTTTTAAATGAAAGCTAAGCTCAAATCCTTTCGAAATAGCACCTATAGTATCTCAAAATATTATTTTTTTCCAAAGTTAGAGCGCAATGAAGATTTGACCTTAATTTTCTGTTTAAAACATTAATTAATAATAAAAGCTGAAATTAGGTCTAATCTTCATTGCGCTCTAACTTTGGGAAAAAATAATATTTTGGGATGCCTTAGGTGCTATTTCGAAAGGATTTGAGCTCAGCTTTCATTTAAAAAAGGTATAAGCTTTTAGCTAACAATGTTGAGGAACTATAAGCATTTGAAAATCTAGTAACTTTTTTCGTGATTTTCTCCAATGGCCTATAACTAGAGAAATTTTGAGCGTTGGCCTCTAAAATTTTGGCTTTCTCCATGTTTCTGCATCCAGAAAACATTTCCCAAATTTGAGCCCAATCGGTGACCCGAAGGTGAAACACTCTCCTTGTTAGTGTAGTGTTTATTATTTTTAACTCTCCAAAAATCAAGGTTTTAGTAGTTTCATTTAAGTCTTCTCTAATATAGATTACAACACCATCCGTCTTGTTAAGTTTACTTTCGTTACAGTATAATTTATAGCCAGGTAACTTTAACAGTTGTGGATATTCTAAGGTCCACGTTTCAGTATACACTATTACACAAGGCATTATACAAAGTCTCCCAATAAAACACTCTAAATTTTGTAAATTTGCATTTAAGCTTTTTACATAGGGATATCTCTGGAACTTTTTAATTTTGAGAAATTGTCTTCACAACAATTCAAAAGTCTATAATACAAGTTTCTGGAGTGGCACACACTTCAATAAGGGCTTAAATTACTCGTTTCTGTAAGTAGAATATGTAATTAAATTTTGGTATCGATGGAACAATCGTTGTTTACGGTACATAATTTTATACCTCAAAAATGATACTTTTTTCATATTTTTTTACGTGTGTTTCTTGAGCTATAAGAAAAGTAACATACTTTCGATCATTCTCAAATTTTTTTAGCATAATGAATATGGTAAAAAGAACAGTTTTAACCTACCCTGGTACATGTGCCCCTCTTTAGGAAGCTGTTAGACTATTTTTAATGTTAATGTGATTTTCACCTAAAAATTACACTAACATTAAAAATAGTCTAACAGCTTCCTAAAGAGGGGCACATGTACCAGGGTAGGCTTAAACTGTTCTTTTTACCATATTCATTATGCTAAAAAAATTTGAGAATGATCGAAAGTACGTTACTTTTTTTACAGCTCAAGAAACACACGTAGAAAAATATGAAAAAAGTATCATTTTTGACGTATAAAATTATATACCGTGAACAACGATTGTTCAATCGATACCAAAATTTAATTACTTATTCTACTTACAGAAACGAGTAATTTAAGCCCTTATTGAAGTGTGTGCCACTCCAGAAACTTGTATTATAGACTTTTGAATTGTTGTAAAGCCAATTTCTCAAAATTAAAAAGTTCCAGAGATATCCCTATATTTATGTTTATAATCAAATTATCAATCTTCTTTTGATTCTCATTGAAAGACTGTATATCAGAAACACTTGTTTCATTAATACTTAAATTTTGATATATAACAAACATCTGATTCAGTGCTTCCAATGCGTGCTCTCGTAGTGGCAGTAGATAAAACAGATTCTGTACTAACATTTATCCTCTCAGATCTCAGTTTGTTCATTCTGCTAAACATACGGCTATTGTTATCGAAGTTATCAACTTTACCCAAGAATTTTGGTACGTAAGGCTTTACTCTATAATCTGTTGTGTTTATCAGCAAATTTATTTATAGGTTAATATTACACACCATTCACTGTTTGTTGCAATATGTTCAGTACTATATTTCTTGCCATATTTCCCATTGCTAAACTTGCAGTTAGCACAACATATAGACTTATTGCCTTCACGATTCCTTGTTCGATGCGAACCAGCACATTTTAAGAAAACCGGATCATTCATACATTTCGAGCCATTGTGACCAAATCTTGCACAATTGTAACAAGGTCTAGCATTGATTACATCATAAACTCTGCAATTCTGATGTCCAACGAAGATACCTCCATTATAATTGTTAACGTTTTTATTTTTTTTATGTCTTCTATGAGTAAAAATTTTACCTTTGGTATTTAAGTTATTGAAATTTCTCACATTTGTATCATTTTCTAATGTCTTATTGTCCATATTATACACATTTTCTATTCCAACTATCTTAATGATTGGATTTTTCAGTTGTTCTTTTTCTACTTTACAAGTAGGTAATGTTGCTGTTAATAATTTTTCAGCCGTCTTCATGCTATCCATGTCCATGCAATTGATAGTTACATTATCATTTTTATAATTTATATTTTTAATCTGTATAGTTCTTTTACGAGATATTTTATAACACTGTCTTTAATATTAGTTTTATCTTCTTTATTCTTTTTCTTAATTACTATTTTTGGTATTATTTTAGGGCTTTCTATTACTTATTTAGATGCATTCACGTCGGCAAAAGTCTTGAATGTTGCTTTCGGCATAGCTTTTTCTTTTTCGAACAATTCTTTTAGTAGGGCATTTTTATCCTTAAGATCATAAATATGTGAAGACTTGAAAATTTTCTCCTTGATACTTAGACAACAGTCTGGATTCACAGAGTACCCATATTAGAGATAAAGAGAATTCCTCATAAAGAGAAGGTATTTTTGATGGTCCTGAAATTTGAACTTTATTTAGAGATGAAAACTTTGACAAAACTATGAACGATGTCGAGAAAGCAGCATAGTCAAGTTTTAAAGAGATATCAACAAAATTTTTGGGTGATACCAAAGACACGATATTTAAAGATATTATGAAAAGAATGGTACGTAATTTCGAAAAATTGCGTTGTCTAATGAATATAGAACTTCATTTTCTTGATCCACATGTTTATCAGTTTCCAGAAAATAACGGAGATTTTAATAAAGAGTATGTGAACGATTTCACCAAGATTCGAAAGGCTTCGAACGTAAATTTCAAGGAAACTGAGGAATAAAAATATTAGCAGATTACTGCTGTATGATGAAGAGAAACATCTTCTAAAAAGGAACCAAAAAGTGTCAGAAATCCTCTACATCGATCATTCGAAGAAAAGCGTGTACGAAAGTGTAAGACAATTTAAAATATAAAAGAGCGAAAGGAGAGAGAGAGAGAGAGAGAGAACGTTGACACCTAGTATTCGTCACCTTGACACTGAAATTTTGAACTTTATATAGGTATTGTATTCTTTCAATTACAACTAAAACATTAAAAGCATGGCGCACTTATTAAAAAAAGCTAAAAACTGTATCTACAGTGGTCCATCAAGGTCATTGATCCTCAATTTTATGTCATATTTACCATAGTAGTCTAACTAGGAGAGTATCACAACTCTAGATCACGGATTTTTTTTAAACTTTGGGTCAAGTGTTCAGATGACAAAATATGGAAAAATCTAAATTTATAAGGTTATTAAAGAAAATTACTGAAAAAGTTACTAAATTTTTAAACGCATATAGTTCTTTAGCATTGATAGCTAGAAGCTTTTTTTAAATGAAAGCTGAGCTCAAATTCTTTCGAAATAGTAGTGATTTTCGTGAATTTCTACAGTGGTTCATCAAAGTCACTGATCATCAATTTTATGTCAGATTTACCATACATACCATACATAGTAGTCTCAGTAAATCTTGGATTTATGATCAATGATTTGGGACACTCTTAAAGTAGTATTTAAAATGTTCTTTTTCAAAAAAATCGATAAATTTACCACATATACTTCCCACTAACTGGGAGTGGTCTTTTACAAAATCTAACTTTCAATTTATGATCAGCAACCTCAAAAACTACTTGGATAGTATTTATAATGCTCATCAACTCTTCCAAAGATTTATAATAAAATTTTAATTATGTTTTAAGAAGAGGCTGAACTATTTGTCTTTGTCTAATGGTGTTTTTCATCATTTATGTAAACACTATTGGCTGTAACTCGAAAAAATGGCAGTCTCCGCTAGATATTAGTATAATAGTTAAATTTTATAATAAGAACAAAATAATTTAATTATGTAATTTTTGAATAATATGAGATCTACCAAAAAAGATAGGTTATATTTTAGATTTTCAGTAAGTCTTATATTATTCAAAAACCACGTGATAAAATTATTTTGTTCTTATTATAAAATTTATCTATTATACTAATATCTAGCAGGGGCTGCCATTTTTTTAGTGTTACAGCCAATGGTGTTTATATAAATGATAAAAAACACTTTTAGACAAGGATAGATAGTTTGGTCTGCTTTTAATAAAATTAAGACTGAATATCGACTTTTTCTGATTTTTTCATCTTTTCGGCGTTGTACAAAGGTTATAATTCCGTGAAAAAAATATTAAAAACATGGTTTTCGATGTATTTTTTCCCGTATAATTCGATTTGAAACAAATTAATCGTATCTTTTTTTTTCAGCTTCAAAAACCAGAAAAAGCGAAAAAATGAGGTTTTTTCTGGAAAAACCTCAATTTATACAGGCAAAGGCTACGTTTTGATTGCAGACTCGGATTCAGCATTGAAAAATACATAAGAAATGCTAGGTCTGGTTAAAAGTACAAACAACTTTTTTTATTTTGTGGGTCTATGTACCCTATTGAAAATAATGACGTCTTTTAAAGACGTCTTTTTTATCAAGATTTTAAAAATAATACCTACTCAAATGTTTCAAAAAAGAACGTACTGGAGCTAAAGTGTAGTTAGTGACGTGGGTATATAAGGTTATAACATTTCCAGTTTATTTGCTCAAGCTTTTCGGTCTGCAGAAAGCTGATGCTTATCTTGTTTCTATATCTTTCTTTAGGAAGATACCCTATTAAAAATAATAACGGCTTTTCAAGATGTCTTTTGTTGTATTGGGATTTGTAAATACATATCCAATGACATCTTTCAAAGACGTCTTTATATACACTTTAGCATAAGTACATTCTTTTTTAAGAATTATTGACATAGTTATAAAATGTAATCGTCAAAATATTATATTTTTCATGAAAAATTTTTTCTGAGTGTTTTTTTTAAATTACACAATTATTATTATACATATACTTTATTATCCCGCATTTATTTTATTTACCATAAAAAATGAAAGTAAAAATGTTTAAATTAATTATTATATTTTAATTCTTTTAATTTAAGGATCTCAAAATTACGAGCAATATATCGTAATATTAAATAAAATAATATTTTTATAAAAATAATGAAAACCAATCAGAAGAGGTTATGACCTTTGGGTCACAGATCTGGAAACTGTGGAATACGTTTTTAGGTATCAAAATATGAGTCAAGCCACAGCAATGAGGTCTAACGCTCCGAAAAACAAAGGTTATGGACGTTTATACTCATACTTTGAGCATAATGTAAAAAAGAGCTTTTTATTAAAGTGTAAATAATCCTTTTTTAATAATGTCTATAATAAATGTACATCAACTAAAATAAAAGTAGAGAGAGCAAGCTTTAATTTGTTATTCTCAAAATTAAGAAATAATAATTAGAATCAATGTTATGCTTATTTAAAATTGAGCTCCAAAAGAGTACAAAAAATCACTGTCTTTCAGAATTCAAATGATTTTTAGTTAAAAATTATTCATTACATTGTGCTCAAAGTATAAGTATAAACGTCCATAACCTTTGTTTTTTGGAGCGTTAGACCTCATTGCTATGGCTTGATTCATATTTTGATACCTCAAAACGTATTCCACAGTTTACAGATCTGTGACCCAAAGATTATAACCTCTCCTGGTAAGTCAGAAATGTTTTGTATTATTATGTATTCCTATTTCGCTTTCACTTGATTCAGCGAACTTTAGTTGATCTTATTAATAATTTGAATTAACATTTTTCTAATGTTATTCAAATTTTTACTTTTTGAATATTGTATATTATATTATGCATGTACATTCTTTTACAATGTGTGAAAATTATTATTTTTGATATAAAAAATTATTTATCATGCCAATTTGTTTTATAAGGAGATTATTAATCATCAAAGCTGACCTCACCTAATGTTTGCCCGACTTTTTTTAAAATTTTTATTTTTATTTTTTTTAGTGAATTATATATCATGGCCCTGGTAGAAAATAATCATTATAAATTAGTCATTGATTTATTGGTTAATTTTTTTCTTGTATATATTTTTGATCAATAACTGATCACAAAATGACCAGAAGATGGTAAAATCGCTCATCTGCTTATACATATGTATTCTATGTCGATATATTTACAGATATACTTCTTTCCTATAACGGAAAGAATTTTCCCACAAAAATTAATTTTATTTATTTTTTAAACATTATTCATAATATATTTATGATATAATAATGTATTCATGACAAATAAAATAAATATACTAATTCATAATCAATTATTAACAATTCATTCATATCACTGAATTGTTAATAAATTCAGATTTGCACCTTCGAATCAATTTATAATTTGTTCGAACAGAAGAGAGCGAGATAAGACCTTTTTCAGTCAAATTTTATGATATAACCTTTTCTAGCTGAATTTTGAGATCAGATTGTCTTCGGAGCAGATAGTAAAATATTCTAGAGATTGTAACCATGTAAATGTATTAAAGCGTCAAGAGGCACATTTTTATTTGAAAAAAACGCGTTTTTTCACGTTAATTGTTTAAAAAAAAGCTTAAATTATAGACATTTTTGACTAATTGTGCCGGGCATTAATACGTTAGAGTCGCAAGAGTCTACAAAGTGCTTATATGCATTTACAAAGTATACTGCAAGTACGAGAAAAACCAAAGCGAAAGAGGTGGTACATATATGTACCACTGCCCCTCAAAAGGTTAAGATTCCGCGCTCTATTTCATGTGCATTTAATTACACGCACCTCAAGGAAGAAAAAAGCACTAAAAAACTTTTAATAGATAGAACTATGATGAAAAGATCGAAGCTCAAACTACGAAGACTATCGTACTTCTATTCTTCGATATTTCCTATTTATCAACCTCGAAACTTCGTAGCTTATGAGATATCAAATTAATATAACTAGATAATTACGACGTTTGCTTAGTAGAAAAATGATATACAATATTACGTTCCTTTGAACCTTGAATTTAGGAGTCAATAACTTAGAACTTAGGAGTAAAATAGCACTAAGTTCGAATTTGGCTTCTACCTCTTTTTCTGATACTCGGCAGAGAGTGAGGGAGCCTTGATGGACTCTCTTTTCGAACTTGAACTCTTCGTGTGATTTTAATCCTAAGTTTCAGAGTTTTCAGCTACTACATTCACAGTTAAAATGGAAATAATATTGTATATCTTTTTTCTACTAAACTCGCAGCTCTTGACCTCGAATTTCGTAGTTATTTAGTTGTATAATTTTGATGTCAAATAAACTATGGATTTCGAGATTTATAAACTAGAAATATTGAAGTGAGAAACTACGATATCTTCGTAGTCAGAGCTTTGATATTTTTATCAAGGTTCTATCTATTAAAAGTTTTTCAGTGAGGGCGTTATTTTATAAATTTTAGAGCAAGTACTCGAAAAGCTCGCTCTTTCGCTTACCGTCTGTCGCAACGTACAGACGTTCAAGAAGATGCCTAGTGATCAAGGCTTAAGAAGCTGGTAAATATATCGAGATGAAGAAGAGGACGGTGGGTTACGAACCATCGTACGATCTCGTTGACAAGAAAAGATACAGAAAGCGGTTGTATTTTGCGTAAGATTGTAATTGCATTTTTTATATACACACATATATGGGAAAATCTACGGATTCTTTGCAATTTGAGGTTTAAAAAAATAAAAAATAAAAATTAATAGCATAGTGCTGAAAATTTAGTGATAAAAATTTTTTTGAGTATAGATACACAATAAACAATAAGGAATGTATAAGTGTAATTCATTTTACGTAAAGTCCACACAGCATGTATGGTTACAGTGCAAGGTTGATGTAACCTTTTTATGTCTCTTGCACATACCCTGCAGCAATGTTTCATAAAATCCTTCTGTGAAGTTTAAACAATACATAGTGGCAAACTTCCAATGAAAGATTCCTGCAATTTTGCTATGAAAGGTTCTTGCAAAATTATATGAAACTTTGCTGCAAGGTTGCTGCAAGGTTAGAAAGGTTGTTGCAAGGTTGGAAAGGTTGTTGCAAGGTTGGAAAGGTTGTTGCAAGATTTCAAAGGTTGTTACAAGGTTTTAATGAAAAGTTGCTATAGCCATCTTGCATTGAAATCTTGCAGCTTACTTGCAGCAAGGTTTCATATAATCTTGCAAGAACCTTCAATAGCAACCTTGCAGGAATCTTTCATTGGAAGTTTGCCACAATGTATTGTTTAAACTTTACAGCAAGATTCCATAAAAGATATCTGCAAAGTACGTACAAGGGACATAAAAAGGTTACAGCAACCTTTCATTGAATCCTTGCTGCAAGGTTGCAAAGGTTGTTGCAAGGTTTCAATAAAAAGTTGCTGTAGCAACCTTGCATTGAAATCTTGTAGCCAACTTGCAACAAGGTTTCATATAATCTTGCGAGAACCTTCAATAGCAGCCTTGCAGGAATCTTTCATTGGAAGTTGGCCACAATGTATTGTTTAAATTTCACAGCAAGATTTCATAAAACATTCTTGCAAGGTATGTACAAGGGACATAAAAAGGTTACAGCAACCTTTTATTGCAACCTTGCAACAACCTTTGCAGCCTTGCAGCAAGGTTTCATGCTATGTGGGAGGTTCGTTGGTGATACAATGATTTTGATCACTATGGGTGTCTCAGCTATACATCTTGCTATATCAACATCTGATATATCATCGACTAAGACTAAGGCACAAAATATTCTCTAGTTTGAGCAATTTTAAAGGCATGTTTTTGTGTAATGGTTTATTTTTTTTGTTTCTTTATGCTTTCAATAAATCAATCATTATAAGAAAGTAAACTTCAAGATTCACAGATCTAAAATTTAAAATACTAAATAGCACGATTTCACCTAAATTCATAAATATTTTCTCTGTTTATTTATATACTTTAAAAATACAATTTTGACGTAAATAATCTTCAATATGTTTCCTTGTACTATTAAAATGTGATTACAACTTTTTCGTAGATATTATTTTCAAATTTGAAAGTGTGCCACCATAAAATATATTTTTTTATATCGAGTTTCACACGAAAATACGCTAATTATTTATAACAATGAATGCTCTAATTTAAATAATTTCAAGGGCACATTATCGTACAAAGGTTTATTTTCTTAATTTTATTAATACTATTTATGGTCCAATATTTCAAAAAAATAAATTTTGAAGGTTCACGACTTTAAAGTTTAAAAGATAAAAAATAATTTTCAATAGAAATTAAGGGACATAATTTTGAATGTCAAGTACATTGACTTTTGTATTCGCACAACTTTAGAACAGTCTATATCTTCTTAATAACTGTTTATTTAAAGGCAATCATTTTGGTTCGTTCGTTTATCTACACGAGATTTGACAGACGGACTAATAGAATTTTTAAAAAATCGATGGGACAGCAAAAATTTAGATGTTTTTTCTGCTTTTTTCACTATATTTCATTGATATTTCAAAAAAATATTCATCTATTATATTTCCAATGTACTAATTGACCTTTAATATATTTAAAGGAAATTAACCAGAAAAATATAGTTATGAATCTCGAAATTTGAAAAACGAACTGGGGACACGATATCATCGAAAATTCGTAGATTTGCCCATATATATATATGTATTTTGTTATTTTTATTATAAATAAAATAATAAAATTACAAGATCTAATCTTAGTTCTCAGGTTACCATGTCTCTGTTTTAACTTTACTTTTTTACCATTAAGGTGGTTCTTCCACGCAGGTCCGTATGTTGCGGGCGCTTAGCTGGGGGGCCCCACTCAATGCATAAATTCTTAGTATTATGAATAAAAAATTCATTCTAAGCACTTTATTAATAAATATTAAGTAAATTTATGCAATATTTTTAAATAATACTAAAATAATATGCAATTTGATAAAATTTGATTATTTATACGTTCCTGAACATATTAGAATTCCGGCAACGTTGTGAATTTCGGTTTGTTATATTATTATTTGTTACATATGATTAGATTCGTTATAACCTGAGAAAAATGTTACATTTTCGAAAGAAACGAGATGCGTGTTTACATTTTTATTCCACAACGTTGTCAAGTATTACAAAATCATAATTAAAATTATTTAAAAAAATTTTTTTTTTAATTTTTTTTTTTTTAATTTTTAATATTTTTTAGATGACTCATCAACCTACTACTTTTTATATATGTTCTAAATCTATGAATTCTGCAGAATTCAATAAATAGTTTTTTATTAATATATGTTCATTTGAAATGATAAAAATATTAAGTTTAAACATAAAATTAAGGGTTAGAATACAAAATTATATCATAAAACACTCAATTTCAAAATCATTATTTTCTATTATTTCATCGACATTTAAATCTGAAATTTAATAAATATAAAAATATAGGTTTTATCTACGACCTTCTAAATTTTGATAATAATTTGTTCATTTATGTCTCACGAAAGAACCGCCTTAAGTAAGAGGGATTGATTTATTGATAAAATTTTTTATAGCACTGCGTGAAATAAATTCGCACTTTTGACAAGCTTTCCCGAGGCAAAAATAGCCTATTTTTTAACAGTGAAAAAAAAGAACTGTGAAAAAATTTTAACTTTTTTATACGGTTCAATAAAGAAAGACTAATTTTAGATGTGCCTTAACACTTGATCAACAAGGAACATCAGTATAATAATTTGATATCTTGATTATTTTATAGAGTTTTCATTGATAATTATAAGATGTAGATTATTGGAACTCATTAATATTAACAATTTTGAAATTAAATAACAATTATAAGCGAGTAAAATACGAGTAAAACTTAAATTGATAGTAGCGTAACATGCAAAGCGAAGAGGTATAGTCATTTCGGCGTTGTATTATAAAATGCTTCGGGGAATCCCCTATTACTACGCACGATTGCTATTGCTATACTATACATAAGTTACCTCCTCACCGCTCGTACGACGCTAATACATACGTGAAACAAAATTTAAATTTATGACTTTATAAAAGATAATTTCAACAAACAATTTCACATAATATCAATTATATTGATTAAAATTAATTATTATTACACATTTTAAGTATATTTTTGAAATTATAATTTTTTAACATCTTTTTCGATTCATCATTCACGGAGTGTTTAGTTTTGGTTCATATATAGTTTTCGCTTTCTTTTTTTTTAATTTATCATTCACGGAACGCCTAGTACTAGCTTTTTTACAGTTTTCGTTTTTATTTTTCGAATTATCATTCGTGAAGTTCAGAGTTTTTGTTTGTTGTTGTTTTTTACTAGTACAGATTTAATACAGCGAATTTATATCACTCGAGCTATAAAATAGTATAAGATACTCGTGACTTCAGTGGCCCATTATTTCACGGCGTTTAGCAGCCTCGCTACGCTCGGCTGCTAATCTCACGCCGTAAAATAATGGGCCACTTATGTCACTTGTATCTTAATGTACTATTTAAATAGAAATAAACATTGAAAAGCCAAATGAACATTAGAGTTTAAATAAAATTAAACAAAAGCAAAATAGCAACAAAAAAATAGATTATAGCTTATAGATGCGATTCTATACTAAGAGCTCGTCCACTCTCGAGGGTGAAAAAATAATTGAATGAAGATGATTTGAATGAGGAAAATGAAACGAAAGATCTGATGTTAGATTCCAGATGCGGGATGAGGCGAAGACAAATGAGTTGAAATAGTATTCAGTATGAGAATAAATAATAGTCAGAGGTCCCACATCACCCCTCTGAGATCTCCCAAGCTGATTCCAACGGTACCTGTCAACAATATAAGCAGGAAAATTGTTACAAAAAACGGAATAAAGGAAGGAAGCAGTGAAATAATTTCTTCTACCATTAGTAGAAAGCCAGCTAAGGGAGCACCTGAGAGGACAGATATGCTCGCACCTTCCTACACCACACGACACGCTGGAGCTTTAAATCAAGCTTAGCAGAGAGATCACAGTCGATTAAACATGGAGAGAGAGGGAGAGAGAGAGAGAGAGAGAGAGAGAGTATTATTTATAATTAAATGTAGTATTAAAAAATGACAATAAATTATTAATTTTATTTTTCAATAACACCGTGTAGTTTTTCCGTGATTTTACTTGTTTCTTCTTCCTCATCTTTCTTCTATTAAACACTAAATAAAATTTGTGTACTTATTTAACTTTATGTATAATACTAATGAAGTATTTCCACGAAATAATTTGTATAATCTTGATATAATGTATCTGCATACTTTTCATCTTTTTAGCAAGAAACACTATAGCAGAGTAATCATGTTAAAATGACCCCTCGTACATAGCGTATCTGATATGAAAGGTTATTAAAAATATTAGAAAAGCCAAAATTATAGACCCCAAAACCCAATGTAGGAGTAACAGAGCTAAAAAAACGTGCTTTTTTCGATTTTATTTTTTTACAACGAATTTCTACATCTGAAAGGGATGTAAAAAATAATGAAAGTGGATTTTTCCTTTAAAAATAATCACAATTTTTAAAAAAACTCAAAATTGGCTCAGAAAAAAATTATTAAAATTTTCAATTAGTATTTTTGCATCCCAGATTTCGAGGTAATAAATTCAAAATAAGTATTTTTATGTATTTTTTCCTGCTCTTTACGATCTCATCATTAGTTCACGAAAATTAATGGTAATACACCCGATTTTGCGCCAAAAATGTTTTTTTTTTTTTTGCTTTTTTATGGGGTTTTAAACTTTAATAATGGGATAAATTACTATTTAAAAGCTCAAAATAACACTTTTTCTATATTTCTCTAATTAATTCTGAACTCAAATTAAAGATATTTGCAGCCAAACACCCTACCTTTCGCACAGTTGCCGTAGACTTCCTTAGCTAATTTTCAATTAATTGACCCAAAAATTTCCAGAGAACTTCAGTTTAAATATTTTCATAAAATAACAGTTTTGGTTTAAAAAAAAATAGAATTGAAAAGTTTGGTTTAAAAAGTTGAAAAACATAAATTTTTTTGTTAATTTCGTGTAAATAATTCAGTTTAACATTCGCTTAGACTTATTTTATCAAAATTTCAACACTATCATTTTGGGAGCATAAATGGTAAATTCTTCAAAAATTGGCCGATAACACAAAAAATTTTTAATGATGACGATTGGAAAGAATTGATATCTTGTATCCTTATGCATTATATTGACCTTGAATAATACTTTAATGAAGATGAAATTTTAACTTAAGTACCGATGAATACCTTAGTTAACGGTCGAGTTAACGGAATCCACAATTTTTTTGGGGGGTGGAATTGATCCAATTATCAATACTTAATAATGAATGTAAAAATGGGTATAAACAAGTAAATATACTTTTTTAGTAAAGCAAAACAAACACTTCTGAGTGGAATAAAATAAACTTTGAACGTGATTCAAGAATGATACGTAATAAATACTTTTGTGATTCAACGCGTGGAAACTAACGGAGTTACGTTTTTTAATATTTTACAATTCTTTGGTCAACAAATAGGATGGCTCATTAATAATTTTACCGTAGTTTCTATCATAAGGAAGTATAAGATAACTTGAAAAAAAATTTGTAGTCCTTTCACACATTATTCTACATGAAAGCTTTAGCAAAGAACAAAAATCGGCCGATTTTTCGAGAATTCACTATATACACTGAAGATCTCTGAAATTTTCTGGTCAATTAGTTGATAACTGGCTGAGAAAGTCTGCGGCAAGTACCTAAATTAAAAGAATCAATCGTCTAATCGAAAAAATTTTAAGCATCCGATGAGGTTTTTAAAATTATTCTTGGGTCAAAGTCTTGTATTTGATAGATATTCAAGGTAAAAAGAAGTTTTATTAATTAATATTAATAGAAAAAAAGTAATAACTACATTTAAATTTGATTTTTTAGGCTTAAATTCAGGCCTACCAGGTGACGAAATATTATATGTGCAAATTATTAAATTAAATTTATGAAATAATTTGCACATATAATATTTTGTCAAGAACCGCAACTTTTTATTTAAATAAAGTTGATGACAGAATTGAAAGAGAAAATAATTTTCTTATCTTTATAGTTTGCGTAGTGTAAAATATCATAAATTATAAAAAATTGTATACTGTAATCTAAGCTAATATTATAAACTCAAGATTAGTGATAAGAAATCATTCATGAAATCTTTTTTTGTTAATAAATAATAAAATAACTCTGAAATATAATATATTAAAACTTTATTTAATGTACATATTAAAATTTAATTTAAAAAAAAATAGTGATAATAATATTACACATGATTTTATTTAATTTAAGATAAATATATTTAAAATAATGACTATTTTGAACTAATAGCAATAAAAAATATTTCATTTTATTTATATTTTAACTTTAAAAATTTATATTGAGTTAGATTTGTCTAAACATGTCCACTTACTGGTTCATTAAATTTAATAAAAAGATTGTCAAACAAATTGAATCAAAATTTTTTATTTTTAATTAGTGATAAGTTCATTTATTACTATTTTTTAATAAATATATTTGGCATTTATATGAAATGAAATAAAATTTTCTAAAATCTATAAAAAGATACGAAAGATAAAGAATCTAAGAAAAAAAGACTAACAACAAGTTATACAGCGGCCGTTAATTCCGATTCCATTGTGTGTATATATATATATATATATATATATATATATATATATATATATATATATATTTATATACATATATATATATATATTAGGATGGTGCTTATTTCCCAAAATGCTTGAATATCGTCTTCCGTGCCGAGGATCGATTGTTTCTATCGAAAAACTATGAATGAATCCAAAAAATCCGGTATAGAAAGTTTTAGACATGTTTCAATTTAAAAAAAACGCTTTTTTCTCATTTTTTTCAAATTTTTTGTATTTTGATACTCTAATTCTTTTCTAAATTATTTTTGGGACTCTGTACGCATATAAAGCATTTTTGTGAGTAAAAATAATATCCCCCATAGTACTTTGGAAGCAAAATAATTTGTTTTCTCTGAGATGTAGCTTGTTAATTCAGTAAAAAATTCACAAAAAAGTATTTTTTTTCTTTCGTTTTTTCAATGTTATTGATGGGTCTTCGTCACTACAGGTGCAAATGTGTTTTACTATGCAAAAGGAGAGTTAAAAACCTTTAATTTCATTTTTTATACAAGTTTCTAAGTGCTTTCATCACCGAGATATGATCATTCAAAGTTGGTACAATAATCAAAGTATGAAATCTGTGAACTAACCACTTTATTTATTTTATATGTTAAAAGATCTAGATTAATATTACACAAGTAAAATTTCTAATAAAAGCAAATAATATATTTACAAAAATATAGTACACAAAAACATATAATATGTTATAAATACATTTTATTAATTTCTTACATCACTCAGTACTCAGTTTCTTAATCAATTTTTTTTTATCAGCACTGGCTAATAAATTCTTTCTTTTTTCATCAATAAACTGGAGTAAATACTGTTTTTGGTCTTCATCACGAGATCGAGTATTGACATATTCTTCAGCTAAGTGAATCGCTCTTTCGGCACAGTCATTTACTAGAACAAGATGTTTTAATTTTTCAGGGCACTCTAAGTAAGAAGGATTCTTTTCCTATAAAGTACAATCAAGTTTTGAAAATGTACTGTCTAAATTGAACCTACTAAAAAAATTCAAACTTTGACTATTTGTGAAATAATCAAGTGTTTTGTCGTACAATGCTCGAATGCCCTCATCAGATAGATCAAATTTTTTCAAAATTTCTTCATTATCTAAAGGTTTGTTTTTAAGTGATTCAACTATTCTTCGTTTGGTACTGATATCAACATCTTTATCGAAAAGTGAAGGAATAGTGAGTTCTGGTGACAAGTACCATAAATGGTTTCGAAATTTATGTAAAGTAGCATCTGATATGTTTTTGTCGATATCTTTGAAATCAATTAATGATTTTATTAATTTTAAATCTTTGTTTGGAGCGGAAATAGATAAAGGAACGGTATACCATGGATCGAGATATTTGAACACAATGAATTTACATACAGCTTATAATTTAGCTTCGTCGACCTTACGAACTTTGAAAGATTTTCTGAATAAATACATTTTTATTGTGCAGATAGCTTTAGCCATCCAGCGAGCATGGTGAATTGCTCCTGGCTTTTTAAAAGTTATGGTTTCGCCAACGCCCAAGAAAATCAAACAGAGCTCTAATGATTCTTTGTAATCATTTCTAGGCTACTCTTCTGCTAAAAATTCTTTCATATTTTTAATTGCATCAGGAACTTAATTCTTTAAAGATATTTCTAGTCCAGCTAGTCTATTTTCATCAGAATTCAAATCAAAATTATACCATTGCTCTCTAAACCTTTTAAACATCGGCATATCTGGACCACTGGTGCCAGGAAATTTCACTTCAAATGTTGCTCTTAATAAAAGCTCAAAAACATGACGATGACAAGCTAAATAAAGCAAATCTTTACCATTAAATCTTCTAAAAGTATCGCTGCTTCACTTTTGCATCTTAAATTCACATTGGTTGTGCCGCAGCAGAGTGCATTTGTTAATTCTATTAATCCCCGATCTTTCAAAGATGCATAAACTGCTGAAGCTTACGTACTTGCTTTTTGATCTTGCAATGCTCGCACATTGATGAGTTTAGTGAATTTATCGCTAGATACTAAAATTGGCAATCTATCAACCTTCTTGCAAGTTATAGCATCTGGAATAAGTTTATCATCCCAGTGAACTATTGAAAAATCTATACGAGTGCTTTGGATCAATTGCTTCATTTTTTCACATTCGTGCTTTTTTATTTCAGCTCTGGCAATATTGATGGATTTACGATTCAGGATTAAAGTGGCAAGATCAATGTTCAATTCATTAGCAATAAAACCGGTTATGAAAACAGCATCTCTGTCAGAAACTTTAGCTTTGTCAAAAGCTGCTACGACTGCTGGAGACATCACATTAATGACCTCTTTCATTTTTTTTTTCTCATAGTTCCTTCCTTTTGCATCATAAACTATACTAGAACCTTGCGAGATCGAAGAGGTTTCTTCACTAAATGATTGCTGTGTTTCAAGAAATAACAGAGCTTTTGATCCTAAAAACTAATATGATCTAATGTGTAACTAAAATTAATGAAGACATTCTTTAATGACGAAAGTAGAAGTAAGAATAGTTTTCGACATATTAATCACTCTACTGAAAAATCTCAAATGAGACCTCAAATGAGATTTTAAATGAGATCTCAAATGAGATTTCATGCCAAAATCTTATTTGACAATATTTTTTATTTTGGTGTGTTTAAAATAATCGATTAGAGACTATTTTTGTAAAATTGGTACTTAGGAATTTTTTTTTTATTTTAATTTATAAAATTTTTTTCAAGTCCGAATTTAATAGTCACCAATTGATGATTTTAAAAATACCAAAATAGAAAATATTGTCAAATGAGATTCCGGCATGAGATCTCATTTCAGATTTCAATTGAGAATTTTTAGTAAGGCAAGGTTTGACGGTGACAAAAAATGTATTTATTTGTCATAATATCTGTCTTTGAGACGAAATTTTCACTCTTAATATATCCAGTTTCACTAATTGATGAATTTTGGCTGAATGTTTGACAGAATTTCATTTCTGGATCCATGATTTTCGAAGTTGAAGGTTGTAGCAATTGTTTAATATTTTCTGGGATTGAAATGTCTTCACCTGTAATTAAATATAATCATAGAAAAACCAACTAGAATTATTACAAATCAAATTGGCACATATTATAAATGCATCATTACCTGAAATGTTTTCAGATTCTATTAAATGTAATTGATTTTTATAATATCAATTGGTTTCGACAGAAAAACTTTTTTTACTGATTCGTCCATTGAACCCAATAGCGTCATTGAAATATCTTGGGAAACATCAGATACATCAGCCATTTTTTCAAAAAATTCAGTGACTTTTGCTCTCGGCTTATTCTGAAATTTTCTTACTTGTGAAAAAGACTGGTATAGATTTTTCAATTTTTCGATGCAATGATCGATTCTTTTTACTTTTATGGATGTTCTTCCCATATACCTAAAATTTCATTGATTACAATCCGAACAGCATCAGCTAATTTGGATTTGTCAATTTGAGTCTTGTACAGTAGTCTTTTAGGAACAACTAAATTAGATGGTAAATATTTGTCATCGAATTCAGAAATCAAGTTAGTTGTTATATCAGATAATTGTAAATTTGGTTGATCAGACGCCGTTTTTCTCTCTAATGAAAACTGTCAAAATCTTCTAAGTTTACAATTGGTTGATGTCACCTATAATGGATAGCCTGCGAAACAAATAATTACGTAGTTAAAATGATTAAGCATTAGAAGAAAGTTGATATAAAAAGCTCGTGTAGCTAGAAATTTAGTTCTAAATTTGGCAGGTACAATACGAATTTGTTTAAAAAAAAAGTTTTGTCAAGTTTGTTTTAAGATCATATAATAAAAATGAAATTTGGGTTTTTCATGATTGTCTTGTGCAAGTATATTGTATCCTTAATATCCATGAGAATATTAGATTTTTAATAAAAAATGATACTAGATTGATAGTAAACACAGTTTCAAGTCAAAGCATAATTTAAATTAAATATTTATGAAATATACGTACATAAGATAATATTCAAGAAATAAATTTCCTCATTCTGAGTTTTTAAATTTATAAGTTAGACCAGAAACATTGATTAAGAAAACATTTATTAAAATTAGTAGATAGATAGCTCCGGGTCTCAGATTTTAATGAAATTTCGTGGTTAGTTTCTGTTTGATATATCTAAGAAAAATCCACAACCTTAAGGTCCAATGCTGACTTGTTTTTGAAATATAACATGTTTTCTGAAATTTTTTCCTTTCGTTCTACTGCAACATCAAACTTTTTATTTTAAATATTTTATATTTATTTGAAACAAATAATTTTGCTTTGATTTACTTGAAATCAGCTAAAATTGTTGATATATAATTATAAAATATAATGTTTGATTAAATAAAATACCATTAAAGGTGAAAATTTAATTAAATTTTTAACTTTCATTGAAGTTGATGGTTTGATTATCAATAAAATTATCTAAGAACTTGAATGATATTTTTGTATGATTAAATATTATAGCTCACTTTTTTTCACAATTTTTCAATGATATATTTCACTATAAGTTAGGCTATTAAGATTTCTAGTGTAATAAATCATTGAAAAATTGTAGGAAAAAAGTGAGAAATAACATTTAATTATACAATAATATCATTCAATTTCCTAGATAATTTTATTGATAATCAAATCATCAACTTCGATTTAAGTTGAAAATTTAATTAAATTTTCACTTTTAGTGGTATTTTATTTAATAAAATATTGTATTTTATAATTATATATTAACAATTTCAGTTGATTTCAAGTGAATCGAAGCAAAATTATTTGCTTTCAATCAATATTAAACATTTAGAATGAAAAGTTTGATGTTGCAGTGCAACGAAAAGAAAAACTTTCAGAAAACATATATGTTATAATTGAAAAAAAAGTCAGCATTAGGCCTTATGGTCTTAGAGTATCACGATAAGTTCTTCATGAAATATAAGTCATTATATATTTTTTTATTGATTTTGAAGCACTAACGTCAAAATCCTTATATGTTACACATATTATATTTGCTCAAAGCACTTTAATTAGTATTGTTTTTAATATAATTTAATAAAAATAGTTTCTTATGCCTATAGAACATATAATATTTAATATTATTAGATACTTTGAGAAATGAAAATTCAATAAAATTGTGAGCCTACCCAAGCGTCGACAATGCAATTGCTAATAAAATTATCTAATAACTTGATTAATGTTTAAATATTATTGAATAAAATCATTCATTATAATTTGAATGATTTTCCAATGATTATTTTGATATTAAGTCATGCAAGCATGACTTATCAGCATTGCGCACAAAATATAAATTTCAAGCAAAGCAAATTCTTCATTTGCTTGCATTATTTTAAAACATGTTTTTTTTGTTTTTATAACTTCTGTTGTGGCTGATATTGCTGTATAAATGAATAACCTGCAAATAATAACAAAGAATCAATTCTTAAAAAATTAAAAGTAATCAAATTAACTTAACCTAAAAGTTAAATATTCATCTGACAGTTACGAAGAAATCTCTGTATAATCACTTAATTTAAAAAAAATTTTTTTTAATCATTCTTGCCTTCAAGTCTTTCTTGTATCTAACACTTTCAATTACAAATTTTATAATTATAAGAGTGGGACACATTTGTAAACACACTTGTAAATATTCAAATATAACTTTAGACTCACTAATTTCACAATTAGAAGACTTGTTAGACATAAATATTGTTACGCACAGAATTAATAATTTTAGATTATAAGATTATATATTATAGTATTTAAGATTATACTTGTATTTCGTTTCATTTTTAAATGACTAAAATTCTCAGTAAACTTTTGTTAAATAAAAAATAGTTTAGATTGTATCGTTTTAATTTAAATTCATAGAAAAAGTTTAACTAATGAGAAGATTTCAGTTTTATTTAGTTATTTAAGTTATATTATAATATTAAGTTCTTTGTATTGCGTATTGCGATTAAGTTCGAGCTACGAGAGTGCTTGAAAATAGTGCCATTGTATTTAGAATATCGAGTTTACGTTGTTCATATACACTAAGATTATATGTGAAAAAATATCGTTAGCTTAGAAAGAAAGACCTGTAAAGAGATCAGCATGAACATGGCATACAGTATAAAATTTGATTAAATACCCACATAGCACGAAAGATTCGAGAAGATTCCAATGTAAGCTTCTTGCAAGCTTCCCGGAAGCTCAATGAAAGTTTCGGGAAGCTTCCATTGTAATCTTTCATTTTAGCTTTACGAAAGGTTCAGGGAAGCTTACGTGTAATATTCCATGAGGGCTAAATGGAACATTACCAAAAAGCTTCCAATAAGCTTCCGGAAAGATTACATGCAATATTACAGAAACGTTATTTAAGAGATTACATTATATCTTGCAGGAAGCTTCCAGTAATATTTTGTGGGAGATTCCATTCAAACTTCTTGCAGCTTTCCACTGAATGTTACAGGAAGAATATTTCAATGATCACGGAAGGTTACCAGTAACTTGTCAGGAAGATTCTCTGTAAGCTTCCCGGAAGCTAAATGAAAGTTTCGGGAAGCTTCCATTGGAATCATTCATGTAAGCTTTACGGAAGGTTCAAGGAAGCTAACATGTAATATTTCATGAGGGCTGAATGGAACATTACAAAATAGCTTCCAGTAAGCTTCCGGAAAGATTACATGCACTATTACAGAAACGTTATTCGGAACATTACATTATATCTTGCAGGAAGCTTCCAGTAATATTTTGTGGAAGATTCTATTCAAAGTTCCTGCAGCCTTTCACGGCATGTTACAGGAAGAATATTTCAATGTTCACGGAAGGTTACCAGTAACTTATCAGGAAGATTCCCTATACACTTCCCGAAAGCCAAATGAAAGTTTCGGGGAGCTTCCATTGGAATCTTTCATGTAAGCTTTACCGAAGGTTCAGAGAAGCTAACATGTAATATTCCATGAGGGCTTAATGAAACATTACAAAATAGCTTCCAGTAAGTTTTCGGAAAGATTACATGCAATATTACAAAAACGTTATTCAAGAGATTACACTATATCTTGCAGGAAGCTTCCAGTAATATTTTGTGGAAGATTCCATTCAAACTTACTGCAGCCTTCCACGGAATGTTATAGGAAAAATATTTTATTGTTTACGGAAGGTTACCAGTAACTTTTCAGGGAGATTCCCTGTAAGCTTCCCGGAAGCTAAATGAAAGTTTCGGGAAGCTTCCACTGAAATCTTTCATGTAAGCTTTACGGAAGGTTCAAGGAAGCTAACATGTAAAATTATATGAGGGCTAAATGGAACATTACGAAATAGCTTCCAGTAAGCTTCCGAAAAGTTATATCCGAATGTTATTTGGAAGATTACTTTACATCTTGCAGGAAGTTTGCAGTAACATTTTGCGGAAGATTCTACTCAAAGTTCCTGCAGCCTTTCACAGAATAGTACTGGAAGGATATAATAATGTTCACGGAAAGTTATTGCAAAGTTTAAAAAAAAAAAAAATACATTAGCTTGTAGTAAATATGAAAATTATTCATTTGAATTTTTAAATAAATCTATTCTTTTGTTTATAAGAATTTTGTATTCCTGGTACAAAATCGAACAATTTTAATATATATCATGGGACTCCAACATTTCAAATAACTGATAAATGAATTGATTTAAAAATTTAATAGAATAATCTTCATGGTACATACTATAAGCTAATGCATTTCTTTTTCTAAAATTTTACAATAATATGAAAAGTCAGGCAATATTTATGAGTACAGGTGTAATGTTTGCCTTACATTAACGGCATGTCGGAGCTGCAGCAATCGAGTTTTGCTTTTTTTATTTTATCGATATCTTTTTAAATTCTTAAATCAAACAAATATAATGACTTGTCCGCACTAAAGTTATATTAGTACAATAATTTTTGTTAAAATAAAAAATCATTTGGACTTGTTATTTTTTTATGAGCTTGGATTGGAAATTAGATATCAAACTCGACAAACCTAACCTTAAAATACGATATATTGAAAGTTTTTATTATAACTTTGTATGTATAATATTTTGGTGGTTTTCTTGAGTTGTCCGCACTAGAGTTTAATCTTACAAATTTTTTCTTTATAGCAAAAAAACTCAATTAAACGCATCGTTTATTCATAAGTTAAGATTGCAAATATTATTAGAAGGCGGACAGCTTCGTCATGCTCTTAATTTAATTTTATAGATTAAAAATATTGTCTTTTTTCCTATTAAATTAATGTCTCATATTCTTTTTAATTTACAAAATTTATGACAGATTATTTAAATATGAAATAAAACATATTACATTGTAAATGATTGAAAATTTTTTACAATTGTGTATAACTTTCGATAAAGAATTTTTATTATTATTGATTTTAATTAATAAAAGAGAACACAAAAAATATGTTATTTTTTAAGAAAAAGTCGTTAATTTAATAAAATTTTATGAATTAAATAAATAAATTACAAAGTCTAAATATTTTTACAATGTTTTGAATACATAAATTTTTTTTTTTTTTTTTGTTAAAATTTTATAGTTGCATCCCCCTGGTTAGGGTATTAGCAACTATAGGTACTTTATTTGTGATTCATGTTTATACATTAAATTTTTACATACAATAGTGGTATTTGAAAAGTTGTACATACTATAATAATATTCAAAATTATACAGAAATTTGTTATTCATGATTAATTATTTGTTACTATACATTATATGTTATTTTACAATTTTGTTAAGTCTAGAAATTCAATCACTTTACTGATTTGATTTTTGTTATTCATTATTTCACTTAAATTGTTTTTTAATTTTAATGATTTTCTGTGGTCACTGTATTTTGGGCACTGTAACAATATATGTTCAACACTGTTTTTTATTTGGCACTTGTCACATTGATTGCATGTATTTTTGTTTATGATTGATTGGTGTGTCATTTGTGTATGGCCGATGCGTAGTCTAGTGATGAGTATTTGGTTTTTTCTGTTTAAATTGGTGGTGGGATTTTTTTTCGTAGATGTTACTTCTTATTCTGTTGAGGAAACTATTGCCTTCTTGCCATTGTTTATTCCAATGTTTGAGGATGTTGATTTTGATTTTTTTTGTAGGTCTTCTCTGGTAATATTATTAAATGTCTTTGTATATATTAATTGACTCGCGTTTTTTGCTGCTTGGATTGCTGTTTGTTGTTCGGGTGAGTCAATTTTATATTGAGTTATATTGATTTTGCCTTTCATATCTGCTAGTTCTCTATGGATTTTATATACTATGGAGTTATTGTTTTTTTGTTCCTTTATTCTTTGTAGAGAGTCTGGATCTGTATATGTGGTGATGTTATTTTTATTTATTATGTTTTTTGCATGTTCTATGGCCTCGGTTATGTTTATTGTTTGTATATTTTGGATTTTGCACCATTTTGGATATTTATGTAGTATTTGCTCGCCGTTAGGTAGTATTATTGCACTTCCAGCTGAATTGTTGTTTTTGTATGTTGATGTATATAACTTGTAGTCATTCTTGTATTTTCTATGTATTTCTTGGGAATTTTTTGTTGGTTGTTCTATTATATATGAGGTGAATTCTTGTAGTTCTGTTCCAGGGCACGTACGAACCTGTTCTATTGGAATTATTTGGTATCTATGTATTTTGTATTTTTTTTAGATGATTGTAAATCTGTGGTAGAATGGTTTTTTTGCATTTTTGTTTTAATTGTATACTATTGTATTGTTTTGCTTTGCTAAGATTTCATATACTCGATTCTTTGGCCTAGTTAATATTTTTATTCCATAGTTGAGTGTGTTTTTTATTCTTCTGTATTCCAATGGCATCATATTACTTTCGCTCAGTATACTGTTGGTGGGGCTGGTTATATATGCACCTGTAACGATTCTCATGCTTGTGTTTAATATTGTGTCTAGTTTTTTGAGTATGTGGTTTTTGGCTGAGCCATACACAACACTGACATAGTCTATTTTGCTCTGTATAATTGCTTTGTATGTGTTTTTGATGATTTTTCCGTTTGTGCCCCAGTTTTTCGCTGATAGTGTCTTGAGTATATTTATTTTTTGTAAGCATTGTGTTTTGAGGTTGATTATATGGTTGTTCCATGATAGTTTATGATCAAATGTTAGACCTAGAATTTTTATGTCTTGTACTGTTTCTATTTTATTTTCTTTTATGAATAATCTGGGTTCCTTGATTTTGCGTTTGTTGTTGAATAAAATTGCTTTGGTTTTGTTTTTTGAGAGCTTAAATCCTGTTTTGTCTGTGAATTCTATTATTTTTTGTATAATATTTTGCATGATGGTGTCACTGGTTTTAATATTTTTTTCTTTTATGTAGAGTGTTATGTCGTCGGCGAATATAGTAGTATGGACAGGGCTTTGAATACATTTTTTGATGTCATTAATTGCTATAATAAAAAGTATTACACTTAGTTCTGATCCTTGTGGAACTCCGTTTTCTATGTATACTAGTTCAGAAAGTTCATTTTCGACTCTTACTTCGATAGTTCTGTTTTCTAAGAAGTTTTTAATAAAGTGGAACATTCGTCCGGTTATTTTATGTTTCGTCAGTAGTTTTAATAATCTGTTTTTCCATATTAGGTCATAAGCCTTTTCTAAGTCGAGGCACACAGTCAGTAGGTGTTGTTTATTTACAAGTGCGTCACTGATTTCTGATTCCAATTTTACTAGACAGTCTATGGTGGAGTGATTTTCTCTGAAGCCGCTTTGTTCCTTAATTAAGATGTTGTTGGCTTTCAGGTACCATTTTAATCTATTGCTTAATATTTTTTCTAAACATTTGTATAGACAGCATGTGAGGGCTATGGGTCTATAGCTTTCTTTATTGTGTTTGTTTTTCCCTGGTTTGGGTATGGGTATTACTATAGCTTTTCTCCATTGATCAGGAAAGACTTTGTTGGTCCATATGATGTTGTAAATGTCTAATAGGCATTTCGTGGCGCTTGTAGGTAAGTTTTTGATAAATATATTTGGTATTGTGTCAGGTCCACGACTGGTGTTTTTGCTTTTGTTTAGTATTTGTTGGAGTTCTTCCATTGTGATTTCGTTATTTAGTCTTCTTCTTCTTGTGCTGGCATATTTGTGTTTTTTTCTTCTTCTTTTTTATAATGAATGAAAGGTTGTTCATAGTTATTATCATTCGAGTTCTCTGCGAAGTTGTTGGCTAGTGTGTTTGCTATATCTTAAGGTTTGCTGATTGTTATATTGTTGTCTATTAAGGCTGGTATTTGTAGCTGTTTATGTGGTCCACTTATCGCTTGTATCTTTTTCCATATTTCTTTAGTTGATGTTTGGTGATTGATTGAGTTGAGATATTCTAGCCAGGATTTGCGTTTACTGTGTTTAATAGTTTTTTTCGCTAATGCTTTACGTCTCTGATGTTCTATTTTATTTTCATATGTAGCCTTTTTTTTTATTATTTGAATGCTTTTTTTGATTTTTTGATTGCTGTTTCGCATTCTTCATTCCATCACGGTGCGTATTTGTTTTGAATTGATCCTGTTGTTTTCGGGATGCTTTCTTGAGCTGCTTCTGTGATTATATCTGTGAGTGTTGTTGTTATATGATTCATGTCTATGTTGCGGTGTTTGTTGTTTTGAATGTAGTCGTATAGAGGTTTTATCTTTTGAGAAACTATATCTTGGTATTTAGGCCAGTCTGCTTTGTGATATTTCCATCTGGGTTGATTGATATTTTGTGGTGGGTTGGAGTGAGTTATTGTTATGAATTTGGGGAAATGGTCGCTGCCGTATCGTTGCTTGCTTCCCAATCAATCTGATGTGCTATGCTGTTTGAGCATAAGCTTAGGTCTATTGCACTTGTTTTATTGTCGTGTACGTTGTAGTGGGTTGGAGAAAGATTGTTGAGTAGTATTAAGTCATTGTTGGCGATGAACTCTTCTATTATTTTTCCTCTGCTGTCCAATTTGTGTGAGCCCCATGTTTGGCTGTGGCTATTAAAGTCGTCTGCTAGTATATATGGTGTGGGTAATTGTTCTATTAAGTGATTTAGTGAAGTTAGGTTTAGTTCATATCTATTACTTAAATAAATGTTGCATATGCATATTGTTTTGTCCCCTATTAGTGTTTGGATGGCTATTGCTTCTAAATCGGTTGTAATTTTTATTTCTTTACTGTATAGTTTGTTATTTACCAGTATTGCTACACCGCCACTGGCTGCTGAGCAGTCGGTACGGTTTTTGTTATAACAGCTGCAGTTTTTTGATTTGATTTTTTGTTCATCTTTCAAATTGGTTTCTTGAATGCATATTATATTACTGTTTTGCTGATCTATTAATTTTTCCATGATTTCTTGGTTATTTTTTATTCCATTAATGTTCCATTGTACTATTTTTTCCATGTTTATTGTTTATTTGTATTTGAGAGACTGTTTCTTCTGTGTCTGAATTCATTGGTGTATCTTGTGGGGTTGTTGATGCTCCGGATATGTTCTTTAGTAATATGGTGCATCTTCTTTTTATGGTGCTATCTCTTACGTTTGGGTATATATCTTGTTTAATGAATCTGATAAAGTCTTCTACATTTGTTGTGTGCCGTTGTACTATCTCTAAAGGGTTTTTTGCTCCAATTAGGTTTTCTGGTAAATTTTTAAATTGTATGTAGTTCATTATTGTGTTTTTTTCATTTAGGTAGGTTCTTAAGCTGATTAGTTTTTTTGTCTAACTCGTCAATTGGTGCTATGTCTATTTGTTGGTTGCTTGTATTGCCTAATGTTTTGTTTTTTTCTATATTTTTTGGGATTGTTGAATTTTGCGTATTCTTTTTATTTATCTTCTGTTTCTATTTCACCTTTTTTTTGTTTGTTTTATTGTTTGATTCTCCTTTGTTTCTTTTGGTAAGCTGGGGAAGTTTTGCATATATTCTTCATTCTGGCTATTTTGTGTTTCAGTTGAACTGATTTGTGAGTGTGTACGTTTATTATTTTTTTTTTCTATATCGGTATCCATTTCTTCTGTATTTTCTTCTATAATTTGTATCTCTTGGTTTTCTAATGAGTTGTCAGTGTTATTTGAATTATTTATTGTACTATTAGTGTTTGTGTCGTGGGTTTCTTGAGGCTCAGAGTCATTTTGGTTTGGTTTGTTTACACAGTAACGCGCGATGTGTCCTTCCATTTTACATATAAAGCATCGAAGAGTATCTGTGCTTGTATATATGTAATAACTTGTATCGTCGTAGTTCAATCTTAAAATCTCTGGTACCTTTTTGATGTCTTCTATTTTAACATAAGTTTGTCTTCGTGAGCTGATTACATTTTCGTACCCCTCCTTTTCGATGCTTGATTTTAGTAGTGTGATAAGTGAATTTCGATTTATTTTTAGATTGTCAAGAATGTTCTCAAATACAAAGTTTGGAATGTTTGGTGAAACGTTTGAGGATATCACGCGTTTATATTTACCTATCAGTGGTCTAATGAATACTTGTTTTCCTTTGATTGTTATGTGTTCATATTTGTCCGTTAATTTGTCGACTAATTCTTTTGTTCCTAAATATATGCAGATACGATTATTTGATGTCTTGGTTGATGCAATAACATTTTTTGGGCCAACTATATCTCCTATTGCACAGGTGACGTCTGTTAAATAAAGGTCATCTTCTACGCACATTAATATCAATCCCTGATTTCTTTCTGGAAACAAAAACTTTTGGGCCACATCTGCATAACTGTTGTTTTCTGGTTTTTTTACTTCGAACGTTGGTATATCCTTTTTTACGGGAGGTGGTTCTCCCATAGTTGTTGCCTTTAATTGCGCTGAGGAGCAATCAAAGGTAAAGTGATTGTTCTTAGAATCAAACTAATTTACACTTATACTATATTGACACTTAGCACCGTTCAAGATATACGGAGAGTTGTAAACACGTGTGTTCACTACAAGCTCTCGTTGAAGACTGACATGAATTTTATTAAATAAAAGATTTTTCCTCAAAACCAAAATTTTACCAACGTAAAATTAATAGTGATAGATAATTTCTACCCAAAGCTACATAATTATAAAAATTAATTTATTTAATTCGTAATCTGCTTTTTCCGTATTTATATAATGATCCCCCATTAATTTTATAAATTAAAAATATAGTCTTTTTTTGTTAAATTAATGTATAAAGATATTCTTTCTAATATAAAAAATTAATATCGGATTATTATAGGAATTCGAATAAAACAGATTACAAATTAAATGATTAAAAATTTTTATAATTGTATAACTTTAGATGAAAAATTTTTTATTAATATTAATTTAAGTTAGTAAATAAGCACACGAAACATCTTGCTGCTTTTTTAAAGAAAAGAAGTTTTAAGAAAGAGTATTGTATTATTTATTTAAGTTTTTTTAAATAAATTTATTTTAAAATCTATATCAAATGAATTTTTTTACTTCATACAGCATGAAAATGTTTGTGTGTGAATAATATATAAGTACATGTACATATACATTTATTTGTATACATAAAAAATATTCAAATTTAAAAAAAATAGTGAAATATGTGCATGTGCAACATAATTTATAGAGAAAAAAAAAATATGTTTAGTGGGGAATCGAACTACCAACAGATATCTTACAAGTCCGTCATCTTCGATTCGCAGTTACGCCTGCAGGGGGATACGCGTTGAATGGGCGTTTTGTCCCGAAGTGGTGAGATTATGCCACACTTACTATATAAGTCGAACGTTCGCGGTTTTGAATATGTACCCACAGCGCCTGCCTTAAAAATGTAAATGTGTCTTTATAATTATACGTAAATCCTAATATGTGTGAATATGTATTGGCGTATAAATATGATATAATAGTATATAAAATAGTATGTTGTAAGTGAATATGTGTTTTTCACAGCAAACATTTGTTAAATAAAAAATACAAAATAGAATGTTGAACAGAATCATAACAAAATACCTTCCGAACGGTGAAAAAAGATAAAATTAACCAATTGATATTTGAATTGTCGACTTCCTCAAAGCCTCCGGGAACCTTACACTAGAATCTTCCTGGAAGCTTCTATCATTTTTTTATGGAAGCTTTCATGAAGTATTTTTGGAACCTCGCGGCAATCTTCCTTGGAAGCTTTTTGTAAGATTCAAAAGGCCTTTATGCTAGCTTCCATGGAAGCTTACTGATTTCTACCACGGAAGCTTTCTGGAATCTTCCATTGAGTCTTTCTGAAAGAAAAGTGCGTGGGACATTTTACGCTTCCAGGAAGCTTTAATTGAAGCTTTCACGGCAGCTTGCATGTAAGCTTCTTGCATTATTCCGTGAAAGCTTCCATGAAGTACTTTCGGAACCTTACGGCAATCTTCCCTGAAAGCTTCTTGTAAGATTCAGAAAGATCTTAGCGCTAGCTTCCATGGAAGCTTCCTGGAAGCTTCCATTGAATCTTTCTAAAAGAAAAGTGCGCAGGACATTTGACGCTTTCAGGAAGCTTATATGGAAGCTTCCTGGAAGCTTTCCGGAAGCTTCGGTGCTATGTGGATAGTTCTATAAAACTTTTTTATATTACTATGAACAATGAAATTAGTAATTGATTAATAAACAATTAAAGAAATAAGTGAATTATTGAATAAAATGAATGTTTGATTAAATTTTAATAATTTAATTTAAAGAAAATAATAAAATTAAAATGAGAAAAAAAAGAGCAAAAAAGAAATTAAAACTAGAACTGTGCTTTTGTGCATGGGTGCGCCCATGGCCTGGATATAGCGCCCTCGCCGGGGTGAATCTTGATCCCAAGATTCCGAGTGTCGAGGTAAATAATAACAGCCTCTCCGGGGTGAGTCTTCAGGGCTCCGAGTGTTGAGGCAATTTATTAGAACCTCGCCGGGGTGAGTCTTGATTACAAGACTCCGAGTGTTGAGGTAAATGGTTACAGCCTCGCCGGGGTGAGCCCTGGTTATAAGACTCCGGGTGTCGAGGTAAGTGGCACGAATTGACAGACATCGTCAGCTCGAGTCGCTATAAAGCTATACAAATCAAGCACAGTAAAAAAAAAGAAAAAGTAAATAAAATAATGTTCTTAAGAAACTAGAGTATAAACATAGAAAACACTTCGTCAGGTGGGAGGAAGAAGGTTACGATTCGAAATTGGCCACAAAAAAGTAACGATTTGGATGAAGCAACAAAAAGGTTACAATTCGGGTTTAGCCACAAAAAGGTGACAATTCGGGTTTAGCCACAAAAAGATGACGATTCGGGTTTGGCCACAAAAAAGTACCGATTCGGGTTTAGCCACAAAAAGGTTACGATTCGGCTGCTTATTTTTTCCTTCGATGTTTTGGATGAGAACCGCTGTTAAAAACATAAGAATATATCTCCGATATCCAAGCACTCATAAATATTAGAATTAGTTTTTCATATTTTCCATAAAAAAAGCAATCTATTGTAAAATTCCTTCTATAATAATGTTATCTTCGCTTTTTTGATGAACTTAAAAGAATACTGTAATAATTGTTTTAAATTATTTACTGAATTAATTTAAAAATAATTTTTAAAGAAAACTCTGATTCATTCTTTTTATTACATATTATTATGACATTTTTGAATGTTAATCACGATATCTTACAAAATTTACACGTCAATTTATCTAATGTTTGCGAATTTTTATTGAATTATAAAATTTGTGAATTTTTTATTCTTACATTGATAACGTTAAAGTAAAAAGATTTTTAATTTATGAAATGAATTAATTAATCTTTATTTAATAAGATTATAAAAAGTAATAATATATTTCAATATATGATTTATACTCACTAAATTGAAAACCATAGATTTATAAAATTGCCTCTTCATGAAAAAAATGAAAACATAATTATAATATTTATGAGTACTTAGATATAGGAGACAAACTCTTATGTTTTCAACAGCGGTTCTCATCCAAAACATCAAAAGAAAAAATAAGCAGCTAAATCGTAACCTTTTTGTGGCTAAACCCGAATCGGTACTTTTTTGTGGCCAAACCTGAATCGTCACCTTTTTGTGGCTAAACCCGAATCGGAACCTTTTTGTGGCTTTATCCAAACCGTTACTTTTTTGTCGCCAATTTTGAATCGTAACCTTCTTCCTCCCACCTGACGACTTGATACTTTAATATAGACCGTAATAGTAGGGATAAGTTTTCGATCCCTATAAAAGAAAAAGACGTGTGAGTACTGCAAGTCATTTTTCTGCTGGTCGTTTAAGAGTTAAGTAGATCTTGTAATTGCGCATTCTTTGTTATTAAAATTAACGTAAAAAGTTTAAATTCAAATTCAAATAATTTTTAATACTCTTTATCATCGCAAATTTTATTGTTATTAAAATCAACATTAAATTTTAAATCATTTATTGATTTTGCAATCTACCTTATCCCAGTATTATTACGTTCAGCGATGCCGAAAGTGGCAGAGTCAGAGAGGGAAATTCAAAAATGTATAAAAAAAAAGTATTAAAATAAATAGTTTTTAAAATTTGATAATTAATAAATAATTCTAAAAAACAAAGTTACTATAGCAAAATAATTTTTTTTCAATTTAAAAAATTTTTTTGAGTTCAACAAAATTTTGTTCAATTCAAAAAAATGTAAAAAATAGAAAAAAAATTATTTTGTTATAGTAACTTTGTTTTTTGGAATTATTTATTAATTATCAAATTTTGAAAACTATTTATTTTAATACTTTTTTTTTATACATTTTTGAATTTCCCTCTCTGACTCTGCCACTTTCGGCATCGCTGATTACGTTACAAATATCATATGCTAATATAATTTTATAGTTTTGTATTATTAAAAATGTATCATAAATCTTTAGTTAAAATTATTTTTATTGTACACTATCTTTACTTTTGATTTAATTATTTATTGAATTATAATACTTAATTTTACTATTTTAATCATCAAATCTTTAATAATTGATAATACTTTAATAATTTTATCAAATCTTTAATAATTAAGGCGGTTCTATCGTTTGTTGAATGATCTAAAAATATAATTATAACATGGTAAAATTACAGTTTTGCACGTAATTAAAATATTTGCGAAGTTTCAATGCAGCTTATCGTGCAAAATTCTATAAAAATAATTATAGAAATGTAGTCCTTCAGCATGGGTTCTTATGAGAGACTTACATCGGGAATCAGTAAAAAGAAAGACTTTTTATCGATATTGATCTAATAGACGTTTCAAAAACGATAATTTAATAGTTTAGATATTAAACTTTAAAAATATATGCATTAATGTAAACATTATCGTGCAAAATATTGAAATATTGATTAATGAAATGCGTAAAATATGATGAAATGCAGGTTAATTTAGAAATCGAATGTTTTGAGTGTCAAAATACGTGTTTTTATATGTCAAATTTCGTTAGCCTATTTAAATTTTAGTCAAATCAATGTCTGAAAAAATCTGCGATCATTATCTATCATAACTAATCTCAGTTTAATCCAACTTTTAAAAATATTAAAATATTTTTTGAAAATTTTTAAATCTATTTCATACATATATAAGAATATTTTTTTCAATCTCTACATTGACTAGAGAGTGACGATAGAACTACCTAATTCAATTTAATTTTATAGTTAAATTTATTTTTAAAATTGATTTTAATTTATAAATAATAATAACACAAAATTTACACAGCAGTAGACCATACATGTATAGTAGACGTTAAATACATACTGTTTAAATCATGGTTACACCACAGCTGATAAAAAATATCAATAGTCCGACACCTGTTAGCAGGAGCTTTATAGGACTGACTATAACGTCATATCGTTCATCAAATAACAGCAAACGTTTCATTAGAAGACTTTTATGTTTTTAAAAAGTTTTATATTTGAATACTTAAAAGTGTGTTTACGAGTATGTCCCACTCTTGTAATTATAAAATTTATAATTGAAAGTGTTGGATACAAGAAAGATTTAGAGGCGAGAATGATTAAAAAAATGTTAAAAAAAATTAAGTGATTATAAAGAGATTTCTTCGTAACTGTCAGATAAGTATTTAACTTTTAGGTTAAGTTAATTTAACTACTTTTAATTTTTAAAGAATTGATCCTTTGTTATTACTTGCAGGTTACTCATTTATACAACAATATCAGCAACAGAAATAATAACAACAAAAGATGTTTTAAAATAATGAAAGCAAATAAAGAATTCGCTTTGCTTGAAATATATATTTTTGTGCGCAATGCTGATAAGTCATGCAAGTATGACTTACTGTTAAAATAATCATTGGGAAATCATAAAAATTATAATGAATGATTTCATTTAATAATATTAAAACATTATTCAAATTATTAGATAATTTTATTTGCAATTGCATTGTCGACTCGGGTAAGTTCACAATTTTATTGAATTTTTATTTATTAAAGTGCTTAATAATATTAAAGATTATATTTGATAGGTATAAAAAACTACTTTTATTAAATTATATTAAAATCAAAGCTAATCAAAGTGCTTTGAGCAAATATAATATATACTACATATCAGGATTTTGACGTTAGTGCTTCAAAATAAATGAAAATAAGAAAATATATGATGCCTTATATTTCATGAAAAACTCATTGTTATACCCTAAGACTGTGGCTTTTTTTAGTGTTAATATACTGAAACTTATCCCAAAGTTTCATCAAAATCTGAGATCCAGAGCTAATACATTCTCCTGGTCAGATGGATAATATATTAATTACCTCCAAACATATCATTTTATTCTTTTTTAGAAAACAGACAAGATTGCTGATGTATATTGGAATCGAGGAATTTTTTTACTCTGAGCTATAAAAATCTATCTTATAAAGTGACATTGAGTTTATATGACAGAGTTAAATTTATCAATAAATGTAAATACAGTAGTACATGGATTGAAATCATATCTATTTAAATTACATTATCAAAATATAATATAAATAAAAAGCAAACTAATATTTATAGTTTTTTTGCACATTAAAATAAAGCAATAAATATTAGAGCGCAGATTTTACAATCATATGACACAAAAGATCATCAAACTTATATCTAACGTATAGGCAATTACTTAAAACTTATTTCTGAACATAAATAAATTTAAAAAATCATTAATTCATCAAAAAAATATATTTACTTTTATAAATATAAGTACCTTGTGTAAAAGTCCTCCAAGTTTTCTCAATAAAAAACACCTCAGATTTTTTTAAGATAAACTGTAAAATGGTGTGAATAAAATTTATAGTGAAGTATTTCCTTTCTTCTATTCTCTAATGAAACAAATTGCTGTATTTCAAATTATGAAGACAGGCAATTTGACATGTATACTTTATGGTTCAACCATATACACTATACTCTGCTTGAGAGAGGGTCTAGGGTCTTAGGTTGGAATTCATAGACCCAACACAAGCAACTGTGTTATTTGAGTATCAATGTTACTTGATTAACATTTATGAATTGTATAGCTTAGTTATAAGTATCAATATTACTTGAGTAACATTGATACTCAAGTACAGTGAGGATGCTTTATACATTAAGGGTGAAATCAGATGGAGCGGAAAATAGACGACGGAACGTCACAAAACATTCATAATGAGATTCTTTTTTTATAAAAATAAAATATAGTTTGTTATTATAACCAAATATTTCAATTAACATCATTATTTTTTAATTACAAAATTGCTAATCAACGTCACAGAACTTCTATTCGACTCCATGTGAATATAGGGAAACAAATTTGACGGGATAATAGAAGCGTCACAGACTTTTTGAAATTGTTTAAACAAATAGTTAACCAAAATAGAATTTAAAAGTTTGATTGAAATTAAAAGTACAGCTATGGAAAGCAAATTAAAAATATTACGTGAGGTTATTGAAGCACTAATAATTTTTTTAAACAAAATAAAAATTGATGTCGTCTATTACGTCGTCTTTACTCCGTTGGCGGAATACAAAGATGCGGAATTGAGGTTCTGTGACGTTCCGTCGCCTATTTTCCGCTCCATCTGATTTCACCCTTAGTAGATCTATATATTATGATACCATTCAGCAAACTTTAGAGAACATACTATAGAATAATATATTTTGCAGATAATACCATTGTAACGAAGTTACCGATTTACGGTTGGGGTGCTGGGTGCTTCAGCGTTCCAGGATTTGTGGGATAGGGTAAAATTAAATAACAAAACTACCAAGTTAAATTAACTGTAAAATATATTTTTAAATAAGAAAATTAACAAAATAAGAAAAGATTAATATTATATACTGCATAATCAGGGTTCGGCAATTTGAAACAAACGGAAAACAACATTGTTCTTAGTTTTACAAATAAGCAGGCTTAAACACACGTTTACACATTAATTTACAACAATCTAGCTAGTTTTCATCTTAATGCCCCGAACACTATAGTCCGCAATTTGTTCGGTGGACACGCCAATTCACTAGATCGTGCCTAGGGAATTTTCAGAGCCAACTGTAAGAAAATAAATTGCGGAATATTTTGCTTAGGTCATAATGCCTGAAATTGAATTTATTTTCTTACAGTTGGCTTTGAAAATTCCCTAGGCACGATCTAGTGAATTGGCGTGTCCGCCGAACAAATTGCGGACTATTGTGTTCGGGGCATAAGTCACGATGGCGCATGTGTAGGACAAGGAGTGCAACTGGTATAATCGACCACTGAACCATAAGCAATCCCCTGGCACAGAGCGCAATCAAGGGTTTCTAGGTTAGGCTCGTCTTGCAATCACGCGCAATCACCTGACAGCAATCCGAACCCAACTATGCAGGGTGGATAGGGCATTACTTAGATTATACGACCACGAGCAATCCCCTGGTTCGTACAACCATCGTCGGTAGGATAACAGGTAATGTATGAGTATATACTAGCGGTCTGCGGCTCTACTGGTGTTCCACAGGAACAGACTGACTGATGCCCCACTAGTTTCTATGTACAAAGCTTATAGTACATGGTAGGGTATTCAGGACCCCTTTTATCTACATAACTTACAATCTATAACGAACAATATACACAAATATAGAAACCACAATCGGAATATTATGATTATTTACATTCAGTTATCGCTGTTTGTAATCCAGTAGAGTTTATGCGCATGCGCAAGCAAACGAAGACAGAGAGAGGTCATGTATCTTCTCTCTTTTTCCTGTAAATATTATCTATTAACATAGCTCTCATTACCTATGAGTCCTCTGTTTTCTATAAACAATATCTCTACGGTTCTTACTCGATTTACTGATTTCATATTTCGATTTTCGTACCAACTTTAAATGAGTATAACTTGGTGACAAAAGCACTTAGAAACTTGTATAAAAAATGAAATTAAAGGTTTTCAACTCTACTTTCGAATAGTAAAACTCATTTGCACCCGTAGTAACAAGAAACTATCGATGAAATCGAAAAAATGATAAAAAAAAGTAATTTTTTGTGAATTTTTTACTGAATTAACAAGCTACATCTCGGTGAAAACAAATTATTTTGCTTCCAAAGCACTATGGTGGATATTGTTTTTACTAACAAAAATGCTTTATATGCGTACAGAGTTCCAAAAATAATTTAGAAAAGAATTAGAGCGTCAAAGTACGAAAAATTTTTTAAAAATGAGAAAAAAGCGTTTTTTTTTTAATTGAAACGTGTTTAAAACTTTGTCTACCGGATTTTTTGGATTCATTCATAGTTTTTGGATAGAAACAATCGATCTCCGACATGGAAGATGATATTCAAGCATTTTGGGAAATAAGTGCCATCCTAATAAATATGGACGATTTTCTGTCAAATCGACTATCAAAAATTTTTTTTCTGTTTAAAACTCTTTTACATGTTCTTTTTTATGTTTTGGATTAC
This sequence comes from Anastatus disparis, assembly GCA_017163975.1. Taxonomy (NCBI): domain Eukaryota; kingdom Metazoa; phylum Arthropoda; class Insecta; order Hymenoptera; family Eupelmidae; genus Anastatus; species Anastatus disparis. The sequence goes on along the minus strand of JAFFSR010000351.1, from coordinate 3,663,223 downwards.
CCAGAATGTTTTTAGATCATTTTCGGGCCTATTTCCGGAATTATAAAACATCGAAATTGGACTTTTTGATTTTTGCGATTTTTGACAATTTTGTGGCTCTAATTGTTCAGTTAAGTTACATTTTAGGAAAAAACTATAGGAAGATTATTTCTTGAAGAAAGAGCATATTTTCAGAAAATTGTAGTTTAATTGTATTAACGCACCTTCCCGATGAGTGGGGATAACTTACAGCATTGAAATACAGATATTGAGGTTTTCAAAAAAATTAATAATGTGTCTCTATGTCATGGAAAATCGAATTTCGAACTGAAACTTCACCCGTATAATATCGATTCAAGCTTACAGCTCATAATTAATTCTTCTTCTACGTACATAAAGACAATTTTCATGCATACATACTATATTTAAATTATATTGTGTTCCATTTCAATATGCCTGCGAATACGCGATACTTTTATTCCAAAAAACTTAGGATCTGAAATTAATTCTCCACTATTTTGAATTGTTTCTTGATCTTAGCAAATTTTCTAAAATCAAACAGTTTGAGAAAAAAAATTATAAACAATTTTTAATTTTTCAACAGGCTGAATAGTTGAAAAAATTTAATTCCTCTGAATCCCATTTATAACTGCAAGTCTACATTCTATGGCTGAAAACGCATCTTTTTTTTCTAAAGTTTTTTTTATTTCTCTTTTGTAAATATTTGCATTTGCAAAGAAAAACGTATTATTATTATTATTATTATTGTTGTTGTTGTTGTTGTTGTTGTTGTTGTTGTTGTTTTTGTTGTTGTTGTTGTTATTATTGTTGTTGTTGTTATTATTATTATTAGTAGTAGTAGTAGTAATATTATTCCTTAACAAAAAATACTGTAACCTTGTCAAAAAAATGACAAAAATAAATGCTTGTCAGGACCCCTCATTTTAAAGCTAAATAAATGAATTCCAAAGTCAGTTGTTCTTTTTAAGCTATGGTTACTGGATCTCAATCTATAGCGTGTTGAAGAAAGACAAATTTTTTTGTTGATTTTTATCTTTTTTTTGACTCTTATATTAGTTGAAATTAAAATTTTTAAAGTTTACAATAGTGTTTTCGAAAGATTTTTGCCTACTCTTCAGTGTGGCTATCTCGTGCGGACAAGTTGGTCATGAACAGTAACCGCTTGACGCTCATTTGTCCAAACTAGCTCGCGCCTTTCAAAAGAGATAAAAATAAATGAAAATTATACTCATTCATTTTTAGACTTGGGAAAAAATTATTAAAAATTATTAAATGTATAGAATAAATAAATTCATACTTATGTCCTTGTAGGCCGTATTCGTGTCAGTATATAAAGAGCATGCTAAATTTGTATTGGCATCGCATATGTCTCAGACGCGCTCTTCAACTTTTTACAAGATTTATATATCCTTGTGAAACATATTGAGACTCAATATATCTCAGGAGAAATCAATATGATATCACCGATCCTACTATGTTTCGTTAAATATGTCAAAGAGTAATCATATTGAACAGAGGTTAATTAAAAAAAAAATGACCCGCGCTTCAACAGCAGCTACACTGAGAAAAATAAAAAATAACTTTAGTTATAGATAGTAATAAAAATTACTATATTTTATAAGTCAGCTGGGATATTTCTGCATTATGATGATTTTTATTACACTTATAACAAATATTACTATAAAATTTGATAAGGTTGGCAACATCGTTTAAGAAATGAAACTATATCTTATGAGAAAAATTGCTATATTACATAGTAAAAATTATGCTATAGTAAAATTTGTTATGACAGAGTAAAAATATTTGATATCTTATGTTGGAATTAATATTATAAAAATAATAAATTTTATGATGCTTATGATAAATTTTATTCTGAATATAATAAATTTTACTATTTTAAATAATAACGTCGAGTCGATAATCTGTAAATTTATTCCTAACCTCAAAATTTTCTACCAAATTAAAAGTATAGTTCTGTAACATATGTAGACGATTCGAAATTTTATAAGTAACATGTCATGATGACACAGTCGGTAACGTTCACGCTAATCCTCTTCCTATGTAAATATGTAAATACTAGAATTAGATTAAGTAATAATCACTGAAACGGCTGGTTTTTGTAAACTTTTTCCAGTAGTAAACCACAGGGTAATAAATCCCCTAATCAAATAAAAATGCCACCTACGAGTCCTGTTACAAGGACAATGGCAATAACACACACACACTCATACCATATAACTCCAACCAGATTAAATCTTACGAGTACTTTTTGATAAAGTCAATAAGATCACCAATCATATACTCAAATATTATATGTTGCATTTCTGATTTGTTTTTGTAACTTAAAATGTATCATTTCTTTGCTGTTAATAAACAAATAATTAAAAAAAAAAAAAAGTAACGTTCACGCTTTCTGTTCTCGAGATACCCGTGTTTAACTCCACTTCAGGTCCGTTTTTTTTTGGTAATTTATTTTAAATAAATTAAATTAATAAATCAAATAAATTTAAAACATTTTAATAACATATTTCGGGTAAAAAAAAAAATTTTTTTTCTACATATCTGTTTCACAAATTTTACTATGTAATATAGTAATTTTTATTATAACGCAGAAATGTCCCACTCGTACTATATAATATAGTAATTTTTAATACAATCTATAGTTATATTTATTATAAAATTTTTCTCAGTGTATACTCATTACAAAATGTCAATCAAAGAAACAAAAGAAAAATCAATAGAAATAGAATTTAATTTTTAAAAATATTAGAAAAAACATTAATAATTTTAATTAATAAGTTATAATTCCTCATACGGCCTACTTCGGACATAAAATCATCTATGTCCTCTGGCCGTTCATTCAGGTAGAATCTGAGTCGCGAAGCGACAAACATTGTTCTTGATTCATATTCCACCTGAATACGGCCAAAGGACATATATAACATTTATGTTATAGTATGTCGTATTCGGTAGAATACCCGTGGAGCTAGCTAAATGGGTATTGGGGTGTCATACCGCCCTGCTCGTAGCTAAAGTATATTCAATTAGCAATACATTATACAATGTCGTATACGACTTTAAAATACTTTATAGTATGGAATATTATTGCATACGCCACACTATATTGAAGTGTATTGGCAAATATTCTACAGTCTTGTTGAAGAATGTTCGGAGCAAAACACTAAAATATGTTTTTAGAAGGGTAGTAGAGTCAGCGCGCTGCTACAAGTAAGACAAAGACAGATAAAGAAGAGCGCAGTTAAAAGTAAGCTATAGTTCTCCGTCGGCGTCGTTCGGTCGTTTCCGTAATTCGTCATCGGCTCTCTCTCTGTCGCATAGGCAGAAGTATACCAGCACCGCTCAGTTCTTTGTGCGCATTCTTGAAATAAATAGAATTTCAAATTCTTCAATTAAATAGTCTGAAAATTTATATTTTATTATAATGTTTTTTTATTTGTATTTAATCTTTTTATAGTCCCTCATACGACCTACGATAACATAAAATCATCTACCCAACTTGGGCTAACGAAGGATACATATGATCTCGACTAATGTTTTATAGCTTGAACAGCAGTCAGTCTCGGGCTAAAGCCCTCGACCGACTACTGCTCAAGCTAAAAACATTAGTCTCGCTCATATAAATACTTCGTAAGCTCAAGTTGGGTATATAACTAATATATATGTTACATCCGCATAATCACAGATGTATGAAAAATCCTTTTTGTGATAAAAATCTTTTTATTATTTCTATCTATTTTCAATTAATTTTTCTTTATATTGCTATAGACAGATCATTATGTTTATTTGCATTTCTCTCTCCGAATAACATTAATAAATACATATAAGTAAATAAATAAATCTTTTAGTGATAAGGAATATGCTGTATTAAAAAATAAATTTAATTTCTTGTAATAGTCTTAAGAGAAGAAGAGTAAGTTCGCGCGCCGTATACACTACCTCAGCATTTTTAGGCGTGATAAGAAGATATCCTCTGTCACCGAATGTGAGATTTTAAAGAGTTTCTCACGGCCGAACTGACCAATGGGACTCTTTTAAATTTTGACAAACTTGCATTTTTATTTCTATATTTGTACCTTTTTTGCAGAGAAAAATAATTTTAGTAAGTCAGTCTGCAGTCAGTTCTCCCGAGTAACAGTACAAGCAAAAGAGAGAATCTCAATAAAAAAAAACTTGTAAACTCACGCCGAATTCTACTACGCTATTAGTTTTTTTATCTTGTTGCTTCTTAAATTGATTTCTTTTACAAAAAAAATCAAGCAACGCAAATTCGGAAGGCGCTTGAATTAACGAGTTATTTTCTTTTTCTCTGGTTTATCTCTCAATATAAGCGACGTACTGTGTTTAAAATATTTCTACAAAGTCTAATCACAACGAGTCAATTATAAATAAAAAGGGGAATTTTAACAAAAAAAAAGGAACTGCGCGACTCACCTCTTTTGCGATTGAATTAAATGAAACAAATTAAATCACCAACATTCTGTACGCAAATAATAAACCGATCTCTGGAGAAAAAGGACATTTCTTTGGAAATTTTACCAATCAATTTAACAATAAGAATAAGTAAACGAATTGCGCAAACGATTAAAAAATTATAATTACAAAATATTCGCTAGTAACACGGTAAGCGACGGTGACAATGTGCGACATAGTACCTACGAGACTTACGCTAAGCCCGAAGAAGCTCCGCGCAACATGGTAGGCACAAGTCTTACAAAAGAAGAAATTGAAATATCAGATAACGAAAGCACAGAAACCACTGAAGAAGATATAATAATTCGAGATTTTCTTTCAGGTGCAAATTTTCTGGACTATATCGAAATAAATCAGGTGAATCAACCAATAGAAACTTATGTAAATTACTCTGATATAGAATCATGTATTAACAGAACTATTTTAGACATAAATACTGTCACTGAATTTTACGTCAAGCCATATAAAAAGGATAATCGAAGTTCAAAACACAAAAATTTTGAGCGAGTATACAATGCTAACGTCAAAAACAGAACAGAATGTATATTAAACAACATACCTAAGAACCATATAGCAGAAGAAAACAAAGCAAGGCTGCAGAAGCTCATTGAAAAAACTGCCGATGTTTTCCATTTAAAGGGAGAACCCCTTTCTGTCACTAACATAATCGAACATAAAATCAAAACCTACGACGAAGAACCAGTGAATGTAAGACAGTATCCAATACCTCAAAAATTGCAAAAAGTCGTTTACGAGCAAATAAGTAAATTGTTAGAATCAGATATAATCGAAAAAAGTGAATCGCCTTTTAACAGCCCTCTCTGGGTTGTCAAAAAGAAAGACGATGTCGACAGGAAGCCACAATGGAGAGTTGTAGTCGATTTCCGAAAATTAAATGAGAAGATCAAGCCATATCCACATCCAATCCCATATATTACACATTTAGTTGAGCAGCTCGGTGGGGCTCGCTATTTCATCGTCGTGGATATGTACTCAGGTTTCCATCAGGTGATGATTAGAGAAGAAGACCGAGAGAAAACCACCTTTTCTACTCCTTATGGTCACTTTCACTTCAAAAGAATGCCTTTCGGAATTCGAACAGTAGCAAGTACTTTTCAAGAATTGACCAATAAAGTATTAGGGCATAAACCGTCAGATCTAAGCTCGAAAGGAAAAGGAAAGCTGGGATATATTGATGACGTCATACTATTTGCAGAAAATCTAAACAATCTAGACGAATTATTTTTGGAATTTACAGAGACTTTAAGGAAATCTAACCTGAAGTTAAATCCCTTAAAGTGCCAATTTTACGAAACATCAGTGACATTCCTTGGTCACGAGATTAGTCATAAAGGCATGAGACCAGACCCAAGTAAGACCCAAGCTGTTGAAAAATTCCCTCGTCCACGAAATGTCAAGAGAATACGCCAATTTTTTGGTCTGTGCGGATATTATCGACGTTTCATCCCAAATTTTGCAACGAACGCAAAGCTATTGACGAACCTTTTGAAGAAAGCAGTAGCTTTCAATGGGTCAGATGAACAGGAAATAGCTTTTGAGACGCTCAAAAACTACCCAATTAATGAACTAATTTTGCAACATCCAAACTTCGAAGAGGAATTCTTCGTAACAACAGACGCCTCAGACTACGCAGTCGATGGTGTCCTATCTTAAAGGAAGGAAAATTCAGATTCACCTGTAGCTTATGCAAGCCGATTGCTTACAAAAACCGAGATGAATTATAGCACTATCAAAAAGGAACTATTCGCAATACGATTTTGCGGTAATCAATTCGACTATGGTCTGATTGGCCGACATTTCACCTTTATAACTGACCACCAATCTCTCGTTGGGCTGCACAAAATAAAGAATTGTACATCTAAATTAAAAAAATGGTATTTTGAATTAAGAGAAAAATTTGACTTTACAATCAAATATGGGAAAAATTAATTTCGTGGCCGACGCGTTATCACGTAACCGGATAACGAAGTGCAAAACATATGCGAATCGAAAACTAAAGAAATCATTAAGATAACGTCCGAGGAAAACACATGTAAACTGGTATATGAAATAAACGCTATAGAGTCAATCGCAACTGAAACACTGTTTAAAAAGAATGACTTTCTAGCAGTAAATAACAGTAAGGACAGTTTTTATTTGTGCCAAAGCAAACAGTGCATTAAATCAAATAATAAAGTAATATCTATACGATGGTTAATGCGCCAAGGCGGAGACGAACATATATATTCTTTTGACTATGACGACAAGATACCCTTCAACAGCATACTAACAAGCGTAAAATTGACTAAAATCAAGCAAAACAGATATCAACTACCAGCCGACCAACTGTCACGGACGCTAGACATCCTTAAGAAATCTTTAGAAGCTACCGCGAACAAACCACCCGAAGACGCTCACGCAAGTGACGAAGCTATGAACGAAAATACAAATATTTCTGAGTATCATCAATCGCTTAGGGACGAATTACATTCAAATACGTCCAGGGCGAATGAAGCTCCTCTGTCTGTTGAATATGAGATAAGCCGAGACGAGTTAAATCGACTTTGACCATCACGAAATATAATTGAAAGGAGAGATAATTTTCTCATGTCAAAAGACAATTTGACCTATTTTATAACACAAAAAATCAACCTCTCGATTCAGGAGCATTTTTTCTGCAAGAAGAACAGAAACTTCCTCCCCTGCAAGATATTGCCCTTGCAAGAGCGAAAGTCACTGAAAATGATAAAAAAATTCTGATAGTTTTACTAATTAAAGAAAATCTGCATATACAAACAGACAGAGAAATTTTCAAAGATGCCATTCTTTCATTACTAGACGTATGTCAAACAACATCTTTGGTATCTTTGAGAATTTTAAAAACTGAACAGATAGACGACATCTTGTGGAGTGAAATCGTCGATCTGTTGAAAGATATATTTTCAGGTTCCTAAAATAAGTTAATAATTTGTAAAAATCTGATAAAAATACCAGAAGTAAATCTACGTGAAGAAATTATACGCGAAATTCATGAATCGCCAATCAACGGCCATAAAGGTATAACAAAGACGTATAATCGAATTAGACAACATTATTTCTGGCCAAATATGAGAGCGGGAATCCAAAATTTTATTAACACTTGCCGCATTTGTCAACTAAATAAACTTGTTAGAAATAAGGTTAGGCAGCCTATGGTGTTGACAGACACCCCGGGTTCTAGCTTCGAAAAAATTTTGTTAGATATTGTAGGTCCATTGGATAAGACCAGAAATAGGAACATGTATATTTTAACAATGCAAGATTTACTAACGAAATTTTGTATACCTGCTTACTTAGATTCGATCACATCAACGGCAATCGCCGATGCTTTTCTGAAACGATTTGTTTTTATTCACGGGTCTCCAAAGATAGTTCTGATGGACCAAGGTAAGAACTTTATTAGTTCATTAATAAAAAACGTCGCGAAAATGTGTAAAATCAAAACATGTACAAACACCGCATTTCGCCCTTAATCCAATGGATCTATTGAGCAAATGCATCATTCCTTAAAGGAATGGCTAATGAATCATGTATCAAATATACGACAATGGGATAAATGGTGTGAATGTGCAACATTTTCTTACAATACCAGCGTTCATGAAGGAACGAAGTTCACCCCTTATGAATGCGTATACGGGAAGATAGCTCGTGTTCCATCAACGAGGGCGGTATTGGGAGAAAATACTACAGATACTTATTATGACTATCCAACTAGATTAAGATCAAAATTGTTAGAAATACACGAACTAGCTAGACAAAATCTGAACAACGCAAAGAGATGTTCTAAAGAATATTATGATAGAAAGTTAAACCCATGTCATTTCAAAGTTAATGATCGTGTAATGCTATTAACAGAACCTAGGAAGGGTAAATTTCAACCGCAATATACCGGGCCACATAAAATTCTCGAAATTTTAGATGACGGTAGAAACATTAAGATTTCTTTTAAGAATACTACTAAAATTGTACATCCAAATAAACTGCGCAAAACTAAGATCCGAAAGTTCGATCAATAATGATCAGAGCTCTACATCTGACTAAGAATTTCTTAAAGTGAATACATACAACAATTATTAGCATAGATTCGCGTATTATTATTTTTTTTGTATATTTCTTTATGGTATGTACACATGTTTTCTTTTATGCAATAACGAATAAGAAGAATTTAATAAAAGTTGGTGAATTCACTTTATTTAATCACGCATCCATAAAGTTAATCTTCATATTTTTGTACAAATGCTTATAATTTCAATCAATTGCGTGATGCGACAGCCATGTCTGTACTAGCGTGAAAAAAACAGTCTGCGCATAATTTCATGTTAATTTTCTCTGTTATAGGAGGACGAACTGCAATTTAATGCTCTTTTTATGCGCTTATATTCGAATGGCCGCCACCTTTACGGCATATGAATGCGGATCTGCCACCCCCAACATAACAGCAATAGCGCTCACAGACTACGGAGACTGTCGGAGACTGCGTACCATCTAACGCAGAACCTTCTCAAGAAGAAATCTACTTACAGCTACTTCAACATACCCAATATTTCAAGGTCCAAGCTTACTAATGTAGAATAAAGGCAGAACAGGAAATTACGTATTGTGGTATGCATTCGCACAACTCAAAAGTAAAAGGGGGCTCTACCACCTTCATGGAGCTGGCAACAAGAGAAGCATGCGAAGATCTCGTTAGGTATAACCAATATAAATATGGACGCTCCATAGTAAATAATCTATTGGTGAACGCGACCAATAGAAGGACTATCACAGTCACCGGAAGATTGGATGCAAACGGATATTGTGAGGGTACAACTTACAATGATAATACGAAAATATGAATACGAAAAAGTAGTCGTAATAACGAAATTGGAGATCAAAGCAACAGACTACGAGGTCACCGTAGATAAAAAAAAGAATATTGTGATTCTAATCACCGGAACTCGATGCAGCTACACCAGCGGTGGATGCATTGACGAGGAAGAAAGCTGCATTTTCTGGACTTCAGTAATGGGATCTACATGTAAGTTCGATGAGTTCACCATCCTATATGAAGGTATAGGGACACGTATGGTTGATAACGATTCGAACGCTCCCGTTATCTACTTTGATAATTCAACTAGAAAGATAAATTTCGGTCTAATCAAAACTGGAGAAGAGACGCTATGCGGATATAAATTGTTTAAAACGGACCAAACAGAACTATTCATTTTAGAAACCACAAGAGGCAAATCATTCACCACCCCAAAAAGCTTGGAGGTACCAGATATCATCCTCACTACATATTTCAATGCAAAAATAATGAATCTCGGAAGACATCTAGATAAACAACTATATCGTAACATAGTTCTATACAGATGTATATTGGAGAAGCAAATCATAGAAAATGCTCTGCCTCTGGCGTTCTCGAACCCAGACCTTTTTGCCCTAAAGGTTATGAAGAAGCCAGGTTACTTAGCAATAACAGCAGAAGAGGTCGCCCACATCATTCAATGCGTACCACGGTCCTGCAAAATAAGAAAAACAGACTTATGCTACTACAAAGTACCAGTAGTCTGTGATGACGAAGCTTACTTCGCCAAACCTATCAGCAAGGTGCTAGCATAGATAGGAACAGCCAGAGATTGCAATATACCAAGTATCTTTAAAATCAATGAGAATGGTTTAAAATCCACTTTACGGCCACGGAGGTAAACCTACCGCAATTTTTGAAACCGTTTGTTCAGTCGACCTGGAAACATGCCAGCATCTCGGAAGTCTTGGCGAATGGAATATATACACCAGAAGACCTAGAAAATTTACGTAAACATTCGATATTTCCAGCCAGAAAACTTGCAATGCCTGAAGCAATAGCTAGACGGTTCAACGACATAGAAGCAAGAACGCGCTCTGTAAAGTTTAGCAACCCATTGACGCTTGAAGAAATGAAAACGATGATGGAATCCACGTTTTAATAAAATGTAGGATGGATTCCAAAAGTTTGGCCAAATCTTGGCAGGGATACTAATGATCATACTGATATGCCAAGTAATCAAACTAATTTTCGATACGATGATCCGCGGGTACACACTCTACACGGTGTACGGATGGAATACAAGATTCTTGGGAGCCATTTTCGGCTCGATAACACATTTGCTTACAAGCCTGGCTAAGCCTGAACGTACAGAGAAGGATAAAACGTCAGAACACGGAACAGCCACCGGGTAGACGGAATCGTTAAATCCGCCAAGAAGAGAACTCAGCAGATCCAACTCTATGTTATCAAGAAAAACCATCCGAGACATCGAGCTCAAACTGTTGGGAACCCCAAAGCAAAACAATTAAAATCTTATTGCTTTGTTTTCACGGTGAAGGTGTTACATCCGCATAATCACGGATGTATGAAAAATCATTTTTAGGCGTGATAAGAAGATATCCTCTGTCACCGAATGTGAGATTTTAAAGAGTTTCTCACGGCCGAACTGACTAATGGGACTCTTTTAAATTTTGACAAACTTGCATTTTTATTTCTAGATTTGTACCTTTCTTGCAGAGAAAAATAATTACAGTAAGTCAGCCTGCAGTCAGTTCTCCCGAGTAACAGTACATGCAAAAGAGAGAACCTCAATAAAAAAAAACTTGTAAACTCACGCCGAATTCTACTACGCTATTAGTTTTTTTTCTTGTTGCTTCTTGAATTGATTTCTTTCACAAAAAAAATCAAGCAACGCAAATTCGGATCGCGCTTAAATTAACAAGTTATTTTCTTTTTCTCTGGTTTATCTCTCAATATAAGCGACGTACTGTGTTTAAAATATTTCTACAAAGTTTAATCACAACGTGTCAATTATAAATAAAAAGGGGAATTTTAACAAAAAAAAAAGAACTGCGCGACTCATCTCTTTTGCGAATAAATTGTGGCAACCTTGGGGATCAGGAGGTTGCACTAAATTTATTAATATATATAAGCTGTAATTTATTAAGTAACAAGAAAAAAGAGAAACTTTAATTAAGAAATTTGTACAGTAATCGTACGCTCGCTCAAAATGGACCCCAGCCGCGTATAGCGTACGCGACGCCGCTTGCTCTAATTAAATAACTATTGGCACGACGAAAAGCAAATATTACAAAAACCTAAGCTAAAAGGGACACGAGCAATAAACACACAAAAAATGAAAGAATTAGAAAAGCACGAAGGGAATATATGCAATAGAACGCGCACGCGATCGCCCGGCACACACGTCGTAAAAGACAGAAAGAAATTATATTATTTCTATTTAGCAATCGTGCACTCGCAACAATTTTAAGCACAATAAAATAACTTTGAGAATAGTGAATTTATCTATTCTCGCTCACTCAAGCTTACGATATTCGCACACACAAAATTAATACTACGCGATATCGCAAGTCGCTCGCTCTTTACCGGATGCCGGCGACAGAAGGAATAATAATGGTATTCCTTCTTGCCTATGCTCAGCTTCAGCTCTCTTGCTGTACGCTGCGCGCGCCGCAAGAGAGAGACAAACAATCCTTAACGGACCCAAGCTCAGCTACTCGAGTCAAGCTGCTCGCTAGCTATATCAGTGCACATTATACGTGCTTTATAAATTCGCACGTGTGTGCCAACGATTTTGGGTTATAGTTTTAACTATTTGACTCGCGTGGTTTGCTTTCCGTCTTGCTAGTAGTTAGATGCTCCCTCCTGTCGTCTATATGCGCCACAAATATACATACAAGTAATATGGCTAATCTGCCATGTTACAAAATTAAATAAAACAAATATAAATCACCAACATTCTGTACGCAAATAATAAACCGATCTATGGAGAAAAAGGACTTTTTTTGGAAATTTTTCGTAACTGCGCGATCGAACTTACAGCTTATCAATCAATTTAACAATAAGAATAAGTAAACAAATTGCGCAAACAGTCAAAAAATTATAATTACAAAATATTCGCTAGTAACCGCACAATCGACTTGTTTATTTACTGTAAATCAAAATTCTATAAATATAATTATAAAATATATTTTCCAAGTCGTGCTAGTGAAAAAGTTCAAATCAATAAATAGATTTTAATCAACTAGTTCCTAGTTATAATTTATTCAACAACCCAACCAACTACAAGCAGGCAACCAGAGGGAAGCACCACGCCACATTTCAACACTTCGACCAAAAATTTAAGTTACCTACGACCACGCAGCCAACCCATAAAAAGGTAAGTGATTTGGCTCCTCTACTCTCTAAATATAATCCAGTGAAAATTTCACTATTTGATTCAGCGGAAATTATTTCACTGAAAAATCAGTAAAAAATTACCAGAACTTTTAGTGGCCCTTTTATTGCACTGAAATGTCATTGAAAATTCCACTGAAGTTACAGTGACTCGTTTATTCCACTGATAATTCAGTGAAAATTTGACTGATTAAAAAGGTGAGGGTTAAAATGGCAAGAAGAACTTGAGAGTGGCGCTCTCAAGTTCATTCCCGCCACAATCTTAATGCTAAGAGTATCTAGCTCTGATTTTGAGTAGAATCCTTTAAAGATTTTAAGTAAAAAAGGTAAGTGTAATATGATAGAATTAATTCTAATTTATGAATTATTATTATTCAGAAAAATCATTTAATCCTTTCAAGTAAAAAGGTAAGTTCAATATAATATAATAAATTATAATATATACATAGAGAGAGAGAGAGAGAGAGAGAGAGAGATTTGATTTGATTTGAATCATTTATTTGAGATCATGGGGTTCAACCCCGTATGATCCTATAGAAATATACAAGAGTAATACAAAAATTTTTTAACCGAAGATTTAACAATTTATCATTAAGTAATATTTATAAACTAATTTAAATTGTAGACACACAAACTATCAAGAAAATTGTTTTTATACGGTTTTATATATATAAAAGAATTTATTAGTAATAGTACTAATAAACACTATTACATCAGTGCAAAAGAGGAACCAAATGAGGTCCATCATTCAGACTGGATGGTAAAGTTTCTTAATATAAGTAAACTCGACAAGTAATTCATGTGCTTTGCCACTCAGTGCGCTCATCTACCAGAAACTTATCATATAGACGCTGCTTCAATGCCTGTGTCATTCCCCTCTCGAAACCATAAAAAACATCAACATTGCTGTTTATAAACGAGGAGGATGAAGAAACAAAAGAGTTGAGCATTGCTGATGTGCGAACAGTAGGACAAACCAAAAGCCTTGTAGGTAACCTATTAGATGACCTCACAGTTGCATCCAAGTTTGCTCGGCAGAATTTCGTTGCCAGATATGATGGGTTTTGGTGTGATATAATAGAATGAGCAAGTATCGATTTGAAATAAAGCCGCCTGTTTTTGACTGAAATCCATCCCAGATCAAGGCGAAAGGGCGTAACTCTTGCCTGCCACCCAATGTTACCTATAACGAATCTGACACAGGCATTAAAAGCACGGTGAAGCTTAAGATTAAGTGTTTGAGGAAGATCATCATATACTACGCAACAGTAGTCAAGTGTTGGAAATATCAATGTTTCGACCAATTCCTTTTTAACCCTTCTAGACAATGCATGTCTATGAAATTTAAGAGACTGTAGGGTTCCAAATACTCTACCTACCACTGCATTAACCTGCCTACTCCAATTTAAAGTGCTACTAATCCAGACTCCTAAATTCTTAACAAGATCAGTGTAAGTGATTGGAACATTGTTTACTAATACAGGCGGGCAAGTAGATAAATCGATTCTCGATATATATTGTTCACTCCCTAGGAAAATGGCCTGCATCTTACTAGGATTAAGTGCAAGTTCATTATCCTTGGCCCACTTCACAACATTAGCCACCTCAAAGTTCATTAAGTTTATTCCTTCTTCAATTTTTGAAGGAAAAAAGGAATGATACAGTTGAAGATCATCTGCAAAAAGAATGTGTTGGGCTCTGACCAAGGTTGAAGGAAGATCATTTATAAAAACAGAGAAAAGCAAGGGACCAAGGACACTAAAGTAAAGTCTGATCGGTGTTTAAAAAAAACGATTGTTGGTTTTACACGTTTTAAACCATGCTATAATTAGAACAATTTTGAAAAATTTGAAATTGAACTAGAAATTTGTGATTTAGTCAAAATTTTTCTAAGACCAATTATCTAAAAATTTCAAGTTCAAAATTTTCCAAAATTTTAAAAATGTTCTATTGCTCATGTTTAAAATGAGTAAAGATCACAAAATCGTTATGTTTTGGCTGTATCACCTGTAATCGGTGATTTATCATTTTTTTAAGCCCTGTGGCACACCTGCCGTACAAGAGACCCATGCACCTACTTGATTTTCCTGATCAGGAACGGCATAGAATCTATTTCTTAAGTATGATGCAAACCATCGTATGACCGTATCAGAACAGTTTAGAGAACGAAGTTTATGAAGTAATCTAGAATGTGGCACTGTATCAAACGCCTTTGAGAAATCAAATAAGAGTAATAGGGTTACCATTCGCTTGTCTATAGCTAACCGAGAATCTTCAAGAAGCTTCAACAAGGCTGTCTGAGTACTATTTGCTCTACGAAAGCCTGTTTGCAAACAATCAAGTAATGCATTGGTTTCAATATGTGAATTTAGTTGTGAGTGAACAACCCGTTCCAGTACCTTTGAGATCTCACAGAGCTTGGCTATAGGTCGTGTTTGTGAAGGAGAGTCAAGCTTATTTGATTTGGCCAACGGAAGAAGAAAGGCTCTCTTCCAAGGGTCTGGAAATATTCCAGAAGCTAAAGAAATATTAACAATGGAGGTTAAATAAGGTACTAGAGAATCACGTGTGATTTTAAGCATGTTTGTTGACAGTTCATCAGGTCCAACAGCTTTTGAGGAAGCCACATTCAAGAATGACTCAATAGTAGAACTTTCAACCTGTGAGAATTCGAAAATGGGAAGATCACTGCTTAATGGAATAGCAAGTACCTGATTGATCTCATTATCTGTTAGTGCAGAAGATGATGATGAAACGGAGGTGTAATGAGTCAACAGGACTTTGGATGAAAAGTACTGCAATGGTGAAGGTAAAATTTTATTGGAAAGTCCAATTTTATGTAATGTCGACCAACGATTTGGTGAATTCGATGACTCAGCCAATCGATTTGAAATAAATTTGTTTTTAGCAGTATCTAGCGCATTTGAGACTTCTCCCCGAAGTCTCCGATAGTTAGCTATAGATAACATGGAGCCAGAACGTGCAGCTGAGCGATACGCTCTATCACGCTCTTTCATTTTTGCACGAATGTCAGGAGTAACCCAGGGCTTTTTCTTCAACGTAATGTTACGAGTTTTTAACGGTGAAAATTTATCAATTGACGAGACAAGGACAGAGGACAAGTTAGAAACTAAGCTATTTAAATGCTGAATATTTGATTGAAAGATTTGATGGCTCTCTTGAGATTTTACATGTAGATCACGTGATATAGTCTGGTTTAAACTATCACGATTTATGTTTGAAAAATTTCTGAAAAATATCCTTTTAGCTTGATTCAGTGGCTTGTATATCCTCAACGTGATCGTGATAAGATCATGGCCTGCAATGAAAGGAGCTGATGATTTATCATAAGATAGCAATGAACTATCATCATTAATGATAAAAAGATCAATCCACGTATGAGTAGAATAATCAGTTGTAATTGTATGATGGGTCGGTTTGGATGGAACCACATAGAGAGCCAGAGAATCAATAGTTGAACGAAGATTTTCAGATGAATAATTTTTAGAAAGTAAGTTTATATTAAAGTCCCCAGTTATGACTAAATTTTTAAATGTAGATAAATAATTAGAGATTTTATTGAAAAATTCCACAGGGAAAATAGCCTTCGGACGCACGTAAACTACTGAAAAAAGAAGCTTTTCAGAACCAATTGTAATTTCAGCTATGATATACTCTGCTGTATTGTCAAAAACAGGGTCAGATTGTGACAGAATATTGACCTTATAGAGATCGCGAGCATAAAACCCGACTCCTCCACCTGTTTTTCCCACTCTATCGAGTCTAAAGAAATTATAGTGATCAATAGAGATTACAGAGCTATCATCTAGTTCTGTTAAAAAAGTTTCAGTTACTGCAAAAATGTCATTTTTAGATGACGTGATATGATGTTCAATAGCTGAGAAGTGGGTTTTGATTCTGTTTACGTTAGCATGAGAAATCACTATGTTATTGTTAAAAACTAAATTTGATTGGTTACTTTGTTTTGGAAAAGAATTTAGATTATTTGATGAATTTATAGTGTTAAAAGAACAAGAGCTAGCATTATAAGAATCGTGATAAGAATATTTACTTAAAAGAGATGTATTAAAAGGCGAATTTGCCACAAGAGAGCCATACAGTCCTCATTTTTAAGTTCGACAGGCTTAAGTTTAGCCAACTGAGCTTCATCAGTAATAGGTATAAGGTCGCCTTTCAAATAAGGACGCATACATACCGTAAGGTTACGCACAATTGGGCGCTGATAGTTTAGCTGTTTATAGACAGCAAGAGCTTTTTTGAGCAGCAAATAAACTGGTTTGGGCCAAATCGGTCGAACAAAAATCTTTCCCTTCCCACCAACGCCAAAAACTTTGCCCGTAGTAGTATTACGCAGTTTAGGTGAAGCTTCAATGATTTTATTTCGAACTACTTCAGAGGAAAAACAACCTACAAATGAGCGAAAAGATTGAGTCTGGGAGGACTCACTGGACTCAGTTTCCATTTGAACAGGCTCTAGTGGTACAGGCGGCGTCCACTCACGTGTCTCCAGCAAGAAATCCGTGCCAAAGTTAAGGCCCATAGCATCAAAAATGAGCTTAACTAAATCATTGTTGCCTAATTGAACACTGGATGGTATACCGGAAAAAGGATCTCGCAAGTATCACGTAATAGTGATACTGCAGGTGATGAACATGATGCAATGTGATCATCTAGGCGCTCTGAAAGAACATCATAGTTTCTCTGAAGCTCCGTGATTGAACTTTTCACCTCTCCCAACTCCGTCTTTATGGCACTGACATCGTCACCTATTTTATTACTAGTTGCAAGTAATTTGTTAGTGACAGCTAAAAGCTGATTAGAAATTTCCATTTGTTTGTCAAATTTAGCAGCACAATCGGCCGCAAAGGCAGTAAAGTATTCAGGCTCGGACATTTTTACAGTATTAATAGGCTGGGGCGATTTAATAGAAGAAACCAGCCGAATAGGACTGGAGGCAGGCACCCGTTGCCGGTCTGCGCCCAAAACAATGCTGTTAGGAGAGGAGGAGGAGGAGCTTGACTCGGAGCAGCAGCGTCTCCTTGACAATGGCTCAAGAGGGTGGAGCGGAGAGACGGGGCCTCTCTTTTTGAGAGCGCTGGTTCGTTTGTGGTAAGTCTAATGGCTGCGAAGAGGCCAAGACTATATCCTCAGTAGCTGTTGCACGAGAGTTCTCGTCAGCCGGCTTACGTTTGTGTAGTTTTTGCTTTACACAGCACACTATAACGCTTTTGCTAAGGAACCACGATTTGTTACAGCATGAAATGTGGTAGATAGACGTACAATTTTTGCATAAAATAGTTGTATCAGTGCGTAAAACCGGCAGATTGCACTGAGAACAGATTACCATAATAGAAGATGAGCACACTGTTAAGCATTACACATAGAATCACTCACCTCAACAAGTACACTCTTTTACACTACTGTAAAGACGACAGCTGTTGAAACAAATGCGAAGTAATTAGCCAATAGCCCCAGTTGTTAAAGTTGATCTCAGCTTTATCGGCAGTAGTCAACTAATTGATTGATTGAGAAAGTTTGAGCGCCAAACTCAGCCAACATAACCTCAAAGACACGTTTCAGCTTAACCTCAAAAACTGGCAGCGATGAAGAAGATCTGAAACAAGACGCCCGTGGGCAAATTATGCAGCAACACAGAGACAATTTAGTAGGAGCACTTTAGAACGATGTGTATCTACTTACTTAGAGAGAGAGAAAGAGAGAGAGAGAGAGAGAGAGAGAGAGAGAGAGAGAGAGAGAGAGAGAGAGAGAGAGAGAGAGAGAGAGAGAGAGAGGGAGAGGGAGAGGGAGAGGGAGAGAGAGAGAGAGAGAGAGAGAGAGAGAGAGAGAGAGAGAGAGAGAGAGAGAGAGAGAGAGAGAGAGAGAGAGAGAGAGAGAGAGTTAAGACGCCATCGCGTGCAAAAAGAGCAAAATTAAGGGAATATTATTTAAACTTTTTAAGTGAAAAGGTGAGTGTAATATATCAATAATAATATGTATCTACATTATAAAAATTATTTTTTTTTTTTAAGTATAATACAATATTTAAATAATATTTATTTAAATAATATTTATTTAAAATATTAATTATTATAATAATTTCAGATCCCTCAGTAATTAACAATAACTGAAATTTAGTTATTAATTGGAACAAATCTAATTAATAACTAAAATTTAAATATCAATTGAAAAAAATGTAATTAACAACTCAAATGTAGTAATACAATAAAAAAAATTTATAAATAACTAAAATTTCTATTAGTTATCAATTAAAAAAAAAGTTGGGAAGACCGGGACTAAAAGTAACTAGGATAAATATTAACACTCAATATATAACGACGCAAACAGTCCAACAGGTTCCATAGGTGTCTTTGTGTGTTTAATGTAACATCCTCTGCAGGGTTGGTTTCTGAAGAGCTCTACGCTCATAGTTCATGACTGGAAGACACACGGCACCTCGTGGTGGCTTGGGGAGAGAACTACAGCACGAACGTAATACTATTTAAAAATGTTCATGATTTTACTGAATTAAGAGTTAATAACTGATTTATAATTAAGTTTTTGATGTAAACAAAATATATTATATGATTAACATTTATTTATGTTTTTATTTATTCATTTGGTGTAAAATTATGAAAATTTTTAATAGTCTCGGCGCCCAGAGGGTTTCGTATGAAGTTAGAGGTCCCACCAAGCAAGCAGGTGATTTATATGTATTTTGAACCGCTGAATCCGAATTTGCAACTTGCTTTTCGCGCAAGTGGTCGAGTAATTTGTTATAAACAAATTAATTGTTTAAATAACTATAGTTTATGAACTACAATAGATGCAGTAATTTTCTCTGCAAAAACTTGTTTTTTAATAAAAAAAACAAAAAAAAATCGTTTTTGTTGCGTTTTGATTCGATAATTTGAACCAGAGATATGGCAAATATATTGCAAAAAAACATAGAGACGTAGCGCTAGCGCGGAACGTCTTGGTAAAAAACCTTATAACTCGACTACTAATTGATATTTTTTAAAGTTCAACATGTGTTTGAAAAATGTTAGAGTCTCAGCTTTAATGATAAATTGTTATATGTTACTTTCAAATGTTGATAAATAAGCTAGAATGATTTGAAGCAGAAAAAATTTTCAATTTTTCAGAATCTTGTTTGTTTATAACGAAATAATATAGGTTAGCGAACAAAATATTTCTATATTTTTGATAGAGAATAATAGGAAATTTGATCTAATTTAAGAATCTGTCCGGTTTTTCAAATTTAAGTAAGTAGAACCTGAGATATCGTAAATTTAAGCTGTAGCGCCAACTCCTTGCAATACGACATATGTGTGCAATATAGCGATCGCTTTCCTTATTAAAAATTCTTTTATTATAAGGTAAGTAATCTCATCCTTTTCTAATAAAATCACTTTTGACTCGACTCTATTTTATATACTTTGTCATAATATTAATGATGTATAATCTTAGAGCATTTACTACTCGAGGAAGCCTCCCAGCTATTAACAACGTTACAAGGCGAAGAGAGAAAAAGCCTCTATTTTGGTACGTGCTATCTCTCTCTCACTTACTTAGTGGGAAACAGAAGCAGCCAATCAAATCAGGCTAGAGAGAGGCAGCACTTACCAAAATAGAGGCTTTCTCTCTCTTCGCCTTGTAACGCTTTCTGCCATTCGGAGGCTTCCTCCAGTAGTATATGCTCGAAGTGTATAATACATTTAAATGAAGTAGATTTAGGGTTTCAAATAATCATTGATTTTTCTACTATAATAGTGAACAATTTACTCAACTTATGGAGTATTTTTACATTTGTTTATTTTTTTGCAATTTCAAAATGAACAACAATCTATTTCATTCAAAAAATTTGTTTTAACCTTCCGATTTATTAGAGTCATCTATTTTTAGCTGAATCCTTTTTTATTAAATTTTTATTTAATTTCCTAATACAGAGTTAAAATTAATTGTATTACAAAAAAATGAAATTACTTACCTTATAATAAAAGAATTTTTAATAAGGAAAGCGATCGCCATATTGCACACATATGTCGTATTGCAAGGAGTTGGCGCTACAGCTTAAATTTGCGATATCTCAGGTTCTACTTACTTAAATTTGAAAAACCGGACAGATTCTTAAACTAGATCAAATTTCCTATCATTCTTTATAAAAAATATAGAATTATTCTGTTCGCTAACCTATATCATTTCGTTATAAACAAACAAGATTCTGAAAAATTGAAAATTTTTTCTGCTTCAAATCATTCTAGCATATTTATTAACACTTGAAAGTAATATATAACAATTTATCATTAAAGCTGAGACTCTGACATTTTTCAAACACATGTTGAACTCCAAAAAATATTAATTAGTAGTCGTATCATAAGGTTTTTTACCAGGGCGTTCCGCGCTTCCGCTACGTCTCTATGTTTTTTTGCAATATATTTGCCATATCTCTGGTTCTAATTATCGAATTGACATGCAACAAAAACGATTTTTTTTGTTTTTTTTATTAAAGAACAAGTTTTTGCAGAGAAAATTACTGCATCTATTGTAGTTCATAAACTATAGCCATTTAAAAAATCAATTTGCTTATAACAAATCACTCGACCACTTGCGCGAAAAGCAAGTTGCAAATTCGGATTCAGCAGCTCAAAGTACATATAAATCACCTACTTGCTTGGTGGGACCTCTAACTTCATACGAAACCCTCTGGACGCCTAGACTATAAATCGTATTACATTCGCGCTGTAATTTTCTCATCAAGCCGCCACGCAGCACCACGTGTCCTTCAGTCATAAACTACGAGCGTAGAGCCTTTCAGAAACCAACCCTGATCCTCTGTGATATAAACATATTTGGTGCAACACGGAACGTCGCAGAGGAGAGGTATAGAATACAGCTTTTTTTTGGCAGATTTTATAAAATTTTTACATATGGAAATATTCGTTTTCGATTTCATTTGATATAATTAATAATATTAAAATTATTCTATATTAATCTACGTTAAAAATAAATTATTGAATTGCATTAATATTTTATGCATCATATTTATGTATATTTTTGATGATATTTTAAAAAAAATGAGTGTGTTGGGGCAAATATTAAAAAAGCTTCGGAGTAAATATTAACACTGTTAATATTTACTAGATTATGATTTTGATAACGATGACTGAATGTGTTGCATAAAAAAGTTAATTCAAAGAGAACTGTACTGTGATTTTTATGTTTATAGATATTGTATAATTAATTTTTCTATTTATAATTAATGCGTAGAACAAAAAAATCATATTATTTTGGCGAAAAATACAAATAATTTCTTCACATATTTTTATAATTTCCTTTTTTATACATGAAATGTTATTTGTGTATATATTTATATTTATTTATAGCTAAAATATACAGTGTTTTTTTAACATTAATTTATTGTTCATATTTACTGGCAAATTGCATCTTTATAATAAAAACAACATAATGTTAATACTTACCCCACACACGGGGTAAAAATTAACATAGAAACTTTTTTAATAAATCCTTTCCCCAAAAAAATCTATTGATGATTTTTAAAAAAAAACCTGTGCGAAATCATAGCTGATAGCTTACACTGACATACAAAATAGGCTGTATACTTAAATAATACTTAGATAAAAAATAGAGATGTTTTTTCAAAAAGTGTTAATACTGACCCTGGTCTCCCCTAATTCATAATTAAAATTTAATACTTTATTAAAAAAAATGTAATTAATCACTAGAATTTATTTGACAATTTAAAAAAAACTAATTATTAACCAAAACTTAGTTATCAATTAAAACAAATCTAATTAATAACTAAAATTAGTTATAAAATCAAAAAATCTAATTATTACTAATTAGATTTCTTTGATAACTAAAACTTCATTATCAGTAAATAAAATTTTGTGCTTTTGTATTATTCCAAAAGTTATTAAAAGTATACATCGTTGGTAGAAAATACACCATAATGTTATCATAATATGGTAAATTAGCAGTGTTAATCACCATTTTATGGTGACATCATAGTGAATTTTCTACCAGGAATCCTATTTGAGTGTATTTAGTAATTATTTATTGATTCGTATAATAAATAGCAAAATTTTAGTTATTAGTTAGATTTTTTTAAATCGGTAACTAAATTTTGGTTACTAATTAGATTTTTTTAAATTTATAATTAAATTTCAATTAATAATTTGATTGTTTTTAATTGATAACTAAATTTTAGTTATTAATTAATTTTTTTTTTATTAATAACTAGATTTTTAGTTATTAATTCAATTTTTTATAATTGATAATTAAATTATATCAACTAAAGACTAGGATGGCTTATGTTTATCTGTCCCCACCATTATTTTTTATTTATTATTTAAAAAATATTTTTAGCCGTTTTAAATTCAATAATACTATTTTGTGATTCTTTTAAAATCTTTAATATTATTAAAATATGAATGAAACAAACAAAAATTATGTTTAATGATATTTATTACATTTATTAAATAAAAAATTGAAAAATATACATTAAACTAATATTTATGAGCATTTTGAAATTAGTTTGATAATTTTTAATAATTTTTTTCCAAGTCTAAGAATAAATAAGTATAATTTTTATTAATTTTTATCTCTTTTGAAAGGTGCGTGCAAGTCTCGACGAATAAGCGTCAAGCAATTATTGCGCATGATCGACTTTCTTCTTCTTCTTCTTCTTTCTTTAATTGGCCTTTCGACTTATCATCATAAGCCATCATCATTTTATTTTTATTAATTATTTTTGCCCCGAGGGGACTTTTTTTATTATTAAATTTTTGTATTGTTTCAAGGAACTCTCTATTTTGTATTTTTGTGTTCATCGGGTTCTCTTCCCTACGGAAAACTACGAAAATTGTTTTTCCCAATTTTCCCAGGGAGTCGAACCCCGATCCATGGGACGCAAGCCAGCTGCCTTCGGCAACTGACTAGGAGAGTGTCACACCTCCGGATCACGGATTTTGCTCAAACTTCGGGATAAGTTTTCAGATGATAAAATATGGATAAAGCTAAAGTTATAGTCATAAATACTCAATATTTCCCTAGTTACAGGCAATTAAAGAAAATCACTAAAAAAGTTACTAGATTTTTAAACGCATATAGTTCCTTAGCGTCGATAGCTACAAGCTTGAAACTGTTTTTAAATGAAAGCTGAGCTCAAATCCTTTCGAATTAGTAGTTATAGCATGTCAAAATATTATTTTTTCCCAAAGTTAGAGCGTAATAAGGATTGGACCTAATTTCAGCTTTTATTATTAATTAATGTTTTTAAAAGAAAAATCAGGTCCAATGTTTATCATGCTCTAACTTTGGGAAAAAATAATATTTTGACATGCTAAAACTATTAATTCGAAAGGATTTGAGCTCAGCTTTCATTTAAAAAAAGGTTCAAGCTTCTAGCTATTAATCCTAAAGAACTATAAGCGTTTAAAAATCTAGTAAATTTTTTATTGATTTTCTTTAATTGCCTGTAACTAGGGAAATATTGAGTATTTATGACTATAACTTTAGCTTTTGCCATATTTTATCATCTGAAAACTTATCCCGAAGTTTGAGCCAAATCCGTGATCCGGAGGTGTGACACTCTCCTAGTGAGTTACTTTTCATCCTTTAACGACGGAGCTCGTAAGTGTGTTTATGAAAAACATAGCACATGTAACAGAGGTGCTAGCTTGAAAAACAGCCGAGAGCGGGATTCGATCCACGGTCCCACGAGAATACGAATCCAACGCTCCTACCGACTGTGCCACAGACCGGCTCTATGATCGACTTTCCCGCACGAAATAGCCACACTATTACTCTTTCGAACCCCGTTGGAATTTTCGAGCTACGATTTTTTACAGTTATGCAATAAAACTTTTAACTCTTGTGCACATAAACTTAAACTACAATCAAATTTTGGCAAATACTGGAACATGTAGATGAAAATATCTTTAATTTAGTAAGCCAAAATAATAGGAAGCCATAAAAAATACTGTTATTTAAACTTTCTAAATGAAATATCTAATAAAATTATTACACAACCATAAAAAAATTAGATTTTGGCCAATTTTTATGGTTAACGGATGAAAATATTGCAAATTTGAGTATAAAAAACATGTATTGTAACGGTATTCTACCGTGTTTGAATCTTGCGCGCTTAGGTATCAAAATAGGATAGACGCTCGGTCATATACAGTGGGGTCCAATAAAAAAGAGCCATCCTTGAGAAAAAAAAGTACTAATTAAAAAATTTTGTATCTTAACAAATAAGGGTCGTACAGAACTCCACGACCACTCATTTTAAACGCATTTGTAAGGACTTTTTAATGGTGTATTGGCAATTTAATTTTGAGTACTTGTCTGGGAAATACTACGACATGAAAATAGAAAAAAAAATTTATTATTCGCCTGTGTTTAAATTCAAATTATTTTTCGGAAAATAATGGTAGAAAAATTTTACACGGCTAGTTTTAAAGGTATTTTGCTTAACTTGAAATTTATATTTTAGTTCTTTTCTAGGTTCAAATTTGACCGAGATTTAGCGATTTTTGTTCAAAAAAAGGTTTTTTTTATTTTTCCGATATCTGCTTAGTGAGAGGAGATATAGAAAAATGCCAAATAAAAAAAATGCATTTTTGTGTGTAGAATAACCTTAAAATTTCTCAATATTTTTTGTGCATTTTAATTTTTTTTATATTGTTGCGGTACTCTTATAAGAGTTAGGTATACATGTATATAAGAATACCGCAACAATATCAAAAAAATTAAAATGCACAAAAAATATTGAGAAAATTTAAAGTTATTTTACACACAAAAATGCATTTTTTTTATTTGGCATTTTTCTATATCTCCTCTCATTAAGCAGATATCGGAAAAATAAAAAAAACCTTTTTTTGAACAAAAATCGCTGAATCTCGGTCAAATTTGAACCTAGAAAAGAACTAAAATATAAATTTCAAGTTAAGCAAAATACCTTTAAAACTAGCCGTGTAAAATTTTTCTACCATCATTTTCCGAAAAATGATTTGAATTTAAACACAGGCGAATAATAAATTTTTTTTTTCTATTTTCAAGTCGTAATATTTCCCAGTCAAGTACTCAAAATTAAATTGCTAATACATCATTAAAAAGTCCTTAAAAATGCGTTTAAAATTAGTGGTCGTGGAGTTCTGTACGACTCTTATTTGTTGAGATACAAAATTTTTTAATTAGTACTTTTTTTCTCAAGGATGGCTCTTTTTTATTGGACCCCACTGTATCTCGTCTTAGACGAGTAAAGAAGTGCGTATCTTAACGACTGGCACGCGAGGCGCTTCAGAGAGTTTCCGGCTACCGTTGCATTGACACAAAACATAAGCCACGCTGTGCTTATTAAAAGATTTTGACACGTGGCCTTATAACACCTTAGACTAAATTCGCAGTTAATAGAGCGAAATAATCGTCTTAATTAAGAGTCGTATTTCAAATCGACTACTGTGCTATAATATACTTGCTGATTGTAAAATCTTAGAAATTATTCTTATAGAGTTTTACTTGACCGCTTTTCGCGCGTCTTAGCGGTCAGCCATTAAGTGCCAGCAAATACGTTGATCGGCGTGTAAAGGGTTCCACCGATCTACGCCAAGGCAACCACGTTGGCAGAGCTTAGCGGAGTTCAACGATCGGGAAGAGACGTATTCCACCGATCTAGTTTAGAGCATCTACGTATTGGTTACGTACAAGGAGGAAGCTACGGTAACAGGCAAAGCGGCGTCTACGTGCTCGTAGGTAATTAGTGTAAGCTGGCCAGTGCGTTACTGTGAGTATAATTATACAGTGCGATATCTAAGTGTCTCTTCCTCGAGAGACACTTGTTCGGGCAAATTGTATCATCGGTATATAACCGATCAGCGTCATAAGCAAGTCGTATTTAGTTCACGACACGCCCTCCCTTTGCTCACTCTCTCATAGACGTGTATATTATCTTTCATATATTATATTATTCCATTCTTTTTCAATTTTTATTTATCTTTATATTCTTACTTTTCTTATAATAAATTATTATCATTTTTCTATTAAAACGTGCTTCCAATTGATTTATATCGCCTGACTATATTTAACATAAAATATATTTCCCGTTGCTTACTCTGATGCCTCCGCGGTCCTTGTGAGCAGTTATAAATTAATTAGTAACGTAATATTATATAGGGGAAACCGGGGCAAATCGGACCCCCTTAGATTTTCTTCTATATTTTTTTTACAATATAACACAATCTTACATGTAATTCATTTTTCAATATACTTGAATATTGCTGCAACTTTTAACCTAATAATATTATGTATTATGCCCTGGATCAATGCGAAATTAAATCAGAAATTCTCAAAAATTGGAATATATTCAATATTGCAATTTTTGAGAATTTCTGATTTTTTGAATTGCGGGGGTAAATTGGACCCTCTGCCGGAGTTATATACTTAAAATTTAAACTTGCAATACAAGCATGATAACAATGCTTAAATAACTTATCAAGACTTTGTTTTATGATACTTACCTTGCGTTTTTATTTTTCTAAACGTAATCAGAATATTTCTAACTTAATGTTTGTACTTTTTTTGTAAAAAGTTTTAAAAAATTCACAAAAACAATAATACATCAATAACTTTTATATTTGAGCATTAAATTTTCCACTTTCTTATACCAAATTACTTTCTAATGTCAATGTTCATTATCGACTATTTAGATTTTTTATTTGTCATATAATTTTTTAAATACAGAGGGGGGTCCGATTTACCCAGGGGTCCGGTTTGGCCCGGTTTCCCCTAGTTTAATATAACGTATTTTTGAACCTGCCTCACAAAGGAACACTGCGCTACCGGCAACGCGTCTCTCAATCAGGTAAGAGAGAGAGAGAGAGAGAGAGAGAGAGACGCAGCGAGTGCAGCAAGCGACAAGTATATTATATATGATTTTGTCGTATATCAATAGTTTTACTAGCTAGAACTTTCGGAGTCCGTTGCATAATATTTAACATATTTAGTTTAATTTTCAGCAACTCCGTATATAGTAAAATTCATAAACTTAGTTAATAGTAAAATTGAATTAAATCCTAATTCTTTTTTTGTAACGTGTTATAAATAACCGTTACAGTATGAACTATTTAAAAAATGTCTCTCCTAATTTTTCAGTTGCCATATCACTTAAGGAAATCTTCCAATAGCCTCAAAAAAATCTGTTTCTGTGCGGAGGGTAGGGTGTTTAACTGAATATATCTTCAATCTGATTTTAGAATTAAATAGAGAGTAGAAAAATAGAAAAAAGTGTTATTTTGAGCCATTAAATAGCAAAGGAAAAATCCACTTTCATAATTTTTCACAAACTTCTCAGATACAAACTCGTAAAAAATAAAATCGAAAAATCACGTTTTTTACTTTGTTACTTTGACATTTAATTTTGGCTTTTTTAATATTTTTCGATAACCTGAGTGACCCATACGCCATCTACAAGGGGCAATTTTACCATGCTTAGTCTGCTATAACTTTTACAAAGATATAAAAAATTTGAATTAAAGTTATTGAGTTCTTATTAGAAAAATGGAAATAAAATTTACTTACTTTAATATTAGTTTTAATTTTTTCAGTTACTTTTCGCATTGTTTATTTTCTCGCGTTTTCCTTCACTTTCTCACATGAATTTATTTTTTAATTCTTACATTCTTATTAAATCTAGCATTAATGATAGTTTTGTACATTACCTTATACTCCCTTTTTTCCTGGAATTTCTACTTTATACAATCCTTTTTCAGACTTTTACTTTTTAATAATATTTATTCGACATACCCCTGATAGAAAATTAACTGGGTGATCTACTTGAGATATTAAAATTTAGCTAGATTTATTAGGTAAAAGCCCTAACCAGAATCTAAGTAGAACTTGGTCAATATAAACAACTAAAATGCTTACCCTCAACCTGAAACGATGTTTTCGAAAAAATATTATTGCATAATTGAGCAATAATATTTAAACTTAAAATAAACAAAAAGTTAAAATACTAAAATACATATATTCATTTACATTGTTTAAAATAGAATTTCGTATGTTAATAAAAACAATTGTTTTTTAAAGTTTATAATGATTAAAAAAAATTATATTAAATTAAGATATTTTTTTCAAGTTTCATAAATTTTATGATGTAAATTATTATAATAAAATTTTGTAATTAACAAATAAAGTGTTATTTTGCTTTTTAATTAATTTTTATCATACTAATCAAAAGTTATTTATATATTTTTAAAAATTTTAAATATAATATTAAATTTATGTATTTTCATTGATTTTTCTTATTAAAAGTTTATGAAGGCTTATATAATATCAAAATTAATATTTATATAACCTAGGTAAAAGATTTACCAGATATTGGCTGAAAAGTGTCTGAGTTAGTTTATTTTCTCTTTAACTTAAATAAAATAGGTTAAGCAGTTTTCAGCTGGATTCCAGTTCAAAAACATGTCGTTTTTACACGGTTCCTAGCTGGAAACCAAGATAAAAATTAGCCAGATCAAGTTAAATTAGCTAATGATTGTCCAGGATCTGGTTAAGCTTTCTATCAGAGATATTTCCAAAAAAATTTTTGAGTTTTTAAAAATTATAATCCATTTAAACAAGTAAAAATTCATTAAAATTATTTTCTATGGATCGATCATGTTTTGATCAGTCTTTGACTATTGATCGTCGTCAGTAAGCAGATAATTTGGTCATTTTCTGATGAATTTGGTCAGTCATTGATCAGTTTTTTCAGAATTGGTCAAAATATAAATAAATTTTTGTAAAATTTTCTACCAGGGAATATTTGACATATTAATATCGATTACCTTCTTAATATATAAATACAACTATAAACTTTTGCTAGAATTGCAATCATTCTAAAGATTAAATGTGAATCATTATTAATTTTTTTAATTAAATTAAAACTCATATAAAAGTATTTTACTCAAATCGGAAAGCGTCAAAACACTCCAGTTGTCGATCACTACGTTTATAAAACTATTTCGATCATCTACTAATTAAATAAGGTTACCTTTTTGTTTTATTATATTATTGCACCAAAATTGCATGAAATGTACATACTTAAAAATTACATTTAAAATCTAAACGGCCAAACTGCAATTTTGATAGATAATTTTTATTTTTATTCTATTAATTTCTAAAGTCTTTTGGTAAACTTAATATTCTTTATTTATTACTGTATAATTTACAATGAAAATAAATATATATTTATTTTGCATTGAAAAATGCACTGTTATGCAAAATTTCATTTTTCGGGCCGATTTTTCTTATTAATAATAGATAGAGCTACCTTCTAAAAATTGCAAGCGTAATTTGTTGTATAAAAAGAATAAAATTCAAAAAGTTAATTGGTAAAATATGTTTTTATGCTTTTTTTAATCTTGATTATTCTATGTTTGAGCCCTGACCACGGTCCATCAATTATTTATGTGCGTGTATAGGCTTGCAAATGTAAGTGTAATTATCTTTTATTTTTAGTATATATCATTGCGGGTTTGGTTACTATTTTTCCACGCTATTAGTGAAAATTCAATATATCCATATGCATAAGGTAAAAATTTCTTCACAAAATTTAAAATAAAGTTCTGCAAAATAAATGTTTATTTCCTAAAACACCTCAGGAAGTTTACAAAGAAGTTCTATAATAGTATATTATACAACTGGTGTATAAAGGCTTTATTTACGTTTTTTTACCATTTTAAGACCAGTAGAAATGGAAACGCTTTTTTTTAATATTTTATGGTCATTTCTTTAGTATTATTATTACTAATAATCTTAAATTTTTATATACACCATTATTTATGTTCACATTTCTACCAGGGTACAATAGAAATTATTGAACAAATTTTTAATTTTATCAATATATCGAATGATATCTTAAGACAAATATTTGTAAAAGAACCTAAAATTATAAAATGATCTTAGTTTTAATTACTGTAATTTTCATAGGGTAATTCTCTCTGTGTATGCTTTGAAATGTAACGCTAGGTTATGAACGCATAATACATATTCATATTGCATATTATAAAATACAATAAACAGGGAATCAGCTAGAAAAGTATATTGATTATTTTTACAAAAGAAACAAAGCCTATTCAGTAATTAATGCTACTCTGGTTTAAATCAACCAAATAGAAAATATAAGTAAAGATTTAACGCAAAAAGTGATCAGAATTACGTTTTATAAGTAAAGTAACAACTTTGTAACATGGTGGATTTTCACCCACATATTAATCTTTAATGTAAATCTCTAAGTTACCGAGAAAAGTCTTGATAAGAAGATTATAAGCAAGCTAATAGAAGTACGATACTGGCTCTATGGATAGAACACGTGTCTAAAGATCTCGGGGAAAAAGATTCGATTCTTAATGTTAATTTAATTTTTAGTGTGTCTTATGTTATATTGATTGAGTGATAAAATATTATACAAAAACAGCGTATTAGTGTATGTGTTTCGTAATAAAATACTCATGCAAATGAAATGATCACCACTCTTTCTTGAGAACTTATGAATCTGTTATTTTTTTACTAAATTCAGTTGGATATTAGCTGTTTTCTATTTTAAATTAAACCAAACTTTTTTTATTTTCAGTTTGAATTCAACAGCTTTTTTTGAGTTGAGCTATTTGTTTAACTTTTACTAATTTTTATATAGCGTAAAATGAATGTTTTTTTATACGTGATAATTGTAGCAACGAAGGTCGTATATAAAAAGTACAGTTTGATTTGTCTTAAATTGAAATATTTTCTTAGTACAAATTCAACTAAATTTAACAATATCTTAATTGGAAAGCATTAATCTTTAGCTTACATTTAGTTAGCTTTTATCTTGAATTTAATAAAATCATTCAATAATTTTAAGAAACATCCAATGTAATGAATTAATTATTTTTGGACTAAGCCATTAGCTAAAAATTTAGCTAACTGAAAACTAACTTTGAGCTATTTGAAATGCGTCGAGATGCGATTCTTGAAACTTTGACAGACGATGATTGATTTTTCATAGAGTTACTATCTTGTTATGTATAAGAATTTTGTATTGCCTTATCCCGAAACGATTCTATTCAGATTCATGCAGGCTGTCACTTATCGAATTTTTTTTCTCATCTCAGTGATGAAAATGCCTTTCAATATGTATATGAAGATAAAATTTACCTCATAGAAGGCTCAAAAATATGTTTTTTCCTCGCTACAGCGTATTTACTGTTGGGTGTAAAAATGAAAATTAAAATGAAAACAAACCTCAATTTTCAAATTGCCATAGCTCCGTCAATTTTTGACCTTTTTGGACGTTCTTCTAATGAAAATGTGCGGAATTTAGTCTAGCTTTTAATGTCGTTTTAATTTTTGCAATACGAGTTAATCTTTCTGAGTTATTAATAAAAAACAGAAAAAAGCGATTTTTATCAAACGCAATTTCCTCAAAAGCCATATTTTTTATTTTAAAATGCTTATATGTTTTTATACATAAAAAATACTAACTTTTAGGTACTTCTTCTTGGATGGATTATGTGTAATAGCATATGTCAACTCCCTACAAACTAAGTTCAAATCGTAGGCGTGAAATTCAAACTGAATAAAAAATTTTTATTTTAAACGAAACGAATTTCTATTTTTATAAACTTAAAATCGTCATGACTTCGGTTCTGATTAATAAAAAAATTTGATCAAGGGTTTATTTTAAAGATTTTTCATCGTATGGTAGTCATGGTATCAATGCTTTAAAATGGAAAATATAAAAAAACGTTTAAAAATCTGTTTAAAAAAAAGGCAAAATTGCATTTTCTCACCTATTCTAAAAGTTAGTATTTTTTATGTATAAAAACATATAAACATTAAAAAAAAAAAAATATGGGTACCCTGGTAACATAAATAATGGTGCATATAAAAATTTAAGGTTATTAGTAATATTAATGCTAAAGGAATCGCCATAAAATGTTAAAAAAAGCGTTTCTATTTCTACTGGTCTTAAAATGGTAAAAAAACGTTTCGATTTCCACCAGTAATAGCAATGAAATGGGTTTATATAGGCTATTTACGAAACTCGTTACAGCCCGAGCCGAAGGCAAAGGCAGTAAACTTCTCGTTTCGTAAATAAAGCCTTTATACACCCATTGCATAATGTAATATTATAGAACTTCTTTATAAACTTCCTGAGGTAGTACCAAAATAATTAGAAAAAAAAATTTTATTTTGCAGAACTTTATTTTAAATTTTGTGAAGTAATTTTTACCTTATGCATGTAGACATATTGAATTTTCACTAATAGCATGGAAAAATAAAATACCAAACTCGCAATGTTATATACAAAAAAATAAAAAATAAATTTTGAGTCAACTCAAAATTGACTTCCTGACCTCAAAAACAGTAATCTTTTGTTTTTTAAGTTTATTTCTGCGAAGTTTTTACCAATTTGAGCGGTTTGAATTCGAGATTAAATTTTTAAAGCCTTTCGAAGCCAAAAAATAACTTAAAAGTGGATTTAAATATTACAGAGTTACCGAGGATAAAATCTGGGATTTGGATTTTTGTTTAGTTTACTTCTCAGTCTTTATTTTATTAGAATTAATTACTAAAAAATTTTTCAGATTGTTTAAAAGGGTGAAAAGTAATTAAAATAATAAAAAAACTCAAATTTTTACTTATTTTAGGGTTTTTAGGGCATTTAATTAATTCCAAAGTAAAATTTATGATGAAAAATGAGTTCATTGACCCCAAATGCATCCTAATACGAGTTCATGGTTACATTTATTAGTTATATACGTAACTTGGGAGTACGAAGGATGAATACAGGCGAGACTAAAGTGTTTGTCGCTTGAGTAGCAGTTGGTCGAGGGCGCGCGAAGCGCGCCCGAGACTGACTGCTGCTCAAGCGACAAGCACTTTGGTCAAGCCTGGATTCAGAATCCTTCGTACTCCCAAGTTACGTAGATAAGTTTATGTCGTTGGTAGGCCGTATGAGGAACTATAAAAATGATTTTTTAAAATTAATGATATATGTTTTATTAAAAAAAAGTAAATAATGTCATTATTTACTTATTTATTTTACTTATTAACTGTTTAACTTTGAAAATTTGTTGAAACAAAACATTCTGTAAAGTTAAGATTTTATATGAATTTGTATGAGCATTGACATATCTAACGACATTCTTTTGTTTTCACTAACCTACGAATCGATGTCACTCGCGTCATATACGGCCATGCTGTGCGATATCTCGATCTGTCAATACTCCTTTAGGGAGTATAGAGCTGTTAATACTCCCTTAGGGAGTATTGACAGAGAGAATATCGTCGAGATATTAGCATGAACGTATGCAATGCCTATACAAATTTAGCGTGGTCTATAGGTATTCCACCGAATACGGCCTACGACGACATAAACTAAACATACAGCTCAAACATCAAAAACTAACCTCAAAAACGCGTTTTGATATCATTTACGACGTCAAAATTATTTTTTTTTTCATATTTGACGCAATACTTTTAATGCAAAGCTAAAAAATAACTATTGTAATGAGTTTAGTGACCCACGAAATCACTAAGATTTATATCTAAACGTAACATATTATTATTAATATGTCACGTTTCTGTTGAATAAGCTGAGAGTGAGAATACATGTGCGAAAAAAATAAGATAGAAAACGCTGCCGACGGTTTAAGAGCATGATGAAGCTGTCCGCCTTCTAATAATATTTCCAATCCTAACTTATGAATAAACGATGCGTTTAATCGAGTTTTTTTACTACAAAGAAAAAATTTGTAAGATTAAACTCTAGTGCGGACAACCCAAGAAATCCACCAAAATATTATACATACAAAGTTATAATAAAAACTTTCAATGTATCGTATTTTAAGGTTAGGTTTGTCGAGTTTAATATCTAATTTCCAATCAAAGCTCATAAGAAAATAACAAGTCCAAATGATTTTTTATTTTAACAAAAATTATTGTACTAATATAGCTTTAGTGCGGACAAGTCATTATATTTGTTTAATTTATGAATTTAAAAAGATATTGATAAAATAAAAATAGCAAAACTCAATTGCTGCAGCTCCGACATGCCGTTAAGTGCAATACTTATAAAGTTTATTTAGTTTGAATAATTTTATTTTATTTTTTAAAATAAAATCAAATTTTTCTAACACAGCATGAAACCTTGCTGCAAGGTTGCTGCAAGGTTTCAATGCAAGGTTGCTACAGCAACTTTTCATTAAAACCTTGCAACAACCTTTCCAACCTTTCAGCAACCTTGCAGTAAGGTTTCATATAATCTTGCAAGGATCTTTCATAGCTAACTTGCAGGAATCTTTCATAGGAAGTTTGCTACAATGTATTGTTTAAACTTCACAGCAAGATTTCATGAAACATTACTGCAAGGTATGTGCAAGGGACATAAAAAGGTTACAGCAACCTTGCACTGTAACCTTACATACTGTATAGGTTTGTTGGCGTAGTGGCTAAAGGCTCGGGACTCGTATTCTCGTTGGTGCGAGATCGATTTCCCGTCTGGTGGTTATTTTCATTGTGGATTGACACCACGTTATATATGTAATATGTCAACTGTGTTGTCTTAAAATGCGAATATCTAGATGTAGAAAAGGGCAGCGATGCCCGTTAATTAAATAAATGAATAAAAAAAAAATAAAAAACAATGTGATTCTAATGTAAAAATGATTTATCAGCAATATTTCGCAATATCTTTTATATAACTCATCTTAAAGTTTCATAATTAAATTTTACATTAAAGAAAATAATATTATAATGAAATCAAAACTTATTTCATAAAAGAAAATTAACAAATCAATAGATTATGCGAATATTAAAAAATATCCATCGAGTACTTTACGTAAAATAAAAATAAACATTATAATTACTTTCGAAATCTTTAAAATGCTCTAAAATCGTAACTACACCGAAAAAATTAGTTTTCAAAAACTTGTTTTCTTTTAACAGTGGCGACTAACTTGTATACAAATTGTAGAGCAAATCTATAAAATAGTTTACGTAAAATAGAAGAAAAATTGAAAATAAAATTTTTTTTTTCAAATTTTCAAAATGCTCTAAAATTAAAACTGTGCTAACTAGGAGAGTATCAGACCTCCGGATCACGGATTTTGCTCAAACTTTGTGATAAGTTTTTAGATGTCAAAATATGAAAGGAAACAGAATTTTAGACCCCAACGCTCAATATTTCCCTAGTTACAGGCAATTAAAGAATATCACTAAAAAAGTTACTAGATTTTCAAACGCTTACAGTTCCTTAGCATTGATAGCTAGGAGCTTGAAACTTTTTTTAAATGAAAGCTGAGCTCAAATCCTTTCGAAATAGTAGTTATAGCATGTCAAAATATTATTTTTTCCCAAAGTTATAGCGTGATAAACATTGGACCTGATTTTTCTTTTTAAAACATTAATTAATAAAAAAAGCTGAAATTGGGTCTAATGTTTATTACGCTATAACTTTGGGAAAAAATAATATTTTGACATGCTATAACTACTATTTTGAAAGGATTTGAGCTTAGCTTTCATTTAAAAAAAGTTTCAAGCTCCTAGCTATCAATGCTAAGGAACTATATGCGTTTAAAAATCTAGTAACTTTTTTAGTGATATTCTTTAATTGCCTGTAACTAGGGAAATATTGAGCGTTGGGGTCTAAAATTCTGTTTCCTTTCATATTTTGACATCTAAAAACTTATCACAAAGTTTGAGCAAAATCCGTGATCCGGAGGTCTGATACTCTCCTAGTAAGAAAATCAGTTTTCAAAAGTTTTCGTTCTTTTGGCAGTGCAAATAATTTCCATGCAAATTTCAAGGCAAATTCATCGAGTAGTTTTCGAGATCCAGTTGGCTAAAGAAATACACACACGCTTACGCACATACATACAGACATTTTCTGGAAATCACTTTTTTCGACTACTTGAGTCCAAATATGTACAAATTCATAAAGAAATAGGAAAAATATTATTATTGATACAATGCTTTCTCTATGAGAAATTAAGAAGGAAAGTTATTCTAACAAAATTATTTTTTAGTAATTATTGCAACTAGTGTTATTTGTAAAATTAATTAGTGATACTCAAAAAAATTATATATTATTGTTAATTTATTGTACTGATATTTACTATTGGGATTCGATATTTCCATAATAGACCGACACGTCAATTTCCTCGTGTAATTTCTTATGAAATGGCAACAAATGAAAGCTGTGAGAGTAGGGAATAGGTTATATAGTTAAATATTAAAGTATGTTAAGTTTTTGCTTGTAACGTCACGATTTCCAAACCCAATAGGCCCAAAACTAATTAACATTAAGGAATAAACCTTCGTAAAATTAATAAAAAAATACCTTTACGTTTAACTTTTTATTGAACAATCAGCAATTTATTAATTAATTCATTAATCTATTGACCCCGTCAAAAACGTTTAGCTAAAAATATTAGTTAAAAAAATAACTAAAATATAGCTAAAAATACAGCTATATTCAACTGGAATATAGCTATATTTATATGGATTTTTTAGGTGAAAATCTAGTTAATATTTTCAGTAGCTTACAACAGCTGAAAATATAACTGTATTTTCAGCTATATTATCAGCTATATTTTTAAATATATTTTTAGGTACATTTTCAGCCAACTTTGCAGCTATAAAAATATTGAAAATTAGAACATTGAGATTCATTTAGTACCTTGTAATTTTTAGTCATATTAGATATGTAAATAACAATAATTTACCAGATATGGAATAAAGAAAAAGAAAAATTTCATATATAATAGCTGCAAAGTTGGCTGAAAATGTACCTAAAAATATATCTAAAAATATAGCTGATAATATAGCTGAAAATACAGTTATATTTTCAGCTGTTGTAAGCTACTGAAAATATTAACTAGATTTTTACCTAAAAAATAACTGGATTTTTACCTAAAATATTCATATAAATATAGCTATATTCCAGTTGAATATAGCTGTATTTTTAGCTATATTTTAGTTATTTTTCTAACTAATATTTTTAGCTAAACGTTTTTGATGAGGAAGAGTTTGAGAAAGTGAAATAATAATACTAAAACTTGTGTATGATGTACTTAAGCATGTTACAGCGATGTTAAGGTATCAGGACTGAGTTTAAGCCTGAAAAAAAATCAAATTGTAATGTAGTCACAATTTTTTTTTCTAATAATATTAATTAATGAAACTTCTTTTCACCTTAAGTATATATCAAATACAATACTTTGACCCAAGGATAATTTTAAAAAACCTCATCCGATGCTTAAAATTCTTTTGATTAACCTTCTGACAGCCGGAATTTTTTCGACTGTAAAAGTGTAACTTTTTCGAAATTTTCTATATAAATGTTTCTTAAATAATAGTATATGTGGATCGATCATGGAATGACATCATATGGCGTCATCCCGGCTGTCAGAAGGTTGATCAAAAAATGAATTTTCCAAATTTTGGTAATTGCCGCAGACTTTCTCAGCCACTTTTCAACTAATTGACTTCAAAATTTTCAGCGATCTTCAGTTTATATATCTTTACAAAATAACAGCTCTGGAATTTTTATAAGATAAGTTTAAGTATATGTTAAATTGAATTACATACATGAAATTCACAAAAATATGTATTTTTATCAACTTTTTCTAAACCAAACTTTTAAATTCTTTTTTTTATATAAAATAAAGCTGTTATTTTGTGGAAATATATTGTAATGTTCCCTTTGTTATTAATCCCGAAGTTATACTAATTAATGATATTTTCCTACTACCTATCTTATTAAGTATTTTATACAAGCGACAACGTGAACAAGTTGTTAATAGCTAGCGCGTCTTACCTAGCTATTGCGAACCTTTTAATGTCCACGTTGATAAGTTATTTTATCCGAAGGTCGACCTGTAAATGCATCCATGAAGAAGAGTCGTTGATAAGCTAGCGCGCCTTGCCTAGCTTACGCAGACTCTTTTGTGTGTCTTTTTGTTGTTTGTATTGCTACAAGTCGTTTATAACCAACGCGCCTTGCTCAGTTATAGCGGACTTGTTATATAATAAGTGGTTAGTAGTTATTGTATGTTAGATGAAGAGCCCGTTATTGTTAAGAACCAGGTGTCTTAAAATTCGGGGCTCCACAAAGGATTAATAGGATAAGAAATATTTATTTGGATGAGCTCTTTATTCAGTAATATAAAATTTAGAGGCTTATTATAAAGCACGCTAATGCGCGTATTATATCTGCCTTGCTGTGAGCAATGCAATGGCCAAGCGCCAGTTGTTGCTCCTAGCAAGGTACGGTGCTTACGCTGAAAGAGCTGATCCAAGAATGACGAGAGTCACAAGCTCTTCGCACTGCTTGCATCAGCTCTCTCTCCCACTCTTCTAACCTAGTAGAAGAGAGGGAGAGCCGCCGTATACTTTCAGCGGTACTTACACATGCAAGTGCGTGTACGTACATACGCGCGCTTGCATGTTCAACCACTTTGGTCTTTTTGAGTGTTTGCGCGCGCATCTTCCAGTATCGTACGGTTTCAGGGCCGTACATACTCGGACGCTCACAATATAAACTGAAGACCTCTGAAAATTTTGAGGTTAATTGATTGAAAATTGGCTGAAAAAGTCTGTGGCAAGTATCAAGATTAAAAAAATCCATTCTTCGAATAATCAAAAGAATTTTAAGCTTCAGATGAGGTTTTTTAAAATTATTCTTGGGTCAAAATTTTG
Organism: Anastatus disparis; assembly: GCA_017163975.1. NCBI lineage: Eukaryota > Metazoa > Arthropoda > Insecta > Hymenoptera > Eupelmidae > Anastatus > Anastatus disparis. Next base: position 3,623,712 of record JAFFSR010000351.1, on the reverse strand, counting down.
TATTTAATATATATTTAAGGTAAAAAGAAGTTTTATTAATTAATAATATTAGAGAAAAAAAATTATGACTACATTTAAATTTGATTTTTCTTTAGGCTTAAACTCAGGCCTGATACTTTAAGTAGGTCAAACCTAGTATTTCATATATTTTAATTGTTAGGGTGAAGAAGTTACATGGGACGGTAAATAGGTGACGAAATGTCACAGAATCTATATTCCGTTATCTTGTATCCCGTTACGTTTCTTCCCGATGTTCTCATGGAGCGGAATTCAACTGAAAAAGTATTCAAAATAGCATACAAATGTATCCGCGAATTTCAAATTAAAAACTAAAATATTTAAAAAATTGTAAATAATTACTGAATTATTATTCTAATGAGTTTCTTTCATTGTAGAAATAAAATATTTTTTGTCCTTATAAACAAATATTTCAATTAACAATATAATTTTTTAATTATAATATTGCTAATTAACATGGTAAAACTTCTACTCTGTTCCATGTGAACATCGGAAAAAAATGTAACAGGATACAAGACAACGAAATATATGTTTGCACCTTTTTCCTTATTTAAAGTACGCCTCTATAAGCATCCGTATACGTTATTATCGACTATAAATTCCAGCTTTGTTCCCTCTCTTGTACCTCTTATTCCTGTTATTTATTTTTCGTGTAAGGAGCCTAATTTCATTTTGACTTAAGGCCATGACAGCTAAAAATTCGCAGACCATAACTATAAAGAAATAAAAATAAAAGTATCTTCAATGTCAAAATTGTACTATTGTTTGCAGTTATTATCTTTGGTATCAGAACTTTTTGAAGCCTAACAGTATCAGAAAGGTAAACGTTGGATAAATAGACGCTGGCTACGACATCCTATCAATTAATTTGTAATATTTTTTTTTAAGTAAAGCTTTTTTTAATAAACGAATGCATTCATTGCTGTTTGATGCTGCTTCTTACACTTTTTTATACCAAAAAGCAATATAATATTTTTTTAACACGGCGTTCGGAAAATTCGTTTTTCGGTGTCCTATTTCCGTACCGAAAATGCCTGTTTGCCGCACGAAAAATTAAGTGCGTGAAAATTTAAAAAGCGTGCAGAAAATTCATTTATTGATTAATAATAGTACATTACGTAACGGGTATGGAAAGGCTTTATTTAGGAAACGAGAAGTTTACGGCCTGAGCCGAAGGTGAGGGTCGTAACGAGTTTCGTAAAAAAGCCTTTCCATACCAGTTGCGTAGTGTATTTTTTGCCATAAGAGCCAATGAAGAGCACCGAAGTTGTGATTTTAGGGTTAGAATGGCGAAAATTTACTTTTCGCATGCTTTTTAAATTTTAATGCACTTAACTTTCCGTGCAAAACACGGGCATTTTCTTTACGGAAATAAAGCATCAAAAAACAAATTTTCAATTGAAAAATGTCTGATTATCATTTAAATTATCGTTTGAATCACTGTTTGAACTCATTATAAAAGAATGTAAAGACGCTTCTTAAAGCAAATGCAAACCATCACTGACTGCTCGTATAAAAGTATCATTTCAAATATAACAAGTTGAGCACTTGCTTTTTGTATTCCCACTCTTCTATATTTTTTCCTTTGTTTAAATAATTTCCTTACTTACAGTGCCTACGCGAAAACTTAAGATTCTCGTTTTCATAATATTAAACATTTAACAAATTTATTTTATTTGTTGTAATATTATTTTTCTTTGTTAAAATTTTAACCCCACTTCTATATTTTTTCCTCTGCTTAAATAATTTCCTTACTTACAATGCTTACGCGAAAACTTTAGATTCTCGTTTTTATAATATTAAACATGTAACAAATTGTTTTTTTTGTAATATTCTTTCCTTGGTTAAAATATTATTTTATTTTTCTTTGTTTATAAAAATTATCTTAGAATACTAGCGTCAAAACTTTAAATTCTTATTGTTATATATCGTATATTTTCATCTTTTGTTATAAACATTTTATTATACGTTTTAAATTGGAAAATTTTTGCTCGGTTATTTCTAGAATTATTATATTCCTGAATCATGATAGAATTTTCCGAACTTTATAATAAAAAAAAACATAACACGTGCATAAAATAGGTCTTTACCGTACGCGCGAAGATTGCCGCTCGAGCGCAGCGAGAGCTATTTTCTGCACTAGTTAAGTAAATACCATTTCTCCTGTATTTTGCAGAGTATTTTATATTTTATGACGAAACTATTTTAATTTTTTTTTACGAAAATTATTTAATAATAATTAAATAGTTTATTATAAAATCATTTGAAAATTTCAAAAACACTAGTTAACCGTTAGAACCGAATTTTATTAATTTGTAAAGTTTAATTTATTAAACTTCATTATATATATATATATATATATATATATATATATATATATATGTTGAATTGAACTTATCTTTATTTCTCCTTCTTAATCTTTAGTACAATAATTTTAGGCAAAGCATAGCCTTAGACGGTAAGTATGAAATTGAGCTTACGAGCTAAAGACTCTTGGGTTTTTATACTATGGTAAAAGACAGTTGCATTCTTTCGTACGTATGATACTATTGCTACTTTTATAATTTTGGGGAAAAGATTGATTGAATTTTGCACGTGATGCAGTTTAGAGTTCGATCGCCTTTTACACATCGCATTCTTGTGTGTCGCATTCTCCCGATTGTACAGCATTATTATTTGTTATCTCAGTCTCGAGGTTAAAGATTTGACATATGATGCGCACGGAGTTCAATTACTCTTAAGTATAATGTGCAAGATAAATATAAGTATGAATTTGCTATGAATGTTTTTCTTTTTTTACACGTCCTTCCTTAAAATTTTTCGTCCCGAAAAATTAAAGTAAATTGTTAAATGATGGAGAAATCAGGTGAGTTTTGAGTGTAAAAGAAGAAGATACTGAAGGTCGTATTGAGGAAACATTAACAGCGGTGGTAATGTTGCCACAATGGTTGCAAGTTACTGTCAGTTCGAGTCGTTTACTGTGACAACAGCAAAAATTATTCAATCTTACCCAGAGATAAGAAATGATTATTATTATTACTTGTTTAACTTATACCCGATACAGATAGCAATCATAGAGAGATATACGTATCCCGAACAATGAAGATAACCTATTGCAGTTGAAATAAAAGAATGATTTCAATTTTGTAATGTTAGTCTTTTAATTTTGTCTTGTATCTGTTCCAGGTTGTAAGCATGACTTCTAGGCTACTGAGGTCATGTTCTGAAAACGACGATAAGGGAAGGGTTATATTTGAGTTACCTACACATAGTTTACTAAGTGTTGAGTTTGAAAGTGTGGTTGTATATGTAGTAGAGCAGTGCGAAGTATGTAAATAATATGCAGTGTTTGATATAAAACATTTATCATCAAGCTTTACGATGTTAGCTAAAAAGGTGATATTGTTATATATTTCTTATAATTTTTACAAAATACGTTCAATAACATTTCTTTTATAGATACAATATAAAAGGTTATAGCGGGATAAGAGGGTCAAATCAACGCTAGCCGATTAAATAACTTTTTTATGTATTTTTTTGCTTACTTTCCAATGCCGGGTCGCCAAAATTATTTTCCCACCGAAACATGCTCAAAAATCGAAAAAACAGCGAAAAAGGGGTTTTGGCGGTTTTCCATGGTTTTCTCACACCATAATTTCAGAAACACGTTTATATACTAAGTTATTAGTGAGTTTATTGTCTTGGGACTTATAACCTAGTTGAATTACACCTCAGTGAACTGAATAGGCCCTAAAAACTCAAGAAAATACGGATTTTGTGGAGTTTTCCCGTTTTCTTTGGACCAAGCTTCGTAAAATCTTTATCAAAAGCCAATACATTAATAAAACTCTGCTCATTTACAATCTCCACAATCCGGCTGCACATGCCTACTATCCCTACAAATTGACTGCATATGTTTATAGCCTATAGAAACTTACTGAACATAATTACAACCGACTGAATATACAGCATCACAGCTTCTACAAATCGACTGTGTATCTCCATATATTGCTTTAACCTAATGCGCATGCGCAAGCCCCCTTTAACTTCCCTTTATATGTTTATTATATAACAATCGGTATTCTAACGTAATATCCTTGGAAAACCACTAATTTACCTAAATTTTCAAGCGAAAAAATTCAACTGTAATCCACTTTAATCTAGCTCCATGTAAAAATCAAGTTTTATTGTTTTAACAGAGTGCTACTTCATTATTTAACTTGTTTATTTTTTTTTTAGTAAATACTCGTTTGTGGTGTTTCAATAACACTGAAGAAAGCTATGCTTGGTTACTGGATCTTCGTAACTTGATGATGGCGCAATCTTACAACTGCGTTAATAGTCAAAACGTATTACGTACATAAAGTTTGGTCGTGTCTTGACGCTGTAACTTAAGAGAATCGAGGTCTCCCAAGGATATTGGGGTAGGATATCGATTGCAATATAATAAACATATAAAGGGAAGTTAAAGGAGGCTTGCGCATGTGCAGAAGGTTAAAGCAATATATGGAGATACGCAGTCGATTTGTAGGAGCTGTCATGCTGTACATTTAGTCCTTCCTTCAAAGGTTGTAATTATGTGCAGTAATTCTCTACTGGTTATAAACTGCGCAGATGGTCTGCAGGGCTAGAACGTATGTGCAGTAAGTCTCTATAGGCTATAAACGTGCACAGTTGGTTACTAGGGATAAGTAGACATGTGTAGTCGGATTGTAGAGATTGTAAGTAAACAGATTTTTATTAATGTATTGGCTTTTGATAAATATTTCACAAAGCTTGGTCCAAAGAAAACGGGAAAACTCCGGAAAATCCGTGTTTTCTTGAGTTTTTAGGGTCTACGCGGCTCGCTGATGTGTAATTTAACTGGGTTATAAGTCCTAAGGTATTAAAATCTCTAATTATTTAGTGTATAAACGTGTTTTTGAGGTGATGGTGAAAGAAAAACAGAAAAAACGCTAGAACCCCGTTTTTTGCTGTTTTTTCGATTTTTGAGCATGTTCTGGTGGGAAAATAATTTCGGCGATCCAGCGTTGGAAAGTAAGCAAAAAAATACATAAAAAAAGCCATTTAAGTTTTAGCCAAATATTATCTTTATATATAAAAGAACGATAAGAAACTTTAAATATCATTAAAAATTGTAATTTCGAGGTAAAAAAATCTGGATAATTCTTAATAAAATTAAAAACCCATTTGCATATTTCCAGATTTTTTATCCGTAAATTGTACACGGAAAAATTTTTTTAAGAAAAAACAAGTTTTGAAAATTTTTGGACCGTGGTGGCAGCTTGGCAGCTCTATTGAATAAGCAACGAGCCGTAAAGATCTCGGCTAGGGCCGATTTAACCCTCTTATCCCGCTATAGCCTTTATCATTTACTATACGTTTTACAAAATCATGAGTTGAAGAGAAATAGTGTTCTTTACATTTGCTCGTGTCATTTAATAATATTCTATCGCAGGCGGATAATGAGTCTGTTAGCCTAAGTAAAATTTGTAGTTTATATTATTTTGCATTGTCAAGTTAATTACAATCATTTATACTCGATAAAGTCGTATATTTTGATATATCCCAGGTTGTTAGTACATATTGATCAGCTATATCTAATATTGCTGTGTTTTTAAAACGTCTTTCGATAGGTAAAGGCTTATATTTGAGGATTTTGTACTGGTTATTGTGGATAATGGGATATTTAGCAACTATTTCGAGTCCGTCTGTTTTAATGTATGATGTAAAAGTCATAACTTGTAATATTCAAAAATAGTTTTTCATTGTCAGTGTTATTAACATATCATCGTATTGCTGCTTCATATATAAACTTTGTAGACCATTTATTAAAAAATCAGGTTTTAATAATGCAGGTGAAAATATTTCATTTCCTGCTATATTTATAGGATTGAATAAATCTGATATATAGGCCTCATACTCCTCTAGCGATGTATCAATTTCTTGCAGACTAAGTAATACAATTTGGTTGCCTTGGTAATTGTTGAGCATTGCTGGTATTCCAAGACTCCAGTATATTAATCGATCTTCATTTTCTTTAAATATATAGGAGCCTTTTGCAAATAAACCGAAGGTTCCTTTCATATACAATGTTTGATTTGTGATTCGCTACTAGCGAGTCTTCTGTGTGTTTATATAGCTTGTCTATCCCTTGATCTATAGATTTGGCATCATCAAAATTTAAGGTACTAAATAAGAATCTGCTGCCTGTTTCTATAAAGTTGAATAATCCTCTCTTCTTTCTGTTGCGCTCTGAATGTAAAATTAAGGGTAATCTTGCGGATAGTTCATTTGGACGTATTTCTTGATGCATTATGAAATCTTTTGCAGTACAGTGAACATTAGTACATACTTCTTTGATTTTTGTTAATCGATTTTGAATGTCTATTTTATTTTGTATAAAGGCTGTAAGATTTATGTAATTAACAATAGTCCAAGTATCTTCGAACACATAAGCAGTTCCGTAATTTATCTGTAATATTAGTATATTAGCTGGCGTAATTTCTATATCTGCTTTGCAGTAATGAAATGCATGAATTAACATGACTGTTAATATTATGATTATTGCTTTTATCTGTAACAGAGAAGAGATTTGAGATAAGCGTGATATCTCATTAAAATGTCGCCTGACTTTCATTATTGACTGTGAGAATTGTTGCTGGTCCTACAAATGGCGCGATATTTTAAAATTGACCCCATCCACTGGTTGTGGGTTGATTCTTAAAGTTTGTCTGTTATCAACTGTATTTTTATTTATTTCCTTTGATCTTTGTATATTTTCTCTTGTTTCTTTTGCTTTCTTTGTATTTTCTTCCAGTCGCTTATTTAGTGAATTTAACTTACCATGGTTCCAATTTTCTTCAGGTAAGATTCGTCCAAATAATAATTTATAAGGTACATATTTTGTTGAAGGGTGTATTGTTCTATTATAGGCAGTAATAATTGGGTAAAAGCTTTTTTTTCGAGACTACTCTAATTATTCTTTTCTGCAAAGTCCTTCTAAGCCTTTCTACTATACCATTTGATTATAGATGTGATGGAATTGTTGGTATATATCCTATTTCAGGTTTTTCTAATAAATTTTGAAATACCCTTAATGTAAACATAGCTGCATTGTCACGTATTCATTTCTTTGGTATTCCTCACTTACTCATTAAATCTTCCATAGATTGCGTAGTTTAATCTAAATTTTTTAATTGGCAAACTTTAGAATATTGTGAAAGCGCTTCTATAATAAAAAGTAATTTTCCTTCATACCCGCGCCGGAACTTCGCCTAAAAGTGCCTCTCGTGCTGCAGGGAACGGGCAAATTACATTCACGTTTTTCTTTATAGTCACATGCTCAGAAGCTACTGCGCACCTTCATACTATAGCAGTTTCGGTCGCTTCACTGTCTGCTGTATGTGTTCCGAGTATATCTATATATACACCACATGTCTAACCTTTGTTATTATACATCTAACATTGTTAGACTTATGAATGTTAAAATTATGAAATACACACACATGATAATTACACGCGTTCTTTTTTCATATGAATTATGATTTGAATATTTACTATGTATCCTATGTTAGCAGCTATAAGATACATATGTTCGGTTTTCTCACATTTCTTACGTACATACACAACATTTTTTTAACCCAAAATATTTTTTTCACGACACTTACAACACGTTTTTAGACACTTCAGACATTAAAACACAAATAAAATTCTTAAATATTCATGTTCTCACATGTATTTTTTTGTTTCATTACTCATTTTATTCATTTGAAATATTAAATAAAAAAAATTATTTATTTTCGATTCTTTCTTTCTTTCTGTCTTTCTTTCTCTCTTTCACGCTCTCAACATATGCTATAGTTGCTTACGCTCCTCGGCACGAAAAAGGCTCATCATATGCGCGTGTTTTGCTTTGCGAGGCTGACGCCTCGCAAAGCAAACTTAGACGCGCATGTAATGAGCCTGTTTCGTACCTCGGAACGTAATATACTATTATTACCTTTTCTTCAGCATGATCTATATACCATAATTCGTTGATTTCTTTTGGCATGTTTATAATAGTGCCTGGCGCCTTGAATCTGTTATTAGAATTTCTTTCCGCACAGTGGTCGCAAGTATCGATCCAATTTCTAACCTCTTCTGCTTTTGTTTCCCAACAATATTTACGCAGCAGGAACATAGTTTTATCATAAGCCCAATAAACTTCGCTATGGGCTCTAGCTATTAATGCTTTCATAGTCTTTTCACAATCCACGTAAGTCTGTGCTAAACTCTTGATTCGGATTTTTCTTGGAAAACGAGCAAGCTTTAATGATAAATCTTGAGCTGAAGCATCGTAAAAATTTCTTAATACTATAATTTCTCCTTTATAGTTAGGATGAGGACTGCGTAAGTAATTTATTGCTGATTGTATTAACTCTTTATTTGGAGTGAGTATAATGTCTCCTTTGCATGCATGTTTCACTTCTATTTTTTCATATTTAGATTCTTTCTCTGTCCGTAAGTATACAAGTGTTATTTCCTTTATACCTTTTTGGGCTGATATAGTTTTTAAATGATCTGTAGCATGAAAGAATTTCTTTCTGTCAAGATCTCTCAGTTCCAATATTTGTTCTTTTGTGTATTTAGATAGTATTTCTTTTAAAACTTGTTTTATGTCTTGATTATCAGTATTGTTATATATTATATCATCTTCTATAGCATTAACGTATTTTATTCGTGGATTTTTTCTTCTTGCAACAAATGCTCGGCTAAGAGCATTGGTATTAGTATTCAATTTGCTCTTTTTATATTCTCTTATAGGTTGCAAGTCTCTGATTTTCAACAAAAGTTTAAAAATTCTAGATCCAATTTCTGGTAATTTTAATTTTATGATACCTGCTAATGGTGCATGATCTGTTATTAAAAAAAAGGTTTTTTATATAAAAAATGTCCAAAAAGTCACATTGCCCATACTGCTGCTAATGATTCCTTTTCGGTGGTTGAATAATTCTTTTCAGATTGATTGAGTGTTCTTAAAGCATAGGCGCATGGTAAATCTTTTTCTTTCTTTTAATCACTTTAACTGAGAATCGCACCAAGTCCTCCGTTACTTGGATCTATTGTCAGTGTGAACATCTCTTCCAAATTAAGGTATTCTAATATAGGCGATGATGTTAATTTTTCCTTTGATATTTCAAAGGCCTTTTTGCATCTATCATCAAAATTAAACGCAATATTTTTACTCATCAATTTGTTAAGAGGTGCTGTGATTTTACCATAATTTTTAATAAATTTCCTATAATTTTCACATAATCCTTGAAATTGTCTGATTTCTTTTTGATTGGAAGGTTGTTTATGATTACTTATACATTCTAATTTATTTGGGTTAGGATATGCTCTTTTCTCTATGATGAGACGTCCTAAATATTCTAGTTCTGGATTGATATACTCGCATTTATCGGGTTGCAGTTTTAATCTTGCAATTCTAAGTTGATCAAATAATATTTGTAAGTTCTTTAATGGTTTTTGAATATACTATAATGCCATATAAATATACGAAACATATAGTACCTATTAATCCTTGTAATTTTCAATTCATTATCCTTCAAAATATAGCAGGTGCGTTTTTAAGGCCCATTGGTGTTTGTTTCAGTTTCCAATGCCTTTTATGAGTAGAATATGCAGTACGCTTTCTGTGTTCTGGTAAAACTGGTACTTGATAAAAACTTGAGGCTAACAAGGAGAGCACCCAACCTTCGGGAAACGGATTTTGCTGAAACTGCAGAATATGATTTTTTGATGAAAAAAAAATGAGCCCGTGTTTTATTTTCTTTGAATAGGTCCCACAGACGGAGATATAGACATTTTTTCGAAAATATAATAAAAAGAAGCATTTATAAAATCTTGAATAACCAAACAACAAGACTCTTACGAAAAAATATACAAGAAATAAAATAAAGTCCAGATTAAATTCTTTAATTTAAGCTTTGTTACACTAAAAAAGCTTCATTGGTTCAAAAGTTATGCCTCAATAAAAATTACTACATATTTATTGATATTTTTAGCGTGTAACATATCATCAATTTTTTACGTCATTTCATTGGCACATTTTAATCGCCTATAACTTTCAAACCACAGAAGCTTTTTCGATGCAACCAAGCTTAAATTAAAGCATTTAATCTCCACTTTCTATTTTCAATAAAAAATGTCTATATCTCCGTCTATGGGGCCTATTAAAAAAAAAGAAAAAATACGGGTTTATTTTTTTTTTCATCAAAAAATCGTATCCTGCAGATTCAACCAAATCCGTTTCCAGAAGGTCGGGTGCTCTCCTTGTAAGTCAAATGCAGAAAAGTATCTTATACCTCCCGATGGGTCAAGGATTTCATTTATTGACGGCAATGGGTAATTGTCTTGATGTATGTTTATTTAATTTTCTGAAGTTTATCACGACTCTATATTTTTGTATTCCTAATGTATCCATTTTCTTTGGAACACACCAAACGGGTGATACAAAAGGCAAATTTGACTTTATTATAATACCTACATTTTAAAATTTTTCTATCTGTAACGATAATGGGTATCGATATAATTTTGAAAAAACTAGTTGATTTATTGTTAAATCTATATGGTGATACATATTCTTGAGTGATGGTGCATTATCTCCTCCTAGTTGAAAGATATTATTATATTCTTTAATTAATGTTTGTATTGCTAATGCCTGTTCTCTCGATAAATGTGATATACGCGTATTGTCTATAATGTTTGTTACGATGATACTTTTTGTCATCAATGTTTGTTTATTAAATACTTCCTGTAGGAAGATTGTTTCATAAATATTTTGTTTATGTTCTTGAAATTCTTCTATCTCTATCTCAGTATTTATTTTTATTTCTTCTTCTGATTCATTGACGATGTTAAGCGTTGTATTTTTATTTTGTACCGTATATATTGCTGGTGTAATTATATCTTTTGGGACGGTTATTATGTATTCTTCATCTGGTACGTCTATATCTATTTGTATAAAATTGACTACTTGATTTACATAAACAGGTTTTTCACTAAATGTGAATTGTAAAGGATTATTTTGTGCATCGAAAATTCTTATATTTTGTTTTTCTGTATCCATCAATGCTTTATAATGTTGCAGCCATTCGGCCCAATAGCCCATCGGCATCGAGGGATATTTTATTGCTTGAAACGTGATATATAAAGTCTCTTCCAAAAACATTCAATTTGCATTTTCCAAGCGTTGTGTGATTTCCGTTAACTATCTGTATTTTTTGTCTTTCTTTTGCTCATTGTTTTATAGAAATGCAAGTATTAGGATCTAATACTTTGTCTTTAATGAATGTTATACCTACTTCTGTGTCCACTAGAAATTTTAATAATTTTTCTCTTGTTCCTGAGGGTTGCATCCAAAGATGCCAGTGTTTTCCATCTGTTGGAAAGATTGTGTTTTGTAATTCTGATCCTCCGAATAATTTTGACGGTTGGGTGGGGTCTTCGACTATGGCGCCGAATCCTCTAGATACGTTTTATTCTTTGAGGCATTGAGACGAAAATTTACCCCTTGTGCATTTTGATGTTTGAAACAATGTTCTTTTCGCCATACCCTGCCCGAAAGGACAACTTTTGTCCTGGCACCTAAAAACAAAAGTTGGATTTTCGGCCCAGGTATGGCGAAAAATAGCATACACCCCATAGGAGGTAAAATGTCGAACCCATGGCACATGTTTACCACCCTCGCCTCCGGCTGGGGTCGCAATCCACATTTGCTGTGGACTCGCCAGTATTTCACCTCCTTTGGTGTGTAATATACTATTATCCATATAATATACTATCATTCATTTTAATATAGCCATATGTATTACAATGAGAGCATGTAGATTTATTATCTCTTTTATCCGATTGATAATTTTCTCGTCGATCACGCGGAAAACTTCTATCACGTGTATAATTTTTATAAAACGTCAAGTGTTTCTCACGATTTCTTAGGTCATATCTAGAATGGCTTCTATCTCTTTGATATTTTTCATATTTATCTCTTCTAGATGAGATTTTATACTTGTTGTGACTTTTGTTTCGAAGTTCTTCGTCTTTTTTCCGGAATTTTTCAGCGTATAAAGCTTGTTGGTAGGCGATGGATAGAGTGTGTAGTTGGTTTTGTTGTACAGCTAAACATAAGCCATCTGGATGCAATCCTCTTATGAATTTTGGAATTGCGCTTTCGTTTTCATAATTTCTATGTATGTCTCTAAAATCGTCTTTTAAACCATCTATTGAAATCTGTATACGCCGATTTATATTATTATATCTTTGTATGTAGTCTGCTACCTTTTCATTTATTCCCCTAGTGGAAATCGGTTTTGCTAATAACTGTTAATAATTAGAAATAATTGCTAATAACTGTTAATAATTAAAAATAATTGCTCATAACTGCAAATAACTGCTAAAAGCTGCTAATAACTGTTACAAATAGCTTGGTTTGAGACAGAAGTAGCGGTTATTTGCAGTTAATAGCAGTTATCATCAGTTATTAGCAGTTGTTAACAATTATTAGCATTCATAAGCAGTTATTTGCTATTTTATTAATTTATAATTTAAAATAGAACTACTAATAACAGTTATTAGCAGTTATTTGCATTTATTCACAGTTATTTGCAATTCCTTGCAATTATTTAGTTATTAACAATTATACGCTTTTTAAAAAAAATTTTAATTCTTTATATATACCATAGTGGAAATCGGTTTTGCTAATGACTGTTATTAATTAAAAATAATTGCTAATAACTACAAATAACTGCTAAAAACTGCTAATAACTGTTATAAATAGTTTAGTTTGAGATAGAAGTAGCGGTTATTTGCAGTTATTAGCAGTTATCATCAGTTACTAGCAGTTATTAGCAATTATTAGTATTTATAAACAGTTATTTGCTATTTTATTAACAGTTATTAGCAGTTATTTGCGTTTATTTACAGTTATTTGCAATTTCTTGCAATAATTTACAGTTAACAATTACACGCTTTTAAAAAAATTTTTTAATATTTTATATATAGGAAAAAATTTCCAAGACAATGAATTTTTATGAATAACTATTATTAACTATAAATAACTGCAAGTTTCTGCAAATATCTACAAAAATCAGAAAATAATTGCAAATAAGTGCAAGAATCCGCAAATAACTGCAAAAATAAAAAAATAACTGAAAATAACTGTTACTATTATCTTAATTTTTAAAAATTGTATTGTACAAAATTGTTGTGCTTATAAATGTTAATAAATATTAATAACGGCAAAATACTACTATTAACTGCAAATATCCGCTACTTCTGTCTCAAACCAAACTATTTATAACAGTTATTAGCAAAACTGACTTCCACTAGGGTAGGGAAAAATTTCCAAGACAATAAATTTTTATGAATTACTATTATTAACTATAAATAACTGCAAGTTTCTGCAAATAACTACAAAAATCAGAAAATAATTGCAAATAAGTGCAAAAATCCGCAAATAACTGCAAAAATAAAAAAATAACTGAAAATAACTGTTACTATTATCTTAATTTTTAAAAATTATATTGTACAAAATTGTTGTGCTTATAAATGTTAATAACTATTAATAACTGCAAATAACTACTACTAATTGCAAATGACCGCTACTTCTGTCTCAAATCAAACTATTTATAACAGTTATTAGCAGTTGCTTGCAGTTATTAGCAAAATTGATTTCCACTAGGGTAGGGAAAAATTTGCAAGACAATAAATTTTTATGAATTACTATTATTAACCATAAATAACTGCAAGTTTCTGGAAATAACTACAAAAATCAGAAAATAATTGCAAATAAGTGCAAGAATCCGCAAATAACTGCAAAAATAAAAAAATAACTGAAAATAACTGTTACTATTATCTTAATTTTTAAAAATTATATTGTACAAAATTGTTGTGCTTATAAATGTTAATAACTATTAATAACTGCAAATAACTACTACTAACTGCAAATAACCGCTACTTCTGTCTCAAATCAAACTATTTATAACAGTTATTAGCAGTTGTTTGCAGTTATTAGCAAAATTGATTTCTACTAGGGTAGGAAAAAATTTGCAAGACAATAAATTTTTATGAATAACTATTATTAACTGTAAATAACTGCAAGTTTCTGCAAATAACTATGAAAATCAGAAAATAATTGCAAATAAGTGTCACTAGGGTCTCTGCCGCATAGAGTTACGCATTTTGACAGCTATTACTTTGTATATAAGCGCCGATATTTATTGCTTGGAGCTAAGTTGTTTGGATGCGCAAATAATTTGATTAATAAATGCGCTAACATCTGTTCATCTATCATATTTCCGTAATTTTATGAAAAGTTCGCGTATTAAAAGGTGATCTTTCCTTGAAGGTCCTGGTAACACATTTAATTTAGAGTTGTTGTCTCTAGCTGCAGGTGGTCGACTTGGGAGTGGTGGTGGATATTTCTTTTCCATCATTTAAGTCGTCAAAATCTGTGATTGTTCCGTCAACAATATCAATTGTTTTTCTAAAGCATCTGCTTTTTCCGTTTGCCGTTGTAATTCTTGCACTAAATTTTGTTCTTCTTGATTGCATCGCGTTATATTTTCATTAGATTTATATTTCTTTAATAAACTATCCATTTTATTAGGTTTTTATTTTTTTTCAAATTATATAGCCCGTCAGTAGTATCGTAAAAATTATTAGTTACGTCAAAGAGAGATGCAAGTGATCGTGGAGTATTTTCTGGTCTCATACTGTCGTTATCGTCTTCATGATAATCATAATACATGCGCCGGTGATGCCCCTATGTGTCAACCTCTCAAGCGTGGGTGGGCATTTACACACCTTATTATAAAGCTCTGGTTTGAGACGTTGTATGTCTTATAAATAACTTATGGATAAAAAGTTACAGAAAGTTAGACATGCCTTTATTTTTCGGCTTGTATCGCTGTGTACTTAAAATTATTGTCCGACTTACTTGAACGTTTTAGGAGATGATGTTTTTGAAAATCTAGTTGGCTGCATCTTTTTTAACCACTCGCGGTGCAGAAGTCCTCTTTTATTGCAAAGATAATCCTTTCCTTATACCTTGGGATGCAGACGTAGCTTGATGAACTCTTCAACTACTGGTAGTCAACTCCTTAGAGTGCGGGCTATTGTCACTAGTTTAAAAATAAGTCCTTCTAATTTTTAAGAGTCTCCGTTTTCTCCTGAGAGGAAATATCCTGAGATATCGGAGTTTTGTTTAATTGCCTTTTATCACTTAGCTTTATTGAATTTTTAAACTCTTCCGTTTTCTCTTAAGAGAAAATATCCTAAGAGGTCGGAGTTTTGTTTAGTCACCTTTCATTACTTGGCTCCACTATCTTCTTAAACTGCCACAAATTTATTTTAACTATTAAAACCGAATTTTATTGATTTGTAAAGTTTAATTTATTAAACTTTATTTAATAAACTTGATTCATTATTTTTATAAATTTTAATTGTCATTGTAGTTTATTTTGTAATTTCGGACGTTGATTCTTTAGGATAGATATCCAAGAAGAAAAGGATATATATATATATATATATATATATATATATATGAATATGTATATATATATCTATATATGTATAAACGCTGCTAAGTGCTTTGGCGCAATGCTTCCTCATATAGTTCATTGAGTTAGAGTAATTTGATTTTATTTTTTTAAATGTGTGATTCCAATGTAAAATACAATTTCTATTTAAGAAAAATTAATGAATGTGAGAAAGTGATTGGAAAATAGGAAGAGAGAGGCAAGGATGGATGCAAATAGGGTGAAAATGAGGATCAATCTGAGATAGAAGGACTGGGAGGTAGTGAGAAAGTAAGAAAAGAATTAGTGTAAGCGTTAAATCAGAGATCAAAAGAAGTGATCCAAAAGCTACTCTAAGAAAATTATTGTTTTTGAACTTGTTTTATAAAGACAGCAGCGAATAACTTGTCTACAAATTTTAGAGCAAATCTATCGAGTACTTTACGTAAAATCGAAAAAAATGAAAAATCGAAATTTTTTTTCAGATACTTCAAATGGTTCTATAAAAAAAAACTTCACCATAAATGCCAATTTTTAATAGCTTCCCGTCTACTTATACAGAAACATAGATAGTATGCAAAATTTGAAACAAATCCATTTAGTAATTTTCGAGATCTAATTAGCTAAATAAATAACATTTTCTTTTTCAAAATTTAAAAAATGCTCTAAAATTAAAACCACGCTAAGAAAATCAATTTTTGAAAATTTCCCTTGTTTTGGCAGTCGCAAATAATTTCCCTGCAAATTTGAAAACAAATCTATCGAGTACTTTACGTAAAATAAAGAAAAATAAGAAAAGAAAAATCGAAATTTTTTTTAAATCTTTAAAATTCTCTAAAATTGTAACAACGCTAAGAAAATTAGTATTCGAAAGCTTCTTTTCTTCAGACGATAGCGGATTGATTGTATAAAAATTTTTGACGAAATTTATCGTATGGTTTACGCAAAATAGAAAATATAAATGACAAATAAAAATTTTAAAAAACATTTTTTAAAATGCTCTAAAATTAGAACTGCACGAAGAAAATTAGTTTTCCAAAGCTTGTTTTCTTCAGACAGTAGCGAATAACTTGCATATAAATTTTAGAGCAAATTTTTTCAATGGTTTTCGTAAAATAGAAGAAAAATAAAAAATAAGAATTTTTTAAAAAATTTTTTAAATGCTCTAAAATCAAAAGTGCGCTAAGAAAATCAGTTTTCAATAGCTTTCCCCCCAGTCAGACAAAAAAAAATAAATTGTATGCAAAACTAGAAGCAAATCCTTTGAGTAGTTCACGAGATCTAATTTACTAACTAAATACAAACAATTTTTTCGAAAATTTCAAAATACTCTATAATTAAAACTAAGCTAAAAAAATTAGTTTTAAAAGTTTTCCTTTTTATGGCAATCGCAAATTATTTCTATGCAAATTTTAGTTTGCGTAAAATTAAAAAAAAAGAAAAATCAAAATTTTTTTAAAATTTTTAAAATGACTCTGAAATTAAAACAATGCTAAGAAAACCCATTTAAAATATTTTCCGCGCGAGTTAGATAAAAAAATTAATTGTATGCAAAATTTGAAACATATCCATCGAGTAGTTTTCGAGATCCAATTGTGTGAATTAATACACACACACGCACGCACGCACCCACACACACACACGCGCATGCACGCATACATACAGACATTTTCTGGAAACCAATTTTTTCGACTCCCTGAATCCAAATACGTACAAATTAATGAAAAAACAGAAAAATAATTTTTTATTGATACAATGCTTTCTCTTTGAGAAATATATATATGTATATATATATATATATATATATATATATATATATATATATATATATATATATATATATATTGTGACCTCACTAAAATATAATGTATAAAAGTAAAAAGAATTAGAGAGAAAAAAAGCTATAAAAAGAATAAAATAAAACAGAATCAGTAATGAACTTATTCTCTCTCTAATTCAAACCATTGTAGTATAAGTATAAACGATTTACGCAGGGCACTGTCTCTTTCTATCTTGTACGTCGACGCGGTGTCGCAGTTAGAAACTATTCCGGCGTGCAAGATGGAAATTAATAAGAATATATGTACGCGCTTGGATGTGCGCTAATACACGTCTATGAAGGGACGGACGCGAGCACACACCGAAGCGCACCTGTAATAGTATCATGTAGAATATATAAATGTATCCCTTCTACTTGGTGGTAGGGAAGAACTGCGGCCGCTGTGGCTCGATCGACGCTCAAGCAGATCGAAGCTGAAATATTTTTACGGCACTCTTTTGCCACCTCTCTAATAATAAAGTCTAATTTAAAATGAAATCTCGCGTTAAGAGTCAAATTCTTTCGCTGATTTCTACAGGTCCGCAAGAAATTGGGTATAGAATTCCAACTCTGTACCGGTAGTAGAAATAGCGAGTAATTCTTATATTTAACATTTACTTATATCTTTTTTTCGTAAATGTAACAGATAAAAATTTATATTAGAAATTACAAGTTGAAAAGAAATTTAAAATTAAGAGTCAACAATAATCTCTGTAATTATTGATTAATTTTGAGAACCAAACAGTGTAAAGTGTTTACTGCAGTATCTTGTGGGTCTTAAATAAGTAAAATTTAATTGATTGATACTCTCAATAAGACTGAAAGTCTTCAAAGTTTTTAGGCTTATAAGAGGACTATAAATACAAACAACTAACACATTATAAAAAGAGACTTTGGAGTTAGTACGGCATGATGTTCGTACCACAAACGAGTCTAAATTAAATACCTTTTCCTTCTTTCCTTTATTCCCTTTAGATGTGCACTTTGTGCAATCATTTTCAGGGATAGAAAAATAAAGTGTACCTTACATTGTAAAGGTCGCGTATCTTACGAAATATATATATATATATATATATATATATATATATATTTATGTTGTATACGCCATTTGAACTCGCCCCGTGTTCATCCTTCTAACTCCCAAATAGCGTAGATAATTTTATGTCGTTGTAGCAGGTATGAGGAACTCTAAAATTATAAATATGAAAATTCGCAATCCTTCTATCTTTTTATTTCAATTTGAATAAACGTATGCTAACAGTGTAGACAAGAATCGTCTGCGTAACCGTCATTGATTTGTCATAGATTTCAAAAGTTGACCACGCACATCATGCATATTTTATATTTAATGTTTTTTTTCACTGTCTCACTTTAGATAGATAGATATTGATTTATTTTGTAAAAAGAGTACAAAAAGGCGTGTAATACATGAAACAATAAGTAATAATTCTATATAAAATATTGCACATAATAAGATAAGATATCACTGTCAAATATTAAAATTGATATATAATACTGTATCAGTAAGTTACCATGTAAAAGTGAAATCACAGACTATTCTAAATACATACAGAAAACATAAATTACAATTAAAAACAGTATTAAAATCAAATAACATAATATAAATTGTGGATGTGGATGCGGGTGCGGGCACAGGTGCAGATGCGGATGCGGGTGCGGATGCGCATCCACATCCGCACCCGCACGCACACACACACACAGGCATACACGCGCACGCACGCACTCGCACACACACAATTGAATTATTCGATAAAAATTATTATCTGAATATTTTTCAATTATCCGAATGCTTTTTGATTATTCGAATATTTTTTGACCATCCGGATTATTTCACCACGGATAGTATTATCCGTTTATTCAAATAATTCGAATAGTCAAAAAATCCGAAAATAATCCTATCACTATTTGTTACTTCTTATTATATCACAACAGAAGAGTATTTTTGGCTAATTGTCCAGAGCAATTAATTTGCGAGCTAACTGAAATTCACTCCTTCCGATAAATTCTTGTACAGAGTGAGAAAATTCTCTTCCACAAACTTTCAAGAACTGACAAGATCTAGCGAAAAAAATCATCGCTCGCCATCTTGAATGCGCTATTCTGTACATAGTATTTCGAGAACTTGATGTCATAATCGTGATCTGCGATTCAAAATACCCTTGTATACGAATCCTTACGAACTAACGACTGGAAATTCGAAAAATTATTAACCGCCATCTTGAATCCGGCATCTTGAATAAGAAATTTTGAAAATCTAATGTCAGATTCGTTATCAGCGCTCCCAAAAAACCCTAGTTTACGAATTTTCACAAACTGACTAAAAATGCGAAAAATGATTAGCCGCCATCTTGGATCAGGAATTTTGAAAATCCGAAGTCATATTCGTCATGAGCACCTCCATAAACCCTTATATACGAAGTTTCACAAACTCACGACTAAAATAGCAAAAAATTATTAGCCACCATCATGGATCCGCCATGTTGGATGAAGAAATAAGAAAATCTGATGCTAGATTCGTATTCAGCAACCCCGAAAATCCTCGCGTAAGAAATTCCATGTCAAAATAGTGAAAAGAAAAATGTATGCCACAAAGGGTTAAGAGTGATTGAACTCTGAGTGCATCATATGTCAAGTCTTCTACCTCGAACCTGCATTAACAAACAATAACACTATATAATCGAGAGTACGCGACACACAAGAATGCGATGCACAAGAGGTGATCGAACTCTAAACTGCATCACATGCAAATTTCAACCAATCTTTTCCCCGTAATTATAAAAGTTGCAATAATATTATACATACAAAAGAATGCAACTGTCTTTTACCATAGTATAATAACCCAAGATCTCATAAGCTCAATTTCATACTTACCGTTTAAGGCTACGCTTCGCCTGAAATTATTGTACTAAAGATTAACAAGGAGAAATAAAGATAAATTCAATTTAACATATATATGTATATATATACTAGGGGGGGGGGTACCCCCCTGCTCGCTCCACTCACCAACCCCCAATATTTAATTTAATTTACGTCGAGAAAGATTTATTTTATATTAAAATATATGTTACATGGTCCAGAGACATTTTAATATAATTTAAAAAATAGTATATTTAAAAAAAAATTTTCGAATACGTTTTGTAATTTAATTATTTTTGAAGATAATGGTTTATCAAAATGCAAAGAAAAAATAGTTAATCAAAAAACTATTATAATAAAAAAATTGATGAACAACAAATAAAACTTGATAACTCAATGCTAGTACCATATAATTCAACATTACTTAAAAAATACAATTGTCATATAAATGAAGAATATTATGCATCAATAATAAGCATAAGATCTCAAGTACTAACCAGGAGAGGCTATGAGCTTCGGGCCACAGATCTTGATGAAACTTTGGGATATGTTTCAAGGTACCAAAATATGAGTAAAGTTAGAGCAGTACAGTCTAACGCTTCGAAAAACTGAAATTATAGACATTTCTAGTCTTATTTTAAGAAAATTGTAAAAAAAAGCTCCTGATTGAAGTGTGAAAAATCCAGTCTAGAAATGCCTTTAATAAATCAACAGAAACTAAAATAAAAGTACAGAAAGCAGACTTCAATTTGCCGTTTTCAGAATTAAATAATAATAATTAGAACTAGAGATATGCTTGTTCAAAGTTAAGAAGCAAGAAAGTACGAAAATAAAAATATATCCCAAGGTTTCGTCAAGATCTGTGACCCGAAGCTCATAGCCTCTTCTGGTAAGATCTCATTAGTCTATATGTCTATAGCATTAATAAATTATTTATCATTCACTTGAATCATTAAATCTATAGATTTTTTCATTATAAATATATTTCCATATATTTCTATATTTTTTAATACCAAGGTATATAATTAGGCATACGACACGATTAATAATTCCAAAAACTATTCTTTACACTATAATTTTTATAATTTTGATGAATAAAATGTATGCATCAATGAATATTTTATGAAAAGTAACAACTTCTATTTAATTAAACTTTAAATTAACTACCCTTACCAGTATATGGAATCATGAACTTATATCATCGGTACTTATATATCTCTTGAAATCAAATCGTATTATCACGCCGTTCAAAAATATGTTTAGATCAGACCCATTTTAATAGAAAAATTTTGTCTTTGTTACTGACAGAAAATGTGATTAATAACATGATCGATTCAAATTATTACTATTATACTAAAGTAAGGAATTATGACTTTTTTTTTCTTACGTGAATATCTTTTGCATTATTGTCACATACATACACATACACGCTTGAACCTTCAACATACACAAATATACATACACATACATACACATACACATTTATACATACGTACACATACACACATACACATACATACACATACACATTTATACATACGTACACATACACACATACACATACATACACATACACAAACACACATACACATACATACACATACACATACATACACATACACATACAAACACATACATACTCATACACATTTATACATACATACACATACACACATACACATACATACACATACACAAACACACATACACATACATGCACATACACATACACATACAAACACATACATACACGTACACACATACACATACATGCACATACACATACATACACATACACATACAAACACATACATACACGTACACACATACACATACATACACATACACACATAAACATACATACACATATACATATACACATATGCACATACACATACATACACACACATACATACACATACACAAACATACACACACATACATACATACACATACACAAACATATACATACATACACACATACATACACATACACAAACATACACATAAACATACATACACATACACATAAACATACATATGCATACATATACATAGATTAGATTAGATTAGATTAGATATTGTTTATTTTGTATTATAATTACAAAAAAGCGTGAAAAATTACAAATAAAGTTGAAAAAATACATAAAAATACTTTAAATAGCCTTGTACATATAAAATCAAAATAGTACAGTATGATATCACAGTCATAAAACATAATAGAGATAGTAATACTGTAATAGTAAGTCAATAAATAGAATAAAAGCGATATCACAGATAACACGAATAAATACACGCAAAAAGTATAAATAATATAGTTAAAAATCAGTCTCAATATCTATCAGTCAAAATAATTACATAAAATCAAGCGTGTAAAGAGCGCAGTCGAAATATCAGCAGTATACAGTAAGTTAAAATCACAGCAAGTTGAATGTACAGTAATATACAAGTCAATCTGATAAAAATATAATCATTCACTCTATGCACACACATCCTACAATCATGCCTTAAATCTATAAAGGGTACATCACATAATAAATTAACACATATGATATAGTCCGAAAATAATACTGTTTAATCAAGGTCGAGTAAAAACATCCTCAGAGCGGCTTTAAACCTGCCGATTGATGGAAGATTTTTAATATCAGCAGGTAGGGAGTTACAAAAATGCGCACCTTGAACTTGAAAGGAATTTCTTCCAGTCTCAGTGCGCATGAAGGGCACCGCAAGATCTTTAATCTCACCCCTAGTGGTCGCTCTGGGTATATATCTAGTGAAGAGACCCACTAGATATTCGGGAGTATTCATACGTACGATTTTGTACATAAGTACAGCCATAAAATACTGTCTCTTCGAATCAGTACGTAGCCAACCCAAAGCATGTCCATGGGGAGAGATGTGATCACCCATTCTCACGCCTAATACATATCTCACACATGAATTTTGCATCGTCTGTATCCGTCTTCGTAACTTCTGCGAAGCATTGAGCAAAACCACTGAGCAATAATCAAGATGTGGAAACAGCAGGGCGGTTGCGAGCTGCTTACGCAGAGCCTCAGTGGTGTACCGTCGGAAAAACTGCAGGCTATAAATCACTCTATTGAATTTTTTAGTCAACATATTAATGTGCGGTTCCCACGACAGTTTAGAGTCGAGTACAACACCAAGGCTCGTAACGGTGCCAGAGAAAGGAATACCGATACCGCTCCCTAGGTCAATCGTCCTTGGCTCACCCGAATAAAAATTTTTAATAAAACGATTACTTCCAAAGACGATCGCCTTTGTTTTACTAGCATTCAAAGTGAGAGAAACACCAGCAGCCCACCCCGACACCGCCCTGGCCGCCCTCTGTAAAATACGAATCCCCTCGTCCACATCATCATAAGGGACCTGTGTATAAATTTGAAGATCATCCGCATACAGCAGATGCCCGACGCAACCAGAGTCCAGTGCGTCACGTACGTCATTTATGTAAAGGCAAAACAACAGAGGCCCCAGCACCGAACCCTGAGGTACTCCTAGATTGGTTGTTAGCCAATTCGATTCCTCCTTCAAATGTGTGGAAACCATTTGTTTCCTACCTGATAAATAGGAGTTAATCCATCCGAGTGCGGCCCTGGAGAACCCCATCGATCTAAGCCTCGCAAGAAGTTTGGAGGGAGAGATCGTGTCGAATGCCTTACTAAAGTCAAAAAGTAGCAGTAACGTGACAAGTTTCCTGTCTAGACCTGACCTTATATCGTCCGTAAGCTTAAGTACAGCAGTCTGCGTAGAATGGTTTTTCCTGAAGCCCGTCTGCATAGGATCGAGCAATTTTTTGGATGTAATGTACTCCTGCAGTTGGTCATGGGCGATCTTCTCAAGAACCTTTGAAAGAAAACATAAGATGGCTATAGGCCTAAAATCTTTTGGTTGCTTAGGTGCAGCACACTTTTTCAATGGTATAATACGTGCTTGCTTCCAACGGCAAGGGAAGACCCCCCGTGCAAACAACGAATATAGACTATTACTATTTTTAAATTACTATTTTTTTCATTGTGAGAATTCTAACATCAGTGCTATCTCTCTCTAAATGGCGTGCATGGCTATGCCCATTTAGAGAGAGATAGCACTGACGTTAGGTTGACGTTACGTTCTCGCAATGAGCTGAAAAACTTTGTGTAGCAGACGCAGTCTACTCTTTCTATGTCTATGCGACCACCTACTGCTATCATAATAAGCAGTCCATTGATATTACATTTTTGATTGTTCATTTCACGATTGACCGTTCAGGCCTTTAGCTGCCTTACATACACACATACACCTATATACCTACACATACACACATACACACATACACATATACACATACAAATACACATACACGCATACACATTCACATACACACACACATACACACATACACATACACACACACATACACACATACACATACACACATACACATACACACATACACATGCACACATACACATACACACATACACATACACATATACACATACATAATACACATACACATACACATACACACATACACATACACACATATACATACACACATACACATACACACATACACGTACACACATACGCATACATAATACACATACACATACACATACACACATACACATACTCACATACACATACACACATACACATACACACATACATATACACACATACACGTACACACATATATACATATCCATACACGTGCACGTATATACAAATATCCATACACATATACTTACTCTTATATACATACACATATACACAATATTCGTCACTTTGGCGCCGTCTCCGTCATCATCTTTCCCTATCCGTCTCTCCACCTCTCCGTCCGTCCATATCCATCTCTATCTCCGTTTCTCCATCACCGTCTTTCCGTCTCCATTTCTCTGTTTCCGTCTCTTTGTAATTACATTACTACTTATATGTATATATATATATTATTATATTAATTATATTGAAGTGAAGAATTAAGACTTTTTTTTATGTAAATATCTTTTGCATTATTGTCACATACATACATACACATACACACGTGCACCTTTAACATACACATACATATATTCACACATATACACATACACAAATACACAATATCTGTCTCTCCGTCTCCAATTCTCCAAATCCGTCCTTCCGTCTCCCCATCTCCGTCTTTCGATCTCAGTCTCTCCGTCTTCGTCTCTCCGTCATCATCTGTTTGTGTTCGTTTCTCTGTCTATGTTTCTCCGTCTTCGTCACTTCGTAATTACAATTATATAAAAGTGAAGAATTAAAACTTTTTTCTTCTAGGAATAGCTTTTGCATAATTGTCACACACACATATATATTTATGTATATATATATATATATATATATATATATATATATATATGCATATGCTCACACACACACACCTACACATATACATATATAAACATATATATACGTACATTCGCATGCACACATTTACACACACACACACACACACACACTTACGCACATACATATACATGTCATATACACAAGTACACATAAACACGTACACTCATGCGCATTTTTCGGATTTTTCGACTATTCGAATTATTCCAATAAACGGATAATACTATCCGTGATGAAATAATCCGGATAGTCAAAAAATATTCGAATAATCAAAAAGCATTTGGATAGTCGAAAAATATTCGGAAAATAATTTTAATCGAATAATTTATTTGTGTGTGTGCGAGTGCGTGCGTGCGCGTGTATGCCTGTGTGTGTGCGTGTGTGCTGGTGCGGATACGGATGCGGATGCAGGTGCGGGTACGGGTGCGGATGCGGATGCGTATGCGTATGCGGATTCGGATGCGGGTGCGGATGCAGGTGCGGGTGCGGGTTCGGATGAGGGTGCGGATGCGGATGCAGGTGCAGGTGCGGGTGCGGGTGCAAATGCGGTCGCGCATCTGCACTCGCACCCGCACTCGCATCCACACCCGCACCCGCACCTGCACGCACGCACACACACAGTGTGTGGTTATATGGTTGTGTGGTTGTGTCAGTGTGTGGTTGTGTGGGTAAGTAGATGTGTAAATGTGTGTACCGTTAATTCTTTGAAGTTCGAATAATTAGACTTGATTATTTATTATTCGAATAGTCATTATTCGAATACTGATTATTCGAATAAAAAATCCGAATAGTCACTATCCGGATTACGGATACCTTTCAAATAAAAGAATTCATTATTCGAATGATTTTTATCCGGATAGTCCCACCCCTAGTAACAAAAATTACAGGGGACTGTACTCGGTTGACTCCAGAGACCCGAACATGGACGTGGCAGTCCATGCCTCCATTTTTTTTTAGTTTTTCCTTTTAATATTTTTTTTGTATTTTTTTGTATTTTTTTTTTTATTTCTGAAATTTTTCATTTGTTAGTTTTTAATCTTGAATTCATATTACTTCTACTCTCTTAAAATGAAACGGTTATACTTTTATCTGAGTGTATAAATAAACAAATAGATGGAGATTTATGAATGATAAGTCAAGAAGCAATTTTTTTTACGGCTTATGCATAGTGGTACATCACAGGCTGTACATTTCATGATCGTGTAATGAGGATTTTTTTCATACTACATAAGGCACATCGTCTCTTATTCTCAAAAGATAAAGGCGTATGAGCTACCGCGACCTGTCTTCTTTCTAAGGTTACTAAGGCTTATACGGATTAAGTTCTTCTGAAGTACGTTTTCGTCTTTTTCGTGTCGGTAATTTATCTCCTGCAAGTTCATCAATCAATTTTAATCTAAATTTCTTAGAAGTGAGATCAAGCTTTAGTGTCTTTTCTTTGTAGATGATAAAAGCATTGATTATCGTCACATCTTAGAAATTCCACAATATTCTGTGCCACCATTTTTTGGATTTTCGATCAATTTTATATGTTAATACGAGACGGTCAGCTCTGTCAACATACTTCATATGTTTCTGATAGTCAGAACACATAACAGAACAATTTATTGTCTTCTGAGTACCATCTTTTTGTTGACGACTTGTAGTCGTCACTTCGCAAGGATCATGGTAGTTGGATAAGAAATAGACTGCACTCTTATCCATCCATTTGATCGAACTTATCCCAGCTTGAGGAGTTCAATA
Organism: Anastatus disparis; assembly: GCA_017163975.1. Classification (NCBI taxonomy): domain Eukaryota; kingdom Metazoa; phylum Arthropoda; class Insecta; order Hymenoptera; family Eupelmidae; genus Anastatus; species Anastatus disparis. The sequence continues at coordinate 3,596,322 of JAFFSR010000351.1, read as the reverse complement.
CTCATACTGACCATGTGACATATTTTTATCAGCTATTTCACTTTTTGGAAGACCCGACCGATTTTGCCGTACGGTTCCACAGGTGAAAATTATATCCCTTTTTAATTCTACGAGGAGATTTACACTTATGAAAAAATTGTCGAAAAATATATGGTGATTTCCACCTACAATTTCGCGAGTCAGATCTTTTACCACTCGAGCACCAAGCTATTTTTCAGCCTTGTCCACTTTACTAGTATAAATCTGAAACTCGCATATGTAAAGAGATTCGTCTGCACGAGTCCAACTCTTATAGCCACGTTTCACAGGCTTATTTGGCATGTATTGTTTTATGCTACTACGTCCTTTGAATTTTATCATTGACTCATCGATAGTTCGGTTTTCACTAAGATTCCAGCAACTTTTGAAAGTTTCTGTTAGCTTATCCAACAGTGAACGCAATTTATTACCTTTTTCTGACTGCTTACTATTATCTGTCAGATGCAAATGATTGAGTGAAAATTCAAATCTATTGACGGTCATCAGTGAACTTATGTACTTATCATGCATTTTCGAACCTGAAAACCAATAATCACGATATGAGGGAAATTTTTTCATTCCCATCAAGATATTGATAAGTGTATACAGATTTGCTTGCTCGGCGATCAAATTTAAGATCGCTTCTGGAAATAAACATAAAAATATATCAATTGGTGTAGTAACATCTTGTGGAATGTTAGGTCCACAGTCTCTTGTAAATGGATGATCATCTCTTTTTTTCCCTTTTTTGATCCATGTGTCATATCGTTCATTCACTTCCTGGGTATCATCCCCAGAATCAATCTCATCACCAAAATATCGTTACCAACATCATTATAATTGACATCATCATCTTTGTCAATATCGGAATCACATGATCCGTCAATAGACTCAGTATCGTTGGCTATTTTGGCCTCTTCTAAATATTCTGCAACATTCATAATGCCTTCAAAACTACCTAAATGTTAATAAAAAAATTTGGTACTGTAAACTTATTTCGAAAGCAAACTATTCGATGACAATTGAATCAATATCGGAGAAATTTCAAATTCTATGAGAATACTACTGAGTATCCAAAATCTAAATGAGGAGACTAAAGAAGTTTTAAGTAACAATTTACACAATTCAGGACAACTATCAGCTTTCGTACTAAATTCACTTTTGTGAAAAATGACTATCTATGTCTGCGTTTTTGAAAAAAAAGAATCGAAAATTGTTGTTGCTATATACCTGCTAAAAGTACCTCTGCACACAAAATTTCATGAATAAAAAACAAAAAATTTGAAAATCTGTTTTCATAGTTTTAAATTCAGAATCTTAGATACAAAATATCGAATTCGTTGTCAGCACTCTCGAAAACCCTTGTATTCATATATTCACGAACTCACGACTAAAATTAAGAAGATCTAATATCAGATTTATTATCACCGCTCCCAAAAACCTTTGTATACGAAGTTTCACGAACTAACGACTAAGAATTCGAAAAATTATTAGCCGCCATCTTGGATTCGCCATCATTAATAAAAATTTTGAAAATCTAATGTCAGATTCGTTATCAGCGCTCCCATAAACCCTATTATACAAATTTTCACAAACTGACAACTAAAAATGTGAAAAATTATTAGCCGCCATCTTGGATCCGCCATCTTGGATAAGGAATTTTAAAAATACAATATCATATTCGTTATTAGCGCCACCAAAAACATCATTGTAGTGATTTTCAAGAAAAAAATTTGAAAAGTCTCGTCAAAAATCAATTTTTCTGATAAAATCACGTTTTTTTTCATTTGTTTGTTTATAAAACAATAACAATCAATGTTTATGTTTACTGGAAAATTTTTATACGCTCGGTAACATGTAAGTTATCAACAAAATGCAAAAAAACCAACAGAAATCCGTCAATTATAAAATAAATGGCAAAAAAGTGATAAAAAGTAGATGTTCCCTCCCAGGGAACACTATGCCGCAATGGGTTAAGTATAATGTGCAAGATGAATATAAGTATGAATGTGCTATGAATGTTTGTCTTTGCTTACACACTCATGTCGATATAGTTATTTTCTTGTTGTAATAATAAATAAATTAGAATATTTTATTACCAATCATATGCAGTAGGTAAAGACCACTAAACATATCGTCGGATGGGAGAAAAAACATCGTAACTTCACCAAGCCCTTGAAAACGTAAAAACTCGGCTTTTTCCACTGTAAGTTCTAATTTAACTAAACGCACAAAAAAAGGTGTAACTCGAGTTAGGCCACAAAAACGTTATATCAATTTCTATGCTAAAGCGTAGAAGTTATAACATTCTTTAGTAATTTTTGTGATGCATAAAACACATCACAAGTAATAAAATTTAAATAAGTTATTTATTAAGTATAAGATATGAATTTAAAACAAGTGATCATAGTTATTTTCACTTTTGAAATCTTATGTATTATTTTTAATTTCCTTAATATGATTTTAAGCATAATAAATTAACAAATGTAAAGAAGAGTTGATAAAACTATGGGGAAAAGCAAAAGTAAAATAAAGTAAGTCGTATTTTTTTAAAAATTGATTGAAAAGAAAGCGATTGAGTTAAATAATTTTAGTAAAAAGTTAAATATTAAAAAAAAGAGAAAACATTCATTGTAAGTTAAAAGCAGTAGTAGACGCAAAAAAAAGCAGAGTGATCAGCTGAAGTGATACACACAAGAGAGAAAGAGACGGAAAATCTTGATCATACGAACAGCAAGTGAGGAAAGTTTTACGGACGCGACGTATATACACAAGGTCACATACACACACTAGATGCACCATTGGCTAAGGTTAACAATTAGAAGAAACACCTTTCAAGAGCACAAATTTAAATAAATAACGAGAAGAAAACATCAATCAGGTAATAGGTTAGGGCGTTACAGTAGCTCTAGCAAAATACACATACGTGGCGCACACTACACCGCGGCCAACCCAAAGATGTGCACGATGCTAAAGATATGCACACACACACTAATCGACACCTTTACAACTTCTATAAACGAATCACGAGGAGTTATAGCAGAGTGGCGACATGAAGCTATAAATGATGCGACAAAGCAGAAATCAACATGGCGGTGCAACGAAAGTGCGCGAGGTAGAGAGAACAGATGACTTGAAGCTATATGCGCAAGGAGTATGAGCGCATACAGTATATATACACAGTCGCGGATAAGAAGAACGGTATATAGTGAAAGACGTACATAAAACACATAGAAGTGTACAATAACATTTAGACTGTGAAGAAATGAGGAGAATAAAAGAAATACACGCGCATAAAATTAAAGATTCAAACAACGTGCTATGTTTATTCGTAGTTGTACACACATAGATAAGATTAAATAATGAAAAATAGCTGTGAGTAGAAGTCTTCAATAATCGATATTTCTACTACGCAAAGAAAGATAGCAACCTCAAGCACAGTAAAAATAATATTAAAAATAAAAAAAAAACTTTTTAATGTACTACGTTTTTATAATGAACCAAAAAGTATAAAATAATGTGTAATAAAATGAATAATGATTTGAAATAAAAAAACGTGGGGCGCATGTTTATTATTATGTATTGTATGCGCCCCACGTTTTTTTATTTCAAATCATTATTCATTTTATTACACATTATTTTATACTTTTTGGTTCATTATAAAAACGTAGTACATTAAAAAGTTTTTTTTTATTTTTAATATTATTTTATATTTTTTAGTTCAATTAAAAAACGTGGTAGATTGAAAATTTTTTTTTTATTTAGATATTATCTTATACCTTTTGGTATTATTATTATTATTAATATTATTTATCGTGTTGTCCAACAGTGCATATTATATAGCATATATATTGTTATCAAGGGACTAAAACGTGTTTCATCTATTTTTTTAGAGAACACGTAATCGCATGCTGAGTTTCCCGCCATTTTGACGATAATGACGCTATTAGAAATTCAACCAAAATTTATTGTTTTATGCATTGATAGACCATAAAATGAATAAAATACAGTCTCAAATTTTATATGTACAATACAAAATGCTGTAATTTATGTCTAATTGCAATATGAGAAGTTAAAGAATTTTAAAAATTTTCGAAGATGGTTAGACACTAATGTTAAAAGTATATCTATATATAAAATCTTCAAAATTTCAATTTTTCCAATATCTCCGTATATAATTGTATTAATATATTTTTCGGTGGGAATATATATTTAATTATATTATCCAACAATGCATGCAAAAATATAATATTGAATATATTAATATATTAATATATTAATATATTTGATATATTAATATATTAATATATTACTATATTAATATATTACTATATTTGATATATTAATATATTAATATATTAATATATTAATATATTAATATATCAAAAGAAGATTTTTAAAATTTTCGAAGATGTTTAGACACTAATGTTAAAAGTGTATCTATATATAAAATCTTCAAATCTTCAATTTTGCCAACATCTCTGTATATGATTGAATATATTAATATATTGTTCGGTAGATATATATATTTTTTTTATAATATTGCATTGTCATCCAGTTCCGAGCTATATTTAAAATTTCAAGTCTCTAGCTCATCAGGAAGTTAGTTTACAATCGGTTGCAAAATTCGTACCGAACAGACAGACAGACAGACAGACAGACAGACAGACAGACAGACAGACAGACAGACACCAAAGCGAGTTAATAAAAACGTAGTAATAAAATATAGGAGTAGTAGATATAGGAGATTCGCGGATGACGATTCGATTAAGCAATCGATATCGACTGAGTAAATCAAAGTAGGAACTGAGACGTAATGTGAAACAAGGATAGAAGATAGGAAGCGACTAAGAGCAAGAATGATAGATAGTGAGAAGTAGCAAAAACTAACTTCCCTCTTTTTCAAAGAGATTATTCTTGACTAAGCCGGCATTAGAAGCCCACGTGCAAGGTTTTTTTTGAGATTCTGCTTGTATCAGCAGCCTTTTGGTGCATACCAGAGTTTTCTTGAAATCCAGTTTCGTTAGAATTGAATATATCGGTGGTCATAACTAGAAGAATAAACGTCATTCACTTAAGTCAAGGAGTTAGCTGCATGAAAAGAAAAAAAAGAAAGAAGCGGAAGGAAAAATGAAGATGAGAGTAGGCTAAACTGCACTAGGAGGTATTAACAAGTCAGCGACCAGCGTGTTGCCATCCGTTAGTACCACCGTCGTCTTCTCAGCTTACCGTCGTCTCGACCAACTTTTCCACGTTTTTCTCTCTTCTTTTTACTTCAGGTCTTCAACAGCGCGACAGTAAGTGGAGTTCAACAAGCAGATTAGCAAGTGAGAAATAATAAATTAGTTCTGTTGGTTTTTCCTCTAATTTTTTTTAATTCTTATTAACAAATTGTTCTTTATGAAAGCGTTACTTTTCTGATATTTGAAAATTAAAAAATGGTGAGAAAATTCAGAGTAGAAGCAGTGCGGTTTAGTAAAAGTGCGGGTGAATACGTAAATTAAAAAAAATTAGATTTCAGAAAAACCACGTGCGAAAGTGCTTATGCTTGGTGACGCGACGCCATTTTCTTTCAATAAAATGCGATAGCCGGGGTTATTAGAATTAAACAATTTTATTTATATTTTATTCTAATTGCTTTTTTTTTATTTGTGCTGAAAAAGAGTTAAATGGTAATAGTGAGGCAACTCAACGGCCATTGTTGAAATTGCGCGAGTGAGATAGACATACGTTGATTACTAATTTAAAATTCAATTTTTTTTTGTACAGCGTAACGTGGGTGATTTTAAGATTTCTTTTATTATTCATTTAAGAGCGAGTTATAAGCGTTGAGTTGTGCGGCTGCACAGTAACGGAAGAAAGCATCACGTAGTTAAATTCTCAAATAATTATTATTTATATTGTTTTAATCCAATAAGTAATTAAATTGAGTACGCCCGTCAAGAAATTATAAATTATTTGTTTTCTGCGCATGCGCACGGCCTAAGTGCGTTAGTTAACTGAAGTGATCTTCACCTCAAATTGCGAATTGTTAATCAAATTTCTCTGTAAGTTAAAGTATAATAAGATTAAAATTAAAGGTTAAATAAAGAGTTAAGCTGGTTATTTTTCCATTTCTTCTTTTCAAGACAAGAATCATATTTAAACAAAATTATTTAAATCATTAATTTTTTTTTCTTATTAAGTAATTAGAGTTATTTAAAGTTTTTTTTTATATTTAGACTTTTTTCTTATTTTAAAATTCCCTTTGCTGTTATACATTGAAAGTTTAATTTTTCAATTACTCATTTTCTTTTATTAAGTCACGAATTATATTGAATTTTTTTGGACCACCCTAATTGTTAGAGCCAGTTTGCGACCCGAGGCGAACCAGTAAGTGTTACCCTAGCGGAAATATAAAATGTTTAAAAATGTTTGAAACTGTTCAAAACTACATGAAACATTTTATAAGTGTGAAATTTGGAACATTTAAAACAGTTATAAGCAATTTTAAACATTTTTAAACAGTTTTAAAAACTTTTAAAAAGTTCGAAATGATTTTAATAGTTTTGAATTTTTTATGTTTGAAAGTTATAAATTATTTTGAATATTTAAAATATTTCAATACAAGTTTAAATTAATTTAAACTATTTTTTATTAACTTGAACAATTTTGAACAGTTTCGAACAGTTTTAAACACTTTTAAACACATTTAAACACTTTTAAACACTTTTAAAAAGTTTGAAATGATCTTAAACGGTGTTTCATAATTTTGTATTTGTAAGGATTTTTTTTATATGTATTAAAATTTATATAATGTACACGTGAAAATATTCACTTTAGTTTCAAATTATTCTGTATTGTTCAAAACTGTTTTAAAATGTTTAAAACTGCTTATAACTGTTTTAAATGTCCCAAATTTCACATTTATAAACTATTTTGAATAGTTTTAAACAGTTTTAAACATTTTTAAATAATTTTGAATAATTTTAAACTATTTCAAACAGTAATGCACATTTTATATTTCCACTAGAGTAACTCCTTTCTGCAGTTGCTCTACCCAGCTAGCGAGCAGGGTTCACTGGCGCTGAACTTAAATAGGTATAAATTTTGTGAACCCAGGTAAGTTCATGGCTTCGGGGATTCCTCGGAGGTCTGGGGAATATGCTACGTAACATTTTAATAAACATTAAGTCAATACCTTGGACCATTATGAAGATAATATGAGTTTTTATGTCGTTTGTAGTATCAAAACGCGTTTTTACGCTTAGTTTTCAACATTTGAACAGTATATTAAAGAAAAATACAATTAGAAATTCATATTAGGATGTATTTTGGAGCGCTAAACTTATTTATCATCATAAATGTTACTTTGGAATTGATTAAATACACTAAAAACCCCAAAACTGAGAGAAAATTTGAGTTTTTCATCATTTTAACTACTTTCCATTACTTTGAACAACCTGGAAAAATTTCTTAGTAATCAATTCAAATAAAAGGAAGACTTAGAAGTAAACTCAACTTAAATCCAGGCCCAATCTTGACTTCAAATCGCTTAAATTGGTGAAAAATTCGCAGAAATATGCTTAAAAAACTGGAAATCACTTTTTTGAGATTAGAAAGCCAATTTTGAGTCTTGGAAGTTGTAACTTTCAGGATCGTAGTTTTTTGATTCGTCAGGATTCTATTTTCATGTTCTTATTCAGCTGTACTCTTTACACTACAAAAGTGTTTTTTTTTTAAATTTCTAAAACAATAAAACTTTTATCTTGGTTGCCTTCATTACAAAACAAAGATGAAATTATCTTATTATTCGCTAATACTACAGAATATGTCATTAATAAAGCAAAGAGATCATAGAATATAAAGAATTATTTGCGGAATCAGATATCTATATTGCTCATATTATTATTCAAATGCGAAAAATATTGCGATTGAATATTTCAAAAATGATGATCTCGATTAAACTGGAAATAATCCAAACAAATGACATTGTAAGTCATATGTGGTTATAGGAAACTTGGAAAAGAAAAACGCGCATATTTGTCACAAAAACTGTCACATATATAATGAATTAAAAGTAAAGAAAATAAAATATTACGAAGATTCGTATAAAATAAAAAAAATAACTTGAACAATAAAAAAACTGGTGTAGCAATCTTTGAGACTGGCCGACAGAAGTGAAATTTCTTTATGAAATTATAAGACTCATAAATGTTTATTTAATTTCCATCACTATTTTATTTAATTTAAAAATAATTTTACATCAAGTTTATTTAAGAGAAATGAATTTTTTTTTAACTGCAAACAAAATAGTGTATGAAATTCTTTTTAATGATAATATTTATTTTATATAAATGCAATAATATTTTAATTTTCTTTGGTATTTTCTTCGTATGATTGGCTTGTCATAGCTAAAATTAAAAACGTTCGCTTGCGCGTGCACGTTTAAACAGTGTAGTGTAACATTAAACATTATAGAGAAAGAAAGTAAGAAAAAGAGGGAAAATACAAGCCGCTATTGCTTTCTTTTTTTTATTCAGATTAAATAAGTATTGATATATAATATGCATTAATGCATATACTATATCTGTGCGTTTAAGATCAAGTCAGTCGCGTGAGTTTTTCTTTACATGTATTTAGTACCTCCATTTGCCGTCAAAGCATGGACGCGCCTCCTATATATAATGTGTGTGTTCACATCCGGTTAATAGTTTCCATTGCATGTACCGTCACGATATCAATTAATTCTTGTATAAAATTTTTCATACATCTCTTATGAGAAGCGTGCACCGTCAGTAAAGAAGTTTCTCTTAAAAATAATTACAAAATTATTCATACACATTCATATGCATTTACACTGTAAAAAATTTTTTGTAATTTTAACACACATTAGTTTTACAGATCGAACGGAAATTTTTTTCTGTGAAAATTTACAAATAATTTTTAACAATAAAAATTCATCAATAATACAAAATTTTGAATAGCAAAAAGTGTAAATTTCACAAATTTATTTGTGTTAAAGTAAGAAGATTGAAATAACGTTTAGATAGGAAAGTTTATTAAATAATAACTTTCCCTTATTTCTTTCTATGAATTATAAATAAAAAGAGAAACATGGAGAAATAGAAGAAAATGGACAGATTGATGAATGTTGGAGTGGATCGACAAGTTTATAGATGTATGGGTAAATGAATAGCCAAGCAGGCTATAAACATTTATTGTTTTATTTACATTGTCCTTAGATTAAATGATCTGGATAAATTATTGATGAAAAAAATAATTACTTACTAGGAGAGTATCAGACCTTCGAGTCCCAGATTTTGTTCAAACTTAAATATCTCCCTAGTTAAAGGCAATCAAAGAAAATCACTAGAAAAGTTACTAGATTTTAAAACGCGTATAGTTCTAAAGGGGAGACACAAGTAAAACTGCGTTTTTTAAAATTTAAAATTGTGAGACTGGTTCCATTTTAACTGGTGCTTGGTTTACTGGTAAATGAGGCAGCAGCTAAAATGGAACTAGTCCCACAATTTTTAATATTTCAGGCTGAAAATTTTTTTATAGATTTTTCAGATGATTTTGAACAACATTACGCATGGATTACGTTGTAGGTGCTATGGGTTGAAAATGAAAAATAAAAAACGTCATTTTTTTGTTAGAAAACGCAGTTTTACTTGTGTCTCCCCTTAAGTATTAAAAACTAGAAGCTTGAAACTTTTTTCAAATGAAAGCTGAGCTTGAATCCTTTCAAAATAGCATTTACAGTATACTAAACTATTATTTTTCTCCAAAGTTTATGACATAATGGATAGAGCTCTTGCCTTCAACGCGGAGGGCATGGGTTCGAATCCTGGCCAGGCATCTCTAACTTTTTTTCGAAAGAAAATTAGTATTTGTGCCATTTATATCGCGACTCTTAAAAAATCCGGCATCATTGGGTATTGGTTGATTGTTGATCACAAAAGTGGCTGACCATCCATCGGTAGTCAAAGTTTTTCGTATTGTGGGTCAGATAGTCTAGCCTGATGTAATATATTAAACGGGAACCAGGCTAGGCTCCCTCGACATCAGCATATAAAAAAGGTTAACATATAGAGGACAATATCTTTTATATATTATTCTTTTTTCTTTAAATAAAAAAAAAATTAATAATTTATATTTCAAAAATAAAATTTAGATCTAATTTATATTTGGAAAAAAATAATACTTAGGTATGCTGCAAATGCTATTTCGAAAGGATTTGAGTTCAGCTTTCATTTGAAAAAAGTTTTAGCTATTAATGTTAAAGAACTATAAGCGTTGTAAATCTAGTAATTTTTTTTGGGAAAATATTAAGCGTTAGGGTCTAATACTCTCCTAGTTAGTAAAAAAACTAATGTATACACAGTAAAATTTCACCTCACATGTATTTTCATGGTATGTAATTACAATTTATAGGATAATCCGAATGATAAAATACACACATGTTTGTAAAATTAAAACAATTTTACTACGTTTTTTTATGATAATTTTACAAAAATTTTTGTGTGGATTTCAAAGTTCACAAAAATTTTAAAGTTACCAAAAATTTTATGTTGAGGGAATGTAAAATACCGACATTACGGTTTTCAAAATTTTTGATTCTTAAGACCAGACCGGAGTAGAATCTGATACCGACCGAGTAAAAATTGAGTTTTTTGTTATTTACTCAAGTATTAATCGGTATATCTTCAAATTAAAGGTTAAGCGCAATAGATATTATTATTATGAATATCTATGCACAAGAAAAAAAATTCTACCGCTTTGTTTTTGAGAAGGAACGTCGAAGTGAAAGTTTATGTTTATAATATTATCGCGTTCCTTACTTTTCTCAAAAACAAAGCGATAGATTTTTTTTCTTGTGCATAAATATTTGTAATAAGAATATCTATTGCGCTCAACCTTCATTTTGCAGATACACCGATTAATACTTGAGAAAATAACAAAAATCTCAATTAGATAAGGTTTTAGATTAGATTAGATATTGTTTTATTTTGTATTATAATTACAAAAAGAGCGTGTATAATTACAAATAAAGTTATAATACATAAAATACTTGAAATAACCTTGTAAATATAAAATTAAAATAGTACAGTATGATATCACAGTCATAAGACATAATATAGATAATAATACTGTAATAGTAAGTCAATAAATTAAATAAAAGTGATATCACAGATAATACAAATAAATACACGCAAAGAGTATAAATAATATAATTAAAAATCAGTCTCAAATATCTATCAGTCAAGAGAATTACATAAAAACAAGCGTGTAAAGAGCGCAGTCGAAATATCAGCAGTATTCAGTTAATATACAAGTCAAGCTGATAAAAATATAATCATTCACTCTATCTATGCACACACATTCTACAATCACGCCAATAAATACAATCATGCCTTAAATCTATAAAAGGTACATCACATAATAAATTAACACATATGATATAGTCCGAAAATAATACTGTTTAATCGAGGTCGAGTAAATACCTCCTCAAAGCGGCTTTAAACCTGCTGATTGATGGAAGATTTTTAATATCAGCAGGTAGGGAGTTCCAAAAATGCGCACCTTGAACTTGAAAGGAATTTCTTCCAGTCTCAGTGCGCATGAAGGGCACTGCAAGATCTTTAATCTCACCCCTAGTGGTCGCTCTGAGTATATATCTAGTAAAGAGACCCACTAGATATTCAGGAGTATTCATACGTACGATTTTGTATATAAGTACAGCCATAAAATACTGTTTCCTCGAATCAGTACGTAGCCAACCCAAAGCTTGTCTATGGGGAGAGATGTGATCACCCATTCTCACGCCTAATACATATCTCATACACGATATTTGCATTGTCTGTAGTCGTCTTCGTAACTCCTGCGAAGCATTGAGTAAAACCACTGAGCAGTAATCAAGATGTGGGAACAGCAGGGTGGCTGCGAGCTGCTTACGCAGAGCCTCAGTGGTGTACCGTCGGAAAAACTGCAGGCTATAAATCACTCTATTGAATTTTTTAGTCAACATATTAATGTGCGGTTCCCAAGACAGTTTAGAGTCGAGTACAACACCAAGGCTCGTAACGGTGCCAGAGAAAGGAATACCGATACCGCTCCCCAGGTCAATCGTCCTTGGCTCACCCGAATAAAAATTTTTAATAAAACTATTACTTCCAAAGACGATCGCCTTTGTTTTACTAGCATTCAAAGTCAGAGAAACACCAGCAGCCCACCCCGACACCGCCCTAGCCACCCTCTGTAAAATACGAATCCCCTCATCCACATCATCATGAGGGACCTGTGTGTAAATTTGAAGATCATCCGCATACAGCAGATGCCCGACGCAACCAGAGTCCAGTGCGTCACGTACGTCATTTATGTAAAGGCAAAACAACAGAGGCCCCAGCACCGAACCCTGAGGTACTCCTAGATTGGTTGTTAGCCAATTCGATTCCTCCTCCAAATGCGTAGAAATCATTTGTTTCCTACCTAATAAATAGGAGTGCAGCCCTGGAGAACCCCATCGATCTAAGTCTCGCAAGAAGTTTGGAGGGAGAGATCGTGTCGAATGCCTTACTACAGCCAAAAAGTAGTAGTAACGTTACAAGTTTCCTGTCTAGACCTGTCATTATATCGTCTGTAAGCTTAAGTACAGCAGTCTGCGTAAAATGGTTTTTCCTGAAGCCCGTCTGCATAGGATCGAGCAATTTTTTGGATGTAATGTACTCCTGCAGTTGGTCATGGGCGATCTTCTCAAGAACCTTTGAAAGAAAACATAAGATGGCTATAGGCCTAAAATCTTTTGACTGCCTAGGTGCAGCACACTTTTTCAATGGTATAATACGAGCTTACTTCCAGCGGCAAGGGAAGACCTCCCGTGCCAAAGAGGAGTTGAACAGAGTCACAAGATGTTCACCAATAAATGGTAAAGCTTTAACTATCACGCTTTGCGGAATGCCATCCTCACCACAAGCCTGTGAGGAAAAATGTGAAATTGCAAGAACAACATCATTAAAATTAATTGGTTTAAAGGTAAACCCACTTTCATTGCATTGAGAAAGAATTCTCAATCGCTCTTTACTATCCCCCTGCGGCGAGACTGACACCCCAGCAAAGTGCGCATTGAGCTCGTCCGGAGTGAATCCATTCAAATCCCCTTGAGGTCCAGATAGCAGTCCCAGGTCTCTTAACTCCTTCCAGACATTACCACCCGCAAGAACATCAAACATTCTATTGTGAATATAAGTAGTCTTAGCATGGTCCGTGCGTTCGTCTACCACCCTACGCAGCTGCAGAAATTCAAGGAGATACTGCTTGTCCTCTGTCCGTTTGTATCTACGATATGTAGCATCTCTCTTACGCCGCATCTGTGACAATTCTTCATCTATCCATGGAAACCTATTCTTATTAGGCTTGAGCGCTTTCAACGGCGCCAAATTCTCGATTGCAGTAGTGAGATTGTCACAGAGGCAACCAAGTGCAGATTCAGGGTCAACTGTGTCAGTCATAAGCGGCGACCAATCACAGCCGGCAAGTTTTTATCCCAATGCAGTTGGACAGATATTTTTATAGTTTCTATACATGATAGGTTTGCGATCTAAAGTTATAGTATTGCAAGGCAAACAGACGTCAATCAAATTATGCCGACTGTGAAAGCTCGCCGGTGGGTTCCGTGCATCAAGCACCACGTCGTTGTCATCAACAAAGATCAGGTCAATCCACGTGTGAGACGTCGGAGTATGGTGCGTAGCACTGTGCTGGACCAACTGTAACGAAAGCTCAGCCAACAGCTTACTAAGAAACCTGGCATCACTGCTCTCTTTAAGGAGATCGGAATTCAAGTCCCCCATTATAATTTTATGAAAATCGTCTTAACAAAAATTTCTTAAATCATTCATCAAGTTTGAGTTTCTAATAAACGAAACAGCAGGAGGACGATAAATAACAGAAACTAGCACGGGCTCGGAGTCACCAACTTGCACAGAACAGAAAATATATTCAGGCACCTTCGGCTTACCGCTACTATTACTAGTTTGCGTCTCCGAAGTGGCCAAAACAGTGCATTTCAGATTATCTTCAATATACAAGGCAACTCCTCCGCCACGCAGAGGACCAGCGCAGTCATTGGGGAGAGGCTCTATCTAACGATATTGCATGATTTTTAATTAATTCTTGATTCGAGCTCATCTCACTATTGTGAGGTTGAAATTTACCATTATCAGAAGATCCATTATTTGTTATAAATTTATCATGTTTTCCAATATCAGTTACGTTAACATTTTTCTTTACAATACATTTAGATTTATCTAATATTTAATTTAAATCATGTTCACTTTCAAATCTGTGTACTCTTTCCCCTCTCTCCCTCCTCATCATAAATTTACCACCTCTATGCCAAACAAACTTGCAACCTTTTCCTTTAGCATACTTTTTAAGATTTTTAAATTTAATATATTTATCTTTTTCAAGATACTCATTTATATATATTTGTGAATGGTGCTTGGTGGTAGAAGAACTGCCGAGGAGGGAGGGATCCAGATCCGCTGTCGAAAAACCCGTTAATCTACGCCTAGCCATAAATACCTTCTGCGCCAAGTCATCTCCAGAAAGCCTAACCAACAATAAGATAAGGACAGCGAATCCGACCTGTTCTTAATTAAAAAGTTTTAAAAATATCATTGTATTCTAGCCTTCTATTTTTACTAACAAAAAGTTTAATATAGAGATATTTCAGAAAACTTTTGAATTAAGATTAAAAATTTGGAAAACTGCAATGTCGGTAACTATGTATGAATCATATACCCTATTACATTCCCTTAAGGTGGCTCAAGTGCTTGGGACCATATTAAGCGGAGCCTTGTATATGACATTAAAATATTTTTATTGATAGCGTTATTATAACTCATCAAATAGTATTATTGATTATTTCATGTTTAAAGAAAACAATATTAAGTAATCGAAGGTAATAAATAAGAAAAAAAAAATTTTCTTGTATCTCATTACAAGTTTTACTTTGGTACGTCCCTGCTGTTTTGTTGGTTACGCGCACTCTGAATACATTAAATTTGCGTATGGTGTTCCGAAAAAAAAAATCCAGCTTGATTTCTAAAATGGATTTCCCAACTGAATTTCCTAGTTAGGAAGGACTGGATTTTAGCTGGATTTCACTAGATTTCCTAAAGGATTCCCAGTTGGACGGTCCCCTTATATGTATTGACTAATGTCCATCTATTTTTAACCGGATTCATAGATGGATTTCCAACTCTATTGTAACGCAGATTCTTAAGGACTTCCACTTATCATAAACTAGATTTTAATATGGATTTCTATCCTAAATATAACGCTGCTTTTCACCTGCAGATTGGAAATCCCTTTTAAAATCCAGTTAACGATAGCTGGCAATCTATGGAATATGTAGAAGTATACGTTGTAAATAGAATGAAAATCCAGTTAAGTTAAAGTGTACAATCTCGAATTGCGTGGAGATCACCGATGAAACGAAAACTGAAATCTATCCAAAAATCCAGTTGATTAAAGTTGATTTTCGCCTCAACTATAGATTTCCACTTATTATTACATTGCGTCTCCATTTGAACCTAGGATTCAAAAAATACAAAAATTCATCTAGAAATCTAGTTGTGCATTGGTGAAAATCCACGAGCAGGGCGGGAATCAACGTTAAAATAAACACTAGAATCCATTTAAAAATGTAGTAAATGAAAGCTGAATTCCGCTTTACTTGTGGATTCCTACTTATTATTTAATTGACTTCCGTTTGCTTTTTAACAGGTTTCCGCCGTTCTCGTGGATTCTCACTCACTATTCACTGCAACTTTGAGATTCCCTTCTCCATTTTAACGCAGGATTTCACGTTACAGTCAATATCTATTTGAAAATCCAGTTGTGCATTGATGGAAATACATAAACAAGGTGGAGATTATCGTTTAATTGGGTGCTGAAATCCATTAAAAAATGTAGTAATTGATAGCTGACTTCCGTCTTAATAGTGGGTTTCCACTTATTATTCAATTGATTTCCGTACGCCTTTTAACCGATTTTCGCCTCACTCGTAGGTTTTCACTTATTATTTAATTGGATGATGTCCACAGTTTAACAGGTTTTCACCGTTCTCGTGGATTCCCACTCTTTATTCATTACATCTATTAGATGGATTCCCGTCTCTTTTTTAACGCAGGATTCCACGCTACAGGCGGAAATCTATTTTAAAATCCAGTTATACATTCGTGGAAATCCACGAGAATGGCGGAAATCTGTTAGAATGTGGACGGAAACCAATTGAATAATAAGTGGAAATCCACGAGTAAGGCGGAAATCGGTTGAAAGGCGTACGAAAGTTAATTAAATAATAAATGGAAATTCACTAGTAAGGCGGAAATCAGCTATCATTTATTACATTTTTTAATGGAATTTAGTGTTTAATTAAACGTTGATTCCCGCCTTGCTTGTGGATTTCCACGAATGTATAACTGGATTTTAAAATAGATTTCCACCTGTAGCGTGGAATCCTGCGTTAAAAAAGAGACGGGAATCCATCTAATAGATGTAGTGAATAAAGAGTGGAAATCCACGAGAACGGTGAAAACCTGTTAAACTGTGAACATCATCCAATTAAATAATAAGTGAAAACCTACGAGTGCGGCGAAAATCGGTTAAAAGGCGTACGGAAATCAATTGAATAATAAGTGGAAATCCACTATTAAGACGGAAATCAGCTATCAATTACTACATTTTTTAATAGATTTCAGCGCCCAATTAAACGATAATCTCCACCTTGTTTATGTATTTCCATCAATGCACAACTGGATTTTCAGATAGATATTGACTGTAACGTGAAATCCTGCGTTAAAATGGAGAAGGGAATCGATCTCAAAGTTGCAGTGAATAGTGAGTGAGAATCCACGAGAACGGCAGAAACCTGTTAAAAAGCAAACGGAAGTCAATTAAATAATAAGTAGGAATCCACAAGTAAAGCGGAAATCAGCTTTCATTTACTACATTTTTAAATGGATTTTAGTGCTTATTTTAACGTTGATTTTCTCCCTGCCTGTTGATTTCCACGAATGAACAACTGGAGCGCCTGTAGCGTGGAATCCTGCGTTAAAATAAAAAGGGAAATTCCTCTAATAAATGCAGTGAATAATAAATGGAAACCCACGAGTAAGGCGGATATCGGTTAAAAGGCGTAAGGAAGTCAATTATATTATAAGTGGGAATCTACGAATAAAGCGGAAATCAGCTTTCATTTACATTTTTAAATGGATTTTAGTGCTTATTTTAACGTTGATTCCCGCCCTGCTCGTGAATTTCCACCAATGCACAACTGGATTTCTAGATGGATTTTGGTCTTTAACGTGGAATTCTAGGTTTAAATGGAGACGGAAATCCATATAATAGATGCAGTGAATAATGAGTGGTAACCCGTGAAATTGCAGTTTCTATTTAATCGTTGGTCTCCACCCAATTCGATATTATATACTTTAACTTAACTAGATTTTCATTCTATTCATAACGTAAATTTCCACATATTTCGTAGATTGCTAGCTATCGTTAACTGGATTTTCAAATGGATTTCCAATCTGTAGGCGGAAAGTAGCGTCATATTTAGAATAGAAATCCATATTAAAATCTAGTTTATTATAATCGGAAATCCTTAAGAATCTGCGTTACAATAGAATTGGAAATTTATCTATGAATCCAGTTAAAAATAAATGGGCATCCATTAATATATATAAGGACACTGTCGAACTGGGAATCTTTTAGGAAATCTAGTGAAATCTAGCTGGAATCCAGTCCTTCCCAACTAGAAAATCCAATTGGGAAATCCAGCTGGATTTTTTGTCCGGGATCTGTATGTGACGCTGCCATTATGTGTTGCAAATTCTACTTCACATTTTTTCAGAATTTTTTTCTCTTTTATTTGTTCGTCAATTCCTCATTTTCTTTAACAAATATTATTTCCATAAAATGAGCTATATGTATCTAATTTATTTGAGCGTTCTACTTTTTTATAATAGGGTTGAATCGGATTTACAATTTAGTCACATAAGAGCACGTAGATTTATTATAATTTTTATAATAACTTTTTCTCAAAAAATAGTTTGTTAACTCTCACTTTTCAAAATATACATCGAAAGATTAAAGTTTGAAGAATATTCTTATGAAAATTTTAGAGAGTTAAATCAATTTAGAGAAACTCATTTGAGCCACCTTAATTTTACAAACATATGTGTAAAATTTTAATACGAAAATTTTTGTATAAAAAAATTTTTTGACGAATTACACACAATTTTTTACAGTGTACAAACATATACACATGCATGTTCATTTTCACATGTACATATAAATAAATTATCAGCAAACCGAAATCAGAGATTACATATAGAACGGCCAAGATTCACGAAAGTATATAAAAGCATTTTTTACCAATTATCTTTGTGAATTTTTTGCTTGTTTTGTATAAAAAATATAGGATGTAATGTGTACATTTTAAAATATAATGGGTCCATGGGAAAAATGAATTAAATACTGTTTAGTGTATTTTTAGATTCGTAGATAAGTTTAAATTATCTTTTTATGTTTAAAACATGCCCTTTTTTTATTTTTTTAGAACTTTTAAAAAAATATATAGAATGCAAAAAGGAGGGATATCATAACAATATTTAATAATAACTAATTTTATTGGTTTAAAATGTTATGTAGTATAAAAGTTATGTCTTATTAGAAAAGATTATGTTCACGGCAGTTGCAAGTAATAATACATATTATTTATTATTGACATCCTTAATTTTTTGATTCGAACTTTTTTTATATTCTCCCTTTTTGCACACAGAATTATTGAATTTGTTTGTATTTTTTTCTCGATGTTTGTTGGTATTTTTACAACAAAAGATAATATAAACTTGTATTTTCTAAGAACTAAAAAATTTCAACAATCCTCTTTTTTCTGTGGACTCTTTATATGGCTTCCTATACTTTTGATAAAAGAAATTTAATTTTAAAAAATGTATTCATACCAAATATGTGTTTTTCATATTCGAGAAATCAAATATATAATTTAATCTTAATTTTCTTGAGCAAGATCAAAGCGAAAGCAAAGCTAAATAAAAGTATTAGGTTTACCAAACATTGTAAAAACTGACGAATTAATTTGAGATTATCCATTAAAATTAAAATTTAAAATTTTACGTAAAGAATGCAGTTTTTAAATTTACATATTTTATGCAATTTGACATAAAAGCCAAACAGAAAATTCGTGTTATTTTATTTTAAGGGGAACCCTTATATCGGCATAGAATTCTATCTCATTTACATTTTCATTAATCATTTTATTATAATTTAATAAAAATAAAGATTTTAATGATCAAAAATCTTAGTAGACACAAATTTCTATTATTGCAAAGACTGTATTGGGGTACTAAAAGAAAATATTAAGATGTAAATAATAAAAATGAAAAATACATAGCACTATTAGCAAGGCAGAGTGTTCAGTCTTAAGAATAGGCCGGATTTGCTGTCTGTCTAATTCAGATTTTTGTTATTTACTCAAGTATCAATCGGTGTATTTGCAAGATGAAGGTTAAGCGCAATAGATATTATGATTACAAATGTATATGCACAAGAAAAAAAATCTACCGCTTTGCTTTTGAGAAAAGTAAAGAACGCGAGAATATTATAAACATAAACATTTACTTCGGCGTTCCTTACTTTTCTCAAAAACAAAGCGGTAGAATTTTTTTTTGTGCATAGATGTTCATAATAATAATATCTATAGCGCTTAACCTTTACTTCGAAGATACACCGATTAATACTTGAGTAAATAACAAAAAACTCAATTGTTACTCAGTCGGTATCAGATTCTACTCCAGCCTGGTCTTAAGGAAAAGTAAAATACCGACATTATAGTTTTTTAAAATTTTTATTTTAAATCCAAAAATATTTAAAACATCTCTATATTACAGCCTTCCATTTTAACTAATAAAGAGCATAATATCGAGATATTTGAAAAATTTTTGAATAAAGAATAAAAATTTGAGAATAAAGAATAAAAATTTGTCGGTAACTATGTTTAAATCATATACCGAATTACATCACCTTAATGCAATCTTATTATAGTTTCAGTCTTTATTTTTCTTTAGTATTGCCTTTCACTATTATAATGAAAAATTAAAAATATGTCTCTACTACGATATTTAGTCAAAAATATCTGATTTTATATTGAATTATGATGAATTATTATGACAGGATCTAACCTCACTCATGGAATGCATGATTAGATCGATTTTTATAAATCTTGGCAAAAGGCAAAAACGTAAAGCTTGTTTATATTTCTAATTCGTATAAAAATTCTGAATAATTTTACTAATTACTTAGTACAAAAGCATAATTAGAATATAGAAGTTGGTATTGGGATTCCCCTTAAGCATAAATAAAATACTTTTAAATGCGCAGTGATTGATGATTTAAGTTTTTTTGATGCTCTTCGATTTGAAATGGAATTAACCTATAGAATAATTAGTTTGGTTACTGATTTATCATTACTCTCCTTTTGTGGATAATAAGAGATGTTGAATATCTTAAATTTTTAAATTCGTTACAATTATTACCTGGAGCCTTTTATTTTCTCTTTCTAAGGCTTCTTTATTTCTGAGTTCTAATGCTAACATTTGTTTTGTACTTTGGAGATCATCGCGGACAGCATCAATATCATCCATTTCATCTGGTATAACTTCATCAATAGGAGCTTGTTCTGCTTTTTGTATTTGTTCTTCTATCGTCAGTTGTCTTCTAAATTTTCTTAAACCTTCCAAGATTGGCTTTGATCTGTCATTTGTTTTTACACTTTTTAATTTAACACCTTCTTGAATCTGTTTGAGTAGTTTGTTGTGTACATTTGATTTTTCCGAATCAAAGACAAAATGTGCATCTCCTATGAAAATATAATGTTTTTTTTTAAATTATTTATCACTATAGAACAGTATTGTTTATTAATTAATAAGCTCAATATGTAATATAAAATTTGTATGTATTTAAAAATTGTGTTTTTTATTTTTGTTAAAAATATACGTTTTTCACGTTATTTTATTCATTTATTATTTTTGATTTATTAACATGTTTTATTTAAGATTAACTTTAGCTAAGTATATTTCATTTTTTATATGAGTAAGCTAATAATTTTTAAGTCATTATGTAAAGTGATACTACATTGAATACCTTTCTTATTTCAAGTAATAAAAACTAATAAAAGTAATGATAAGAAAACAAGTGAATTTAAAATTACATACTTTTAAAGTTATTTCAACCAATAATTTTTTATAGTATTAATGAATTTAGCAATATTTAATCGGCGGCCCTCACGAAAAAAACACCAGTTTTGCGTATTACGCGAAAAAGAACACTTTTTTCCATTTCTCACTACTAATATTTTTCTTTGATTTTCTGCAAAGATTTTTTTTCTCTAATTCTCCTAGAGAACTAACATTTTTTCCCGATACTCCGCGAAAAACACTTTTCTTTCAATTTTAAAAAAATGTTAATCTTTATGGTCTAACAGAGAAAAATGTTAATCTTCGTGGTATAAAGAGAAATAGTGTGTCATTAGCAAAGCATTTGTGCAAAAATTAAATATCTTGAGAACAGGTAAAGATTTTAAAATACAACGAACGGCATTTTAAAACTTAAAAAATAGCCTTTGAAGGAAAATTATTGACTAAGAGGCGTATCGTAGGCAAGGCCCTTAAATAGTTCTTGAAACTACAAATTTTTGTAATTTTTGTTTTGTTTTTTGTCAATTGATTTTTCGTAATCATTAACACTTGAAAATAAGTATGAGTCTTTCTTTTTTGGATAACTTTGGGTGCGAAAACACGAAGAAAGCAAAAATTATAGACTTCAACGGTCAATATTTCCCTAGTTAAAGTTGATTAAAAAAAGTCATTCGAAAAATTATTAAATTTTCATATGATTTCTTATAGCTAATCATAAATAAAGCTTTTTTTAGTGGTCAACCAAATTTAAAAAATATCTCATTTTAATCTTTACAAAAAAAGCTAATGACTGATTACCATTTTATACGTATCAATATTTTTTTCTATTCGATCATTTTTTTTTAATTATTCTCAACGGGGCAAGCCCCATAAATACCTGGATTGTTACACATATACATATAAGACAATACAACTGACATATTGTTTAACGTGATGTCAACCCACAGCAGTCAGTGATAAAGCGACCAGACGGAGAATCAATCTCGCACCAACGAGAATACGAGTCCCGCGCCTTAGCCGCAACGCCATCTACATTTATTTGATTTGAAAATTTTGAACAGCGTTGGGGTTCGATTATTTTTTCTGTACCATTATGCTAAGTTCAGAGTGTACCAGCTCAACAAGTCGATGACATGGAATAACTAGATCGAAAACTAGAAATAAATTGCGAATCAACCTGTAAATTCGCACGTGTAGTCAAATGTAAATAAACGGTAAGATGAAAAATAATCAACAATCATATAAAGTTAATATGTTGAGTGTAAAAAAAATTAAAATAAATTTGAGATGGTTTTAGAAATATTTAAATAAAATAAAAACATATATATATATATATATATATATATATATATATATATATATATATATTATGAAATATAAGTTAATACCAAAGTTCAAAATAATTCTCTTCATGATAGGAAAAATTATTGAATTTCGACAAACATTAAGATGTGCACTGATGTAAAAAAGAAGAGTTTTATTGTATAAAATTGGAATTTCAAACATTGGAAAATTTATTCATTATATTTTTAATACTATCATCTGCAAATCTAAAAGATACTTCAGATTCAATTGATTCTTGATTTTCCTGAGAAAAAGAAAAACAAAAGTCCAGATTATAGATTCATTGGAGCAGGTATATTATTATATTAAAATCTATTCATTTCTCGTTAACTTAATTTACGTTTTGTCAGTGTGACTCAAGTACGGGAAATAAAACATTCAAAATACTTGAGGATATAAATAGAATAAAATTTCTCTTTTTATTATGATCCTAAATAATAAAATATGCCTTTTTAAATTTTACTTCATCACACTGTTATAAAGTCTAAAATATCTTGTTCTTTCACTTTTAATCTCTAAATTTTAACTAAAATGACATTTTTAATTTTTAATTTTTAACCCATAGCACCTACAACGTAATCTATGCGTAATGTTGTTCAAAATCATCTGAAAAATCTATAAAAAAATTTTCAGCCTGAAATATTAAAAACTGTGGACTAGTTCCATTTTAGCTGCTGCCTCATTTACCAGTAAACCAAGCAGCAGTTAAAATGGAACTAGTCTCACAATTTTTAATATTTCAGGCTGAAAATTTTTTTATAGATTTTTCAGATGATTTTGAACAACATTACGCATGGATTATGTTGTACGTGTTATAGATAAAAAATGAAAAATAATAAACGTCATTTTTTTGTTAAAAAACGCAGTTTTACTTCTGTCTTCCCTTAAGGTAATGAACTGAAATTGGTATGTTTTCTTCAGAATACTTTTTAAAATATTTTATGATTTTCAGCTAAACATCTAATACATTTATGGGAATATTAAAAAATCATGTTCGTTTCTAAGTTAAAAGGATGCTATGGCTTTTGTTCTTTCGTTTTGAATTCCAGAAGTACTACTATTGCTTTTACCTCAAAACTTACAGATTTCTATAATTTTTAATGTACATATATGTTTCAAAAATTAATATCCTTTACTAATTAAAATTTTAATACAATTAGAATTTTTTAAATTTAATTTAAAAAAAAAATAAATTTATACTAGTAGGATTTCAGTAACTTATTTAAGTTTTAATAAATATAATATTCATGCTATTAACAAAGCATATACTATTACTAAAACTAAAGTTAATTTGTATGTTGTATTTTGATTTATTATATTTATATCTACATCAGTGCCAAACTTTGTTTTTTAACATTTAACTTCTCAAACATACAACATAGGAGTGCAATTTCAATTTTTGCATATACATAACATGTATGTTACATCCATACGAGATATAGTTATTATGTATATAAAATTGTAAACGAATTTTTTTTCTATAATAATTATAAATGTAAAATAGATTTGTTAAAAAGTCATAATTAAAATAATAATTAATTATTAATAATTAATTATTATAATTAATAACATAATAATTATAACTAACGTAATTAATTATTTATAATTAAAAATCAACATTTATCTACTTATTGATGTAAATGTATACAATTTATAATTTTTCGTTAATTTCTTTCGCAAGCGTCATATTCAATTAAAAAAGTATTCTAGAAGAGGATTGAAACAAAAACAATAAATATGTAAAAATTTATTTTAAATTAATAATTTTCAACCTATTCTTTGAATACATCTTCACAGATCAGCTAAAAGTAATTGAAAAAAAGAGTAAAAATCTGTTTGAATTAGTTTCTACGTGATTAATAACAATTTGCGATCGCAAATCATATCTGTTATTATGTAACTTTTCGTGTAAGTAATCATTAAGTATGTATCATAAAGAGTTAACTGTATGTTGACTCCTGCAGTGTGTCGTATGCAAAATGCTTTCAGAAAAAAGTTACTAAAAAGATAGAAAAAATAATAAAAGAATGTAAATTATAAAATGTTATACTGTAAGTGGTTTGCAAGTCATGAAAAAAATATATATTTGATACTCGTTGATGTGTGGTTTGAAATTTATGTATGATAAAAAACTTATGAGCTTCTCAGCAAATAAATGGAAAAAACACAGAATCTTGGTTTAATTATTATAAACAACTTAAATTCATTTTGTGAAGTCAATTATTTAGCTAATGAACAATATTTCATGTATTTACTTAAATAAACGTTATCTACCACTCAAAACTTTCATTTAAAATAAATACATGTTCAGTGACAGATACGTTAAAGAATTCGGAAGCTCTTATCATATTGATAACTGATATGAAACTATATCCAAAATATTTTGCAAATAAAAAAAACAGCAGTGGCAGTCGTGGGGACTGGCCGACAGAAGCTATGCTTCCAGTATATGTATAGAAACTAGGAAGTGTGCCATTGGCAAAAATTATAATTAATTTTTTAATGAAAACTTGTTATTTTTCATTCAATGTATTATGTATTTAAAAATATATTAATAATATAGTTTATTAATAACAATTATCAAAAAATTAAGAAAGAAATGTTCATGCGTAGCTTATAAAGGTTCATTGATATAAAAAAACGAAGCAGTAAAACTTTATAGTTTCTTAAATAAAATTTACAGAAATGTACAGTATCAAAATTTCCGGAAAATTTTCGTAAAAAATAATTTTTTAAATAGAAACAGAATAAAAAATTAAAAAAGAAATTAAAGTAAAGATAAAATATCAATTTTGTTTTGTGATGTAAAATTTTCTTAAGAGCAGGCCGGATTCGCTGTCCTTGTCTAATTGAAATTTTTGTTATTTACTCAAATATTAATCGGCGTATCTGCAAATTGAAGGTTAAGCGCAATAGATATTATTATTACAAATATTTATGCACAAGAAGAAAAAAATCTACCGATTTGTTTTTGAGAAAAGTAAGGAACGCAAAAATATTATAAACATAAACTTTTAATTCGGTGTTCCTTACTTTTCTCAAAAACAAAGCGGTAGAATTTTTTTTCTTGTGCATAGATCTTCATAATAATAATATCTATTGCGCTCAACCTTTAATTTGAAGATACACCGATTGATACTTGAGTAAATAACAAACAACTCAATTGTTACTCGGTCGGTATCAGGATCTACTCCGGCCTGCCGTTAAGTCATTTTTTTCTATTTTTTCACCGTATTAAATAGTTTTTAAATTCGTGGAATTTTTTAACTTTCTTCAATTACTTATAACTATTTAAGAAATAAAGATATGTAAGAAGACTAGGGACAATAAATATTTTTTTAATTAGAATTATATTTTTTTAACTGAGCAAGTAATATATATATATATATATATATACAGTAAGATTACGAGGAAAGTACTTATACGAAATCAGTAGGTGCAAGTGAGAGGGCATAGGAAAACCTCGTTAAGGGCATGCATACGCTCTACTATACCGGCCGATATAGCAGAGCGTAGGCCGAATTTCTAGAATCGAAGAATTAACTTTGTAAAAAAACTAATCATCAGAATGAATTTTCCTTTTACAGTTCACTTTATTGTGAGATAATAAAGAGCGGAAAATAGAAAAATCTCAGAAAAATAGTGAATTTTCCGAAAATAGAGATAATAGTATAGCAGAGCGTAGGCCGAATTTCTAGAATCGAAGAATTAACTTTGTAAAAAAACTAATCATCAGAATGAATTTTCCTTTTGTAGGTCACTCTATTTTGTGATACTAAAGGGCGGGAAATACAAAAACCTCAGGAATTCGGAAAAAAAATTATTTTCCTCAAAATAATATGAAAATAATTATCATAATAGAAAGTTTAATGTTGTCAGGTTGGCAACACCTGACTCTGACGCGATGGCGTTTTTCTTACACTGTGACGCGAACTTCGAAATTTGAAATATATTGAATATTGTCATTTTATGAAAATGATAACTCAATCATTCTTTATTGTTCTGTGATGAAAGCAATGATGTTTTATTTTTTTTGACGTAAATAAAATATTTTTGTTGTACTGTTTCCTGTACAGAGGTTACATTGTTTACTGTAAGAAGGGCCTTACTGTAAAAAAAAGCAACAGAATAGCAAAGACTTCATGTGGGTGCGTGTCTTATACCCGTACGCACACGTTTGTATTGTCTTTTCCTTCCTATTTTGTTCACTATACCTCACACATATACAACAAAAATATTTTATTTATGCCAAAAAAAAATAAAACATAATATTCAATGATAATATTCAATATATTTCAAATTTCAAAGTTCGCGCCACAGCATAAGAAAAACGCCATCGCGTCAGAGTCAGGTGTTGCCAATCTGACAACATTAAACTTTCTATTATGATAATTATTTTCATATTATTTTGAGGAAAATAATTTTTTTCCCGAATTCCTGAGGTTTTTGTATTTTCTGCCCTTTATTATCACAAAATAGAGTGACCTACAAAAGGAAAATTCATTCTGATGATTAGTTTTTTTACAAAGTTAATTCTTCGATTCTATAAATTCGGCCTATGCTCTGCTATACTATTATCTCTATTTTCGGAAAATTCACTATTTTTCTGAGATTTTTCTATTTTCCGCTCTTTATTATCTCACAATAAAGTGAACTGTAAAAGGAAAATTTATTCTGATGATTAGTTTTTTTACAAAGATAATTCTTCGATTCTAGAAATTCGACCTACGCTCTGCTATACCGGCCGGTGTAGTAGAGCGTATGCATGCCCTTAAGAAGGGGCCGAACTATCTGTCTTTGTCTAATAGCGTTTTTCATCATTTATGTAAACACTATCCGGTATAACAAGAAAAAAATAGCAGCCCCCGCTAGATATTAGTATGATAAGTAAATTTTGTAATAACAACCGAATTTTTTCACTGCGTAGTTTTTGAATAATTAGAGACCTACCAAAAAAAGATAGGTTATATTCTAGATTGCTAGTAGGTCTCTAATTAGTCAAAAACTATGCGGTAAAAAATTTGGTTGTTATTACAAAATTTACTAATTATACTAATATCTAGCGGGGGCTGCTATTTTTTTCTTGTTATACCGGATAGTGTTTACATAAATGATGAAAAACGCTATTAGACAAAGACAGATACTTCGGCCCCTTCTTAACATGAAAACATTTAGAAAAAGAGAAACAGTACCCGCTTTGTGTTTACCTATAACGTTCTAGTATATATAGATACTTTCCTCAAAATTTTACTGTGTATATATATAATATATTCAGTAAGACCGCCAGAAAACCAAACATAGGAAATGATTGACACATGGGAATTTAGTTAGTGAGAGAGAGAAAGACTATATACACTATAAGCATTAATTGTAGTACATTCAACGCACATATCCACTTGTGTATATTCTTAAGCGGAATGGGAGAGATGGAAAGAAAGAAAGAGAAAAAAGAATTTAAGTGTTTGTGTGTTGATAGTAATAATGGCATCTTGTGCCATATTCGTACATTCACGCTGGGTGACATTTGGGACTGTCGATTTTTATACATTTAGTACCCCTGCCGTAACGTCACGTAAGAAGCATAGCTTCAAAATGTAAAATTAAGGTAATGCATATTTGATTCCTTGTTCATAATCATTGAAAATAGCAAGTTTGAAAGTTTAGGAAAATAATGTGAAATCTTTAAACTATTTTTTTTATACATCAGGTAGATCAAATGTTCTTTGCGCGAGTAATTAAATTTTTATCTTTTTAGTACAATTTTCTTTTATCGTGTAGGCATTACAAAATTTAAATGCTTCGCAGTGATAGATGCATAATTTTTTTCTATTTCTTGTAATTTTACAATTTGAATGTAAAATAACACTTTTAAACAGTATTTAATTTAAAAAAAAAAACAGTTTTCTGCACACATACTAGGAAATAATATTTAATATTTATTTATACCAAAATAATTGTTATATCAAGCAAAAACGATATTTTCCTAAAATTCTTCAATACAAAAAGATTTTTATGTTTATCAATTACATTAAATCATACCGTTTACGTTCAATTTTTAATGGTTTTATTATAGTAATTCACAACAGTAATTTAACTGTAAAAATTTTCTTGCTGTGAAAATCTCATTCACCTAGATAATAAAACTTTAAAAATTCTATTCGCATTGTAATTTAATCAATCTTGTAATAAAGGTAGCACGAGTTTCCACAATTCTAAAAATACTATTTTACCACATAAGTGGACAGTTAGCCCTTTGCTATTAATAAAAAAGGACGATTGATTTGACGAGGAGTTGTGCAATATTTTGCTCTGAATACAGTTTAATATTTAAGGGTATGGTTTCACGCTACTTTACCGATCGAAAATTATAATTTTATAAAATTACAATTTTTGAAAAAACTATACATCGGAATGAGTTTTCCTTTTATAGATCACTTCATTTAATTTCGATGAAGGGCGGAAACTCTAAAAATTAGCGGAAAAAAGCGTTAATCGAAGATAATTAGAAAAACAAATTTCTCAGTTCGAAAAAATCAAATTTCTCAAAAACCGTGTTACGTAGGAAAATTTCCCATTCAGGATCATTTTATTTTTGAAAAATGAAGGGCGGAAACTTGGTTTGGTAAATCATATCGCAAAAAAGCAAAATTACATTTTTCTAAAAAGATGCCATCAGCTGTAAGAATACAATGGCCGTGCAAGAAGCCATGTTTCATAGTTGGCATCAATGCTAATGTATAGTTTGGTACGCGCCAACTTCAAATTCGAATTTTAAATGTAAATTGAATTTGTTTTATATGTACAATTTCTACAAATAAACACTTTTTCAACATAAAACTGTTTTATTTTATTTAAAACATAAATATGTAAAAAATTTAATATTATAAGAGAGAACAATATAGTTTACATCATTTGCGAACTCATTATTTTTTTTAAAATTTTCATTATAGCAAAATAAGTAATCTATTCGTTTCTTTGTTTGAAACAAAATATTTTTTGAATGACTTTATTGAATTAGCGAAACTTTGGCATATCCTAACCTTTTTAGAATGGAAATATGTTTTGAAAAGCGAATGATAATGATTACTTAATTTTATTGATAATTATGGTTTTTGAAAAATAAACAGTCATAAGTAATTTTATTAAGATAAGACTTTGAAAAAACGTGAGAAAAATCATTTAATTTTTTTAATCTTAGTGTAATGAGTATAAAATAAAATTCATAATATTATTTTTGAAAAATTTGTAGAAATCTATTTTTCAAATTCATTGTTTTCCTAATATTTATCTTTTTATTCGGAATTTAAATTTTACATTCATGTTATATATAGATTTATCAATCAAACATAAATATAAAAAGAATAGAAAAGATTTTGAAATATATTTTTTTTGACAAAATTTTTTTAAAGATAAATGAACAAGACTCTCCGTAAAACACAAACTGCAAAAAAACTTTCTTTTATTTGACAAAGAATTCAATTTGATAGAAATGAATGATTAGTTTTTGAATTTTGTAAATAAATTAAATCATAAATAAATGTACATGTTGAACCTTAAAACTTCACTTTTATTTATGCATCATAATACTTATCATTTTAACTAAATGTTATTTTTTCAAAAAACTGTAAAAAACTATGAAAAAATATAAATAATCATGAATAAATGTGAATAATTGTAAAAAAAATAAATAAATGTAAATAACTGTATATAAATATAAACAACTGTATATTTATAGTTATTTACAGTTAGTAACACTTATTTACGATTATTTCCAGAAATTTTTTCCATATGGGCTTATCTTAATAAAATTATTTACAACTGTTTATTTTTAAAGAACGATAATATAAAATAATATTTGATGAGATTATATTATATAATAAAATTATATTAGCAATAAAATTAAGTAATCCTTATCATTCGCTTTTCAAAACATATTTTCATTCTACAAAGGTTAGGATATGCCAAAGTTTCGCTAATTCAATAAAGTCATTCAAAAAATATTTTTTTTCAAACAAAGAAACGAATAGATTACTTATTTTGCTATAATGAAAATTTTAAAAAAAATAATGAGTTCGCAAATGATGTAAACTATATTGTTCTCTCTTATAATATTAAATTTTTTACATATTTATGTTTTAAATAAAATAAAACAGTTTTATGTTGAAAAAGTGTTTATTTGTAGAAATTGTACATATAAAACAAATTCAATTTACATTTAAAATTCGAATTTGAAGTTGGCGCGTACCAAACTATACATTAGCATTGATGCCAACTATGAAACATGGCTTTGTAATGCCTGAGGTGGCATTGTATATATAAGTAATGCAGAAGGAGATGGGATCTGGAAAATAAGTTACAACTATATAAGTTTAACTATAGGTTTATTATATAGCCAAAGCGACTAAGCGCAATGGCTGGCGGAGTAAGACTGAAGTACAAATAAAATGCTTTATTACAGTGAATACTGTTAATATTTATTAGCTATTTATCGTTATTAATGATTAATTCACTTAAAAGTGCAGTGAAAAGGAATTACTTATGAGATTGCGCTACACACAAAAATAGTACGCACGGAACAAGTTTAGTGCTTGTTACATATTGCTTTAAGGTACTTGAGTATATTATATATTGTGCACTTATGGTGCTTTGTTTTCAAGTATGAGCGCTATTATGTACTACATTAAGTTCGCTGTGAAATATTACAAAAAATTTACATAATCGCAGAATTTTGCGCATTAGTTATTGCAGTCAAATGCACTATGACGTTGCAAGTTAATGTGTACAACTCGCTTGATTATAATTTGTTGATAAGAATGGTTGATGCATTATATAGTTTTTCAACTTGTCAAGATAATTATTACTTATTAAATTAAGTAGCATCAATTTATTATAATACAAATTGCTTATTGGCGTATGCTAAGTTGCATGAATCAAAAATAAGGAGTTGAGTGTACATTATGAAAATCAGAGTGCATTATCAATATTATAATTGACTAATTGAAATTTTAAGAAGTGCACTTGACTGTTACGAAAATCTTACATGCGTGAATTTACTTTATATTAGAGAAGAAATGCGTTGCCTAGAACGCAAAAGAATATAACATATATGACTCTACTGATAAAGAGTTAATAAAAAAAATGTAATAATGTAAAAAAAAAAAATGAAACAAAAAAAAAGAAACTAGATAATTAACTATTGCGCATTTACAAAAGTGTTAGTAAAAGAAGCTAGAGAATAGATGGAAGAACATTTTGGTTAGTTGTACTTAAATATTTCGCAAGGAGGTATTTAATTTCTCCCAAATCTCTAGCGGTATTTAGCCTACGCTTTTTGTATACTTCGAAGGTGAGTGCGAGGCCTTACGTACATATTTAACCGAGATTTGATCGCGAAACCTAACCTTCTTGTCTACTTCCCCATTCTCTACTGAAATCGAATTGATTTTATTTCTTTTTAGGATGTTTGGGATAAATTTTTTCTTTTCAGGTACTTTACAGAGGGAGTTAGCTGTGGATGAATGATAGAGGAAAGGATTGTCTTTAATAAGGGTGGAAGTCTCTAAAGCTTCTACGCATTCCGGTGCATTAATAATCTGATTACTTTGAGTTATTTCCGGAAGCGCGCTTTCATCCATTATCCTATCGCTATTTGCTCGAATGTCGCTGCTAACGCCGCGATCATCCCCTCCGGCGACAACTCGTCCATGTCATCATTTCTATGTATAAAAAATACGGGATTCGGCAACAAAATCCGATTCACCGACATGAGATAGCTCTTGGCCATGTGTTCCGACTGCACAGGGTGCAGAGTCATTTTATGGAAGAGTAGTCGCAGAGGAGGAAAAAATACTTTTCCTAATTTATGTAAGGTGCAGCCCGAGAAAAATCTTCTCTTTAAATTTAAAAAGAAGAACGAATTTATACTTAAAAAAACGTCTTGCGTGACCAGATCGACATCCGCGTGCTCAGCATAAGAGACCTCCAGCGGTCGACGACTGATACACACAGAAGTCTCCCGGTGCGCAAGCGCAAATAACTAACGAAACGCGTGCTCGACGCCGTCAAGCCGACCTCCCGGCACTGGTGTAAAGGGCCAAGCACCGATAAGCCTTCCTTCCCGCGCGAGTGAGAAATCAGAGAGAACGTCTCACGTGACCGACTACCCGATAAGAGCAATTGTGGGTTTCTCGTCTATTACCACGTCAAAATAATATAGAAAAAACTCTTGGCACTCGCACTACTCTCGATAGTCCCCGTTTGAGATCCGAAGGAATCGACGAAGGAGCTTTCTTAAGCAATGCCAGCGCCTCGAGTTAGAGTGAGATTTTCTCACAATAGTATTAAAGAATAGTATATTACGTAACAAGTGCGCGAAGGATGCGATTCACACACGAGCCGAGTTTGTCGCTCGAGCGAAGCGAGGGCGACAAAAAGGCGAGTGTGTGAACCGCATCGCGCACGTGTTACGTATACTATTTTTTAAGACACCGTGGGCGAAACACAGACAATCGAAAACGACATTTTTACGGTCATAACAAACCACGAGTTTTGTTTGTCACCTGAGCGAAGCGAAGGTGACAATAAACGAGTAAATAATATATTATAAATAAAAATACATATAAAAAAATATATATATTATAAAAAAAATATATGTTACAAAAAAATATACATAACAAATTTACAAAAAAAAAAAACATATTGCTAATCAAATGAATAAAATAAATAATTTAAAACAACCAAATAAACTTAAGTATACAATTCATTTATTGATAAACTATTTAATGTACAAATATTTCATTATTTTTTTCATTTATTATAAAATTGACTATACACCTAACGTCAATTGATTCTTTCCCGAATCTTTTGAAATGTTCCAATAAAAACAAAAAAAAAAACAACGAGAAAGAATCCATTAACGGTGTGCTTGCAATTACTAAATTGATATTTAGCATTATTAACTCAATTAAAATCTGGTTTGATTTAAAAATAGAAATATACATAGCATATACATAGTATATTTCGAAATATACTATTACAATGTCAAAATGTTTTGGTTAGTTTTTTTTATGTATGAGAAGAAAAATAAAAGAAAGCTTGCATACATGAAGCCAGCGCTAAGCGAAAAAAAATGACAAATGGTTCTAAAATTTTTCGCGCACCGCAGTGTATAAAAAGACTGCTTCGCACACTGAATACTGACACAAAAAACTGTGTTTCGCACACGGGTGTCTTAAAAAAATATGTATAATTTAAAATGTATTAAAATTTTAGGACGAGAAATCCTCAGTTGTGCACAATTAAAGTTTTATAGATTAAAAGATATGTGTTTAAAAAATAAAAAAATATATGTATATATAGACAAAAATACAAATAAAATATATAATAGATAAATAAGAATTAAATACGACACAAATATGTACGACTAGTTTTATATTGTACTTCAGAGAACTTTAAATAAAATTTTGTACTTACTTAAACTATACTAATAAGTCTGAAATCGGTTCTTTCGTTAAAAATTTTCGTACGCAAATATAAAATCAATGCTAGTTAGTTTAGAAAGAAAAGCCGACTCCTTGCACTCCGCACTCGCTTAATATTAAAATGATGTTCTTCCGTTGACCTTGAGGTAGTTTACTTTAGGTTATAAATTTCGACCGTGAGACTCAAAAACACGCATTTGCCCAATTTGAAACTAGCCGTTTCCTTGTGAAGCAAAATTGCGTAGTTACCGGACGAAAAGGATTTGTGTGCTGGACACAATGCGTACATAGCCTGTAACGTGTGTCTTGGGGCATCAAATTCCTTGAGATAATATGTTTTGGTACTTTAAGAGATATAACGCGAACGAAAATTTTCAAACGCCAGACATAATGCGTGCATAGCCTACCAACGCGTGTCAAAGGCGTGCCTTTTCACTAAGGTGATAAATTAAATTTTCTCGTGATCTCACAATTTCAAATGTCCACAACACGCACTGCCATGAAAAGAAAATTTTCTTGAGGCTAGGCGTGTACTTAATAAAATGGCGCCACGTGGCCAGAATTTTCTAGAAATAAAATTCTACTACGCGAATATTTGCACATACATAATTTTTGCTGGTGCAATCGCGATTTTAATAAAATATATATAAAAGAGAGTGTACTTCAGCAACTCTCACTATGATTTATCAAACCAAGTTTCCGCCCTTCATTCTTCAAAAATAAAATGATCCTGAATAGGAAATTTCCCTACGAAACACGGTTTTTGAGAAATTTGATTTTTTCGAACTGAGAAATTTGTTTTTCTAATTATCTTCGATTAACGCTTTTTTCCGCTAATTTTTAGAGTTTCGTAGCGTGTAACCATACCCTTAAGTGATAAATTCGAATAGCCAAGAAAATATCCTCTATCTTTTGTTTTAAGCTTTTTCTCCTAAAATACAATCCCGCAGAGTTATTTCGCCGTTTCGGTACTTTTGGCCCACCCTGTATAATTATAAATGGTTAAACATAATGCTAGATGACTTAACAAATCTACATGATATTTATTATTTTTATTATATAACAAAATATTCATTTATAATTTTATATACATCATATCTATATCTTGCACGGATGTAACATATACGCAAAAATCGGAATTTCGATTCTTTGTCACATAATTGGTTACATGTTGAAAGAGAAAGTTTTGCACTGATGTAAATAAAGATATAATGAATCCAAAAATCTAATTGCACCGTAAACTTCTTTATTGTTCTATTAAATCTCAAAGATTCAAAACTTTGACAGCCCCTGGTAGAAAATTAAGGATAAGATATGCTCGGATAACAAACTGTTGGCTATATCTCGTCGCTACGCAGTCGCGATCAGTGACCGATAAATACACGATAATATATTAAAGACTACAGAGTTGATATAAAATATAATCACTAAAATAATTAAAATTTTTCTCTTCTGATTTGAAATAAATTATAAATATTATAATATTCATTATTACAATTCATATGAGTTGTAAATAATTTTAAATTAAAATCGTTTATAGAAAGCGAATCTGTATATATACATGCTGCCCGCGATGGCGCTTGTTTGTTCAATCGTACAATAGATCCTATAGTTGCGAATACTGAATGTTAGCTGCGCGCGCATCACTCGACGCTTCGTCTTCTATAAACATCTATCTTCATCACTGTATGTGCAGGTTAGATTGACTTAACTTAGCTTTAAAATTATTAAAGATACATATACTGTTATTGTAATAGCGTTAAAATTTTCTGTTCTTTATTCTATAACTTATTTATTTGCGAACATACACAGTATGATTATGAACAAAATATCCATGTAAAATTAGTGAGTGCGAAGTGCGAGTGAGTGAGTGCATATGGAAACTTAGTGTGAGAGAATACACTGTAAAAAAAATAGTGAGAAATCACTTCGTTGGTCAACGATTTCAATGTGACCATGCACCGTCGATGTTATTTAACATCGTTGATGCGCGACATTTAACTGATTTAATCTAAAAATCATGTGTTCAGTTTACGTGAAATCACGCAAAGCACGTTAAAATGTCGCCGTTGAACGAAGTTAAATAACCTCGACAGTGCATGGTCGCATTGAAATCGTCGACCAACGACGTGATTCCCCACTATTTTTTTACAGTGTATGATTGTCCGTTTAGGAACTGAAAAGGAAACAAGGAGTAAACAGTCTTTCTCTTTCTCACTAACTGTGTTCCCACATGCGTGCTCACTCGCACTTTGTAATATGCTGTTTATGAATATAGTATAATTCAACATTAACCATATTCTCCCGATACCATCGCGATGATTCGTTAAGAGTAATGAAGGTTTATCGCGATATCTAAAAACATATGATCGCGACTGCCCATAAAATACGGGATGATATACTGAAAATATGCTCAACTTTCTACCAGGGACATTCAATTACAAATCTCACTGAATTAACGCACTATTCAATACATTTCAAGTCATTATATACATTCAATTATTTTTTTTATTTCATATAAAATATATTTGCTTATTGTAGTTTTCTTGTTATTGTAAGTTTTTTCCCATTGTTGATTTGATTACTCAGCTGTTTCTCCTGATTCAATCATTTTTCCGATAATATAAGAATGAATTTCAGTTTCAGTATTAATATATG
The DNA here is from genome assembly GCA_017163975.1 of Anastatus disparis. Classification (NCBI taxonomy): domain Eukaryota; kingdom Metazoa; phylum Arthropoda; class Insecta; order Hymenoptera; family Eupelmidae; genus Anastatus; species Anastatus disparis. The sequence continues at coordinate 3,559,553 of JAFFSR010000351.1, read as the reverse complement.
CTTTATTATTAACATGAATATTATAATGATCGAAACTTTAATGAGTTACTGAAGCTCTACTAGGATAAATTTATCTTTTTAAAAATGAAATTTAAAATTTCTAATTTCAATAAAAACTTCAGTACTAAAGAATATTAATTTTTAAAACATATCTATTAATTTTTAGAAATATATTAATTTTTAAAACATTAAAAATTAGAGCAATCTGTAAGTCATGAGGCAGTCATAAATGTGATCAGCGTTATTTCTATTACATAATACTCCTAGAATTCAAGACAAAAGTAGAAAATCCATAGCATCTTTTTAACCTGGAAAGAAAAATAATTTTTCAATATTCTCATAAATATATTAGATGTTTAGCTAAAAATCAGAACATTTTTTACAACATAATTCTGAACAAAATATACCTGTTTCAGTTCATGACCTTAAGTTTATTATCTTAGTAAAAGTATTCTGATTGTTCTGTTAAAATTTAGGGATTGAAAGTTTAGAAACAAGGTATATTTTAAACATTCTAACAATGTGAAAAAGAGAAATTTAAAAAAAAGTTATGTTTTATTATTTAGAATCATAAAGAAAAGAAAGCTTTCATTTTGTTTATATTTTCAAGTATTTTATAAGTATTATTCTATGTACTTGAGTCACACTAATACAACAACAAATGTAAATTAGGTTAAGGATAATTAAATAGATTAATATAAAACAATATACCTGCTTCAATTAATCTATAATCATGAATTATTAAGTTCTTCTTTTTCTTAGAGAAGTCAACAATCGATTGTGCCACTGCATCTTAAGTATCTTTCAGATTCCCAGATGATAGTACTAAAATCATACTGAATAAATTTGTCAATGTTAAAATTCTAATTTTATAAAATCAAACTCTTTTTTTTAAATCATGCTTGTCTTACCATTTCTCGAAATTCAATAATTTTTTCTATGAATAAGAGAATTATGTTAAGCTTTGGGATTAACTAATGATTTTTTATATATACTTATTTCATTTGAATATTTTTAAAACCATCTTAACTTTAATTTAACTTTTTTTACACTTAACATGCCGATTAACTTTAGATGATTGTTGATTATTTTTCATCTTACCGTTTGTTAACATTTGACTACACGTGCGAATTTACAGATTAATTCACAATTTATTACTAGTTTTCGATCTAGTTATTTTATGCCATCGACTTGTTGAGCTGGTACATTCTGAACTTAGCATAGTGGTACAGAAAAAATAATCAAACCCCAACGTTGATTTTGAATGGTTTTTCATTAAATTCTATAAAGTCACATATTAAAATTACTAATTTTTAACTATGTTTTATTCTGTAAGTTGTACTTTGACTTAAAGAATACGCCCCGCATGTCGCACAGCGTGTAATATCCGTTAAGTGCTTTGCAGGCTCAAAGAATAACGTGAGGAAATAAAAATTAAAGAGAATAAGCTGTACATAAGCATTTTTATGTCCATCTTATTCTCTCGCGTTATTCTTCTAGCCAGCAAAAGCCGTTAAGCTGCAGCAGCAAGAAACGACTTAACTTCATATACATAATACATTTTGACTATTGACGCAGTTGTGAGATGGCGCCACAATGTAGTCACGAAAATACAGTAACGAAACATAGCCTTCTTCAGTGTTAATAAACGCAACAAATGAATACCCAACCAAAAAGTAACGTGAGAGATTACGTGAGATTTTATGCCAAAATCTCATGAGGAATTGAAAAAAAAACTAACATAATAAACAAGTTAAATGATGAAGCAGTACCCTGATAAAACCGTAGACATAAAAGCATAAACTGAGTGTGCTGTGTAATTGTCGTGATTCTCAGTGTGAGAAAGAAAAAGATGTATGACATGTATTTCTATCTTTCTCTTGGATAGAAGTTAGAAAAAGAGAGAAATATATCATATCATATTTTTTCTTTCACATATGAGGGTCCAACTCGTCCGGTAAGGACACTCGGTCTATTCTCTGATGTCTATAGTTTAAAACAGTGAAACTGGATTTCCATATGGAGCAGAATTAAAGTGGATTCCAGGCGGATTTTTGAATAGATTAACTGGTCGAAAAATTCAGGTAAATTCGAGGTCTTCCAAGGATATCGATTGTAATACAATTAAAATATAAGGAGAGAGTTGAAGGGGGTTTTGTGGTGCTGTGCAGTCAATCTTTTCTTCGGAGGTTTTAATTATGTGCAGTAAGTCTCTACTGATTATAGGCTGCACAGATGCTCTGCAGGGCTTGTAGGTATGCGCATTGGGTCTTCATAGGTTATCAGTCAGTCACATTATTAACATAAATATTATTTGTAATCTCAAATAAAAAATTATATGATTTTCATCTTGTAATAAGTTGTTGAAACAAAGTTCTGATCTACTGTGATGGCTTGTGCAATTACATTTAATGAAACTATTTGACCAAAATATCAAATAATATTAGTACGAAGAACTAATTTGTATTTTATAAAGAAAATTAACAGATATGAAATCTCCAATCTAACTGATAAATTTTAATGAAAATTGTAGCATGAAAGTGTCATGGAAGTTATGTAAATATTTAAACCTATAAAGGGTGGTACCCACATCAGGACTTACAAGTACTTACTATGTGAATCGTAATGTAGATAACACCTTTCACAGTAATGCTTGCTGTCCCAATTTTTTAAAATGATTGATTATTTAAATAACTTTCATGACATTGAGTGTTAAAATAACTTGACCTCATTTGTAAGTGGCAAACTATTGTCATGTTACAATTGAAGGGCCGGATGCAATAATGAGGTATACGCTCGGAACGGCGGCGCAGGCTCGACTAAAGCAGTCAAATATGAAAAATTGAAAAATCGATTTTTAAAAAATACTGGCATGTAGAGAATGAATAAACACAACTTTTTTTTAAGCAAAGTTTTTTTACTAGATGTTTACTTTTAAAGAAAAAAATTAAAAAGTGACTTTTAAAAAAAGTAATTTTTAATGAGTTTTTAAAACATGAATCGCTCTATTCCAGCCAAATATGATCGGATCATTCTGAGATTTTGTACACACACGGGGAATACTCTAGCGCTAGCAATAATATCCTAAAAAGTGATAAAATTAATAATTTATTTACAACAATTTAGTTGGAAAGTGATAAAAAGCATTTATTGACATACATTAACTTCAGTGACAAAAAGTATCGAGGGAAGTTTAAGTCTCGAAGAACTTCCAGCGAAAGATTTGTTCTTTAATATGTAAAGAAGTTTTTTGGAAAGTTTCAGATTTTTATATTAAAAATTGGCTGAAATAGAGCGATTTTTGTAATTTAGGTGTAAAGTCGCGCGTGCTGTGGCGCGTGTGGTAGCGCGTCAGTACGCTCAGTGTACATTTAACGTACTCGATGAAATCTGACGCGCTAGCGCACGTGCCACAGCACGCGCGACTTTACACCTAAATTACAAAAATCGCTCTATTTCAGCCAATTTTTAATATAAAAATCTGAAACTTTCCAAAAAACTTCTTTACATATTAAAGAACAAATCTTTCGCTGGAAGTTCTTCGAGACTTAAACTTCCCTCGATACTTTTTGTCACTGAAGTTAATGTATGTCAATAAATGCTTTTTATCACTTTCCAACTAAATTGTTGTAAATAAATTATTAATTTTATCACTTTTTAGGATGTTATTGCTAGCGCTAGAGTATTCCCCGTGTGTGTACAAAATTTCAGAACGATCCGATCATATTTGGCTGGAATATAGCGATTTATGTTTTAAAAACTCATTAAAAATTACTTTTTTTAAAAGTCTCTTTTTAATTTTTTTCTTTAAAAGTAAACATCTAGTGAAAAAACTTTGCTTAAAAAAAAGTTGTGTTTTTTCATTCTCTACATGCCAGTATTTTTTAAAAATCGATTTTTTAATTTTTCATATTTGGCTGCTATAGTCGAGCCTGCGCCGCAGTTCCGAGCGTATACCTCATTATTGCATCCGGCCCTTCAATTTTCATTAAAAGTTATCAGTGAGATTGAAGATTTCATATCTGATGACTTTCTTCATAAAATGAAAATTGGTTCAGCATACTATATTGTTTGGTATTTTAATCAATTGGTTTCAATAAATTTGATAGCATAAGTCATCGCAGTAGATCAAAACTTCAATTAAACAACTTATTACAAGATGGAAATCATATTACTTTACATATAAGATTAAAAATAAAATTCATGTCAATAATGTGCCCTACTGAAAAAAAATGACATGAGATCTCACGTAAGTTGTCACAATTAAAAATGAAACGAGATTTTATATGAGAACTCACATGAGATCTCATGTGCCAAAAAATTTTATTTTCCTCGACACTCGATCTCACCTGAGATATCATATGAGATCTTGCATGAGATTGCGTGACAAGAAAAATAATAATTTTCGCACATGAGATCTCAGATGAGATCAAGTGTCAACGAAAATAAATTTTTTCGCATATGAGATCTCATCTGAGTTCTCATGTGAGTTCTCACATGAGATCTCATTTCATTTTCAATCGTGAGAACTCACGTGACATCTCATGTCATTTTTTTTAGTAGCATGATTGTATATTAAATTTATTTTGATTCATATTCTAATCGTATAAGCATTTAGAAAAAAAATGTTTGTATACATAGCTACGAGAATGATAAAATAATTATTTGAGTTTGCAAAGGCTCAAAGTTTTATTTGCCTACAAAAGTAATTGTAATTATAATAATAACGAATATTGTTCAATTCATAATTAAGCTTCTAATTAATGAATAACTTTCTACTATATGATTTTTGAACTTATTTCAATAGTTTTTGAGTATTGAGATGAGATGTTTATTATTAGTATGTGACGGGCTATTTTCAATAAAAAAAATGAATCATGCTTGATAATATATATTTTAAATCGTCATACCTTCTTATTGATGGATCCGTCCATCAAGATTCAAATTTAATTTTAAAGTTTATGTAAAATAAAAGGAACTAAACCCTCAAAAAATAATTTCTAAGGTATCGAAGAATTAGTAATTGCAATTATCATGTAATACATATAAGTTCGAAACAGATAACTTCAAAATTCAGATCTGTGATAGTACATTACATAATTAGTGCAGGAAGTGGGTGATTCCCGCACGAAAAGTTTGTCACCCAAGCGAAGCGAGGGCGACAATTTCCATGTGAGATCACCCATTTCCTGCACATGTTACGTATATTATTTTTCCACACAAGGTGTGGAAAGTTCGATTGATCTTTTACCTAATATATGATTGCATTATACAAATTAATAATAAAAAAAAGAAGTGATTATATCATTTTAAATTAAAATTCATATTACAAAGAAAAAAAAACAATGTGGGTTAGAGAATCGAGGATGTGATAATAGAAATAAATATAATTTTGTAAACTTTTACTTATTGAAAGAAAATGTAAATTAAAGTACATTATTTGTTTAAAAAATGAAATGTAGGTATTTCTAATAAATATACAAATAAATCAATAAATTACATATTTAACGAAAACATCATTTAATTAGATAATTTTTTTATGAATTTACATTTTAAAATTTACATTAAAATTAATTGTAATGTTATTACAATCGTTTAAAGTGAATGCAATATTTTTTTTTCTTTTTTAAAATTTTAACCCTACTCTTCTATATTTATTTCTTTGTTTGAATAATTTTCTTACTTATAACGCTTACGCGAAAACTTTAGATCTTCGTTTTTATAATATTAAATATTTAACAAATTTATTTTATTCATTGTAATATTATTCCCACACGCTTTTTTTCTTGCGGGAATAGGGCACTTCCCGTACGGAAATCAATGTGGGAAATCGAACTTCCCGCCGTTTTAAAACAAATCATGCTCCTTACATCACTTATAGTCCAGTCGCGATTTGTAAAAAAAATTATCAAATTGGACACTTTGAGTCAGAGCCTAAATTTTTATTGGAACGTCTCCAGAATATTGTTACAAATGAGAATTTTGACATGCACTAGCTTAAAAACGTGTGCTAAATTCAAGAGAAATGTTTGCGTGAAAAATTACGTTTTTTTAGCTTTTTTTTCCTTTAAGTCTGAACATCTCGATACGTATCACATCTACGTTAAAAATGAAATAACGTAAATTTGTTTGCAATATGGGATTATGCTAAGTGTACTGTTACGGTTATGTATATTTTTAATAACCACCCGCGATGTACACCGGATAACCAGAGACTTGTGAAGTTAGCGCCTGTAAAAATAAAATATTAATATTTTTTAGCAATGAAAAGCTAAAACGTTTGCTCCTCATTTGCGGAAATAGTCTCCGTGCAAATTTTCATTTGCGGATTTTTCATTTTTAAGTTATTGGAAAAACAAATTTTCCGATATAAGCGCGGTGCTAAAAATGTTTTCCTTATTATTTCATTGAAAACTCCTGTAAATAATATTCTTTCTAGACTAATTGATTCCTCCTTTCTTGCGGATTACATAAATATTTTCATTTAATTAATTGTTCAATAAAATAATTAGATAAATCAATTTATAATTATTTAGTGGAAAGCAGTTTAAAATCTAGTTATTTTTTAGGGATTCCTGTTCCGCTCGTTCCTATATTCTAATTTTAATATCGTGGGCGCTAAAATTATGAAAATAAATTGAATATATTGATTATTATTCAAGGAATTTAGTATATTTAATAGCATCAATTGTTTTCTCCTCGTATGCGGATTTATTTATAAGTAAGATTATTCGAGATATCGAGATATAAATATGAGAAGCAAAACATTGCAATTTCTAAACTATGTTAAAATCCTTTTATTCTTAATTGTTGCATCGTTTTAATTATTTAAGAATATAATTTACTTACGTTACTTTTTTATTATTTATACGCGTCTGCAAAAATTAAAATTGTCCCTTTAAATTTTATAACCTTGTAAACTTATAACAGCTGACTCTACCTTTGACTAATTTTGATTTTCTTAAAAATTTTAATTATTCGATGTTATGCAAATTTATTACTTATAAATAAATCCGCATACGAGGAGAAAACAATTTATGCTATTAAATATACTAAATTCCTTGAATAATAATCAATATATTCAATTAATTTTCATAATTTTAGCGCCCGTGATATTAAAATTAGAATATAGGAACGAGCGGAACAGGAATCCCTAAAAAATAACTAGATTTTAAACTGCTTTCCACTAAATAATTATAAATTGATTTATCTAATTATTTTATTGAACAATTAATTAAATGAAAATATTTATGTAATCCGCAAGAAAGGAGGAATCAATTAGTCTAGAAAGAATATTATTTACAGGAGTTTTCAATGAAATAATAAGGAAAACATTTTTAGCACCGCGCTTATATCGGAAAATTTGTTTTTCCAATAACTTAAAAATGAAAAATCCGCAAATGAAAATTTGCACGGAGACTATTTCCGCAAATGAGGAGCAAACGTTTTAGCTTTTCATTGCTAAAAAATATTAATATTTTATTTTTACAGGCGCTAACTTTACAAGTCTGATAACCAGCAAGATCTGTGTATAATAATTTCCATATATATTTCTTGTGATTAACGTGTTATCTTCAATATTTACAGTCAATAACCACCCGCGATGTGCGCCGGATAACCAGCAAGATCTGTGTATAACAATTTTCATATATATATATATATATATATATATATATATTTCTTGTGATTAACGTGTTATTTTTAATATGTACTGTCAACAAACACCCTCGATGTGCGCCAGATGACCAGCAGGTTCTATGTATAACATTTTATGTACATATATATATTTCTTGTGATTAACGTGTTATTGGTGATATATACTATCAATAATAAATTTTTCCCTTTTGATCAAATGGCTTTCAGTCAAATAGCTTTCGACCAAATGTCACTTTTGGTTAAGTGTCCTTTTCGGTCAAATGTCTTTCGGTCAAGTGCGATTCGTTCAAATGTCCAGTAACCTTACAAAACTTGTGAAAATCGTCTCCATGGAGAAAATTAATCTGAAAGACATACCTGTCGTACGAAAAGTGAGTGGGAGGTAGCAGAGGGGATAAAAATTTTCACTTCTACTTAAAAACTGACCACGCATGTAAAAGCACCTGAGCGCTTGAAAATTGTCAATATCTCGGCTTCCAACCAACCGATTTAACGTTTTTTTTTAAACTGGGGCACCGTTTGGCGAGGAACTCAAACATGAAACTTGCAATAAAAAATTAAAATAATTATTTTTAATAATAAACTAGAGGGCAAGCCACCATCTTGCTTCTATAACTTAGAAAAAAATATTCAAGAACTTGCAATTTTTTTAATAACTTTCATCTAAAATATTAAATAACTCTAATTCTTCAATAGTTCTTTTCGGGTAAATGTTTAATGATCCATTAATGAAATTAATCATCTACAAAAATTTCTACTAATGTATTAGCAGAAAAAATAATTTTGATTTTTATATGTAAATTACTATGTAAAAAGAATACGTTGACTGTAAAATAATGAATTAAATAGTTCTATCAGTCTGTAGTTTTATCAATCAAACGTTGCTTTTTTCCTTTTTTTTTGATGTTTTAATGTGTTTCTTTAAAATTTTTTTTATTGACATTTCAATGTAAACAGTATCAATTTTTTTTTTATTTTTTTTTCTACCATTTTATTTTTAACCATTGAATTTTTATTATCCATTAGGACCTATCAAAAATCTCTGAGGCTCCACCATAACCCTAAATACAAATCATCTAAAAATACAATAAATGATTTTTTGGTGAATTAAAAAAAAAGTTATTGAATGCAACACAATTTAAAAATTACCTTAAGGTTGTATGGGCTATACAGTCTGTGTCAAAAGTTTCTTATTAAATTGTCTATATTTTTGGTAGAAAGTAATTATCTAATTTTTAGCTTTGTAACTTTAAATAATATTAAAACAATCACTTTAAATTTTGTTTCATTTAAATATAATGAATTATTAAAGAGTTATAACATTTTAAAGTTTATAAATTTTACACAAATCTAACGAAATCATAAATAATAATTCCAAATTTTCAAAAATCATTTTATTTGACTGCAACAAAGTTTATTTTGTTGAGTTTAAAATTTAGAATCTATTGACGAGGATGGAATTTTGATTTTTATTTTTTATTAAGATTTATTGCTAATTTTCAGCGAAAAAATGTATATGTCTCAGACGGTACTTACTGTTTTATCATAGAAAATTAGCAATAAATTTTAATTAAAAATAAAAATCAAAATTCCATCCTCGTCAATAGATGCTAAATTTTAAACTGAACAAAATAAACTTTGTTGCAGTCAAATAAAATAATTTTTGAAAGTTTGGCATTATTATTTATGATTGCATTAGATTTGTGTAAAATTTATAAACTTTAAAATGTTATAACTCTTTAATAATTCATTATATTTAAATGAAGTAAAGTTTAAAATGATTGTTTTAATATTATCTAATAAGTTTGTTACGAATTTTATTTTATTATTAAGCGACTAATATAATATTAAATTATAAAAAAAGGCGAGAAAGCGTCCGCGACGTGGATCGAACCCCGGGACTCTTGCACGACAGACAAGCGCTCAAACGTTGAGCTATTCCCACCGATGCATTTTCATTTCTTTGGTCGCTTCATATTCTATAAACTGCATACTTGCATTTTTTCTATATTCGCTACTATACGGCACTCGTAACACGTCTGAGGCCGTGGTAACGTCGTCCCCGACGTTTTATATATTAACTCCCATAGCTATTGTAGAAATCTTCTTCATTTATCGACCGCGCTATTCGGATCCTTTCGTGGAACTTCTGACTTCACGGGACATAGCACGTATTTTATTTATTTATTTACTTCATTATTATTTATCCATTTATATTAATTATTTGGGAGTAGGTAAGGTAGGCGGCAACTGGAAACACAGTCTTCTTCTAGGCGATTGGGTAAGATCCCATTAGCTGTCACCAGTTTTGTTATGAATTTTATTTTATTATTAAGCGACTAATATAATTGTAACGTCCCACCAATTCCTTTAAAAATTTTTCGCTTTTAAATTAAAATTTTTTTTTTCCCTCCTTAGTATTATAATTACCTTTATAATATCACGCCCATAAGATATAACTACCTGGGGTAAGTGATAGGTGTTAAGGACTTGTGGTCAAAACAAACCACAAATTAGTTTAGAATTTTAGAGTCTAACGAAGGAAAATGTTTTTGAAACGAAACATAGATTCACTGAAAAATCTTGTTGTTTCCAAAGCATTCGCCTGTAGTAACATCTATATTAAGATAATATGCCAGGTACCGACCCAAGCGTCCGAAGTAATTGCATAGGACCTTTTTTTTATTACTTAAGATACAGAGCCGTGCAACTACATCGAGACGTTTCTTAAAAATTTTCCCCAAATATTAAAATGCGTGTACATGTGTTTCCCAGATTATCTTTTGCTCACGTAAAAACTGCCGAAGCTGTAGACAGATTAAGAACCGTATCATAAAATAACAAACAAACCGTCTGGACAAGTAATAAACTGGCTAGACGAATGTCGCCAATACCTGCGCATCCGCATTATTAAATATTTTTTATGTATTATTTAGTATTTTTATTATTCTTACATTATTTCATATTTTACATTTCCATTTTTTTTGTATTTTAATATTTCTTATTTTTAAAATTTTTATATTCGCATATTATTTTTCTTATATTTTAGCAATTAATATTTTAGCTTATACTAACATTTCTATATTTTACATTTTGCGTTTATTTTAATATTTTTGTTAGTAATTATATACTTTTTATTATTTTATAACATTTTTTATATTTTATATTATTATCTAATATTAGGATCTTCTTATTAGTATTTTTATGTTTTACTATTACTTAGATTATTATTAACTGTTTTCTTAATAATAACTTAGTTTAATGGAATGACAAATTATTTGAATAAATTAAAATCAATTAAATTCACTATTTCAAATTTTATTCTCTTTTTTTTTAAATGGTTCGTCATTCTCTTAACAAAAATCGTACGTTATTTTAATTAATATTTTTTTTTCCTTCTATTATCATATAAGATTTAAACTAGCGTATAAAACATGTATTTTTAATGTCAAATAATGAATGGTACTTCTGATAACTTCAAATCATGATTAAGATTTCATCTTTTTGTAATAAATAATTTTTTCTTTTTTTAAATAAATGAATAAGTTGTAAGAAGGACCAATCATTATATATTTTTTTTTTCTCCTTTTATGTTAAATCAAAATAGCGAGCGAAAAACAAGTTCTTTTTGCGTAATATTAATAATAATATTATTTTTTTCAATGTATTAGAATTCCCAAAGGAAAAAGAGAGAGAGGTAAACTAAATTTCCAAAACACTCTAGGGAATTTTCCAGTCCTGAAGTTTTCTGGTCCGCCGCTGGCAAAAATTAGAGAAGGATAAGAATACTCTGAGTCCTCCCACGACAATTTTTAAATTTTCTTTAAGGAGAGAGGGAAGAAATTTCGAAAAGTGCGGGACAGCTTTTTCAAAACCCTTAAAAAGCCGGACAAGGGAAGGAAAATTCAGTTCGCCTTTGGATAGCGGCTCGGGGTTGTGGTTTTTATACCCAGCTCCTCAAGCTCACTTTTTTTTCCACATCTCATCCCTCAAGGGTCAATTTGCTCAAGCTCACTGTTTTTTCACCACGCATCCCTCAAGGGTCAACTACTTCAAAGGCACAGAATTTTCAATCTACTAAATTTCTTTTCAATTACAAGGATCTCTGAATTTCTACACTGAGTTTTACATTGCAATCATTTACACGAGGACTTAAATCTATTTTTTTCTTTTGCTTGCGGTTGGACTGTTCTGGATCACCATCTCTCTCTCTCTGCTTCCGAAAAGGGAATAGTAAGTTCTTTTTATTTTTAATAAATTTTCAAATTCAATTTAAATTTGTTTTAAAATTTTTTTTTTAATTATTACCTACCATCTTTTGATTTAATATTTTCTTTTGTTAAAATTAATATTATTTTCTTTTGATTTTTAAATTAAAATTTTCTTTATTTGATTTTATTTTGATTTCTAAGTTATTAATTCTAATTTATTTTAAATCTAATTTTTACTTTTATTTTCTATTTTGTGATTTTTAAATTCTTATTTTATTCATTTTTCTTGATTGTGTTTTTATTCGTCATTTTATTATTATTTATTTATTTTTACGATTTTATTTTTCTATTTCAAGTGATTTTTATTTATAAATTAATATTCAATCTAGTTGAATATTTATAGTTAAACATTTATTTTTTTTAATTTTTAAAATTAATCTACACTTCTAAAGAAATCAATTACCTCGATTCGTGTTCCGTTCGGGACATGACAGAGCACTAGGCTGCACAACTTATGTGGGCAACCAGACGGTGCGAGAGGTTTAAAACAATTTAAAACAAAAATTAATAAATCCCTCTAAGATCCGCGTAAAACTCTTTAATAAAAAAAATCTAAGCATGCCTATAGCGTCATACAACAACGCGACGCAAACGAACCATCGGCGCTATAAAACCGTCAAACAGTCTAGATAATTAGGCCCTAGACGTGACATAATATTAAATTATAAAAAAGGCGAGAAAGCGTCCGCGACGTGGATCGAACCCCGGGACTCTTGCACGACATACAAGCGCTCAAACGTTGAGCCATTCCCACCGATGCATTTTCATTTCTTTGGTCGCTTCATATTCTATAAACTGTATACTTGCATTTTTTCTATATTCGCTACTATACGGCACTCGTAACAGTTACTAAGCTAAAAATTGAATAATTACTTTCTACCGAAAAATATAGACGATTGTCTAAAAAACTAACTTTTGACACAGATTGTATAGCCCATACAACCTTAAATGTATTTAATATTTAACAAACAAAATTATATAATTTTTAAAATTTCTTCATGAAATTTATGTAAATCATTTCTACTTGCAAAATTTACATCCTTCAAACAATAATTTGTTAGTTAATTCAAGTGAATTGTTGAATTTACTAACTAAAATAGAATCTGAATTTTAAATCTTAAAAAGATAAAATAGAATTAAATTGAAATGCTTGACATAAATTTTTTAACATTTTTAAAATTTTTAAAAGTAAAATAACGTAACTATTTTGTACGTACAAGTTGTATCTTATTACATAAATGTATAAGGTAAGAATTTCATATAATCTTAACAATAAATCATAAAAAAAAAATTTTTCTCACAAAATTGAAAGTTTGTAGAGGCTGGGGTAGGCGATAAGATAACTTCAATTTGAGACTTGCGTCTATATAATATAAATAGATCTAAAATTCAGCTAAAATCAAGATTCACGGAGAATTCATCGAAAATTTGTTATTCGAAAACAGTTTTTCGAAAATAATTATTCAAAAACAATTCTTTGAAAGATACAATTTTTCTAGAAATACAGTTGTTCAAAATCATATTTTGATAGATATAATTGATCGAAAATTAATCTTTCGCGAAAAATACGATTTTTCGAATATTAACTTACCATTCTGCAACACAAAAAATGTACACAGAAATTGTTATAACTTGCTGGTTATCCGGCGCACATCGCGGGCGGTCCCTATCTCTTGCTTCTTATCATGTTTTCGAAGAATTGTACTTTTCGAAAAACTATTTCCGAAGAATTGTACTTTTTGAAAGACTATTTTCGATCAATTGTACCATTCGAAAAATTGTTTTTGGAACAACTGTATTTTTAAAAGAATTGTATTTTTCGAGCAATCATTTTCGAATAATTATTTTTGAGAAATTGTTTTCAAATGATTACTTTCGATCAACTTTCTGTACACGGAAATCAAACCAAAATTTTCCTAAAATAGCTTAAAATTAATTTAAATTCAGCTAACTTTTAGCTGACATTTAGCTAATTTCCATCCAAATTTTGTATAAATTCAGCTTGCTTTAATATTAAATTCAGCTAACTTTTGGATTTATACAGCTATCTTTTATGTAATTTTATCTGACTTCAGTTAACTTTTAGCTTACATTTAGCTTAATTTCAGCTAAATTCTAGCTAAATTCTATCTCAATTCTCGTTAACTCAAGACACATCTAAATCTTGTACACGGTGGCAGCGTCGACAACGGCGGTGTAGTGTTCTTATAAAATAAATATAGTACCGTTAAATTATTTCCAAGCTAAAATTTTCAGTCAATTTAAAGCTTTAAGTAAGCTAAATTTAGTTATTTTCAAATTACAAGCTAAAATTCGGCTGAATTCTAACTGAATTTAACGCTGTAATAAGAGTCCGAAAATGAGGGTCCAAAAATAAGAGTCCATAAATGAGGGACATATTTCTGACGATGACAGCGGCGACAGCGGTGATATATTTTTAATAATGTAGAGATAAATAACTTGCAATGGAGTGTAAAAAAGATTGCAATATTTTGATCGATTGACTTTTTGTTTATAATTAAAATCTTTATAATATGATAAAATTATATAAAATAAGCAATAATAAGTCTATTGCAAATCCGACTCAAAAAAGCCACTCCAATACATATCCCGCCTGGGCTATTACAATAAAAAGTGTTTCTATGAAGTTCTCTCTAAAACCTCAGGATTTTGATAAAAAATAATAAAGTAGAAACTTTCTCGAAATATTTAATAAAATTTTTAAATTACAAGGGTTATAACTTGTAACGTATCCAAGTAGGTAACTGTTACTTCACAAAAAAAATAATCATTTAATGGTCCAAATTCGATGAAGGATTAATTACTATTGTAATATAAACGCGACGTTTAGTTTTACATAGATCTTAAATTTTAAGAACGCGGCTTTTAAATTTTTTTTGGTAGATGTAGTAGGCCAGATTGGAGGGTAGCTATTAAATACTTTACCAATAGACTACAAAAAGCTCCGCACGGACAGTAGGCCAGATTGGAGTTCAGCTGCTAAATACCTTTGTAACAAACTACGCAAGCTCCGTTCGGGCAGTAGGCCGGATTAAAGTGTAGCTATTAGTTACTAGGTAAGATACAAGGCCTTGCAATAAAGTTACCTATCCCCTTCTCGTTTATCGGTAAAACGCCAGCTTAGTAATAAAGCTGGGCCCCCTTTTTTAACATATACATATGTATGCAAGCTTCTTTTAATATTTTATAAAAATAACGCAATATTTAAATTTAAGTATATTTATTGAAAATAAATATCTATACGTATATACAAGAAAAAAATGGAACTCTCCGGTGAGAGAAAAAGAGAAGTTCTTTCAAAATTTAAGTTCAATATAATTATTTTAAATATTACCATCTCGTTATCGCCTGAAGGGTTAGGCCTAGTCGCTTTTATATCTCCAGTACGAATTAAGCTCAATAAACAATTTCATTTTTTAAATTTAGCTTTTAAACACCGGTGCATTGGTGCCTGGTCGCTTGTATGTCCCAATTGTCATCGGCCAAGTAAAATTTAATTTTAAATTTATGAATTACCAATCTCAACTAACAGTGGGCATTAAGGCTGGTTGCTTGTATGTCCCATGCGTCGGTTTGAGAGTTAGATCAAGAAAAAGGTACGCGGGCTAGCTAAGCTCGCGTTTATATATGCGCCGAGCTTCTCTCCATCTCTCTTACAATGGTGGGGAGCTTGAATAGTTGCGCGTGCTCACGGGTTTTATTCAAGTTTTGGAGTTTAAATTCTTCGTCTCGCTCGCTCTTATAGATTCAAATATTAATACATAGCATGCGCACTGAATGCCTGCCGTGTGCTGTAAGCCAGCTGCGCGTTGACCTATGTATAACCTCGTAAGTCACGTGCTTATTATGCCTTTAATGAAAAAAAATAATTTTAGTAAATAAAAAATCATTTAAAAATGAAGCAAATTAACTAATTTAATAAAAATATAAGAATTAAAAATAATTAAATAATTAAATAAAATATATTAAAAATAAATAATTTGAAATAGAAAAAAAAATCTAAAAATAATTAAATAAGAATTAAAAGTATAAAAATTAATAGCAAAAAATATCGAATGATTAAATAAAAAATAGAAACAGAAAGGGCGTTCTGGGAAGTCAGATTGCCCCCCAAATAAAAAATTAAATTTTTTTCTATGACAATAACTAATATTATTTTTATTTTCCTGAAACTAAGTAACAAAAATTATCACAGCTTTTTAACAAATTAAAAAAAATAAAAAACCAGTCTTCTTTTTCGTTAAAAAAATGTCTTTAAAATTAAACTAAAAATGTCTTTTTTTTAAACAAAATTCAACTTAAACTAAAAAATATTGTTATTTAGTAAACTTAAAAATTGTCTTCGTTTTTTTCTTAAATAAATTATGCTAAAGACTAACATTTTGCACAAAATTACAACTAAACTTTACACAAAAAAATCTCACTCTTTTTAGAAATAAAAAGTTAACACAAAAAAATACTGTACTTTGAAATGAACGAAGGCACTATTTCCCGCACTTTGGGCTGACTATATTCAACCAGGAGTCGAATTCCTCGATGTTCAGGAGATGTATATCTACCTGGTTGGACGAAATACGCAACTCTTCCATTTCTTGGAAAATGTCCTCTAAGGACGATCTAGGACGGAGCCTTTTAATGGGCGTCAGCGCATACGTTGCGCTCGATGTCGACAGATCTGGGTCGTACGTCTCTACGTTAGTTGAGGTAACGATGGTGGCCATCCTCCTCTTTTTTTGTGGCCAACTTCTTATAGTCGTTCCTGGTGGGCGCCTTCATTCGTGGAGCTGGTTGTTGGTTGGTCGGTGGAGCGAGAGGTGCGAGCGGCGGTGGTGACGGCGACCGAAAAGGATTAGGCGTCTTTGCCATTATCACCCGTTTCCGTCCCGGTATTTTCTTCTGCTCTTCTTCGAGGAGCGCAATCTCGACAGTGGCCAGAAACGTCAAGGGCGTCATTGTCAGTATTCTTTCGCCACTTAGACGCGTTTGGCAAAATCTGCCTCTCGCCGATTTTTTGTTCTCTTCTGTGATGGGGATGAATGTATTTCATCTCCTCTTTATTGACTGGCATGGGAGATGCCGGTGTAGCTCCCATGTATAATCAATAATTTTATTTTGAAATAAGTTTCCAGTAACCTGTGTAGTGGCGTGGCACGTGCCATATCGGCCTGTCTGTGTGAAGGAGTCCATCATAGATAAGGGCTACGGCTTGACCAGCGCAACTGATAAGAGCGTGTAAGCTGCTCGTTTGTAAGTCGAGGCAGTCAAGCTCATTCCCACCTGGTTGCACGCGCAGCGTTTATACGTCCCACAAGCCTTCACGGCGCGTGCTTCAAACTATACTACAGGGCGCTCTGTCCCCTTCTAATATTTATCTTGATCAAATTAATTAATTACATTAAAACTCAAGATGGAAAACTGATTATTTTTTGGAATACTAATTAAATAATTTTTTTCTATCTATTTAAATCATTAAATTTATCAGTTACCGAGCTTTTTTTCTTTTAATGATTTACGTATATACGCGTTGACTGTAATAATTCTTAATTTACATAATTACACGTGCTGTTGCCAAATTTAAACTAGTCAATATCAACGCTACATAAGGCGATATTTTTCAAAGAATCAAAGAAACTTCTAAACAAATTATTCATCTCAATTTTTTCAAATAAAAATTTATTATTTTAACACAAAGAAATATACGCTAATGATTTAATAAGAATAATATGGTTTCTATTTAAAATCTTTGTAACTACTTATAATCTTTTTTACTGATTCAATTTAATAAAGTAATTAATATAAGTTAAATAGGCCTATAAATAAATACTTCTTTTTTATTAACGCACACAAAAAAAATCTAATAAATTTTTTATCCAAAATCATATTTTTATATAACTTTTCATCATTTATTTATATTTTTATTTATATTATTCGTAATCACACGCCAAAATTTACAATAAATTATTTTAAATACACGTAAATTACTTACAAACAAAATATATAATATTGATTCATATAACGCTAAATTCTTTCACGTGTAATGCGGTTTCAAGTTTGATACGTGAAATCTACCACGATCTTTTAATGAGCCCTTATCTATTAACAAACATGTATCAATTCCTATTTTTTCTTTTATTAAAAAAGGACCGCTATATACATGAAAGAATTTTGCAATCTTTCTATCGATCGCATTCGATAGATTCTGTTCTTTTATTAAACCTAAATCGTTCATACTAAATTCAAAATATTTTTTATTCGCATTTCTTTTAATTACACGCTTTCTTAAACAATCTTGAATGATATTTCGCGCTAGAGAGATTCTCTTCTCATGAGATATTTCTTGTCTTTCTTTTCGGATTTTCACGTATTTTTCCCATAGTCTCATTGGTTTTTCATTTAGGTATAATTCAATTGGAGGGTATGTCGTTGTATCGTGATGCGTCTCATTGATGATTTGTTGAATTAATCAACATACTTCATCTAACTTGTATGCTTTTCACCGACTAATGTACGAAACTACTAATGTGCGTTCTACCACATTGCTTTGCGGATGTCTTATAGACGAGAAGATCAGTCGAATTCCTTCCTTATTTAATTTTTTAACCCATTTCTTAGATACAAATTGTTTACCGTGATCCGCTATTATAGCTTCCAGTTTCCCGTATTTTTCGATATAATCATTGAAAATTTTCTTAATTACCATAACCGTATTTGCACGTTTTAACGGATACAAGACCACGTATTTAGAAAAAACGTCTATTGTCGATAGAATGAATTTTACACCTCGCGTTGACGTCGGCAAAGGCCCGTAAAAATCTCTCGAGAGTAAGTTATTAGACTTTTCTACGAGTATCGACTGAAAACGCTCTTTGTATTTAATAGTTAAATGCTTAGTTCTTTGACAGGTATCGCAGTTTTTTAGGAATAAACGCATTTTATAAGCAAAAAAGTGTTCATGATAAATCATTTTGTAAACTTTTTTAGGCTTTTCATGACCGTAAAGTTTGTGAATTTCCCTCGCGAGCTTTTTAAAGACAACTTCCGGTAATATTATTTTTAATTTATTTAGTCTACTTTTGCACAACAAATCGTTTTGAAATATAAAACGTTTTTGAGAGCTTTTTTCATTCGTTTTAATTTTATTAATTTTTTTACAATGTAATTATCTTTTAATTGTAAATCTTGTAAAATTTTTAAATCATTTATTGATTCTTTGCTTAGTTTCATGGTTTTTAACATTGCTATTATTATTTCAGCGTCATTTTTTATAGAATCAGGGTCGACCATGAGACTTAAATAGTCAATGACTGCATTTTTCCTGGTAGATACTCAGGATAAATATTATAATCTTGAATCGCTAATATCCATCTGCGTAAGCGAGCATTGTTATACTTGCTGGTACACAAAAATGCGAGAGCTTCGTGATCAGTTCTCATGATGATTTTTAAAGCTCCTCGCAAGTATGATATTCTAGTGACCATACTATTGCTAAAAATTCTTTCTCTTAAGTGAAATAAGAGCATTCACTGCCCTTTAACGTGCGACTTATAAAACAAATTATTTAGTCTTCGTCGTAATCGTTAATTTAAGAGAGCACACCTGAGGTGGCGTAATCACTCGCGTCTGTGGTCAGAATGTACGGGCGTTGAGGATCTGCGAATTTCAAGATTATATTTTCATCAAAATGAACATTTATTTCATTGAATGCTTGATCATGCTTGTCAAGTCATTCATATTTTTTCCCTTTCTTTAGTAAATCAATTAACGGCTTGGCACTTTTTGAAAAGTTCTTTACGAACTCAGTGTGAGAATTCACGAAACCGAGAAAGCTTTGCAGTTTTTTGATGTCTCGTGATTTTTGAAAGCTTTTTATTGATTTTATTTTATTAGGGTCGGGCTTTAACCCTTCAGCTAATATTATATGCCCGAAAAACTCAATTTGGTCGCTTACGAACTTAAATTTTTAAAGTTTTTCAAAGTTCTGCTTGAGTAAGCACTCAAACAGTGTTCTCAAGTGCACCAAATGTTTGTTGAAGTTTTTTGACTTTGCTAGCAAATCGTCAACGAATATTAGTAAAAAATCATCCAAGCTTGGAATACCTTCGTCTAGACCGTGTATCAGGGCAGCACTGCTTGTTTTTATACCGAAAGTTGCGACATTTAAATCATAAACGTGATTGTCGCACTTGAAACCGGTATATTCCTTGCTTTCCTCCACAAGCTCGATTTGCCAATAGCTGTTGGTAAGATCGAGGTTTGTCATGCATTTACTATTAATGCACCTTTGAAAAACCTTTTCAATACCAGGAGGAGCCTCGTAATCATCGCTTAATTGCTCATTTAATTTACGACCGTCTAAGCATAATCTAATTAAGTCATCCTTCTTTTTTACTACAACGATAGGATTTATATAAGGGCTATTAGAACAGCGTATTATTCCAAGTTCTAACATTTTATTTATTTCGATTTTTACATTATCACGATAATTTAAGGGAATCAGATAGGGTTTAGAATAGAACGGTGACTCGTCTTTTAATTGCAATTTATATTTATAATTTGTTAAGAAACCGGGCCGTTTTACGAATACTTCTTTGAACTCAATAATGGTTTGCTTTAATTTTTCTTTTTGTGCATCATTTAGGTTTACACAAAAATTTATTTTCTCGTTGATTTCCTTTATGAAAAGCTCGTACGAGTAATAATCGTTAGTAAAGTTTTTATTACTAATTTGATAATTAAAGCTTTTTAAGAGCTTCGAAGCTTCTTTATTTTCGATTAAATCTTCATAAGACTAATGTATACACAGAGAGGTAAATTCTTTTGGGTCGAATTTTACGTCTGTGTATTCGATGATTCCATCGATACCATCGATTTCAAAGAGTATTTCTTCAGTTACCGTGTTTATTATCATTTTAAGAGCTTCTTGCGAATCATATCCTAAAATGCATGACTTTACAAGTTTAGGAACTACAATAAATATTAATTCCTTTTCTAGATTACCGAATTTTACTGTTAATAGGACTTGCAATTTTAAACGCGTAGATTTCGCTCCGGTAGCACCTTTCATGATGTGACCTCTTATTGGCAAGGTTGGCTTGTTTTTAAATTTATTTAAGTTAGAATATAGTAATATTCTTCGGAAATGCAAGTTATTTCGCTTCCGGTATCTAGTAAAACTTTAGTCAGAATTTTTTTCTGTTTCGATAGTTATTTTTGGACAGTGTGTAGCGTTTGCATTTGATTCTTTTGGATTTACATCATATAACAGATCTTTGCGAGAATCATTTAGAATCGAAGCAATTATGTTTTTGTTCGATAGTTTGTCGTTTAATTTAGTTAAATCATAATGGGGGTTATTTAATTTATTAAATTTTTTTATTTTGACTTGACTAAGTTTTATATTTTTTATTGATTTTAGTCGCACCAAGCGATGAATTTAATTTTTTTACCCGAGAAACGAGGTGCAAATACTTTGCGGTTCCCAAGATAGTATATTTGCTTGGTTTTGGCGTATCTTTTTGATCAATTTTTAATAAATCTTTAAGGACATCATTATTTTTTTTATTTTTATTACGCGAATCTATATTAGTTTTTCCATTATTCGCGGCTAATTCTTTTTTACTAAGTTTTTTTGCATTTCCGATGCTTCTATCGTATTTACTTTCTTCGATTGCCAAGGCTTATTAAATAAGCCTGACTTTTTATCCGTCTCTTGACTGAGAGCCGGTTTATTTAATGAAAAGGTCTTAACTTTTTCTTTTTTATTGTCATCATCAAAATCGGCTAATATTTTAAAATATTCTGCCTTTTCTTTGACATTTCTACCAACAATCGCGTGTGTCACTATTCGGTCGTGATAATGGGTTATTCGGATAATAAAGTCTTGATCGGTTTCGTCAATTTTTAATTCTTTTGCTAAGCCGAACATGTCAATCGCGTAATCAACACTTGTTAACTTTTCCGCGAGGGTATATCTAACGAACTCGACTTTATGCCTCACGGTGCGCTGAATGATGAAATTCCAGTACCTTTGTTTAAGAGGATATCGTAGTTATCGCCTCCTAATAATATTTTTATTCAAAGTTCATGAGTAAACGGTGCGTCAAATCATATTTTTTCACTACAGAAAGAAAATTTATAAGATTAATTCTGAGTGCGGACAACTCAAGAAATTTATTAAAATATTACACATAAAAAGTTATGAACAAACTTTCAATGTATAGTATTTCGAGGTTAGGTTTATAGAGTTTCATATCTAATTTTCATTCAAAGTTCATGAAAAAATAACAAGTCTAAGTGATTTTTTTTTTTAACAAAAATTATTGTATTAATATAGCTTTAGTGCGGACAAATCATTATATTTGTCTAAATGGTCAATTTAAAGAGATATAAATCAGATAAAAAAAGCAAAAATCGATTCTAACAACTACGACATCCCGTTAAATCGATTTACAAAATCGTTAAAATCTTCAACGTCATCCTGCTCAAGGAACCACCAGCTTTTCGCTGAGTCATCAAGAGTCTGCGAAATAATACATATTAATTTGTGCAAATTTGGCTTAACGAATTCTATGTATTTATTTAACTCCTGCAAGAATATCACCAGGCTTTCTGTATCTAGCCCTTTGAATTCAGGTAAATCAATATTTATTTTACGCGTTGCTTTGTTAATCGGCGTACTAGTACCGTCAGGGCTCATATGAGTAATATTCTCAATTCTAGATTCGAGCTTTTTAATGTCTTTTCCATTTTTAGACGCAGCATCATCAATTTTCTCTAAGCAATATTTTTTCAACGTGGTTAAGTCAGCGTTATCGTCTAAACGCTTGATCATTCCGTTTAAGACGTCTTTCAATTGATCGTTTTCTTTAGTTATTTCTTTGTTTTTAGTTTCAAGTGAATTAATTTTACTGTTTAATTTTTCAATATCATCTTGAACCTTTTTTAACGTATTAGTTAAAGAATTGAATTTTTCTTCGCATTTATACGCGGTTTTCGCGGGCAATTCATCCACAGTTTTTATTTAAATCGATTACCTTTTTCTCTAGAGTATCTTGGCGTTCATCTAATGTTTTAAGTTCATCGGAAATCGCCGCCTCCTACTCTAGGTGCTTTTTATTGTCCTCAGATGTACTCTCATCTTACAACGACGTTTGAATGTCTTGGTAACGTGCATGAAGAATTTCCTTTACATCTAACATCATGAAAGGTTTTTTTCTACTTTATTGATAGTTTTATTTTAAATAGAAACCGTTTCTATTATTTATTGCCATTTTCATGGTATCGATTTTTACTATCGATTTTTGCTGTAGATCCCAGGGGACTTATTCAGTAATACCGTAACGTCTATCGTCAAGCTTAACGCCAACGCGCGTATGCGTAGTAATCATTTTTCAGCAAATACTATCGAATATCGCGTACGTTATCAAAGATCATGTTTACGCAACGACGAAAATCTTCTAAACTGAAGCGCTAAGTCGATTTTTTAAACAAATTTTACAACCAACTTAAAGCTTGGTTATAAATTGTACGTTAAACTGTTAAACGTTATATTAAGCATGACATATGTATATATATATTGACAGAAAATATTTCTCGAAGCAAAAGAATTACTCCAATTTTATGTGATCATTTAAATGGAAAAATAATTTCTTAAATGTAGGTAACTAGATGTTTAAATTAATTTCTTGCTTCACAGATTTAAAGTTATAGAGGATCGAGGTATCTTTTCTGTTAGCGTATGTATATACCTGTATATAAAGCGAACCTCATTTTATTATTATTTACATTAGTGATCATAAAAATTATTTGTAATCATACATGATTAAATGATAAATTGTGTATAATTTATAATTCAATTGGATCTGCAGGTTTTAAAGTGACTTACATGTACTTTAATAAAAACGAACAGAAAAAACAATATAAATATTGTTTTAAATAAACTTATCTTATCACCTATAAAAAACGTTTTTTAATAAAATTATATATTAATCTAAATTTGCATTTTATATTCTATATCAACAACTACAGTTTCTCGATTGAATTCTTAACGGCAGGCCGGAGTAGAACCTGATACCGACCGAGTAACAATTGAGTTGTTTGTTATTTACTCAAGTAATAATCGGTGTATCTTCAAAATAATGGTTGATCGCAATAGATATTATTATTATGAATATCTATGCACAAGAAAAAAAAAATCTACCGATTTGTTTTTGAGAAAAGTAAGGAACGCCGAAGTAAAAGATTATGTTTATAATATTTTCGCGTTCCTTACTTTTCTCAAAAACAAAGCGATAGATTTTTTTTTTCTTGTGCATAAATATTTGTAATAATAATATCTATTGCGCATAACCTTCAATTTGCAGATACACCGATTAATACTTGAGTAAATAACAAAAATGCCAACTAGACAAGGACAGCGAATCCGGCCTGCTCTTAAGTTTGCTGCAGAACTTAAAAATATTGGTTTTCAAAATTTTATTTATTGAAATGAAATTGTTGGCTTGGATAATGATGAGTTAGAAGAATACATAATAGAAACATAAATACATATTTATTTCTAATATGAATGTAAGATGTTGTGTGTTTTAAAGCAAATACTGTTAAAATTCATTTATCGTCTGTATTAGGATTCAAAATAAATAGATCATGACATTTTTTCTAATTATTATTGGATATATAATTATTAACATATAAAATTAAACAAGTTATAAGATATCACTCAAGTTTTAATAATGTCCCAATCAACTGTCCATTTTAAATCCTGAAACTGAATGTGTGGAGAACACAAGATCTAATGTGAGTCTACAAAAAGACTAGCAAAATTGTAATTTATTTGTTTATCAATACGTCAAAAACTTAAAAAAAAAACAATTTTTTTGTGACGTTAATTTTGATGTAATAATTATTTTAAATTATTTTAATTTGGAATATTTATATTGTGAATGTCTGTTGTAAAAAATTTAATAATAAACTGAAACATTTTTTATCGATTGTTTATCAAAAGTGTTTATCGATTACATAAAAGAATAAAGTCCTTAACGCTTTTTGACGTCGTAACGTTAAGTCAATCGTTATCGTTAAAAAGTTAGTGAACAACCCCCTCGCTTTATTAATTTAACATGAAAAGGAACTTTTTAATTTTGATTTTATGCTATAAATTAATTTAAAGTTGATTTTTTGATTAGAGCAGTTAACTCGTTTAATTTATTATCAAGCTCTTCATTTTTGGTTTTATAAATAGCAAAATTTTTAATCGCGATACTGATAAAAACGCCTAAACGAACACAAATATTTTCTTTTTTATTTGCCAGACGTCTTATAGATTCGCATGCTTTATTCGTATTTTTTAAGTTTTCAATCTCTCGCACTTGCTTGTCTACAGTATCGATTAATTTTATATTTTGTTCTCTTAAAAATTCTACGTTATCAGTTAATACAGGTCGTCAGGTGGGAGGAAGAAGGTTACGATTCGAAATTGGCACAAAAAGTAACGATTCGGATAAAGCCAAAAAGGTTCAGATTCGAATTGGCCACAAAAGTTACGATTCGGATAAGCCAAAAAGTTCGTCGGGTTTAGCCACAAAAGGTTGATGGTGTTTTTTTCCTTCGAGTTTGGATGAGAACCGCTGTTGAAACAGAGTGTCTCATACTTAGTAAAAAAGTTCATTTCATGAAGAGGCAATTTTATAAACCTAATTTCAATATAGTGAGTAAACATATAGAAATATAAACTTTTATAACTATGAAAAATAATGATTTATTATAAATAAAATTTTATTTAACGTAAAGTAGAAAAAAAAATATATAAAAAATAAACATTAGTTAATGCAATTAAAAAAATTGGAGAATAAAAAAAAAAAAGTAAAAAAATTGGAAAGGAAAAAAAATAAAACGTGAAGTAAAATTATATTTTATAAACTCGCTCAAGTCAAAAAAAAATTTTGTATTTTAATAGTTTACATTTTAATTCATGAAATATTTTAAAAGTAATTTTTTTTTAACAATTATTTTATAATAGTAAATAATTTAAAACAAAACATCTTTAAATTCTCAAAAAGAAGATAACATATTTGAAGGAATTTTACATGTGCTTTTATGGAAAATTGAAAAAATTAAATATGGTGTTAGTGGGATAAATGTTTCAAGGGTTCCATCCAAAACCGGAGGAAAACAGAATACTTTGTGGCTAAACCGAATCTGAACCTTTGGCTTATCGTGTAACTTTTGTGGCCAATTTCGAATGAACTTTTTGGCTTTATCGTCGTTACTTTTTGTGGCCAATTCGATCGTAACCTCCCACTGACGAGGTAAAGTGTCCCAACGATCGGCGTCAAGGCCTTCAACGCGTCCGATACGTGCACATAGCTCGGCAATTTGTGACTGCACGAAACTATCTATCGTGAGGTTTTGTATCATTTTAATTTTTCTTATAATGAAATGTACTTTTTGCGTTTGAATTATTTGTAACTAATCCTGTCAGGATCGCCAGTTTTAACGTGCCCAAGTAGGTAATAGTTACTTTACAAAAAAAATAATTAGTTAATAGTCCAAATTTGATGCAGGGTTAATTACTATTGTAGTACAAACGCGACGTTTAGCTTTACATAAATCTTAAATTTTACGAACGCGACTTGTAAATTTTTCTTAGATGCATTTAATAAACTACGCAAGCTTCGTTCGGGCAGTAGACCAGATTGGAGGGTAGCCATTGAATACTTTATTAACAAACTACAAAAAGCTCCGCTCGGGCAGTAGGCCAGATTTGTATCAATATAAATTAATGAGATATTAGTATCATTTAATATTAATTGTAGTTACATATAAAATATCAATTGATTAAGAACTCAAGGTATCAGGCCCAAATTTGAGCCTGAAACAATAATTAAATTTAGATATCATAATAATTTTATATTTAATAATATTATTTAAAAAAAGTTTTTTCACCTTAGATATATAAAATACAAGACTATGGCCCATGAATAATTCTAAGTAATCTCATCAAATGATTGAAATCCTTTCTTTACTCGAACACTTGATTTTGGTGGTCACTGCAAGCTTTCTCAGCCAATTTGCAACGAATTGGCTTCAAAATTTCCAGAGATCTTTAATTTATATATATATTCACAAAATAACACTTTTATAAAAAAAAAAAAATTAAAAACGCTGCCAAGTGCTTTGGCGGAATGCTTTCTCATAGAGCTCTTTGAGTTTCATTAATTTTTTTATATTTATTTAAATGTGATTTTAATATTAAAAAATTGTCTAACATTAATATTTACTCATATTGTACTTTATAAATTTCGAACATATATGCTAGCTGTTTGCTTTTTCAACATTTATAATTTATTTTAAATCATCAAGTAATACAAAAAAATTTGTTCTATTGGAAAAACGATACAGTTCATGTTTATAGCAACTTTACAACAAATTGCTTTCAACATTGAAAGAGATTTTTTAACTAAATTTTAAATAGGTAAATGCCAATAAATGTGCATATTGGCATGATGCTGGTACTCTTTCTGTATCACTAAAATTATAATTCAATAAGGTTAATTTGAATGTAAACCACTACATTTTATCCAATGAAATACAAGTATTATCATCGATAACATTATATCCTATAAATGTTACAAAACCTTTTCTGACTTATTAAAATATAATTAAAAAATTCATTTTTTAATATATAGTTACGTTTTCACGTTAATGATTTATTATCTTGTGGATATCTTTTTATCACGACGAAGCTTAGTAAATCCAAGTTTTCAATTTTAGTGACGGTAATTAAATTAACAAGATGATAATTAAAATAAACTGATAGATTTATTATTACGTTAATCGCGAGAAAGAGAAATGTATTATAGATATATTTGAGTGAGCGTTTTTTTTACTTGTTCAACTTCTTAATTATTAATATCTGTAATTTTTTCTTCTTCTTCTTCTAATTTTCTTTTTCTTCTTCAAATATTTTTTCCATTTATTAAAAAACAATTTAATTTATAATATTTAATAATGATTATATTTAAATACTTTATCGAATGTAATAATACAAGTCAACATCTAAATCAGTAGTACTATTATAAATTTTCAAGAGTAACTCAGAAATCAAAAGAAGTGATCAAAAAGCTACGCTAATGAAATTATTTTTTTTAAACTTGGTTTATAAAGACAGTAGCAAATAACTTGTATACAAATTTTAGAGCAATTCTATCGAGTACTTTACGTAAAATGGAAAAAAACTGAAATATGAAAATTTTTTAAGAAAATTTTTTAAATTTTCTAAAATGAAAACTACGCTAAAAAGATCGGTTTATAAAAATTATCCTTCTTTTGGCAGATGCAAATTATTCCCATGGAAATCTCAAAGCAAATTCATCAATTAACTTACGTAAAATACAAAAAAAAAATTAAAAATTGAAAATTTTTTCAAATTCTTAAAATGGCTCTATAAAAAAAAATACACTATGAATACAAATTTTCAATAGCTTCCCGCCTAGTTATACAAAAACATAGATGGTATACAAAATTTGAAGCAAATCCATCGAGTAATTTTCGAGATCTAACTGGTTAAATAAATAACATTTTCTTTTCAAAATTTCTTTTTCAAAATTTTAAAAATGCTCTAAAATTATAACTACACTATGAAAATCAATTTTTGAAAATTTCCCTTCTTTTGGCAGTCGCAAATAATTTCCCTGCAATTTTTAGAACAAATTTATAGAGTACTTTACGTAGAATAAAAAAAAATAAGAAAAGAAGAATCGAAATGTTTTTTAAATCTTTGAAATTCTCTAAAATTGTAACCACACTAAGAAAATTAGTTTTCAAAAGCTTATTTTTTTCAGAAAATAGCGAATTGATTGTATAAAAATTTTGGAGAAAATTTATAGTATGGTTAACGCAAAAAAGAAAATAAATGAAAAATAAAATTTTTTTTGAAAATTTTCAAAGTGCTCTAAAATTAAAACTGCGCTGAGAAAATTAGTTTTCCAAAGCTTGTTTTCTTCAGACAGTAGCGAATTAATTGCATACAAATTTTGGAGCAAATCTATCAAATGGTTTTCGTAAAATAGAAAAAAATTAAAAATAAAAATTTTTTTTAAAATTTTAAAAATGCTCTTAAGTTAAAAGAACGCTAAGAAAATTAGTTCACAAAATTTTTTATACTTTTGGCAGTCAAAATTAAGTTCTTTACAAATTTTCGAACAAGTTCTTCGAGTAGTTTACGTAAAATACAAAAAAAATGAAGAATCGAAATTTTTTTAAAATTCTTAAAATGATTCTAAAAAAAAAACTACGTTCAGAAAACCAATTCTCAATAGCTTCCGCACCAATTCATCAAAAAATTGAATTGTATGGAAAATTTGAAGTAAATCCATCGAGTAGTTTCTAAGATTTTATTAGCTTAATAAATAGAAACATTTTTTTTTCAATTTCAAAATGCTCAATAATTAAAACTAAACTAAGAAAATCAGTTTTTAAAAATTTATTTTATCCGGGCAATCACAAATAAATTCCATGCAAATTTTGAAGCAAATTCATCGAGTAGTAAACAAAAAAAAAACAAAAAACGAAAAATCGAATTTTATTTTTTTTTTCGAAAACTTTAAAATGAAAACTACGCTAGAAGAACCAATTATCAATAGCTTCCCAGCAAGTTAGTCACAAAACTAAATTCCATGCAAAATTAGAAGCAAATCCATTGAGTAGTTCTCGAGATACAGTTTACTAACTGAATTCACACACACACACACACACACACACACACACACACACACACACACACACACACACACACACACACACACACACACACACACACACACACACACACACACACACACACACACACACACACACACACACACACACACACACACACACACACACACACACACACAGACATTTTCTGGAAACCACTTTTTGCGACTCACCGAGTTCAAATATGTACAAATTAATGAAAAAATAGAAAAAAAAATTTTTTATCGATACAATGCTTTCTCTATGAGAAAGCAAAAAGAATTTAAAAGTTTAGTTTAAAAATTTGAAAATATTTGAAAAAATAGATATTTTTTTGAATTTTATGTACTCAGTTTAGTTCAACATTCACTAAAACTTATCTTATAAAAATTCTATTACTGTTATTTTTTTATACAAATAAATAAAGATGTGTTCATAGAAGATCTCTGCAAATTTTGAAGTCAATTTGTTGAAAATTAACTGAGAAAGCTTACGACAACCACCTAATTGAAAAAAATCGCATTTTTGACTAATCAAAAGTATTTTAAGCATCGGATGAGATATTTAAAATTATTCATAGACTTTGTAAATAAGTTTAGAATATTCTGTCCATTATAATATCAATACAGATCCATGTAATGTGGGTTGTATTCTAACTTTACTTTAAAAAAGTTATTGGCAAGTTTTATTTTTGGTCTTGCGACAAATAAAATATTTAACCCTTTCAGTCAGAGGAGCCACTATAGTGGCATCCTTACTCATTTTCTTTTTTTCATTGTTTAATTCGCACTTTAAGTTTAAGGTGGCTCCAGCGTTTGGTGCCGTATCAAGCTGGGGCCCCGACAAAAAGGACAAAATAAATTTTTTTTCTTTCAGTTAAATTTTTAAAAAAATGTTTTTAATCAATTCCTATATTTATAATTTGTATTTAATTTTATTAGTTGACAGCAAATATTGGCAATTCACGCCCAACAGCGTTGTAATCATATCAATTTTCATCAATTTTTCAAATATCTTTTTTATTTCACTGATGACATGACGTATTCTTAATTTATTTAAATTTGTAATAAAAAAATCTACAATTTCATGTTTGGTTCATGAAAAAATATAATTTTATTAATGAGTTATAAGCATAAATGCTATTTTTGCCGTAAGAGCACGTGTTAAATTTCTAAATTTCAATAATTTTTTTCTCTCAAATTT
Organism: Anastatus disparis; assembly: GCA_017163975.1. Classification (NCBI taxonomy): domain Eukaryota; kingdom Metazoa; phylum Arthropoda; class Insecta; order Hymenoptera; family Eupelmidae; genus Anastatus; species Anastatus disparis. The sequence continues at coordinate 3,528,666 of JAFFSR010000351.1, read as the reverse complement.
GGGTGTTGACCTTATATTTTCAAAATTGCTTTGAAATCGTAATGACTTCTACTTTTCATAGTATTTTTTTACTAAACATGCTATTTTTTATCAAAAATCGCTGGAGCCACCTTAAGAGGAGGTCGAATATATCTGTCCTTTTCTAATCAAAGAATTGATTTTTTGCCATCCCCTGCCCAAAAGTACCACTTCTCCTCCCGGCTCAAAATCAACGAAGTGATACTTTTGGTCTGGGTATGACAAAAAATAGCATATTCACCACGGGAGTTAATTAAAAATGCCTTAAATCGTATGTTTGTCACCCTCGCCTTCGGCTCGGGTGACAATTACATACGATTTATGACATTTTTTAAATTAACTCCCTAGGTGAATAATATACTATTTTCACAAAAAATAATAATTGTAGCAAAAAATAAGAAGAAAGCCCCATCTCGTATAATAAAAAGCAAGATTCTCTTTTATGAGGAAAAATTATTTTTATCGCTTCGTTTTTAAGAAAACCTTGAAAAATTTAATTGTCCATCCTAACCTCTATTTCTTAAGTTTTTCAAGGTTTTCTTCAAAATGAATCGATAAAAATAATTTTTCCTCATCAAAGAAAATCTTGCTTTTTATTATACGAGATGGGGCTATCTCCTTATTTTTTGCTACAATTATTAGTTTTTGCAAAAAAATTAATTTTTTTATTAGAAAAGGACAGAGATATACGACCTGCTCTTAATCTTTATTCTTTTTGCATTTTCATATAAATGAGTGTTCATTTTATACGTATCATATGATATATTTTGAATATATGATTGTAAATAAATCTAAAAAATTAATGTATGATAGAAAATACGTGTTTTTGCGAAAATAATTCGTTACTGTAAGGGTTAATAATACACATGTTGGAATCTATCTAACACGTACCACATAAAACATTTCATTCGACATAGACTAAAAATAAAACTGGCTATTCAGTGTGACCTCACTAAAATATGATGTATAAAAGTAAAAAGAATTAGAGAGAGAATAAGCTATAAAAAAGAATAAAATAAAAGAGAATCAGTAATGAACTTATTCTCTCTCTAATTCAAACCATTGTAGTATAAGTATAGACAATTCACTTTGGGCACTGTCTCTTTCTATCTTGCACGTCGGCGCGGTGTAGCAGTTAGAAGCTATACCGGCGTGCAAGATGGAAATTAATAAGAATATATGTACACGCTTGGATGTGTGCCGATACACGCCTATAAAGTGACGTACGCTGGTACACATCCAAGCGTACCTGTAATAATATTATGTAGAATATATAAAGGTATTCCTTCTACTTAGGGGTTGGGCAGAATTGCGGCCGCGCCGGCTCGATCGACGCTCAAGCAGATCAAAACCGAATCATTGTACGGCACTTTTTGGCCAGCTCTCTTAAAATAAAGTTCAACTTAAAATTAATAACTTGTGCTCCTGTGTTTCTTATTTCGTTTGTTTCTGCAGGTCCACGAGGAGTTGGATAATCACCAACTCCGTACCGGTAGCAGCAACGACGAAGAAAAATTTATTTGAATTGGAGTCTACTATTTTCATATAATTAACAGTTAAGTTTGGTTATTACATTTACTCATGTTTTCTTTAGTGAATGTATTGATATAACTTAATATTAAAATTTATAAATTAAAGTAATAAAGATAGAATCAATAATGATTTTATTTACTCTTGCTAAAACTTTGTGTGTGAAATAATGTAAAATGGTTAATGCTGTGTCTTAAGTAATTTAAAATAGTTGAATCTTATGGAGTATGCTCTTGATAAGACTGTAAGTCTTGGGAGTTTTTGGCCTATAAGAGGTCTATTAATTTACTAACAACAAGCATATAAAATATAAAGACCTCGGACTAATTACAGCATGATGTTTGTGCTAAAAACGGGTCTAATGTAAAACACCTTCCTTATTCCTTATCCTCATTTATGTGCACAAAGTGCAATCCTTAATAAATAGTTAAATAAGAAAAGGGAGGAGGTTACATAAGGTTTTTGAAAAGATAATATAGTTTTATTTTTACTTATTTATTTCTAAAACTATAAGATTAACAATTATAAAACTTTGTAAATAACTTTAGAATGTCCAGTATGTCTATACCTATCACTTCTTCACGTCCTACGCTGTATATAGTAATACCAATACGTATGGAGTGGCGTCAAAATCGGTTTTCATTTATTGCTTGAAATGACAATCTTAATTCAACATTTCAATACTTTTATTGATTAAAAGTTATAGCTCTATAGTTGAATTTTACAATGAACAAATTGTTTTTTAAAAAATATTAATTAAATCAAGAGTTATAAGGGTTTAAACTTTTGAAAAATCACGAAATTTTTACTTTTAATTGTTGAAAGTATTGATTTTTTGTAAACAATGTATAGAAGGTTTTTTCTTGTTTTGATCCATACTCTATGATAAAATAGTTTTTACATCGAAAAATTATTATTTTTTTTTTACTTGGTTAATTGCAATTTAAACAAATTGCTGCACTCGGATGGATTCGCGACAAAAATTTTCGGATTCAGCGATGAAAAATTTATAAGATTACACAGTTTTTATTCTTTGAGGTTTAAAACCAAACGGAAATGGCCTCTGCTCCAGGACTAGTACCCAAAACAAACAAAAAATTTTTGGAAGTTTTGGTCAAAAGGATCAAAAGTTAGATGTAATGAAATGATTGTAATTTTTCAAATTTTTTGTTAAATGAATTGGTTAATAAATTTTTTTGATAACTATTAAGTTTTGGTAAAAACTTAAGAAAAAATTTGTTGTTACAAATTACATATAGAATGTACCCGAATTATTGCAAGTTACAATATGTGGATATTTAAGCTTATCTGATTGATTGAAATATACTATTAAACGTACCTTAAAACCATCGAGATTCATTTGTTTCTAGAGGCCTAATTTTTTTATAAAGAACGAAATAATTTTGGCATTATTGGAGAAAATTTCTGAAAATATTTTAATTGGCGAAAAAGTTTCGAAAAATAGTCATTTTTATTAAACATTTTTATTTAACTTGGTTGCGTCTGAATATGTCTTCTAAATCTTGTAATTAAAAATTAATGTACACCCGCTGTTAATGGATTCTTTCCAAATGTTTTAAAATCCTGAACTTTTATTGGAACATTCCGTTCTTTTTTTTGTTTCTATTGAAACATTTCAATAGATTCGGAAAAGAATCGATTAACGTTGGGTGTACTTCCTAAAGACATAACCCTGGTAGAAAAGCCTGGATTTACGGTGTCATTATGGTGTATTTTATGGTTTGGAATCACAGTATGGCCCATATTATGGCCGTGAATCCAGTCTTATTTCGGCATAATATGGCCAGCTTATGGACATGACAAAAAATAAAAATTGTGAATTTTAAAAAGATAGTTAAAATTTTGGAATGATTATTAAGGAAATTATAATTTAGGATTATTAGAAAATGATTCATTTTAATGAATTATCATCATATATTATTTATTTTTATAAATTATTTATTTTATAACCTATTTTTCATTAACCATTTCTTATAAACTATTGATATTCATAATTAACAATGACATATTTAAGTTTCATTTATAAAGTTATAGTTAATCTTCTGACATTACTTACAATTAATAACAATTACTTGTTAGTATATCACTCAAATAGACAAAGGTTATAATGAAAAATACAGACTTTATAGGTTATAATCAGGGTTGCAAATATTTAAATCATTTTGGGCTTTAAATAAATTTTAATTCACAAATCCTTTTTGAATTCGTAATTAGAGTTTTATTCAATTAACAATTCCTTTTAAATTAATAATTAAAAATATTTTAATTAACAAATCAAAATCTAATCGTGAATTGAAAAGGCTTTAATTAAAAAAACAAAAGGGATTCTTAATTAAATAAATTTCAATTAAGAAATCAAAATGTAATCGTGAATTGAAAGGGCTTTAATTACAAAATCAAAAGGAATTCTTAATTAAATAAATTTCAATTAAGAAATCAAAATTTAATCGTGAATTGAAAGGGCTTTAATTCCAAAATCAAAAGGAATCCTTAATTAAATAAATTTCAATTAAGAAATCAAAATGTAATCGTGAATTGAAAGGGCTTTAATTCCAAAATCAAAAGGAATTCTTAATTGAATAAATTTCAATTAAGAAATCAAAATTTAATCGTGAATTGAAAGGGCTTTAATTCCAAAATCAAAAGGAATCCTTAATTAAATAAATTTCAATTAAGAAATCAAAATGTAATCGTGAATTGAAAGAGCGTCAGTTATGATTATGATTTGTGAATTCGAGGGCTTTAATTAAAAATTCCATAATTCCTTTTTAATTGAACGTTTTAAAGGAATTTTTATCATATATATGTATATAGAAAAACATATGTGGACGCGCACATACATACGCACCTGGGCTCATATATATGCAACATTTCGTGTCGACCCAAACGCACACATACAGACAAGTTGATATATATATATATATATATATATATATATATATATATATATATATATATATATATATATACATACATACATACGTGGGACATTCCACGTCAATTAGAACGCACCCACAGACAGGTTTATATATATGGGACATTTCATGCCAATGCGCATGCACGCACACAGGATTATATATGTATATATATATATATATATATATATATATATATATATATAATATACATGGGACATTTCAGGTCAACTCGTACGTACTCATGATCACAGGCTTCTCTATATATATGGAACATTTCATGACAACTCTCACATACCTATCCGAGTTCCTTCAGGTTCGCATATATGGGACGTTTCATGTCAATTTTCATTCATGCACACACACGTTAATATACATGGGATTTTTTATGTAAATTTCAACGCACACACATACAGGTTTATATATATGGGACATTTCATGCCAATGCGCACGCACACATACACACACACACAGCATTATATATATATATATAGGACATTTCATGTCAACTTGTACATACTCATAATCACAGGCTTATCTATATATATGGAACATTTCATGACAACTCTCACACACCTATCCGAGTTCTCAGGTTTTCATACATGGGACGTTTTGTATCAATTTTCATTCATGCACACACACGTTGATATACATGGGATTATTTCTGTAAATTTCAACGCACGCACATACAGGTTTATATATATGGGACATTTCATGCCAATGCGCATGCACACGCACACAGGATTATATATATATATATATATATATATATATATATATATATATGGGACATTTCATGTCAACTCGTATGTACTCATAATCACAGGCTTCTCTATATATATGGAACATTTCATGACAACTCTCACATACCTATCCGAGTTCCTTCAGGTTCGCATATATGGGACGTTTCATGTCAATTTTCATTCATGCACACACACGTTAATATACATGGGATTTTTTATGTAAATTTCAACGCACACTCATACAGGTTTATATATATGGGACATTTCATGCCAATGCGCACGCACACATACACACACACACAGCATTATATATATATATGGGACATTTCATGTCAACTTGTACATACTCATAATCACAGGCTTATCTATACATATGGAACATTTCATGACAACTCTCACACACCTATCCGAGTTCTCAGGTTTTCATACATGGGACGTTTCGTGTCAATTTTCATTCATGCACACACACGTTGATGTACATGGGATTTTTTCTGTAAATTTCAACGCACGCACATACAGGTTTATATATATGGGACATTTCATGCCAATGCGCATGCACACGCACACAGGATTATATATATATATATATATATATATATATATATATATATATATATAATAATATACATGGACATTTCATGTCAACTCGTATGTACTCATAATCACAGGCTTTTCTATATATATGGAACATTTCATGACAACTCTCACACACCTATCCGAGTTCCTTCAGGTTTACATATATGCGACGTTTCATGTCAATTTGCATTCATGCATACACGCTTTTATATACATGCGACTCTTCATGTCAACTCATGTACGACCTTACTGACAGGTTTTTGCATATGTATATATGGTCCATTTCATATCAAATTGCTCACGTTTACCCGCAATTTTTCTGTTTCTATATATATATGGGACATTTCATGTCAACTGGCACGTACTCGCAAGCACAGGTTTTTCTATATATATATATATATGGGACATTTCATGAAAACTTGTACACACCTATCTAAGTACCCTTAGGTTTATATATATGAGACGTTTCATGTCAATTCGCATGCATGCACACACGCGTTCATGTACGTGGGACTTTTCATGCCGACTTACAAGCATGATATAAACATATATATATATATATACATAAGGGACATTTCATGTAGAATCGCACGTACACACACAGGTTTATTCAAGTTTATATGGAACATTTAATTTCAACTCATACGCACACGCACACGCTCACACATACAAACACATATATACATACTTTACCTTATCGATGTAGACAATATTCAAAAAATAGTTATTTATTATGCTGTGGTACCCACGATCGCCGTCTTTGGATACCTAGGTGTTAATGACAACTTAAACATCATCTACAGCTAAAACTTTTGAAATTCAACTTATAGTAACTACTTTGAAGTTGTTTCAAATGTTATCTAGCCAAACATGGATGTTCCGAGTAAGATAAACATTGTCTACAAGAATATCTTTTGAAATTTAGCCATTATTTATTAATAACATGTACGTTTCCCGAGATGACATCTCACAATATCCAGGTGATCCTGGCTACCTGGAAATCGTCTATATGAATGAATTTTAAAATTTTCCATACCGATTATGAAGTTTACAGATATTTGCAGGGACTACGTCAAATGAAACTTGGAGATTCTTTTAGATTTCGATTCTAAGGTTGTTTGATTAGGTCGGAGAATACTCGGAAATAAAAAGATTTTAAAAGAACAATTGTTTAAGATTTATGCAAGTTCCATGAAATATGTTGATTTACTCGTAGTCGATACCCATATATAAAGATCATTCATACAAATCATCTCGCATATAAATTTGCGGTAGTATCCCTACTAATTTATGAATTTTTCGTTCGAATAATGCCAGCGAAATTTAACTTCGAAAAAGCATATTACTATTGTAATTAGTGAATAATTTTAACATTTTTTCATCAAACATCATTCCGATATACAGGTAATAAGCGCTATTATTTAAAAAATTTAAAAAAAATTAATTTATTTATTTTATACTTTTTAGTCTATTTATTCAATTATTGTATTTTATTTTTAAAGCATGTTTTTAAAATTTTGTATTTTCTATTTTTAAGTTAAAATTGTTTTTATTATCATTTAGAGTTACATTGCAACCAGACTTTTCGAAGATTACACTCAGGTACATCCGTTATCGGCGACTTGGTACTCCAGTTTGACCTCTTCATCCTAAATCATTATTATGCATTATAGATTCACTTTCAAACCTTGAATTAGGTTTTAGCAGCCCCGAAATCCCCCGGGGAACCCACCTCGACCCAGAGAAAGCCTCCCCACTTGTACTTCCTCGGAGACGACGTCCATGCGTATTCTGGACAACGTGCATCACTTTGTGGCAATTGTTTGATCTCAAATTCGATTTTAGCAACCCTGAAAACCCCGAGAAACTCGCCTTGACCCAAAGAAAGCCTCCCCATTTATACTTCCTCGGAGATGACTTTTCACACCCATTATCATCGACCTGGATGTCCAGGTACCAAAATGACAACTGATTATTGTATTGTCATCCAAGACCAAAGTCTATGCCAATTGTCAGAATTTATATCTGTCAAAAAGTGCCTGAAATCGAGCGCGCAAGATTTGATTACAGACAGACAAACATGCAAACAGACATGAAGGCGAATATAAGAAAAGCGTATATAAAAAAATAATATTTACCTACGTTAAGTCTGCTTTGAGACTAATTATCTTTCGTTTTTTATGACAAAAACAAGTAAATTGAATTTGAGAAAATTTCTATAAGTTACTTAAATTTATGAAAAAGTCGATATAAATCGTCATTTTTGCAGAATTATGAAGATTATGATTATTTTCGCGGAAATTATAAAGTTATGGAAATTATTTATGGAAACGTTTTCGATTGGAAAATTTGTGATTATTGCAGTTGAATTTTGTTACATCATCATCAGTTATATCCTCGTTAAAATGACCCGAAAATTTCTATAAGAATCGGAACAAATATTTTTCCGGTCTTTAAAGAATGTTTAAGAACTATTATGAAATGAAAATTGATAAATGTTTCAAGTTTTCCGAATCGTTCCAACATTGAAATTTCAATTATAAGCCGTTACTCATAAAATTTGGAAAAGTCTATTGTATGCAACTATTTTTCCAGTGATTCAGTTGTAATTTATAAAATTGTGAATTTGGGTGATTCATTATGTTTCTTTCCGTAATATTTATCTGATGTTGGAGCTACAGCAATCAAATTTTGCTTTTTTTATTTCATTAATATTATTTTAAATTCGTAAATTAATAGTATATTGTGTAACGAGTAAGGTTTAGTTGACTATTGCGCACGAGGGCAAGTTGGCGCGCTAGCGTAGCGAATAGCGCCATTGCCCGAGACTCTCTCTCTCTCTCATATCTGCCGTACGACTGACTCGCAATAGTATATTTCAATACTTTTTGGTACTATTATTTGTAATTAAATTACATACTTTTAGTTCACCAATTTCACGTTTATACGGAATAATTACGATTTCGTTAATGTAAAAATAATACAAGAATAGATGATACGATTTACTTTGTCAGAGGTTAAAGCGAGATAGAGTATAAAATTCATGATATGGTCGATGAGATACAGTATGAGGGCGCTGCGCTTGTATAAACCTTTGCGATTTTACATTAATTAACGCTTTTGCGTGACATTATTTTACAGAATGTAACGTATTTACGTGATTTAATACAAAATAATAATTGTACATAGCTGTGAAACACACGCCCTCAAAAAACAACACACGCAGCGCGCGCTATTAGCTACTTACTACCCCGAAAACGCATGCGCTATAGGCCGCTTACTCAGCACGGATGAGAAAAACAAATATAATGACTTGTCCGCACTAAAGCTATGTTAATACAATAATTTTTGTTAAAATAAAAATCATTTAAACTTGTAAATTTTTTATGAACTTGGATTGGAAATTATATCAAGCTCGACAAACCTAATCTTAAAATACGTTACATTGAAAGTTTGTATTATTACTTTTATGTAGTATTTTCGTGGGTTTTCTTGAGTTGTCCGCACTCGAGTTGAATCTTACAAATTTTTTCTTTGTCGCAAAAAAATGTTATTAAACGCATTGTTTATTCATAACTTGGGATTGGAAATATTATTAGAAGACTGGAAGCTTCGTCATGCTCTTAAAAATAAAAATAATGTTATCTAATTTTAAAAATAATATTAATCTGAATAATATATCCTCATCAGAAAAGTTATTGTAATTTATATATTTTTAGAACCTTTCCAATTTCATGTGTACCACTATGGTATTATATGGGGATATCCATCCAACTTTAAATTCTCTAGTAACAGGTCATTATTTAAACTAGGTTATAATCTTTTGTGCTATCCTGTAACTCTATTTCTGATGTATTTTGTAAATGTACCACAAACGGCGCAGCAGATAATTCTATAAAAGTAAATTTACACATAAGATAAATTACGGTAATTTTTTATGTGTAAAAATGAATGTTTCATAGAAATATCTACTGCGCCGTTTGTTAAACATTTACAAAATACATCAGAAATAGAGTTACAGGATAGCACAAAAGATTGGAACCTAGTTTAAACAATGTGCATCATGCGGTAACCCAGTAACAGCTGTAATATGACCTGTTACTAGACAATTAAAAGTTTTGTGGATATCCCCATATATCAAAAAAATATGATTATGACTTCTTCAGATTCTTTATGAATTTCTAATATATTGAATAGTGATTTTTGAAGGGCATATCATAGTATTAATTAAATTAACTTATTAATAAACTGAAAAATTGCCTAGTATTAATAAATTAGTGCGATTTATTGTATTTATTCACAAAAAAAATTTATAGCTTAGTCGTGTAAAATGGCTTTATTTCCACTATCAAACAATTCCATGGTATGCTTAACTATTTCAAGAGTTAAAAAAATTTAATAATATGTATATTTTTTTATAACTTCAAGATCGTTACTGAGAATCATAAATAATTTTCACGGTATTTTATTAATAGCAGGTCGTACATCTCTATCCTTTTATAATAAAAAAATCAATTTTCTGCAAAACCTTATGATTGTAGCAAAAATAAGAAGAAAGCCCCATCTCGTATACTAAAAGCAATATTTTCTCTTATGAGAAAAAATTATTTTTATCGCTTCGTTTCAAAGAAAACTTTGAAAAACTGAATTGTCCATCCAAACCTCGATATTTTATGTTTTTCAAGGTTTTTTTCAAAAGGAATCGATAAAAAAATTTTTTCCTAATCAAAGAAAATATTGCTTTTATGATACAAGATGGGGCTTTCTCTTTTTTTGCTGAAATTATTAGTTTTTGTAAAAAAATCAATTTTTTGATTACAATAGGACATATATACTCGACCTCCTCTCAAGGATCTTTAATAGCTATTAAACTCTTTACAAGATTGTAGTAATTCATCTCGATTTACTTCCACAGAGTTCGTGAAGTTTCATTAACCTTTCAATCAATATACAGAAAATATAAAGATTCATCCGTATTCTTAAATGATCTCATAGGAGTCGGTCTGTGGCTCATTCGGTAGAGCGTTGGATTCGTAATCTCGAGGTTCCGAGTTCGAATCCCGCTCTCGGCCGATTGATACAAGCACCACTGTACGTTACATGTGCTTTGTTCACAAACACGCTTACGAGCTCCGTCGCTGATTAGCATAGCAATAATAGCATAGCATAAATATAGCGACGTTAAAAAAAAAAAAAAAAAAAAAAATGATTTCATAGATTTATAATCATTTATTTACCAATAATTTAATAAATATATTCATACGATGATAAAACGTGAAAAATATTTCTGAAGAATTTTTTAAAATACAATCTAGAAGGATTCTCCTGAAAACTTTACAGTGCTGTTCAATTCTAAAGCGATCTTAAATGTTCATTAATTGTGAATACGATAAAATTAAGGTTACTATTCCTTAGTAAAACTTAATGAATCAAAAAAGTTCAGAAGGTATCAATGAAAATCATGACAATTTTTTTCATAAGAGTTCACAAAGTTGTATTATGGACTGGTACCAAAAACCGCAAAAAATTAGAAAGGTTCTTTTACATCAGAATTTTTCCAAACCTTAATGTATATGTTCACCGGGGTATTTCACCTGAATACGTTTATAACTAATATAGGTAGCTAGGAGAGTTTCCGTAGCCGATGGAGATCCACGGCTCCATCAAAGTTTTTCCTATGTATTTTGGTGCCTTAAACACGAATTTCGAGGGTGGATAGCTGGAAAATAGTTAGGAAAATCTCTAAAGTAAATTTTCTGGTTGTTAATTCTTCGCAGAAAAACATAATTTTTCGTGTTTTTCATCAAATATTAAGTCGAAAATATTCTTATCAATTTTGCCGTACATTGCACCATTTCTCTGTAAAAACATCATTAATATAAAAAAAACTCATTTTGCCATTTTTAATGATTTTTTTAATTTTATTGCACTAATCATTTGTGACCAATATAATTAAGAATTTTTACATTTTAATTAGCTAAAATTATTCTTTAAGGTAGTACTATCGTTAAGGGATTGACGGTTCAGAAAAATCTGAAATTAGGTATATAAGTAGATTTAAGTTAAAATAAGATGTAGTTAAATTTTGGTAAACTTTTGGAGCATGAGAGAAAAATGACAAACTTTTTAATTATCACATTTTTAACACGCGCTCTTATGGTAACCACACAGAAATTCTTTTTCAACTTTTGATTATAAGCTATTGATGGTTCAAAATTTCATCAAATTTAACCCGTAATTAATTAAAGAACTAAAGAATAAATTTTTCAGTATCGAGTTTGAAACGATATAAACATCTTAGACTCAATGCACGCTCGTGTATAGCTATATATACACTATATATAGATATAAAGCGCGTGTTAAAAGATGAAAATTAAAATGCTTATAATTTTTTTCTCATGCTCTGAAAGTTAACCAAAATTTAACTGTGCTTTATTTTAATTAAAATCTACTTATGTGCCCAATCTCAGATTTTTCTGAACCGTCAATCCCTTAAGGATAGTACTACCTTAATCCACCAACTGTTGATAAAAAAAGAATGGTTTAGGCTGGTTGCGGTCTTCCTTTAATTTTTCACGAATAATTGAACCGCTTATTCAGAAAGTACCGCGCAACGGTGCTCACATGAAAAAGTCAGGTCGGAAAATAGGGGAGATTGCTATAGTAACATTAAAGTCCACGGTTCCAAAAATTTTTTTATATATTTTGTCACTAAACATTAATTTAAAGGGGGTGAAGACGGAAAATATCCAGGAAAATTTGTATGATATAATTTCCAAAAATTTGAAAAGTCTATTTTTCAAATAAAAAACATTTTGTCGCTTATTTCATGCAATTTTCATGCCAAAGTTATAAAAAAGAATAAGTTTTATAATTTTTTTCAATTTTTCATATTAGAATGAGACTATTGTTACAGTGCAGCAGAGATTAGAATAGGATTTCCTAAAATTTTATTTCATTTGCTAAATTTATGTTATAATTTATAAATACGTTTAATTAATCGTTATTTGTATTTTAATCTTATTACATTTTTTATATGTAGAATTTTTGCTACAAGAACAATATGTACAGTACGCTATTCATTATTTTATAAAGTTTAAAAAACTTGTGTTTTTGTAATTTATAAAATTTTTTAACGAAGTACAATTTTTTCTGTGAACTACTCTTTTACTGTTACATATTTTGTAAAAATATATCTTTTAATAAAAAAAATAGGTATATGATTGATTGAAAATATTAATTTTAATTAATTTAATTTATGTATAACCCTGTTGAAAAAACTCACTGACATGGTAACATTTTTTTTTAACTATTAATAATTGAATTTATTGATTTGTTGATTGTAATTCTTTAATCATTTATTTTATTTCCGCAATTCAATCCAAAATATCCTTAATTTATAATCCTTCAGTTGAAAATTGAGGCAGCACACTAATTATAACACATCCAAAATAATTTATAGCAGCATCATCAGTGTCACAACCAAATTTTAAAATTGCTAAGCATAAACTTTCAAAACGAATGTCAGGAAAAAGTAATTAACATTGTAAAAGAATTTTTTTATTACAGATAACTATTATGGGAAAAACTTTTTTGAAAATAAAATCATATAATCAAATTATCCATCAAAAAGTAAAACCATTCCTTAAAAATCTTTAAGATTTTTATCAGTATTAATATTAGCAATTTTTCCTAAATTAGAATTTTTTTTATTTTAAGTAACATAGAAAAAATAACCTGTTTGTGTAACTGATTAAAAACTGCTCACTTGTTTAAAAAAAAATCTGGTGGCACTCATATATATATATATATATATATATATATATATATATATATATATATATACTAGGGGTTTGCTCCTGCGCTGCTCACCAACCCCCAGTTATGCTATAAATATAATTATATATTAAACATTTATTATTAATATTATATTATATAATGTAATATTATTTAATTTATTATATAATATAATTTTTATCTAAACTCTAAATAAATATTTTTACTATTTCTATTAATATTAATTATTTATGTTACTTTATATAAAAATACCTCAACACTATTTTGTTCATTATATTTCAAAAAGAAGAGATATATATAATTATTATTAATTCATTATTTTTTTATTTTTATAAAAAAAGAAGAGATATATAGTGTTGAGGTTCGGCTTTCCACACCACCTTACATTTCAAACCTTTATCAATATAACTTATAAATATTTATTTTTAAATCAATATTAATTTTGAATAAATTTGTAAAATTTTTTTGTTAATATAATTATATAATATATGAAGTTTTAAAAAAGGTGTGTAACATAGAGGTACCTTGATGGCGCGTTAGATTTTTTGATTAGTGGAAACCCTCGCCAGTAGCCCTAAAAACCACTTAGTCTTATAAAATATATTTTATTTTAAATATTTATAATATATTTAATTATATGTAGTATAACTTAAAAATAGTGTTATTATTGTTATGATATTAATGATCATTAGTTTAAAATATATTGAAAATTTTGTTGATAATTTAGTATATTATTTGATATATCGTAATGATTTTGAGTTTTATAAGATTTATAGGATTATTTTGTTATAATTCCTTTTTTATATCTTTTTCTCATTTTAAACATTTTATGAGATATATCAAAAATTCATACTAAAATTTATAAATTTATTATGATATTGTAAATGAAATTATTACATGATCATTATATCATATTTTATTTAAAATTTAGTTATTTATATAACAAATAAATAAATAAAATAATTTTAAATTATTTTATACTTACTTATACTATATTTACCTGTATAAAAGTTATGAATATGAATTTTTTATTTATTGTTATTATTAGTTAAATTATTTATTTATTAAAATTTCGTTTTATAAATTTTAAATAATCATAACTTTTAAATATTTTAGTTAATTTTTAAATATTCTAATTTTTTTTGTTTTTAATAATATTAATAATTTAAAAAATTTTTTTTAAATTTATTATTATATATTTAAATATTTATGATTTATTTTAATTTTTCATATTTTATTAATAATGTTAGCTAATCTTAATAAATAATTAGAATAAATTTCATGACTTTGATTAAAGTAATATTCTGCTATTGGTCCGCTTATATTTATTTTATATTTTATAATTTCATTCGCATAATATTTATAATACTCTGGTACTTCATTCCAATTTTTAAATTCAAATTGTTCATTATTTTCCTCTATATACGAATTAATAATATTATTTAATTTAGAAATTATTGTATTGCTTATTGAACTATTATTATCTAGACTTTCTAAATAATATTCATATTCTTCTTGGAAATTTAAATGTTCTTCAATTTGATCATTTAAATTTTCCATTAATTGTTGATCATTGACATTGTTAATTTCAACATAATGACCTTCTATTGGATCCCATTCAATCATTTGTTGATCATTAACATTGTCAATTTCAACATCATTAATTGAATTCCATTCCATTATGTTTTTTTATTTATATATTATTAAAAATTTTTAATGTTTATAATTAATATAAATATAACCTGAAAAAAAATAAAGTTTAATTAATAAAATAATTTATAAAAAATTTATTTAAATAACATTAAATTTTTGTTAAATTATAATAAAATTATTTTTCTAATATTTCTTTTCAAACTATGTTAGGTATAATATCTTTGTTTTCCGATTCATTTTGAATATATATTTTATTTACATTTTTACAACGTGAAAGAGCAACATATAATTGCCCGTGAGAAAATAAAGGTTTTTTGATGAATATTCCTATATTTTCGAAACTTTGGCCTTGAGATTTATTAATTGTTATAGCAAAAGCTAATATAACAGGAAATTGTTTTCTATATAAAATAAATGGTAAAGATGATGATTCATTAGTGTTTAATGTAATACGTGGTATAAAAACTTTATTTCCTTTATTTTCTCCAGTAATTATTTGTGCTTCTATGTTATATTTGAATAATTTAGTTATTTTTAATCGCGTTCCATTACATAATCCATTTTTATACTTAAATTTCGAATTAACATAATTATGGTATTTACTTTTAATTTCAGTTCGTGTGGAGGTAATCCTTCTCTTATGTTATTTAACATTTCTATTGGATAATTCAAATGAATATTATCATCCGTTTGATCTACACCTTTGTATGTTGCATAGTCAATGCTATAATAAGTTTTTGTTTCATTCTTAATTAATTTTAAAATTCTGTTATTTAAAATATTTACATCTTCATTATGTGTACTCAAAATGACATTTTTTGAAAAACAATAATTTTCGTTAATGTTTTTATAAATTTTGGCACAGACGTCATTAGTTTTCCATTCTTCTGGAATAATAAATGGATTAATGTTTCCTTCTCCTATATTTAATAAAAATGAAGAGAAACTGTCATTATTAGATCTTATGTTTTTTTTTAATTTAAAAATATGAAATATCTGTTTCTCTTAATTTTTTTTTATCTGAATTAAATTTTAAAAATGCGCTTTCAATGTTATTTAAATCCAATGGTAATCTAAAAGTTCTGTGACTTGTTAAACCTTTAGGTAATAAAATTGAAGCTATTCCGGTCCAAGCCATCGATAAAAATTTTTTTTTAATGCTTATATAATAATATATTGATGTTTTGTATAAGAAAGTTTTTCCGGAACCTCCTGGTCCATCTATGAAAAATATTTTTTGTTTATTATTTATTATTTTTTCAAAAATTTGTTTTTGATCATTATTTAATTGTTTATACATTTTATCAAATTTTTTTTTACTAAAATTTATAATTTCATCATTAATTTCTTCATTTTCTTCAATGTATGTTTTATTTGGTTCTGGTAAACCAAAATTTTCACATGACATATCTTCTAAATTTAATATTTGATTAATATATGATAAAGCTTTATTTTCTTTATTATCTTTAAAATCTTCTGTAAAAATTTTTATATTTGTTCCAAATAATTTTACCTTGAATATTTTCACATAGTAAAAAACATGCAAAAAAATTTACGTAGTTGTATTGGTAACATAACTTGACATGCTTCTTCAAAAATATAATAAATTTCATTTTCGTGCTCAATTAAATTCATTGCTAAAGCTGTTTCTTTATAAGTATTATAAGTAATATTTTCGTGAGTTCGTAAATCTGTATAAGATGTTGCACCTTTTATTCTATTTAATATTAATTTTAAAAAAAAACGTTCACTATCTTTAGGAGATACTACATTTAATCTACCAATAGCTATGTTTTTTCTATTTTTTGATCGTTTTATCCAAGATTTCGTGTTAGAATTGAAAATATAATATTGTGGTATGTTAACATATTTAATTTTTTTAGCAAAATCATCTTTTTTATTCAAAGTAAACCATGCGGTTAACGTTGTTTCGTATTTATTTAATGCTGAATCTATATCATTTTCATTAAAAATTATTTTTTGTTGATTTTCTGTATGAATACTTAATCTTATTACAGAATGACTTCTGCCACATAATGGTAATTCTTGTAATCTCCATGCTGCTTCCATTGGACTTAAGTATCTACCATCTATATATTGTGTTATTTCATCATATATTTCTTCTTCATTTTCTTTTATTTTATTTTCTTTTATTTTGCAATATGCTTTATCTACTCCTTTATAAATATAGTCGTAAATATATTTAATACTTTGTATTGACATACAAAGTTCAGTATTAATATGAGCAGCATATTTTGCTAATAAAAAACTATTGTAAGGAATTACCATTGAATTATCAACTTTTATAATTTTTTTGTTATTTTTAAAATTGTAGATATAATTATCAGAAATATTATTTCGTCGTTTGTATTGTGGATATTTATTTTCTTCAATTTTAGTACATTCAGTAAATGGTTTTGGAAAATTTTTTTTACATATATTTTTATTTTCATCATAACATGGAGATTTGCTAGTATGTGGTCCGTGTAACATATGTTTAATTACTAATTTTTGTAAATATATATTTTCCGATGATGGTATTTCAGCTGAAATATATTTATCAATAGATTCTACAGTAAATATTTTATGATTATGGTGTAATGTGATAATGATATGTGCATGAGGTAATCCTCTTTTTTGAAATTCTATGGAAAATACATAAGCTATTACAGGACCAAAAATTTCATTTTTATTATATCATTTAATAGCATTTTAAATTTTGCATAAAATAATCTTACTGTAATATTTGGTATATCATTAGGAGTTGTTCCTTCAGGAAAATTTTTAAAATTTCTTTAAGTTCTTTCCATTTTGGGTTACATGTCATTGTTATGAATAAATCAGGTTTTCCTACAGTTCTCATTATTGCCATTGCATCTTGGTAATATTGTTGCATATATCTTGGACTTCCAATATATGTTGACGGTAAGATAAAAAGATTTCCAATTTTTTCTTTATTTTCAAAATTTGTTGAAACATTTGAAGCACTATTTTTTACATGATCTAATAAACCTTGATAACATTCTATTCGCAATTGTTTTTGATTATTACGAAAGAAGTTCATTCTGTTACTTTCGACCATTACGTAAGCATGTATTATATATTGTTGAGTTGGGGGGATTGTGGGGAGTTGTGGGGGGATTGTGGGGGGGGTCTGTGGGGGGTCTGTGGGGGGTTAGTGGGGGTCTGTGGGGGGGACGGGGGCGGGGGGGGTAATGATCGATAACATAAAATAACATAAATTTACGTTATTTAATTAATAAAAATCATGTGGGGGGCTGTGGGGGGCTGTGGGGGGGATGTGGGGGCACCGACTGAATTTTGGTTCATATAACTATATAATATAGGGAGATATATATATATATACCTGTGTGTGTGTGTGTGTGTGCGCATGTGAATTGACATAAAATATCCCATGTATATGTATATACATATATTCATAAGCCCATGTGTGTGCGTGCATGAGCCTTGACAGGAACAGCCCCATACAATAAAAAATAATAATATAATATAATATATATATATATATATATATATATATATATATATATATATATATATATATATATATATATATATATATAAAGAAAAATATATACAAACTCAACTACGTGTGTCATGCATGTAAATTGACATGAAACGTCCCGTGTATATAAACCTGTGTGTATGTGCGCGTGTGAATTAACATTAAATATCCCATGTATATGTGTACACAGATATACACACATATATATGTATATATATATATATATATATATATATATATATATATATATATATATATTCATAAGCCCATGTGTGTGCGGACATGCGAATTGACAGAAACGGTCCCATATATATAAATACAAATTTCAAATACATGTTTAGATGTGTTTGCGTGTTTGAGTTGACAAGATATGTCAAATATATGAAAACCGGTGCGTGCGTGTTGACATGATACGTCCCATATATGTGAACCTAAGGGCGCTTGGATAGGTGTGTTAGAGTTGTCATGAAATGTCCCATATATATAAACCTGTATAGGCGTGGGTAATAATTGACGTGAAAAATCCTATGTATATTAACGTGTGTGCATGCATGCAAATCGATATGAAATGTACCATATGTATAAACCTGTGTGTGTGTGCGTGCGTTCGAATTGACATGGAAAATCCCATGTATATTAACATGTGTGTGCATGCATGCGCAACGACATGTACTGTCCCATATATATATATATATATATATATATATATAAACCTGTAAATGACATGAAATATCTCATATATATACCTGTATGTGCGTACGTTCCAATTGACGTGAAAAATCCAATATTTATTAAAGTTTGTGTGCATGCATGCGAATTGACATGAAATGTCCCATATATATGTAAACCTGTGTGTGTGCGTTCGAATTGACGTGAAAAATCCTGTATATATTAACGTGCGTGTGCATGCACGCGAATCGACATGAAATGTCCCATATATATATATATATATAAACCTAAGGTTACTAGGATGGGTGTGTGCGTGTTGTCATAAAATGTCCCACATATATAAAAAAGCCTGTCATTATGAGTATGTACGAGTTGACATGAAATGTCCCATATATAATCCTGTGTGTGTATGTGTGTGTGTGTGTGTGTGTGTGCGCGCGTGCGCATTGGCATGAAATGTCCCATATATCTAAACCTGTAAGTGCGTGCGTTCCAATTGACGTGAAAAATCCCATGTTTATTAAAGTCTGTGTGCATGCATGCGAATAGACATGAAATGTCCCATATATATAAACCTGTGTGTGTGCTTTCGAATTGACGTGAAAAATCCTATGTTTATTAACGTGCGTGTGCATGCATGCGAATCGACATGAAATGTCCCATATATGTAAATCTAAGGGTTCACGAATGGGTGTGTGCGTGTTGTCATGAAATGTACCACATATAAAGAAAACCTGTACTTATGAGTACGTGCTAACCGACATGAAATATCCCATGTATGTATGTATGTATGTATATATATATACATATATATAAACCAAAATATATACGGGTTAACGGGTGCAAGTTGACATGAAACAGACCATGCATATATATATATATATATATATATATATATATATATATATATATATATATATATATATATATATATATATATATCAACTTGTCCGTATGTGTGCGTGTGGGTCGACATGAAATGTTGCATATATATGAGCCTAGGTGCGTATGTATGTGGGCGTCCACATATGTTTTTCTATATACATATATATGATACAAATTCCTTAGTACGTTTAATTAAAAAGGAATTGTGGAATTTTTAATTAAAGCCCTCGAATTCACAAATCATAATCATAACTGACGCTCTTTCAATTCACGATTACATTTTGATTTCTTAATTGAAATTTATTTAATTAAGGATTCCTTTTGATTTTGGAATTAAAGCCCTTTCAATTCACGATTAAATTTTGATTTCTTAATTGAAATTTATTTAATTAAGAATTCCTTTTGATTTTGGAATTAAAGCCCTTTCAATTCACGATTACATTTTGATTTCTTAATTGAAATTTATTTAATAAAGGATTCCTTTTGATTTTGGAATTAAAGCCCTTTCAATTCACGATTAAATTTTGATTTCTTAATTGAAATTTATTTAATTAAGAATTCCTTTTGATTTTGTAATTAAAGCCCTTTCAATTAACGATTACATTTTGATTTCTTAATTGAAATTTATTTAATTGAGAATTCCTTTTGATTTTTTAATTAAAGCCTTTTCAATTCACGATTAGATTTTGATTTGTTAATTAAAATATTTTTAATTATTAATTTAAAAGGAATTGTTAATTAAATAAAACTTTAATTACAAATTCAAAAATGATTCGTGATTCAAATAATTTTTAATTACTTTTTTCGCAACCCTAGTTATAATTTACACTACCTCCGAGATACTTTTGCCCCCCTTCGTCTAAAATCGACTTATCTAAAAAGTTTTATAACTCTGGAAAAAATGGTCGTAGCCTAAAAATTCCAACGGGCTCCGAAAGATTGTTAAAAATTCTTTCAAAAACTATTGGTTTGATATAAAAAAAAAACATATTTTTCGTATTTCTTATCCTTGTTTAAAAAGAAATTTTTCTTAACTTTGTTTTGAGTTTGTAAAATAGTGTTCAATTTTAGTAGAAATCGTTACATTAATACAAAACCAAATAGATTTTATAACTTATATTTCGAAGATAAAAATGCAATGTCGAACGTCTAGATTCGACCTTTTAACCCAGAGTTATAAGATTTTATATTTAAAAATAAAGGTTTTTTCTATATATGAATATGTTTAAATTTAAGAGGAATAGCAAAATTTGTCAGAGAGAAAAAATGTTCCTTTTTGGTAGAATAATAATAATAATATATAATAAAAAATTGATTTCAAAAAAAATTTTTTTTTTGTTGGAATGTAATGAAATTTTGATATCTTTAAAATATTGAACAACGTGGGTAAAAAAGGAAAAAAAAAATTTTTTTCGAAATCAATTTTTTATCATATATTATTATTATTTGACCAAATAGGAACATTTTTTCTCTCTGACAAATTTTGCTATTCCTCTTAAATTTAAAGATATTCATATATAGAAAAAAACCTTATTTTTAAATATAAAATCTTATAACTCTGGTTTAAAAGGTCGAATCTAGACGTTCGACATTGCATTTTCATCTTCGAAATATAAGTTATAAAATCTATTTGGTTTTGTATTAATGTAACGATTTCTACTAAAATTAAACACTATTTTACAAAGTCAAAACAAAGTTAAAAAAAATTTCTTTTTAAACAAGGATAAGAGATATGAAAAAAATGGTTTTTTTATATCAAATCAATAGTTTTTGAAAGAATTTTCAACAATCTTTCGAATCCCGTTGGAATTTTTAGGCTACGACCATTTTTTCCAGAGTTATAAAACTTTTTAGATAAGTCGATTTTAGAGGAAGGGGGGCAAAAGTATCTCGGCGGCAGTGTATGTCAAGAATAAATTTTGTATTAATATAAATTAATGAGAGATTAGTATTATTTAATATTAATTGTAGTTACACTCATATAAAATATCAATTAATTAAGAACTTAAAGTATCAGGCCTAAATTTAAGCCTAAAATAAAAATTGATTTTAAATGTAATAATAATTTTTTTTTAATATTATTTTAAAAAAATTTTTTCTACCTTAGCTATATAAAATACAAGACTATGGTCCATGAATAATTTTAAGTAATCTCATCAAATGATCGAAATCCTTTCCTTACTCAAACAATTGATTTTGGTGGTCACTGCAAGCTTTCTCAGCCAATTTGCAGCGAATCGATTCAAAATTTCCAGAGATCTTTAATTTATATTTATTCACAAAATAACACTTTTATTAAAAAAAAATTAAAAAAGAATTAAAAAGTTTAGTTTAAAAATTTGAAAATATTGGAAAAAATAGATATTTTTGTGAATTTTATGTACTCAGTTTAGTTCAACATTCACTAAAACTTATCTTGTAAAAATCCCATTACTGTTATCTTTTTATACAAATAAATAAAGATGTGTTCATAGAAGATCTCTGCAAATTTTGAAGTCAATTTGTTGAAAATTAACTGAGAAAACTTACGACAACCACCAAATTGAAAAAATCGCATTTTTGACTAATCAAAAGGATTTTAAGCATCGGATGAGATATTTTTAAATTATTCATAGACTTTGTAAATAAGTTAAGAATATTCTGTCTATTATAATATCAATACAGATCTATGTAATGTAAGTTGTATTTGTAACTTTACTTTAAAAAAGTTGGTGGCAAGTTTTATTTTTGGTCTAGCGACAAATAAAATATTTAATAATACACATGTTGGACTATTCGTTTTAAAATTATGGCACTCAAAGTTCGAAAATTTTGTAAATTATTCTAAAGTGCCTTCCTGTAACATAATGCCAATACAAATCAATAAGTTGTAGTATAACATAATATTGAGTATTATAGTTTGAAAAGGAGTAGTCTGGTACGTTTCATATGAAAGGATTTATCATAGACTTAACCAAATTTAAAACCGCTTACCAACTTTTGAAGCAAAATAACAGTACAATCTAAATTACATTTATAAGCATTTATTCCATGTTTGAGGAAGATATTTTAAAGCAATATACAAAGTATTTTAGCTTTGAGTACTATTAGTGTAAAAAAAAAAATCTAACACGTATCATGAAAAATTTTATTTAACATAGATAATCCTAAATTATGAAACCGGACATTAAGCTTTTCAAGTAACTAACAAAACTTAAAAACCACATTAGCGCGTCTATTTTCAAAGTTTATGATTAGGTTAAGATATCGAATATAAAGTCATATCAGAAAATTAGGTTATAATAAAAAAAATTCATTTTTAATTAAAATCTGAAGAATAGTAAATAAAAAAATAATAAAGAAGAGTAGAGAAAGTTCATATTTAAAGTTAAACTTGTCATAGTATAAATACAAGTTTATTCTATTAGTACGCACAAATTACATATTAGAATAAGTCCGTATCATGGCCAACTTGTGGTGAAACTTGACAATGTTATTACACCGTACAAATATGGCCATATGTTGGTAGACAGGCCATATTTTATGCTAAACTTTCTACGGGGGAAGAGCTGAAATTTTCAGAATATAAGTATCCCCTGTTGAAAATGATAACGTTATTTAATGACGTCATTTAATAACGTCATTTAATAACGTCATTTCATCAAATGACGTTGCAAATTTAGACATTTTACGACATCATTCATGTCAAAATGACGTCTTTTAAAAAAATAACGTCATTTTCAAAATAAGCTTTGATGGCTTATTAAATTATGAAAAAGACGCGATTTATAGTGGGAGATGACGTTATTTTTCTTTAATGACATAATTTTTTTCAATGACATTACTCGTTACCCGATTAAAAAAAACACGTGTTTTTTACATGTAAAATTTGTGTGTTTTTTCACGTATATTTTCCACATATTTTTTCATAGTTTTTCGAAGATCTTCTACCACCTGACCTCTTATATCTGCGTCTTCCTAATTTGTGTAAGGGATGACAAAACTTAGAAAAAGGCCACCTAGTAAATTAAAATCGCTATTAATGATCGATAACGTCGGTTTGACTTTAAGTCACTAGGTGGCGTTTTTCTAAGTTTTGTCATCTCTTACACAAATTTGGGAGACGCAGATATAAGAGGCCAGACAGAAAATCATGTCATTAAAGAAAAATAACATAATTTCCCACTATAAATCACGTCTTTTTGAACAACAAATAAAGTCACTCATAAAAAATCATGTCATTGTAATAGAAACACGTCATTTAAAAACAACTATTTCCCATAATAAGTCCCGCGTTCTCGCTAACGAATTACGTCATTTGAGAAAATCATGTCATTCCCAGTAGAGGCTTATATATATATATATATATATATATATATATATATGTGTGTTTTTAAGAAAATGTATACAAGTGTCTGTGTTTTGCAAAAAACACTCATGTATAAGCTTATGTTCATATCAGTGTACAAATGTGTAAGCGTATTCGTGCCTAAATTCACTTATACTTAAATCTATCAAAGGCTAATTTTTTTTCTTTTGACATAAATAATGAAAAAGGCTATTATAATAAACAGAGACAGATAGTTGGGCCTGCACTTAACTTATTTCAGTGAAAAATCCATGATGAAAGAGATTCATCAAGTGCAGAATTGACAAACTGATATATATATAAAAGCTAATAGTTATACACAGATGAGATTTCAATAAAATAAATTTTAATAATTTAACATGTAATCTTATAGGTAGTTAAATTTTTCGATTCCATTTAAAATTTACCATAATTGAGGGTTTGGAAATAAAAAGGACTCATAGCCAATATTATTCAATTGGCCTTCGCTATTATTTCCACTTATTTTCGTGTCTTTATGAAAACAGCAGGCTTTTCATTGGACTTCAAAATTTTCAACATTGTTTGTAGGTCTGGTATATCAACACCATGAGCTACTGCTCTATCACAAGTTAATTTTATAGTTGAACCTACACCATTGGCAACACTTTTACCGTTTTCGGCTTCCCAAAAATTCCAATTTATTCTTTTTATTTACCAGAACATTGTAGATATGTAAGTTGTAACCAAATAAAATTTATTATTATTTCTATACTGCGTCGATGGAGAGTCATTTATAAAATGTAAGTTTAAAATTTTAGAATTTTCGTTTAAATGTTTTGTTAAAATCGATATAAGATGTGCGACAATCGCTGGATAATCACGCTTCAAAGATGCAGATATATAGTGCAAAAATTTTTTTTATTTTTGAAGAATACATAAACTTATGTGCAAAGCTACTTGTTCTCGTGGCGCACCGAAGTGAGCAGATTAGGGCTTTCTACCATATTTGCAACTATGATTCTGACGACGATAAATTTGATTTTAACTCTTTTAATTCCTGATATTGATGTTGAATGATAGCGGAATGAATCATAAATTTTAATAAGTTATCTTCAAATAAACGAATACTATCTGTAACATTTTCTTAGATGATTTTTTTTATAGCCCATGTAAAAAATTAAATGTGGGATAAATTTGGCATAAGTTTTGGCTAAACTTTAGCAATGAGACTGTGCCAAACGTAAAAAAATTGAGAAGAGAAAATAGTGAAATTTCGCAAACTTTTGGTAAAACTTTTCCGTAACTAGAAATGATAGTAAAATAATTAAGAGCAAAGTATAACATAGTAAAGCTTCACAGATCTTTAATATACTTTCCCAAAAGTAATGATAAACTTGAAAAAATTATAAATTGAAAACAGGAAAGTTTTTTCAATGTTTGGCAAAGCCTTTTTGGTACTTTTAATAAACGTGAGATAATTAAGATCAGATAACTTTATAGTTTCTCAAATGTATAGTAACACTTCTTCTAAACTAGTGATACACTTAAAAAAATTACAAATTTAAAACAAGAAACTTTCCTCAATGTTAAGCAAAACTTTTTTAAGACTTGTAATAAACGTGAAAAAATTTAAAACTAATAACAGTATAGTTTTACGAATGTTTGGCAAAACTTTTCCCAAACATACAATTAACTTTAGAAAATTAAGAAGGGAGAAAAGTAAAGTTTAGTAGATTTTTAGCAATGCTTTTTCATAACTCACGCCGAACTTAATTATTAAATATTATTTTATTTTTTATTTATCATAATATTAAGTTGTGAAGCTTTATTTTACTTTCTTGATAGAAATTATACGTAAATATGATTTACATCAAATGCTTTTTACGATCTGAAAAGAGAAAGATAGCATAAATTGATATAATTGCATATGTTTATTAATGCATTTTGATATAATTGCATATGTTTGACATAATTTAGTACACTGTTCACACGGAGACAGATATGCATACTCACGTATAGTAATAAATACGTCAAGTAAATCAAAATGAACAGAGCCATTGCAAATAAATTTGACTCATGAAGAATTAGTTCTTTTCTTTTGTGCATAGCTTTGTGTTTCATAATATCTGCCTTTTTTCAAAAGCCTGTAACAAATATGACTCTTTGTTTCTTTTATTAATATAGTATCTTTTAATAAATTTACAATTATTTCAGGAAGAAGTTCG
Source organism: Anastatus disparis (assembly GCA_017163975.1). Classification (NCBI taxonomy): domain Eukaryota; kingdom Metazoa; phylum Arthropoda; class Insecta; order Hymenoptera; family Eupelmidae; genus Anastatus; species Anastatus disparis. The sequence goes on along the minus strand of JAFFSR010000351.1, from coordinate 3,501,799 downwards.
ATTTTTTTTCAAAACCTACAATGTAAATATCTTCAAAAATCAGTTTCTATTTGTGAGTTCCAGACCTTTCAATTTTATCACAAAAATAATATAGTTCACTTTTACGTCTTATTATCTTATTTTTTATTTTAGAAAGATTTAGAAAGGTTTTTACTGCTGAATAACTTTGCAATTCTGGTTTTCTAGATTCATGTACATAATTTTTAAGAATGCCATTTAAATTTTTAAATGGAAAACATGTCATGATCCATAATGGACCAAATTTTTTTACATCTTCAGGAAGATGGAGTAATAAATGTAAATTACACGTCATGTACTGTTGTCTATAAAGATGCTCGTATCTTAGCACATATTCTGCTAACGCAAGTCTTGCCTGATCAATCATCCTTTCACTGATGCTAAAGCCATCCAAAAGTGTAATGCCACAAACTATTAATACATAGTTTTCAAAATATTCAGCATCCATTATATTTTCCAAGACTGGTAAACTGTATACTATTAAAGAATCTTAAATTCTGATGCCTTCCAGTACAAGTAATCTAAATCTTTGCGAGGTATTTTATGAACAAATGAAGGTGAAGTAAGATTTTTTATTCTTGCATTAATAATATTTATAAATGGTAATAATGATGATGGATGAGTTCGATGTCCTATATCAAACAAAAAAGAAATTAACTTTTTCATGACTCCTTGAAAATTAAATTATTAAGAAATTCTGGTTATTTATACATAGATGCTAATTGGTTTATAATTGAAATTTATAAAAAATAATTAAGTTCATTTTTATTACATTCTTCACAAAAAGTATCATTTAATTTTGAAAAACAAATTTTGCAATAAATAATGCTTTATGAGCGGTGCATTTAAATCGGAAGAAAATTTTTCATTTTATAAATTGTTTCTATACAATTATTTGGTTGTATGCAGTGCAATGAAATCAACCATTGTAAATCTGCTAAAAAAACTCCTGGCGCTTCATGTCGGATGACAACTGTAAAATCGCTAAAATGCTTTCAGCCAAAAGTAATAAGAGATCCTGGATATAGTGGCTCGTTATACTTATTGAGAAAAATTCATCTTCGCTTCCAATATCATCGTCACTGTTACTTTACGTATAAATAAGTAAAAACTTATTATTGTTAAAAAAAGGTTAGATTTTGTTGTACAAATAGCAATATCCTATTAATAAAGACAATACAAAATTTTAAATTTTGATAAAAATATAATTTAATGAAGAATTTTTATCAAAAAAATTAAATAATCACTTTTTCTTAACCTTGCAAATATTTTGATTTTATCAATTAATTCATAGTTTTAAGATAAAATTAATTTCGAATAATCTGACTATATTAAGAAACATGACTTTTAATTTTTAAAATGATTACTGATTATTTTAAAAATTAAAAGTCATGTTTCTTAATATGGTCTGATTATTCGAAATTAATTTTATCTCAAAAATCTAAACTGTGTTCTAAAACTGTGATCTAAATTTATTTTCAATGTAAAGTGAAACATGCAAGTCTTTAAAATAATTTGTAACATCGCGAATTGGCCATATTACTTAAAACTTGCTTTTATAATGAAATAGTATACGCGGCAGAAGGAAGACATTGAATTCGCGCGCGGTTAAGAGAGACACAACGTCAGTCAATCTAAAGCCAACCCCAAGCCACTAACCACACACGCGTGTACAGCGCATAACTATACACGTAATATACAGCACAGCAAGCTTAGCTAACGTATCTAGTATACGTATAGCATGACTCTAACAGTCAGGTAGACGGAAAAGGCAAGAGCATAAGATGGCGCGCATAGCGCGCCGCATGAGGAAGGAAGAGCATCCAGCTTGAGATACTCATTCCTTTTGTCGCTAGTCACCTTCGAGCATATACTACTGGAGGAAGCCTCCCAGCTATTAACTGCGTTACAAGGCGAAGAGAGAGAAAGCCTCTATTTTGGTACGTGCTATCTCTCTCTCACTTTCTTAGTGGGGAACAGAAGCAGCCAATCAAATCAGGCTAGAGAGAGACAGCACGTACCAAAATAGAGGTTTTCTCTCTCTTCGCCTTGTAACGCTTGCTGCCATTCGGAAGCTTCCTCCAGTAGTATATGCTCGGAGCTAGTCACCAAGTCGGTTGACTTTGATTGTACCCGAACTGAGCAGCATATTGTACAAGGCGAAGCCTGTTAACCTATACGTTGTTTTGCGTTCCCTTTTTTTGAGTGAAGGAGTGAGGTTATTGCATGAGTGCTTAAAGCATAAATGCTTTGTAATAATCTATATTTTTTTTGCTGTAACGATTATCGTTTCTTTTATTGCTTGTGCACGCGTGTGTTGGTGGCCACGTGCACGGACTTAGTGCGTTCGTTTTCCTTTCTAACTCCCGTGTTTAAGTTAAATGTCTGTGTAGCTTTTGGGTTTAACGTGCCCTTACATTTTAATAAAGTGTATCGTTAACTCTCTTTTCACCTCGTTGCTTTGTATAAATCCAAGTAAGAGACCTCACGGAGTCTTGTCCGCATCACGCGACTGGCACCCTTTTTCATGTATACACAGAGAGAAAAATCATGTCATTTTCTCATGATAAATGTGACACCTTAAAATTATGATTCTTCATTTAAGATTCTCATGAGATCAAGTTAATTTAACGTGAATAGATTCTAACTTAAAATGCTATAGGCACCATGATATTATTCCTTGGACACCAGCTATATTTACTAAGAACGCCGCGTAAATATAACCAGCTAGAGATCCTTGTGATATTAACTTACTACTCACGGGATTTTCACGTGGCACTTAAGTGAATTCAACAGTTGTGTGGCCAATCGAGTAGCGCGTGCTTTGAAAGGAGGTAGGAGAGGAAGAGAGAGAGAGAGAGAGTGAGAGTAACCAAAATGCGATCTTATTATACTGTTGAAATAGCAATTTTTAAGAAAAATTATTGAATCTTAAGTGATTAATATAATCTTTAAAACTATTGAGAATAAATTTTAAACTCAAGATCTAATTATTTTAAACAAACGGGGGCAGATTAGCATGTATTATTTTATGCCAGAGCAGCGATGCCGAAAGTGGCAGAGTCAGAGAGGGAAATTCAAAAATGTATAAAAAAAAAGTATTAAAATAAATAGTTTTCAAAATTTGATAATTAATAAATAATTCCAAAAAATAAAGTTACTATAACAAAATAATTTTTTTTTCAATTTTTTACATTTTTTTGAGTTTAACAAAATTTTGTTTAACTCAAAAAAATGTAAAAAATAGAAAAAAAATTATTTTGTTATAGTAACTTTATTTTTTAGAATTATTTATTAATTATCAAATTTTGAAAACTATTTATTTTAATACTTTTTTTTTACACATTTTTGAATTTCCCTCTCTGACTCTGCCACTTTCGGCATCGCTGTGCCAGAGGTATCTCGAAGCAGGTTTAGTCTGGTGCGTTTCATTCGCGCTTTTTCTTTTGGGTGCGCAAGTTTAACTTTCGGTCAGGAATACTTGTTTTTTAACTTTTTTTTATCGTTTTAATATTTTTTTATTAATTTTTTTATTTATGTTTTTTTTAATATTATAATCTAATGTTTCACGAGTATATTAAGTATGCTCGTTTTTTTAATGAATATTTTTTGAAAATAAATTTAATTAATTTATTTTCAATTTATTTTAATTATTTGTTGCTATTGTTGCTATCATTGCAATCATTTAATTTTTAAAACTTCAACACTGCTTCTATACAATATTTTATTTTCAAAGCATGTTAACATGCAGCATGTATGTTCATATACTCCTTATAAATAGGATCTGAATGTAAAAAAATTAATTATTTCCCATACGTAATGATTAAAAATATTATTAATCAAATAATAGTGATGTTTATTTTATAGTTCAATTTATTTATAATATAATTTATAAAATTGACAAAATAAATAAATTAGGCTATGGTATTAATTTATTTATGTTATAATTTACACTGCTGCCGAGCTACTTTTGTCCCCCTTCGTCTAAAATCGACTTATCTAAAAAGTTTTATAACTCTGGAAAAAATGGTCGCAGCCTAAAAATTCCAACAGTATTCAAAAGATTATTAAAAATTCTTTGAAAAACCATTATTTTGATATAAAAAAAAATTTGTTTCATATCTCTTATTCTCGTTTAAAAAGAAATTTTTTTAACTTTGTTTCGACTTTGTAAAATAGTGTTCAATTTTAGTACAATACTTTACAATAATACAAAACTAAATAGATTTTAAAGCTTATATTTCAATGATAAAAATGCAATGTCAAATGTCTCGATTCGATCTTTTAAACCGGCGTTATAAGATTTTATATTAAAAATAAGGCTTTTTTTCGATGTATGAATATCTCTGAATTTTCAAAAAATGTTCCTTTACCAAAAATGTTCTTTTTTGGTCAAATAATAATAATATATAATAAAAAATTCATTTCAGAAAAAAAAATTTGTTTTTTGTTGGAATGTAATGAGGTTTTGATATTTTTAAAATATTGAACAACGTGGGTAAAAAAGGCAGGAAAAATTTTTTTTCCAAAATGAATTTTTTATTATATATTATTATTTGACCAAAAAGGAACATTTTTTCTCTCTGACAAATTTTTCTACACGGAGAGACCGGAGAACCATAAAAACACCTACTCAGTGTAGTACGGTAAATTTCTATACTCAGTCACCAGAAAGACATGGGGTAGGCTGATTTAAACAGATACTAGTAGTAATATTTAAGCAACTCACATTAGTGCTAATTTGTATACACCTAAGCTCGGGATTTTACCAGACTAGTACTAGAAATTCAGATACTACTATAGAAACTTTTATTTTTACGACTATGTGCACTTGGCGTAAAAGGATATTTTTCCGAATGTTAACCTCAAATGGCAACATCGCATATTTTACCACAGACACAAGACAATTCTAAATTATGGAACAAATTTTGCATCATCGTTACTTATTACTAAATGACATAACTGTAATAAACAAATAATATTACTTTCTTTTTTCATTATCTGAATTATAATTTTATAAAATAAAATTTTTATTTCTCAGTTCAATAATCATATGGAATCCAATATTGTTAATTTAAATTATATTTGTAATAAAATTTTAGTTATCATTATATATACATGCATAAATAACCTATATGAAAAAAACAAAATAATGCATGATTTGAAGTTTTCTTACGTCTGTGGTAAAATATTACTTAATTACTAACATGATTTTAAAACATTATAATTGTTTATAAAAAATGACGAAGAATAAATATAATTTATGTTTTTGTGTACAAATCCAATAAAAGATTTTTCAAATAAGCAATCTAATGTTACTCCCAGGATAAAAAGTTTCTAATATTTTTATGATATCTTGACATTTCTTTTTTGCTAATCTTGTCTCTAATCGAGGACTTTTTAAATGAAGATAATTGATGCAATATGCCCTAGTGGAAATCAGTTTTGCTAATAACTGCAAGCAAATGCTAATAACTGTTATAAATAGTTTGATTTGAGACAGAAGTAGCGGTTATTTGCAGTAAATAGTAGTTATTTGCAGTTATTAACAGTTATTAATATTTATAAGCACAACAATTTTGTACAATACAATTTTTAAAAATTAAGATAATAGTAACAGTTATTTGCATTTATTTTTTTCATTTTTGCAGTTATTTACCGTTATATGCGGATTCTTGCAGTTATTTGCAATTATTTTCTGATTTTTGTAGTTATTTGCAGAAACTTGCAGTTATTAATAGTTAATAATAGTTATTAATAAAAATTTATAAAAAAATTAATAAAAATATATTAAAACAATAAAAAAAAAGTTAAAAAAACAAGTATTCCTGACCGAGAGTTGAACTTGCGGACCCAAAAGGAAAAGCGCAAATGAAGCGCACTAGACTTTTTTTTTTTTTTTTTTTATAAAAGTGTTTTATTTGCTTAGAATTATATTTATATACATAAAGTTGTGAGGCGCAAATAAACGCATCGAACAAAAGCCTTAATCCATCATAGAAAACGCATGATCCACAAAAGGATAGCTCGCTGTTTTACAATTTAATAAATTGGTTATTATTAATAATACATATTGGTTGTTAAGCTGCGGCAAATTCGCCAAAGAGAGTCAAGTGTAGCGGGGTGCAAAAAGGGTGTAGAAAAAAATTAAGAAAAACTTACCCGACATTAGTCTAAAAAGAAAGAAAGATAGAGAAGGGAAAAGAAAAAGTAAGTAAATAATAAAATGAAAAATAATATTGTATAAACATCAATGAGAACAGTTAAGATTATCGTATCGAGCGCAAATACGCGAAAAACTTATTTTTGTTAAAGCTGCATGGACGAGCATACATAAGTAGTTAATGTTTAGGTAATCTGTAGAAACGCCTACGAAGTTCATCGCGCAGTTTTTCGTCGTCCGCCAGCCACCAATACTTATCTTTAATACGATGTTTATCATTATAGTCGGAAGTGGGTATTGATAAACTATATTTAAGCGCATTTTTGTTATACTGCCTATAATTAATTGCTTTATTTGATTGGTGACGTGGAATATGATATAATATCGGGACACTATTTGTGTCTTGGATCGCGCCCATTCTGTCGAAGTATATAAAAGATTGTGGAAGCAGGTAACCACTTAGCGCTCTATTTTCGCACTCTGTTTGATTAATAATACTATACGAATCTCAATATTTATTTTTTACTTTGGTCAAATTAGCATAATAATCTTTAGTTATTTTGAGGATGAAATTGTCGATTCTTGGGATGGATGCTTTGTTGTACAAAATTTTATTGCTTATAAACTTTTTATCTGTATTGCGGTAGATGCGAAGCGTGGCTCGGATGCAGGAACGCTCAAACTTACGAAAGCCTTCGATGATAGAGGCGCTCGCGTTCCACCATATAGGTGCAGCATATGTTAAGATGGCCGTATGAAGAGTAGATATTTGGCTCTAGAAGAGAGTGATTTATTATAAAATAATCTGCTGTACGCTCTAAAAGCAATTTTAGCTTTTCGTAATTGAGTTTTAATACGTAAGTTTAATCTTAGCATCTTAGTCTAAATGCACTCCTAAGTATTTCACAGATTTTCTATGTGCAATAGGTGTTTTTACATCATTTTCATTTAAATTAATTTTAAAGTTTTTTATTTGTTTTCTAATATTAGTATTAACAAATCTTAACGGACGATGGAATAAAATAGTTTCACATTTTTGGGGGTTTATGCGGAGGTTCCATTGTTTATAAAATGTATTAAATTTGTTTATTAAGTCTTCAAGTGTATTTTGAACTATTTTTGGGTATTTGTTAGCGACTAAGATTATGAGATCGTCGGCAAAAGCTGTAGCGTAGGTATTATTGTTATTATTCAGATTAAACAGAGTCGGAATATTATAAGTGTATATATTGAAGAGTTCAGGAGAGTTGATGGTGCCTTGCATTAGGCCTTAGATGATTGAGAAGCTTTCGCTTGATAAAAGATTACCGTTATAAACGACAAATGATCGGTTTGTTGTAGAACTCCATATTAATTGGATAAAGTCAATAGGAAATTTCAGTTTACGCAATAAGTAAAGAAGGCCAAATATCCAAACAGAGTCAAATGCTCTTTGAAGGTCTATAAGGCCAGCGCCAACTACTTCACCGTTATGCAGGTGTGTATTAATTTCATTCAAGACTTTATGTACAGCATGAGTGGTGGAATGCCTTTGACGAAATCTGAATTGATTATCAGGTATTATTTTATTGGCATTAATGTGATTTTTTAAAGACGAGTTAATGATCGCCTCATAGACCTTGCTTACTGCTGGTGTTGAACTAATGGGACGATAGCTGCTAACTCTATCAGGAGGTTTGTCCTTCTTTGAGATAGGCAAAATTTTAGATTTTTTCCAGACAGCGTGGAAATATTTGTTAATTAGACAATTGTTAAAGATGATAGTATAATCCTTAATGATTTTAGGGGTCAAATGCTTTAAAATAATGGGTGGTATGTTACCTAGGCCAGAAGATGTTTTTTTGGGAAGTTGAGAAAACAGTATTGACACTTCAGCTACATTTTTAAAAAGAAGGGAATTTTCTATTTGTGAGGGATTATAAGCCGGATTTCTGTCAGAGAAGTTAGTAATGGAGACATTATTTAATTCATTTGATTGGAAAGTTTCTATTAAGTTTGAGATTGTATTATCAATAATGCGTTTGAGTGGTGTGTTTTCATTTGAATAATCAGGGGAGTTAACTTTTTCATAAAAAGCACCTATGACATTTAAAATGTCAGTTGGTAATTCGACGTAGTATTTATTGTTAATGTAAGGTAGGTCTAGTATATTACATTTTCCACGAATTAATAGATCAGTTTCATTATTATTTAATGTGAGTGAGTCTATGTGTAGTTAAGTAGTAGGTCTAAAAAGCTTATTTATTTTAGGAAAAAATTGATTCTGGATGTCGGTGATCAATAGCTTTGATTTGTGCTTCCCAATATTTATTATAAGAAATTCGATATTCTAGCATTAAAAGATAATTTATGTTTTTAATTTTTTCTTTAAAAATGTTATTTTGATATGAGCATTAAGTAAAGATCTATTTTTGTAATATTGGTTCAGTTTGCTTACTACAAAGGATTTGTATTTGTGAAGTTGCTTGATTTTGTGATTTGTGTAATTTAGTATTCTATTTTCAGGATTGTATTTGGGTACCGTTTTCTCGATTGTTTTTCCTATCGCAGTATTGATATTTCGTATGTGTAGGTCAATTTCTAGAAGGTATAGTATCAGTGTATATTAAATCAAGTTGTTTTTTTAATTGAGCCCATTTAGTATTTTTAAAGATGAATTTATATTTATCGGAAGGGTTAATGTGCATAAGAGTATCAGACGGTTTGACAGTAAAGATCAGTGCTTTATGGTCACTGTTGTAATCTGCGGTTTTAATTTTATTATTTTCGGTGTCCCCCCAGCGGGTGTGCCTGACATTTAGATCACCTGCTAAGATATAATGATTATTATTAAGGTTCAATCTTAATTTAGTAAAGATATGTCTTAATTCATCGACAAATACAAGTTTGTCGCTATTATTAGCATAAACTGCTATAACATAAAAGTTTTGTGTACATAATTTAATATTTGCAATAGTATATTCGATGATTTTATTATTTTTTGAGGATGGTACGTAAACTATGTCAAAAGGAATTGAGCGCTTGATAAATATAGCAGTACCGCCACCTTTTAGACTGTTCGGTCTATCTGTTCTTATAGTTTCATATTCTTCGAGCTGAATTTTGTATTTATTATTTAGCTTATTAACGTTTCGCTGATTAACGCAATATCAATATTATTGTTGAGTAGAAAATTGTAAAGATCATAACGCTTACTTAAAGAAGCAAGAGAGTTTACATTAACAGCAGCTAGTTTTAAAGTATTATGTTGTTGCACGACGATCGTATTATCCATTGTGTAAATCGAGAATGTTATATAGATTATCTAGTCTATTATTTGTGCTGTTTATTTTTTCATAAAAAGAATTTAGTTTCACATCAATAGTATCGATGACTTGCTTTTTGAATTCATTTAACATATTTACAATATTGGTCATACTGTCATTATACTCGTTACTTATGCTAGAGTGAGAAGGTCGGTTGTTTTTCAGCGCTTGTGAATAAAGATTATTCACAAATGTCTATTAATGCAGTTAGATGTTGATTAATTTTGTTAATTTTAGTATCGTTACGCGAAGCGTTATGTGATTTGATGTTGTTTTTTAATGTAGTAGAGGATTTGAACAGAGGGCAGCCTCTGTATGATGCCGGGTGACCGTTCTGCTCGCAGTTAACGCAGTACAAGCGACTTTTATCTTGCGTGTCTTTTTCAATATTGCATTTGCCAGGTTCATGCTGATGACTACATTTAATGCACCTATATTTAAGATTACAATTTGAACTTGTGTATCCTAATCTTTGGTAATTTCTGCATTGATAGGAGTCACGTTTTTAAGCGGTTCCCATCTTATTTTTTGACAAGCAATATTTTTAACTTTAATGAGTTCAGATACATTACCATCACAGCTAAGTTGAATTAAAAAGTAATAAGCGTTCGGTTTACTTTTATTAAATACTACTTTAGTAACTTTGATAATTTTTACATTATTTAAATTCAATTCTTCTACTTCTAGTTTCATTTCATCAGACGTGAAATCGCCGTTTATACCTTTCAATACAATGTTTTTATTTTTCCGCGACTTGGGCGTACATGTAAAAAATTCAATATTTTTATCTTTTAGTGTTTTTTTTTGCTGTTCCATAAGAATTAAAATCAAGTGTGTAGATTGTAAATGTTTTTTCGTCTATCATTTCAACCATAAAATCTTTTTTAGTAATAGCAGGTGATAACAATGAAATAATATTTTTGAGCGGTATGTTGATTACGTGTATTGGAGAAGGCTTGACTTTAGAAGGTCTCGCATTGTCGCTAGTGCTGGTTGTACGCATGCCGGCTTCTTGAAAACTTGACAAACCGCCTGGAGGCATCGGTGATTTACCAGTTACGTTTGTAGTAGTCTCTGTCAATTGCGTTGGTTGAGTATTCTCGTTCTCATATGTGCTGCCCTCTTCCATGCTGCTCTGTAGGACTTCGAAGAAATTACGACCGTTGGACAAGTAGATGATATTGTTTGCTATTTTTGCGTTTTTTACAGCTTTTTTAGGGCTAATCCAGCCATCATTTGATATTGTTGCGTCGCCACTATACGTATTTGAAGTTTCAAAACTTCTCTTTTTCGTTGGTATCTTGGGCGGAATGGATGATGGCAGCCTGTTGGCCTCTTTGAGTGCACTTTTAAATAGTTTATCCAAGGCTGCCGAGTTCGGGAACCTTTTTAATGCAGGCCATACAGTATCACTTTGTATACGTGCAATGCCTTGGCTCGATAATGTGCTGGCATCGTTATTTATTAATGATCAAATATTATTCATATTTTCGTTTTTCGTATTATTACTCTCTATTATGGGAGCCATATTGGCTTTGTCCTTGCATGGTCCACTGGACCGGTTTTGTTGATTTCGAATAATTAGCAAACTAATAATAACTGTTCAACCACACTTAGGGCAAGAATATGTACACCAAGTACAAGATCAAGATTATATCACTGTAGTTAACTATTTTGAAGTTTATCAATACAATCTCTGTAACTAACAAGCAAAGAGCGCATGCAGACACGTCCGTTCACGACGAGCGCTTGAACGGAACTCCGAAACGCACTAGACTAAACCTACTTCGAGATACCGTTGGCGTAAAATGATATATGCTTATCTGCCCCCCGTTTGTTTAAAATAACTAGATTTTGAGTTTGAGACTTATTCTCAATAATTTTAAAAATTATATTTATTACTTAGGATTCAATAATTTTTCTGAAAAATTGCTATTTTAACAGTATAATAAGATCGCATTTTGGTTACTCTCTCTCTCTTCCCTCCTCTTTCAAAGCATGTGCTACTTGATTGGCCACACAACCGTTGAATTCACTTGAGTGTCACGTGAAAATTCCGTGGGTCACAAGTAATTTTAACATAATGCATCGCCACGTTAATGCTACCGGGAGCCTACATAATTTTAAGTTGACCGTCAAGAAAAAATTACACCTTTTGTATATGATTTTTATGTGGATACTAATCATCTATTAAAAACATGGGTATCATAAAAAAATTACTTGTCGCTTCGATAATATTCGTTGAAGAAATATCACGTAATAATCACTAGAAATTTCATGGAATAATAACATGATTTTTTTCTCCGTGTAGCTAGTGTTTGTCTTTTAAATAAAATCTTTAAATTTGTAGCTTTCAGCTTATTTCCTTTTTTGTGCATGTGTATTTTATAGTGTAATTGATAATTATATTTCTAGTTATACATTTAGTTACATTTGTGCGGCCATCTGATCCCCACAATTTTGGGATCGATAAACTGTGAAAAACATAATAAACTGTAAAAAAATAATAAACTGTAAAAAAATAATAAACTGTAAAAAAATAATAAACTGTAAAAAAAAATAAACTGTAAAAAAATAATAAACTGTAAAAAAATAATAAATTGCGGAAAAAAAAATAAACTGAAAAAAGGGACTGTGCCGACATTATTTGTGACTGCCAAAAGAAGAAAAACTTTTACTAACTGATTTTCTTAGCGCACTTTTAATTTTAGAACAATTTGAAAATTAAAAAAAAAATTTTTTCTTCATTTTTCTTTTATTTTATGAAAACCATTCGATAGATTTGTTCCAAAATTTGTATGCAAGTTATTCGCTATTGTCTGAGGAAAATTAGCTTTGGAAAACTCATTTCTTTAGCGCAGTTTTAATTTTAGAGCGTTTAGAAAATTTTTGAAAAAATGTTTATTTTTCATTTTTTTTTATATTTCACAAAAACCATTCGTTGGATTTGCTCTAAAATCATTATGCAAATTATTCGTTATTGCCTTAATAAAACAAGCTTTGGAAAACTTATTTTCTTGGCGCAGTTTTAATTTAAGAGAATTATTAAAATTTTTTAAAAAAATTTTTCATTTTTTTGGGTCTCACGTAAACTACTCTAAGAATTTGTTTAAAAATTTGTATTGTAATTATTTGCTACTGTTAAAATAATAAAAACATTTGAAAACTGATTTTCTTGGCATACTATTAATTATAAAGCATTTTGAAAATTTTTAAAAAAGTTGTTACTTTTTATTATTTTTTTATTATACGAAAACCATTCGATAGATTTGTACCAAAATTTGTATGCTAGGTATTCGCTATTGTCTAAAGAAAAAAAGCTATAAAAACTTATTTTCTTAGCACGGTTTTAATTTAAGAGAATTTTGAAAATTTTGAAAAAATGTTTATTTTTTATTTTTTTTTTTATATTACACTAAAACCATTCGATGGATTTGCTATAAAATTATTATGAAAATTATTCCTTATTGCCTTAATGAAACAGGCTTTGGAAAACTTATTTTCTTAGCGCAGTTATAATTTTAGAGCATTTTGAAAAAAATTTATTGTAAATTTTTTATTTTTTTTGGATCTTACGTAAACGACTCTAAGAATTTGCTTAAAAATGTGTATAGGAATTATTTGATACTGTTAAAATAATAAAAACATTTGAAAACTGTTTTTTTTTGGCATACTATTAATTTTATTATTTTTCTATTTCACGGAAACCATTCGATAGATTTGCTCCAAAATTTGTATGCAAGTTATTCACTATTGTCTAAAGAAAATATGATTTTGAAAACTTATTTTCTTAGCGTAGTTTTCATTTAAGAAAATTTAAAAAATTTTGAAAAATGTTTATTTTTTATTTTTTTTTATATTACACTAAAACCATTCGATGGATTTGCTCTAAAATTATTATGCCAATTATTCGTTTGCTTAAAAATTGCTCAAAACGCCAAGAGACCCACAGCACAGCTGGCTGAATAAATAACTTCAAAAATAAAAGATTAGAGATCAGCACGTGCAGATGTAAAAGAAAAAATCATGCTATAGTAAATACGTACCACTATATGCACGCATAAATCATAATACGTTCTGCACGGGAATTATAAGGCCTAAAATAGAAACAAACTGCTACCAGTTCAAGAAACACATGAAAATAGCAGGGTTGATTCTGTTACAATCGTTCGACTCACAAAAAGCAGTCTCCTCTCCAAAAAGTAAAGAGATATCATATAATACAATTGATATGTAAGACTAAGAGGCAAAAAAGATGCAAAATGTCTACTGACACAAGTGGGCGAATGTAAATTACACGCTCCACACAAATGTAGAGAATCCCAAAGGTATTAAAGCATCGTCAAAAATAAAGCGAGCCTGTGCTTTATTTCATGCGCTTCTTTATTATAAAATAAATTTCATAGAAATTTTTATTTTTCATTTATCTTCTTTCTTAGCGTGGTTACGATTAGAAATTTCGCTGTCATCGTTCTTTTAAAATACAAATTTATAAATAAATATTAATGTTAGACAATTTTTTTATATTAAAATCACATTTAAATAAATATAAAAAAATTAATAAAACTCAAAGAGCTCTAAAGTATTCCGCCAAAGCACTTGGTAACGTTTTCGCATCAAAGAATATAGCTGGATAAGTACGTTAAAATGGCCTGTCCTTAGATTTTTTTTGAATTTGGCCTATTTATTTATCATGTCAAAAAACTCCGATCCTGAAAGTTACAGCTCGCTAGACTCAAAATTGGCTACCTAACCTCAAAAGATGTGATTTTCAGTTTTTTAGGCATAACTCTGCGAATTTTTAAACGATTTGGGTGATTCGAAATCGAGATTAAAGGGAATCATAATGCGCACATAAGCTTATTATTTTTAGATGTATTTGAAATCAAAACATAACCTAAAAATAAGTTTGAAAATTTCTAAGTTGCGTAGAAAAAAAACTATTGTTTGGATTTCTTTTTAGTTCACCTCAAAGTCTTCTTTTTATTTGAATTTGGTACCATAAATTTTTTCAGATTTTTTGAATGGGTGGAAAGTAGTTAAAATGATGAAAAACTCAAAATTCCACTCATTTTTGGGATTTTTAGAGTATTTAAACAATTTCAAAGTACAATTTATGATGAAAAATGAGTTCGGCGACCCAAAATACCCTTTAATATAAGTTTTTGGCTACATTTTTTCACAATATATTGCTCAAATGTCGAAAACTAACCTCAAAAAACGCGTTTTGATATTGCATACGACGTAAAAACTCACGTTATCTCGGTAATGATCCAAGGTGTTGACTTAATGTTTATTGAAAACATAATTTTTTCTTCAAAAATGCTATATTATTAATGACATAAAAACTCACATTTTCCATATTTGACACAGTGCTTTTGATGTTAAGCTAAACACTAACCTTTAAAATAAGTTATCTTCCAACTAATTCGTTTAGATATAATGGTAAGTCACGTTTCTGTTGAATAAATAAGAGTATATGCGCGAAAAAAATAAAATAAAAAACGCTGTCAACTGCCTTAGCGCAATGCTTTAGAGTTCTTTAAGTTCGAGTAATTAGACTTTATTTTTTTAAATGTAATTCTAATATAAAAAATGATTTACCAGTAATATTTCCTAATATTTTTATAAAGCTCATCTTAATAAAGTTTCATGATTAAATTTGGCATTAAAAAAAAATAATAATATAATGGAAAAATCTCTATTTTTATGGAAATTTTGATATCGAAAAAAACCAAATGGGATTTTAAGCTCTAATAGTTCTTTTTAAAATGAGCTAAGTAAAATGCCTCTATGACTTTTTAAACCACAATTATGGTGATTTTTCGAAAAAAAACCTATTTTTTTAACCATGATTATCTCATAAACTGAGAAAGATAGAAAATTTTGTATTAAAGAAAAAATGTTTCATTTTAAGTCTAGAATACATATATTTAGTGACCAATGAGTTTTGAGGAAAGATTTTTTTTTTACTTGTTTAATTAAAAATTTTTACTAATTTTTCATGAAATTTCCCCAAAAAAATTAGTAAAAAAAAATTTTTTCCCGAAACTCATTGATCACTAAATATATGTATTCGAGACTAAGAATGAAATATTTTTCTTCAATGCAAAATTTTCTATCTTTCTTAGTTTATGAGATAATCATGGTTGAAAAAATAGGTCTTTTTTTTTCGAAAAATCACCATAACTGTGGTTTAAAAATTCATAGAAACATTTTACTTAGCTCATTTTAAAGAGGACTATTAGAGTTTTAAAACCCATTTGGTTTTTTTTCGATATCATAATTTCCATAAGAATGGCATTCATTTTTATGTGGGTAAAAAAAATTAATAGAAAAAATTTTTTTTTACATCGCTATAAGCAATCAGAAAATGACTTTTATCATACCGGACTTTCTTTATTTCAAAGATTTTTGACCAATTTTTCAAACGCCGTTTGGATTTTAAAGATGCGATCATTAGTTCCAGAGATATAAAACTTTTTATTTTAATTAATTTTACTGTAGGGTGGGCAAAAGCAACCGGACGGCAGTGCCATCAGACAAAGCTAAAACCAATAGTAAATTTTTTTTTCTCCGAGTTTAATCGATTAATTTAAGTCTAAATATTATACAACTTTTTTACATATTATATTGCTTTAAGGTAAATGTCCCGATCACTGACCATGTTAAGAAAATAGTCACTCCAATAGATAGCCCATGTTGATTCACGATTTTACCCGTGGCTATCTTTGAAGTGATACCATTCCTTAGGTGGTTACGTGCTAGTACATGTACTTTATATGGCTTTAGCTTTGTCGCACGCTCATTAGTATCTCAGCACATTTAGCTATATCTGTCTTACAATACGTAGTCGTGCTGCACAGCCAGAGAACAAATTGTTCCTTTGAGTGTGCTATGTAAAGCTGCCCTAGATTAACTTTTTTTGTGCTATCTACTTGACTTGTTTCTGATAAAAATTATAATTTTTTTTGTATAGCACAAAAATTTGATCTGCTGATTTTTTGTAGATATTCGATTCAGCACTACAAATCATAGTAAAAATTTTTAGTAAGTTTAGAGCAATAATCTTACGACTATGTAGTATGATATCAGTGATGGATTTCGAGGATGCTTTATACATTTATGTACATCTATATATTAGGATATCCTTTAGCCAACTTCAGAGTATACCGTAGAATTAGAGTATAAGCAGAATATATTATTCTGTAGTATATACTCTGAAGTTGGCTGTTGGATATCATATAAGCATCTTCGAAATCCATCACTGTATGATATCATATCATATTCGTGTATATTTGTCTGTGTTGGTCCATTTTTGTGAATACCCTGGCAGCTCATACCCATTCTAGCTCCTTATCAATTCAGCCCTATTCCTTTAAGCAACTTCATCTCAAGCAAGCTGGTTTTTTGGTATTTTAATAAATTTTGCTAGTAACCTTTACCATCTGCAGTGCGCTCTGTCATACCCATAGCAACGTGGTGACTACCGACTGGAAATAACCGTTGGCTTATATAGCTCATTGTAATAGGAAAATTTTTAGCTTGACTTTAAGAGTCGGCCGTATACCTTTGTCCTTGTCTAATTTAAATTTTTGTTATAATTAATAAATTAAATATTTATATACAAATGTAGCGCTACAGCACTCAGCCCCTACATTTGTATAAAAAAATTTAATTCATTTATTATAACGAAAATTTAGATTAGACGAGGACAGAGCTATACGGCTGACTCTTTACGCTTTTTTTGTCTCTTTTTCTTTTTTTTCTTACAAATGGGAAATTTTTTTTTGTGTATCTCGGTTTACACACTATTTTTCTCTAATTGCAAATAGATTATTTTGTTAGCTGCTTTAAGGTAACTTTGTTTTTGTATCTAATAATTTTTTTTTAACGTTAATCTTGACACAGGAATTTGACACTTAAAAATTTAGACAACTCAATTAGTTTTTTTTGGTTCAACTAATATTTGACAATCTCGTTTATCTATTTTCAAGCCAGAGCTAACAAAATTACAGAGAGAGTTATCTAACCTCCTGCTTCAGGATCTAATTTTAGCACAGATTATTATTCAAATAAGGATAGATTAGCAATAGTTTTTTTATGTGACCCTAGTGTAGTATAATAATCTTCATATTTTTATTACGGTCAATCGACAATTATATTTGGAACTTCTCTTACTCCTGGCCGACGTATGTCAGAATAACCTCATTTAGGTTGAGATTGAATTAGCTAAAATAGTGGGAGAGATGTCCATAGAGCAGATTTTTTATTATGGTAATCGTGGTATAAGCTGAAAAGGAACGACTGACAAATTGTGAACCGTATCTATCACTACGAGTTTAGGCGACATGTTGGCGCAACAGCAGCTATATGGGTGCTAGAGAACGAGGATAAGATAGAAGAGTCGCAGTTAGTATGTCAGACTGTTCCCTCAAGCAACTCGACTTTGTTGCCAGACAAGCAGCATGATCTTATTCAGATTGCAACAGACGCTTATGAAGACCGTCGATATTCCCTCCATTTACCCACCAGTCAAAGAAATTCACCGTCTATTACTACTCCTTGTACTACCGCCATCGTGACCACTACTCTCAGCACTACTACATGCCCTCTCTCTCTAAGCAGATCGAGCTTCCGTAACCCTGTAATGTTAAGCAATACAATCCCTGCAAGCACTACTACGACATATCACGAAGAACAGAAAAGAGCGTACCAGGACCTTCATTCTGGCTGATAGCAGCGACCCCCCAGAGACCACTTACATAACTTTGCAGATCCACATTGGCTAGGCAAGAAAGAAGAGACCCGCAGAGCATAGGATAAAGCAGACAGACCCCCTCTAGCCCCTGATGAATCCCTTTTTCCTATTACAGCTTACATTAGTGTAACTATCCCTAGATTAAGTAGAACTCCTTTGATCTCTCCCCTTGATTTTGATGCTGATCTGCAGCTCCTCCACCCGATACCAGTGTTGACTCCAATGAACAGTAATCGCCCTTGAGCTACCCCTTAAACTAATACTCTCATCAGGAGCTGACATGCACAGAAGGTAAATCAATACCCCCAACCAAAAATAGAAGTTAAAGCTCAGAAGACACATCGAGCAAATAGGACAAAAACACGGAATGTGCGCAGATTAAGTTCTGACAATCGTAAGTCTCTAGAGTCAAGTCGTTCTCAGCTTATAGTGTGTCACAGCTGAGGATAAAGCAACGTCTATATAAAGGACTGCAATCGATGCCAGCAGTCAGTAAACGAGCATAAGGAGAGCAAGCATGCAAAGAGCAGCTTTATAAGGAATAGTTATAACCCACAAAATATGCCCACCACTCCTCAGTCATCAACCATTCAACATCTCATGTCCTTTAAGATTAGCCTTCCAGAAAATATGTCCCTAACACCTTCCTTTATTCCTAATAAAACAAGTCCCACTAAATCTATACCTTTCCTTATGTCACTTAATATTACGCCTCCATCTTCCATCCCTAGCGCATCCCGCAAACCCATATCCATAATTCCTCCCTTGATGTCCTTCAAGATATCCGCTCATACCTTCCTCCCTACCCGTCAAGCTTCGCCGACCCGCTCCAAAGCCGCATATGAAAAACCACCCAGAGCAAACAAGAGCAACCTAGAAAATCAAAAGAGCGAGAAAGCAACCCATCAACCCTTGTCTTTAATTCAGCATGGCCCCTTGCCTGGAACACCGTCTTTGATGTTTTTGAAGATCAACCCTCCCATTAGTTATGTAAAGTCCTTATTAATCAAGCCCACGATTCCTTCAGCTGTTAGATGTTTATGTTCTTTCATATATATGTGTTTCACGTCTCATGCTCATAATTTATTTAACCTTATTGCTAGCTAATCACTCTTCCGTAAGTGAGAAGAGTTAAACAAATTCGTTAAAATTTAGTAGATCAAATCTTGACTATACTCCCACGACCCTTCGAAATATTAAAATCCTTTATCATTTACATAATGCCTAAATGTTACTAACCAGCTGCATTAAGAGTCTAATAGTCATTTTACTAATTTTGCTATCATTCACAGAACTTTTTCTTTCAGTCCAAAAGTATAACTAAATGAATTAATAATTTTTACCTTTTACTTTATTAGTTCAAATTTGTTTAAAGTACATTAAATAGGTTCAATTTTCTTTTTATAATATAGTGAATTCAGCTTCATTGTTACAATAAACTTCTACTTGACAAAAAGAATAAACAATAAAAAAAATTTGCAGCAATAAAGGATATTAATATTAAAATCAGACTATGCATCATAACAGCACCAGAGCGTCATCTTCCAGTAAGTAATCAATTTTCATTTAATTCAATGAATTTCAACTAAATTGTAATAATTTTTTTCGTATGAGTGAGATATGATGTAAGAGCGGGTTAAAAAGCGGGTCTAAAAGAAAAAATCTGCTTATAATATATTGATTCTTCATATAAACTCATGATGTAACATTTTTTTATATAAAAATCAATATATATATATATATATATATATATATATATATATTTATATATATATATTTATATATATGGGACGTTTCATGTCAACTCAACAGACAAAAAAATAGAATTTGCTGAAAATCCGTGAAGAGGTTCCATTTGATACCCAAAATATACAAAAAAATTTTTAGAGGCATAGGTCAAAGGGATTACGAGTAATAAGTAATAGAATATTGTGATTTTTCAAATTTTTTTGTGAAATTACCAATTTAATTATTTTTTTCCTCAGAAACTAAGGATTTTAGAGATTCACTTATGAACATATTTATTGTTGCAAATGATGAGTAGAATCTACACAAATTTTTTTAAATCTCAGAATTGCTGTCTTCTGATTCGTTCATTTTGTACTTTCATGTAATTTTGAATAGCTGGTGTTCGGTCAGGTAGATTTTACTCAGGTTGCACTATGTTATGTCTTTTTATAATATCTTGAAGTGAGCTTTGTCTCATCTTAGGCATACAACTGAGAGAAGAGCTATAGAACTTTGAATATAAAAAAAATAGAATTTTCAATTTAAAACATATATACTGTGGATTTGGTTTTTCGATTATAGATAATGCAATATACGAACAAATGATTTTTAAGAGTCCGCTGTATCTCTGTCCTTTTCTAATTAAAAAATTGACTTTTTTCCCAAAATTAGCAACAAGAGGCAAAAATAAAGAGATGGTTTCGATGTGTTTAATAAAATGTAATATTTTCTTTGATTAGTATGAATTAATTTTATTGCTTCGTTTTTAAGAAAAGTTGGAATAACTTAAAAAATTAGAAATTAGTGTCAAATAATGGGATTTTCAAGTTATTCCAACTTTTCTTGAAAATAAAGCGGTGGAATTAAATTATTCTTATCAGAGAAAATATTGCTTTCAATTACACGAATCGAAACCATCTCTTTATTTCTGCCTGAAGCTATTAGTTTTTATAAAAAATAAATTTTAAATAGATTCGGTAAAACAGGTAACTGTGTCGGTATACAGCTAACTCTTAAATATTTTAAAAGAAATCTATTTCTTAATAATTTAAGTAATAATTTAGAATCTGAATTGAATTATTAACTGTTCATTATTTAGACATCCTCAAAATACACTCGCAACCAAAACATACTTATGTACTTCAATAAATTGTTATTATGATTTTAAATATTTAAAATAAGATGAGTTTATAAATATATAATACATACGTGTTGAAAAATTATTTTAATACGTATTATACATTTAGGAATGATTATTTATATAATAGTTTTATGTAATCCAATAAATTAAGATTTTCATAAATATTATATATTAAAATATTTAGATCCTTTTTCTTATTTGATTTCGATAACTATAAATTCCAATAATTGATTAAAATAATATTACAGAATTATATATCCGTTAAATTGAAAATTAGAAACGTGTTATAAGTAGAAAATGATTTTAATACTTACATGTTATATCCCATTATATCTGTAATGTTACATATAATGAAAGTTTATATGTACATATGTTATGTACAAATTTCTTAACTTTAAACATCGACATAAAATATTTACCCACGGGACTGGCAAGTAATTTTGTGAATATTCAATAAAATTTAAAAAATTTCAGAACACTTTTAAATAAATGATAAAAAAAAGATAACAAGAAATAATACAATTTTGTTACTGAAATTCAACGTTAATTTATAGAGAAAAAAAAATTGGAAAATCTTTTGTTAAAAATTATGGTAAGATCTCATAGATTTATTACCTTTATTATATACTTGACATTTATTTCGTGATTTCATGAAATTCTAATGTCAAGGTTTGATTTTATTACTAAAAATAGTTTATAATATGTTAAAGACATCAAAATGTTTGAAATCATTAATTAAAATAAATCGCTAAGCATACTTGCCCACTATATATCTTTTTAAAGGTAAGCTTTTTACAGTATTCAATTTTCAAATATACATACAAATCTGTTCATTTCTTCACCCTCATAATTTTAAACTTTTTTGTTTAAATTTTTATTAATATTGTCACGGTATTCCTATTACCATGTTCGAATCCCGCGCGCTCTAGGACTTAAAACCGCTCGGCGTGCTGTCACGAGTACCGTCGTAGGTTAGTATGGTAAGAGTCAGCTAAACGAGCGAGAAGAAAGGAAGCGTCGGCGCGGGCAGACATTTTCCTGTGCTCGGAGCGTACACATCATAGTGGTTGCTTACCTTGTGTTTCGTGAGATATCATAAAGGCGTAAGAGAGATCGTCTACGAGCATCCACAACCAGATTACATCGCATCGTATATTTTGTTGGCCAACGGCGAGATACTTATAGCGTACGTATTTTGGTTGTCATAGAAGCTTCTACGCGTGTTCGTAAGTTGATCTTATTTTATATACTTAGCTAAGATTTCTTTCCTCGAAGAAATCTTAGCGTAGAGAGTGCGCGCGTTCGTTGCAATATCTTGCATTAACCTAGTTCGCGTCGCGTCCCCCCTCTAGAATTATCTTTAATAAATCTTATTTTTCTTTTATTATTTAAATCTATTTTATTGTATTGATTTCTCTATTCATTTAATAAATTCACGTTAAGCTAAAGACCTGAGTCAATTTGCTTACCCCGACGCCTCCGCGGTCCTTATTTTTAATATAGCATATAACACGTATAATCTTGTACGAAATAAGGAAAGCTGTGCTACCGGCATCGCGTCTCTCGATCAGGTAAGAGAGAGAGAGAGAGAGAGACGCGCGGCAACGAGCTGACGAAAGGATACTCCGTCGCATATCAATCTAATATACTAACTAGCTCTATCGGAGTTTGTTGCATAATATTTAAAATATTTAGTATAATTTTCTGCAACTCCGTATATAGTAAAATCCATAATCTTAGCTAAAGTAAAATTTAAATAAAAGCTAATACTTTTTTGCAACGTGTAGTAAATTACCGTTACAATATAAATAATTGAATATTGTAAAAAATTTTACTCCTTCCTTATTATACAAGGTACATTTATTTTTTTAATATTTAAAGTCAATTTTCATTTTTGAAACAATAATTGTACTTCTTTTTTCATACTTTGTTTGATATAAAGATAATTTTAAGCAGATATAAATATTTAATTGATTGTACATACTTGACAAATAATCTTATAATAATTATAAATGTCAAATGCTTAAAATAAAGCATGAAAAAATTTAAAAATCATGTTTGATCATTGATTTCTTATGTTCATTAAAGTTTAATGTGCATTAGTTGATATTTTTGAATAAAAAAAATAATAAAATTTTGGTTGGTTTAAATATAATTATAGTAACGCAAGTTTTAATTTTACTTTGTAATAATTATTACAAAAATATAAAAATCTCATGTGAAGAATGAATTATACTCATAAAGTATATAATTATTTTAAATCTAAATTTTAGTTTTAACTTTAAAATATAACTCAAATAGAAATCAACAAATTCCTTAAAAAAATAATAACATGTTACATTTTTAATCAGTTTAGAATTTGCTCTGTCAATGGTTTGCAGCTTAGATGTAGATTCCATATTTTAATCTCATGAAGATTTTATCATTCCTAGACATTTCACAGTTTTTTAGTTTGTTATCGCAAGTGATATTCTTTATTTATTTATATCGATTGATATAATCTTCTAAATAATTTTTAAAACTGGAACACTGTGATTTTCTTGTACTTTTTTGAACAAGCTTTTTTAATTAAAGATTATCTAAAAATAAAATTTTCATATATTGAGAGTTATTAAAATTTATAATTTAAAGTATTTACTTTTAGCTCCATAGAATTCCAAAACAGCTCTTGCAAGAACATAAAAATAATGTTCACTATGAGCTTCAACGCTCATTGTAAGCCATCTATCTGATGTTTCTTGACAAGCAAGTCTTAAGAATGGTCGTTTAAAGAATTTTCCAATATCTACATCAACACTTTCAATAGCTTGTTTAAATTTTTTTTACAATGGAAAATAATTAAAATACTTTTTCTCGTCACTTTCTTTAATTTTGTGATTTTAAGAGTTAATTTATGATAACAACAAGAAACTAAAATAAGAAGATGGCCCATTTTCATCTCTAAATATATTTAAGATTTATATGCACTCAGATCACCACAAGCAAAAAACTAATCAGACAAAAATTTTTTATTCCTTCAAATTTATGATAACAAGATACTAAAATAAGAAGATGGACCATTTTTACCTTCAAATATATTTGAGGTGTATACGCACTTAGATCACCACAAGCGTGAATACTAATTAGATAAACATTTTTTCTATTTCTCCAAATTCTTTTTCTATAATTAATTATAATTTTGTGTTTATTTTATAACATATAAATTTCACAGGTCAAAAAAATTTTTTCATTTTGTAATATTTTATAATGAATAAATTTTATGCATCTTAAATTAATTTAATTTAATTTCTTTTATTTCTAGATATATGATATAAATATTAATTCCTAAATATATTTTTGAATTTTCTTAATTCATAGTCTATTTGCAAAATTAAAATGTCACTAGAATATGGATGAAATCAAAAAATACTTGCCAAAAGTTCCACAATCTATAAATAAAACATTCTTTGAATTCGTAATAAATTTTTATATTAAATCTATTTCATGCCTATAGAATTTATTTTACTTCATTTCTTTTACTTCTAGATATATGATATAAATACTAATTCTAAATTATAAGGACGATTTTTCGTCTAAATCTGTTTATTTAGGAATCATCAGTAAGGCGTTTAAAATTATTCCAAACAGACTGTGTCTTAGACATCAATACTAGCTTTTTATTTAAGTTACATAAGTTTTGTGACTGTATAATCATAATCATCTGTTAAATTAACAGTTTATTTATATGCAGTTACATATGATATATTTCTGATTTGAAATTGATTATCTTGCTTCTATTAACTACACGTGCCTTCACGGTGATACTACAGAATTGGAATATTGTAAGTTCAATATCAGTAAACATAAATAAATAAACTCATTTAAGTTTTGATAAAAAACGTTATTTTAATTTATTTTTACAACTCTCCTATGGTTTTAATTTTTTAAAACATTGTATCAATTTTTCTTAAACTTAAATTTATTTTCTTAAATATTCTTTTAAACTTACTTTGATATAATCTTTTTTATTTCTTGATAAGTTTCAGTAGATATTTTTAATTTTTTCGTTTTAACTTCCTCCAAACTTGGAGTGTGCGATCGTTTTAACATGTTTTACTTTGCGTGTATTTGCGAATACTTAGACTTAATCCTTTCAGTCACAGGAGCCACTGTAGTGGCACCCTTTCTCATTTTTTTTTTCTATTGTTTAATTCGCACTTTAAGTTTAATCTTTATTCTTTTTGCATTTTCATATAAATGAGTGTTCATTTTATAAGTATCATATGATATATTTTGAATATATGATTGTAAATTAATCTAAAAAGTTAATGTATGATAGAAAATACGTTTTTCTGCGAAAATAATTCGTGATTGAAAGGGTTAAATACAAAGATAAAACGATTAGTATTATGAGCATCTAAATGTATAATTTTTTCAAATAAGTTTAAAATGTATCTAAATTCTGGAAATTCATATTTACCATTATTTGACATTGCAAATTCCAATGGTATGAAGAAATTTAACCGAGCGACGTTAGGAGCGAGGTATTATACGCTAGTATATGTATATAAAAATTATCTTCATCACACTAAACACAGATGTAGATAACGGCGGTTATCTTAGGTAAGTCACCTTTTTCTAATTCAGCTTTTAACTTTTTGCATTCCTTCTACGAAAGTATCCGGTTCCACCGTATACTTCAAACATGGCAAATTGGCCATGTAACTTAAAGCTTGCCTTTATAATGAAATAGTATACGCGGCAAAAGGGAGACATTGCATTCGCGCACGGCTAAGAGGGATACAACGCCAGTCAAATCTAAAGCTAACCCCAAGCCAATAACCACACACGCGTGCACAGCACATAAATACATACGTGATATAAAGCACAGCAAGCTCAGCCAACGTATCTAGTATACGTATAGCATGGCTCTAGCAGTCAAGTAGATAGAAGAGGCAAGAGCACAAGGTGGCGTGCATAGCGCACCGCATGAGGAAGAAAGAGCATCCATCTTGAGATGCTCATTCCTTCTGTCGCTAGTTCCTTAGTCGGTCGACGTTGATTGTACTCGAACTACGCAGCATATTGTACAAGGCAAAGCCTGTTAACCTATACGTTATTTTGCGTTCCCTTTTTTTTGTGTAAAGGATTAAGGTTGTTGCGTGAGTGCTTAAAGCATAAATGCTTTGTAATAATCTATATTTTTTTGGCTATAGCTTTCTTTTATTGCTTGTGCGCGTGTATGTTGGTGGCTACGTGCGCGGATTTAGATAGTGCATTCGTTTTCCTTTCTAGCTCTTGTGTTCAAGCTAAATGTCCGTGTAGCTTTCGGGTTTAACGTGCTCTTACATTTTAATTAGGCGTATCGTTGACTCTTTTTTCGCCGCGTTGCTTGGTATAAATCCAATTAAGAGACCTCACGGAGTCGCGTCTGTATCACGTGACTGGCGCCCTTTTTCATGTATAGCTATAGTGTTTGTCTTTTAAATAAAATCTATAAGTTTGTATCTTTCAGCTTATTTCCCTTTTTTGTGCATGTATATTTTATAGCGTAATTAATATTTATATTTCTAGCTATACATTTAGCTACATTTGTGTGGCCACTTGATACCAACGGCCGATACAAATTAGGATCGTTGTCCAAAAATAAAAAATTTGATTCATATTTTTAAACATTTAAAAATAAATACTTTGTTAAGTCATGCTTTATAGTAATTTTCTTTATAAACAATATTTTTAAGCTGTTGTTAAATGTTCTATAGATTCTAGAAATAAAGGTTTTGATCGTAAAATGTTAGAAA
Source organism: Anastatus disparis (assembly GCA_017163975.1). Lineage (NCBI taxonomy): Eukaryota > Metazoa > Arthropoda > Insecta > Hymenoptera > Eupelmidae > Anastatus > Anastatus disparis. The sequence continues at coordinate 3,474,903 of JAFFSR010000351.1, read as the reverse complement.
AATTGCATTAATATTAAAATTTGGGTCGTAAAACTTCAAAATATATAAAAAATATAGCAAATTATGATTTTAATAAATAATAAATTTAAATTGAAAATTGAATCTGTAGTATCTGAAGTAAAATAACCTCAAAATGTCACTATATTTGATATAATTTTTAAAACTTTTTCATATAAACTAAGACGAGTTAAATAGAACTAGGGTGAAAATGAAACCAGAGGCAAAGGGGAGGGAGGGGGTGGAAGCATTAAAAGATTAACAATTTAATATATCATTTTTAAATTCAAATAAATAAAATTTGTACGAACTAAAAATAAAAAAGAGAGGGGGATCTGGAGAACATTTAACATCTCCATATTTTTTAAAATTATTCATATTATTCAAATACTTTGTAGACCATACTTAAAAATCTGATACTATTAGGCATTGTTAATATTTAAATATAATAAATAAACAAATTATTATTCATTTACTTTTATATAATTTTTAGACAGAAAAGACTGTTTATTTATACTGTTTTAATGAAAATTAAGCTAATATATTTATTTAAACATTCACCGTGAAAACTTCAAATCCAAACTTCGCTAACTCTACGGAGAGAGCATTATTGCTAAAACCAACACCCTTAGCAAACTCAAGTCATCACTTAGGAAGCAAATAACAACACTAGCTTTCCTAAAACGATGCAGAGCCAACATCATCATTCCTAAATTTCTGCACTTAAAAAACCCATTTAAAACCACTAAATCAACTGCTATTCTACAAAAAACTAGCTTACTCCTTATAAAGGAACGCACAAACTTAACTAAAAAACAAATCAACGACCTCTTATCCAAACTTCTCAAAGTTCATCCATCCCTTGCAAACACCATTGACACGGCACTATGGAATACATTAGACAACCTTACATATCACTAAGCACAACACATATACGAACAATCAACTAACACTCATATAAAGAAATACAACACATTGCAACGACAGAAATCTACCCCTCTTTTACATACTGTTAAAATATCTCGGATTATACCTTCGACAATGAAACCTTTTCTGCTTAATCAAAAGGACATAACTTCGCAATTACACTATTCCAGGTACCTAAAGAAGACATCATCAGCCACCCTGAAGCAGCCATTCACACTTTACCTCAAGACCAAGCCAACGACATACGTCGGAAAACGGCCAATATTTTAACCAAAAAGAAACTCCCAAAATCTAACCTCACCAAAAAAGAAACACAGGCCCTAAAAAGAATCAACAATAACCCAAACATCATCATACTTCCAGCAGATAAAGGCAACATAACTGTTATTATGAACAAAAACGATTACCTTAACAAACCCCAAGAACTACTAAATGATAGCTCTTACAAAATATTAAAAAACGATCCCACTACAACCATTACCAATAGAACCATATCTCTACTTAAGAAATCTAACTTACCGGAGGAATTAAAAAAGAAACTCCAAAATATCCTTCAACACCTAGACTCTATGGCATTCCGAAAGTTCACAAATCTAATATCCCTTTAAGACCAATAGTAAGCGCCATCAACTCACCTACATACAATCTAGCACGATACCTTACAGAAAAACTCACACCTTTTACAAGACTTCATCCTCCTACGTCAAAAACTCTTACGATTTCGTCAATGAACTCCAAATTATTCAACTAAAACCAAGTGACATCCTAGCCAGTTTTGATCTAGTATCACTTTTCACAAAAGTATCAATTCCAGACACCATAAACATCATGAAAAATATCCCGAATCTATCTCCACACCTCTTACCTCTAATAGAACACTGCCTTACCAACACGTTCTTCTCATTCAACCAACAATTTTACGAACAAACAACAGAAACAGCGATGGGCTCTCCAATATCATCAATCATTGCCAATTTATTAATGGAATATTTTGAAACTCAAGCCCTAAACACAACTACTAAAAAACCTTCACTTTGGCTAAGATACGTCGACGATACCTTTGTCATCTGGCCACTCCGTGAAGATAAACTTCACAAATTCCTAGAACACTTGAATCAACAACATCCCAAAATTGAATTCACTATGGGAATAGAACAAAATAACAAACTCCCTTTCCTTGATGTTTTAGTCTACAAAAACCCGATAACACTTTAGGACACGATGTATACAGAAAACCTACGCACACTAACAAATATTTATACGCCTCCTCTCACCATTACCCTTCCCAAAAACTTTCAGTCATTAACTCTCTCATATATAGAGCACTCCACATTCCTCATGATACTCACATTGAACAGGAACTTGACAAAGTAAAACAAGCCTTAATACAAAACGGTTACACACTGGGACAAATTAAACAAATAATTGAAAAACAACGCTCTAAAATTTCCAATACAAACATTCAACAAAAAGAAAAAACTCATCTTAACACAGCCACACTACCATATACACTACCCTCCAGTCACATTTGCCCCCCCCCCTACATGAAAATCGATAAAACTTTAAAGTTTTATGGCTCAGTAAAAAATAGTCGAAATTAAAAAATTCGGACGGGGTTTCAAAAAGGGTTTAAAAACCTTTAGTTTAAACCGAGTTGAGCAAAAAAAAATTAAAAAATACATGCCTTATGCGTAAAAAACTAACTAAAAAATATTCAATTTTTTTGCCCCTATTCAAATGCCTGCCATTTTTGCGGAAATTATCGAATTATAGAAAAACAAAATGGAGGTGAAAGCCAAAGGAGTCACCTTCAAAATGAGCTATAGAAAGCTCATTTATGATCGATTTTATGGTAGTTATGGTCATTTATTATGAAAAAAACGATTTTTTTCAATAGCTATTATCTCAAAAAATACGCATGATATAAAAAAATTTTTAATGAAAAAATTGTTTATTTTTGAATTAAAAAAATAAATATTCAGGTCAAACTGAGAATCAGTAAAAAAAGATTTTATTCATTTTTGATCTCATTGAAAAAAAATCCATTTATTCAATATTCATATTTTAATGAATTTAAAAAAAAAATTTTTCTTCCGGATTTCAGTTAAATCTAAATATTTATATTTTTGACTCAAAAGTAAACAATTTTTTTATATCATGCGTATTTTTTGAGATAATAGCTAATAAAAAAAATCGTTTTTTTCATAAAAAATGACTATAACTACCGTGAAATCGATCATAAATGAGCTTTCTATAGCTCATTTTGAAGGTGACTCCTTTGGCTTTCACCTCCATTTTGTTTTTCTATAATTCGATAATTTCCGCAAAAATGGCAGGCATTTGAATAGGGGCAAAAAAATTGAATATTTTTTAGTTAGTTTTTTACGCATAAGGCATGCATTTTTTAATTTTTTTTTGCTCAACTCGGCTTAAATTAAAAGTTTTTAAGCCCTTTTTAAAACCCCGTCAGAATTTTTTAATTACGACTATTTTTCACTGAGCCACAAAACTTTAAAGTTTATCGATTTTCATGTAGGGTGGGCAAATGTGGCTGGAGGGTAGTGTATACAAGGCATCAAAAAACAGATCAGAAGAATACTAAATGAACACAGCATCCGTACTATATATAAGCCTTTAACAAAAACAGGACAAATTCTTCACAACCCCAAAGACAAAAAACCTCCCTTACATACTCCCGGTGTTTACAAAATACCTTGCTCCTGTGAAAAAGTCTACATAGAAGAAACTAGAAGAATAATCCACCAAAGACTTAAAGAACACAGCAACAAGGTAAAATTGAAACACTTCGCACAATCAGCATTAACAGAACACCACATTGAAACTGGTTACCATATAGACTTCGATCACACAACTAACCTATCCAAAACCAAGTCTTACTTTCCAAGAAAACACCGAGAAGCCATAGAAATACTAAAACATCCAAATAACCTAAACAGAGACAACGGCTATTTCCTGAACTCAATATGGTAACCTCTGTTCCCAAAGGCAAATCATTCATAACCATTCAACCAGAACACCCAGAACCATTTGACCAAAAACCCCGCCCAAAATTATAGTTATTAGACAATCTGAGCCATGAGATTCAGGCTCGCCCTGATAAAGTGAACTGTAATGTTCACGAAAGTCGGTATCCCAAACCACAACTTACACGGTTGAAATCCGAAAAAAACCTTACAACAATATAGTTTATTATTGTACTATAGCTTTGAAGTTTATTACTTTTATAATAATTTATTAATAAAAAAAGCAAATTATTTTTGAAAACTGTACTTCGAATTATATGAAATATTAGAACTTATTTATTTGCACCTTCAGTGCTATTGTATCAGAACTCTCATTACAAGAAAAAATATCGTCGTTATCTGAGCTATAATTGTCATATTCTCGAAGCCAACGATATTTCGTTGCACGAGAATATCCTTTACAAGAACGTCTTCGTTTCTCTTACAAAATTTAATTTAATTTTTTTTAATAATTAATTTTTAATTAAATCTTCTGTTTCAATAAATTTCTTTGAAAATTTAACTGAAAAAATTTTCTTTCTTGTCTCTGTCGTTCGAACAAAGTTTTCTTATATTTCAAACTTAACGATGGCTATTCGAAAAAATTTGAACTTGTATCAAATAATTGCATCTTGACTTTTAATTCAAATTTTCAGATTTAATAGCATCATTATAGCAAACAAATAGAAGCAATTGTCATATCACAACATTTAAAATTAGAAAAATGTACGCGTTAATTTTATGGTTGCAATCGACGGATATTAATGGGATATCTGCGGAAAACTTACGTTTTGAAAAAGGCGAAGAAATTACTACTGGATAAAAGTGATTGCGCAGAGGGGTAAAGTTTATTATCCAGCAAGAATTTTTCAGAGGAGCAGTAAGTGGAAAAATGAAAAATATTTATTTAATTTTTAACATATACAATTTTCCGAAAGCTAGTGCTTATTTTTTCCGTATATATAATTTATATTTTAAATCACCTAATTTTTTAATTAGGTAGCCTAAAATAAACTTTATTTGTAAAAAATTTTTTTTTTAAATTGAGGTACATTTAGTTATAATAATTTTATTATTAAGTTAATAAATAGTGGTTAGAATCACTTCAAATTAGCACGAAGAGGGAAACATTAACAGTCTAAGATTCATTAAAATCATCAGATATGCTGCAAAGACGAAAAGAAATTTGCTAAAAGGAAAAAAATTTAAGTCATGCGTGGAATAAGGTTAAATTTAAAGAACATGATTCTATTCTTAATCAAAAAGTCATATTTGAAGATACTTTTAACGATGAAGAACTTTCAGAAAACGAAGATAACTAACTTTCAGAAAACGAAAATAGGTAAGAATTTTATTCAATATATTATTTATTATTTTATCGTTATAAAAAAATATTATAAAAAGTTTAATGCATGTTTAATTAATTTTTCTAAATCAATATTTATTTTTTGCAACCATTCAGTAAATTAAACGATGCTGTACGTGCATTTTTAATTTATTTTTCTAAATCAATATTTATTTTGCTTTCTCATAGAGAAAGCTTTGTATCGACAAAAAAAATTATTTTCTATTTTTTCATTAATTTGTGAATATTTGGTTTCAGAGAGTCGAAAAAAGTGATTTTTAGAAAATCTCTGTATGTATGTGTGTGTGCGTGTGTGTGTGTGCGTGTGTGTGCGTATGTGTGTGTGTGTGTGTGTGTATTCAGTAAGCCAACTGGATCTCGAAAACTACTTGATGGATTTCTTTCAAATTTTGCATAGAATTTTTTTTTTTTATCTTACTTGGGAGAAGCTATTGAGAATTGGTTTTCTCAACGTAGTTTTTATTTCAGAGGCATTTATAAGAAAAAAAAATTTCGATTTTTTTGGTAAACTAGATGATGAATCTGCTTATAAATTTATATGGAAATAATTTTAGATCCCTGAAATAAAATAACTTCTGGAAATTGATTTCCTTAGCGTAGTTTTAATTTTAAAGCATTATGAAATTTTTTAAAAAAATGTTTGTATTTATTTAGTTAATCAGATCTTCAAAAGTAATCGATGGATTCGCTTAAAATTTCATACAATTTATTTTTTTGAATAACTGGTACGGAAGCTATTAAAAATTGATTTTCTTAGGGTAGTTTTAATAAAATAGCCATTAAAAAATTTTTTTTTAATTTTAGATTCTGCATTTTTTTGATATTTTATGTAAGCTATTCAATGAATTTGCTTAAAAATTTTCATGGAAATTATTTTCGATTGCTGAAATAATATTAAACTTTTGAAAATTGATTTTCTTAATCCAGTTTTAATTTTAGAACATTTTGAATTTTTGAAAAAATGTTTGTATTTATTTGGTTCTTAGATCTCGAAAAGTACTCGATGTATATGCATCCAATTTCCAATATCATTTATTTTTTTAGTTTACTAGTACGGAAGCTATTGAAAGTTGGTTTTCTTAGTGTAGTTTTAATTTTAGAGCCTTAAGAAAACATAAACTGAAAATTAGTGATCCAAGTTACAGCATATAACCCAAAATTTATGAAATGGTAACTTGACAATTTTCATTGCTCATGATTGAGATGTATTTTTATATTACAACATTATTGATGTTAGATTATTTTTTCCATCAGCTGTGATCTAGGTATGATATACATTGTATGTTTTTACTAGAGTTGTAAGTTATTTATTTTTACTTGAATTGAGAAAAAAATTGTTGAAAATTGCAAATTCAACATAGGCTCTTCTGGATAAAAAAACTTTTATGCTTATAATTCAATAAATAGGTACAAGTTTAAAAGAAATTTTTTTTTAGATCGAGATTGCAAATTGACAATCTTCATTGCTCAAGATTGAGATCTATATATTAATTACATCCTTATAGATGTTATAGTATTAATTTTTTTTAAATAAAAACTTTAAATATTAAAAAGAAGAGAACAATATGACATAATTTATCGAAAAATATTTATAATGCTATTAAATAAACTGTAAGCGTTCACATAGATTATTTAGTTTAACGTTTCATGATAGATAATATGATCAATTTCGTAAGCTTATATGTAAAAAATATTAGGAAAAATTGCTGATAACCAATTCTTTTTACATCGAAGTCACATTTAAAAAATAAAAATGAAATGAACACCAACTTAATAAGCTCTATGAGAAAGCATTGCGCCAAAGCACTTGGCAGCGTTTTTTGCATGTTATGTCCGGTCACCTTAAATAGGTTTACTCGGACATGTGTTTGTTTGGGATATTTCTTGTTGGTATTGTTAATTATTTTTTATTTTCAAAAGACTGCGGGATAGAGGAGCTTAATCACTTACCTTATCTTAACTGCTGGCTGCGTGGTCGAAAGCAAGGAGTCTGTTATGAAAATAACTTATATTTGAAGAGCGTAGTGCTCCTCTCTGGTTGCCCGCTTGCTAACTGGGTTAGGTCTGGATCAATGATATTTATGTTCACAGAATTTAAAATTTTGTTTTTTTTTTGTATTTATTTTGTAATAATGATATTTATTTAAATTTATTATGAATGTACAAAAAATCTTAACAAGTGAGCCGCGCGAGTTTACAGTGATAGATTGAAGAAACCTCGGTAGCACTTTATTTATTATTGATTCGATTGAAAAAAGAAAATAAGTTTTTTATTTTTTATTGTTAACACACCCTTTTTTTTGTAAGTTGTATATAATTATGATTTATGTTAAAACGACTTGTTAAATTGAGCGCGCAATTGAGTTAAGTTATTTCCCTTGTAATATAATTTTTGAGGAAATGAAACGCGAGTTACAAGTGTTTTGATGTTATAATTCTATACTTGGTCTATGTGCAAGAGAAAAGAAGGTGCTACCTTTGTGAGGTCTAGCTGCGGACTGACTGACAATAAATCTTTTTTGTTGCAAGGTAGATGCGAATTTCGAAGAAGAAAAGAGACAAAAAATATTACTTGCTAAAACTTTAAAAGAGTCCCATTGGCCAATTCGGCCGTGAGAAGCTCTCCAAAGTCTCAGATTTTTTGACAGAGGATATCTTCTTATCACGCCTAAAAATGCTGAATAGCATTCGCGCCTCTCTAATTGACTTGGTTTTACGAATATAAAGAGACTTAAAATTATTCCTTAATACTAACTATCCAATATAAAATTTATTTTATTTTATTTTTATTAATATATGTTTAAAAAAATATATGTTATCGGGAGAATGAACTGCAAATATTGCATGTTTATATGCATGCATAATGTATATGCGTATATATAATTATATATATGTACGCACATATAACAAAAGGTTAAAAAAAAATTAAAATGAAAAATGATTTTCCATACATCCGTGATTATGCGGATGTAACACTCCCACCGTGAAAACAAAGCAATAAGATTTTAATTGTTTTGCTTTGGGGTTCCCAACAGTTTGAGCTCAATGTCTCGGATGGTTTTTCTTGATAGTGGCATAGAGTTAGATCTGCTGAGTCCCCTTCTTGGCGGATACAGTGATTCCGTTGACTGTTCCGTGTTCTGATGTTTTATCCTCCTCTATACGTTCGGGCTTAGCCAGGCTCGTAAGCAAATGTGTTAACGAGCTGAAAATGGCTCCCAGGAGTCTTGTACTCCATCCATATACCGTGTATAGAGTGTATCCGCGGATTATGGTGTCGAAGATTAGTTTGATTACTTGGCATATCAGGATAATCATTAATATTCCTGCCGAGATTTGGCCAAATTTTTGAAACCCGTTTCACATTTTGTTAAGTGTGAATTCCATCATTGTTTCCATTTCTTCTGGCGTCAACAGGTTGTTCAACTTTACAGAGCGCGTTCTTGCTTCTCTGTCGTTAAGCCGTCTCGCTATTGCTTCTAGCATTGCAGACTTTTTGGCTGGAAAGATCGAATGTTCGCGTAGATTTTGCAGGTCTTCCGGTGTGTATATTCCATTTTCCAAGACTTCTGAGATGTTGGCGTGTTTCCAGGTCGGTTGGACAAATGGTTTTAGAGTTTGCGGTAGGTTTACCTCCGTTGCTGTAAGGTGAATTTTAAACCATTTCTCGCTGATTTTGAAGATACTTGGTATAAGTGTGTTGCAATCTCTAACCGTTCCTATTTGTACTAGCACCTTGCTGATAGGTTTGGCGAAGTAAGCTTCGTCATCGCAAGTCACTGGTATTTCGTAGTAGCATTGTTCCGTTTTTCTTATTTTGCAGGATCGTGGTACACATTGAATGATGTGGGCGACTTCTCCTGCTGCTATGGCTAAATAACCTTGCTTCTTCATGACTTTCATGGCAAAAAGATCTGGGTTTGAGAACGCCAGAGGTAGAGCATTTTCTATGATTTGCTTCTCCAATATACATCGGTGCAGGACTATGTCACGATATAGCGATCCTAGTTGTTTATCGAGATGTCTTCCGAGATTCATTATTTTTGCGTTGAAATATGTAGTAAGGATGATATCTGGTACCTCCAAGCTTTTTCGGGTGGTGAATGATTTGCCTCTTGTGGTTTCTAAAATGAATAGTTCTGTTTGATCCGTTTTAATTAATTTATATCCGCATAGCATCTCTTCTCCAGTTTTGGTTAGACCAAATTTTATCTTCCCAGTTGAATTACCAAAGTAGATAACAGGAGCGTTCGAATTGTTATCAACCATACGTGTCCCTATACCTTCATATAGGATGGTGAATTCATCGAACTTACATGTGGATTCCATTACTGGGGTCCAGAAAATGCAGCTTTCTTCCTCATCAATGCATCTAACGCTGGTGTAGCTGCATCGAGTTCCGGTGCTTAGGATCACCATATTATTTTTTTTATCTACGGTGACCTCGTAGTCTGTTGCTTTGATCTCCAGTTTCACAGTCACGACTACTTTTTCGTATTCATATCCATTATCATCGTAAGTTGTACCTTCACAATATCCGTTTGCATCCAATCTTCCGGCGACTGTGACAGTCCTTCTATTGGTCGCGTTCACCAATAGATTATTTATTACGGAGCGTCCATATTTATATTGGCCATACCTAACGAGATCTTCGCATGCTTCTCTCGTTGCCAACTCCATGAATGTGGTAGAGCCTCCTTTTACTTTTGAGTTGTGCGAATGCATACCGCAATACGTAATTTCCTGCTCTACCTTTATTCTACATTGGTAAGCTCGGACCTTGAAATATTGAGTATGTTGTAGCAGCTAAAGGTATATTTCTTCTTCAGCAGGTTCTGCGTCGGATAGCACGTAGTCTCCGACTTTTGTAAGTGTCGTTATGTTATGTATAGTTGTTATGTTGGGGGTGGCAGATCCGCATTCATATGTCGTAAAAGTGATGGCGACTCGAATATAAGTGTACAAAAAGAACATTAATTTGCAGTTCATCCTCCTGTAACAAAGGAAATAACTTAAGATTATTCGCAGACTCATTAATTTATGCTGATACAGGTATGGTTATTATGTTGCGTAGTTACAGTTGATTGAGATTTTAAGCATTTGTACTTAATTACTAAGATAAATTTTAAAGATGCGTGATTAGGTAAAGTGAATTTACCAACTTGCTTAAGTTTCTTTATTCGTTATTACATCCAAAGAAAAGAAAAATTTGAATATGCATACGTATCACAAAGCAAAGAAACCGGATGATAAAAAAATAAATAATACGCAGATTTACGTTAATTATCGTTATGTGTATTCACTTTGAGAAATCTTTAGTCAAATGTAGAGTTCTGATCATTATCGATCGAGCTTTCAGATCTTATTTTCGTTAAGCGCAATTTATTTGGGTGTGCAATTTTTGTAGTGTTTTTGAAAGAAATTTTAATATCATTTTGAAAGAAATTTTAATGTCAGTCACGTGAGCGTCTCCGGGTGGTTTATTTGCTGTAGCTTCTAAAGATTCCTTAAGGATGTCTAGCGTCCGTGACAGTTTGTCAGCTGGCAGTTGATATCTGTCTTGCTCGATTTTAGTCAATTTTACGCTTGTTAGTATGCTGTCGAAGGGTATCTTGTCGTCATAGTCAAAAGAATATATATGTTCGTCTCCGTCTTGGCGCGTTAACCATCGTATAGATATTACTTTATTATTAGATTTAATGTACTGTTTGCTTTGGCACAAATAAAAACTGTCCTTACTGTTTCTTACTGCTAGGAAGTCATTCTTTTTAAACAGTGTCTCAGTTGCGATTGACTCTATAGCGTTTATTTCATAGACCAGCTTACATGTGTTTTCCTCGGACGTTATCTTAGTGATTTCTTTAGTTTCCGATTCGCGTATATTTTGCACTTCGTTATCCGTAGGGTTACGTGATAGCGCGTCGGCCACGAAATTAATTTTTCCTGGAAGATATCTGATTGTAAAGTCAAATTTGTCTCTTAATTCAAAATACCATTTGCATAGACTGAGGCGTCTGTTGTTACAAAGAATTCCTCTTCGAAGTTTGGATGTTGCAAAATTGGTTCATTAATTAGGCAGTTTTTGAGCGTCTCAAAAGCTATTTCCTGTTCATCTCACCAATTGAAAGCTACTGCTTTCTTCAAAAAATTTGTCAATAGCTTTGCGATCGTTGCTAAATTTGGAATGAAACGTCGATAATATCCACACAGACCAAGAAATTGGCGTATTCCCTTGACATTTCGCGGACGAGGGAATTTTGCGACAGCTTGGGTCTTTCTTGGGTCTAGTCTCATGCCTTTATGACTAATCTCGTGACCAAGAAATGTCACTGATGTTTCGTAAAATTGGCATTTTAAGGGATTTAACTTTAGGTTAGATTTCCTTAAAATCTCTGTAAATTCCAGAAATAATTCGTCTAGATCGTTTAGATTTTCCGCAAACAGTATGACGTCATCAATATATCCTAGCTTTCCTTTTCCTTTCGAGCTTCGATCTAACGGTTTATGCCCTAATATTTTATTGGTTAATTCTTGAAAAGTACTTGCTGCTGTTCGAATTCTGAAAGGCATTCTTTTGAAGTGAAAGTGACCATAAGGAGTAGAAAAGGCTGTTTTCACTCGGTCTTTTTCTCTTATCATCACCTGATGGAAACCTGAATACATATCCACGACAATAAAATAGCGAGCCCCGCCGAGCTGCTCGACTAAATGTGTAATATATGGGATTGGATGTGGATCTGGCTTGATCTTTTCATTTAATTTTTGGAAATCGACTACAACTCCCCACTGTGGCTTCCCTTCAATATTGTCTTCCTTTTTGACAACCCAGAGGGGGCTCTTAAAAGGCGAGTCACTTCTTTCGACTATATCTGATTCTAACAATTTACTTATTTGCTCGTTAACAACTTCTTGCAATTTTTGAGGTATTGGATACTGTCTTACGTTCACTGGTTCTTCGTCGTAGGTTTCGATTTTATGTTCGATTATGTTAGTGGCAGAAAGGGGTTCTCTCTTTAAATGGAAAACATCAGCAGTTTTTTCAATGAGCTTCTGCAGCCTTGCTTCGTTTTCCTTCGCTATGTGGTTTTTAGGTATGTCGTTTAATATACATTCTGTTCTGTTTTTGACGTTAGCATTGTATACTCGCTCAAAATTTTTGTGTTCTGAACTTCGATTATCCTTTTTATATGGCTTGACGTAGAATTCAGTGACAGTATTTATGTCTAAAATAGTTCTGTTGATGCATGGTTCTATATCAGAGTAATTTCCATAAGTTTCTATTGGTTGATTCACCTGATTTATTTCGACATAGTCCAGCAAATTTGCACCTGGAAGGAATTCTCGAATTATTATATCTTCTTCAGTGGTTTCTGTGCTTTCGTTATCTGATATTTCAATTTCTCCTTTTGTTAGACTTGTGCTTACCGTGTTGCGCGGAGCTTCTTCGGGCTTTGTGTACGATGGTTTTGGATTTCGGCCGGGGGATTCGATTAAATTTGCGATAGAGTTCGGAGCGTCATCGACTACCGTGTCGCGCGAAGCATTTTCGGACTCAACGCATGACGTTGCAGAATTGGGTAACAGCTGCACAGGAACCTTAGATTTAGGAATTATATTTTCTTGAATTTGAAGGTCTTCTTCGGAAGATGAGCAAATAGTACTGTCTGAGTAGCGTCTCTGAAAAACTCGATCGTATTCTATACCATATTCGAAAGTAATTAAGTCGTTGATTAGTTCGTCGGCTGACCTTGCATCATTTACATTGGCCTGCATAGAAACAAGAGAAGGTGCTTGATTCGTGACGTTCACTTCTTTTATATCTTCTGTATCCATAAAGAGAGGGCTATCTTTGTCTATAAAAATTTTCTCATTACGATGCTGATAATAATTCTGTGTTGGTTCTAGAGTTAGCGGTGTTATTTTTAGGTCGATATCAAAGATATTGGTATTGAATACTTCTATGTCAACGTAGCCTCCGTCGTTGATTGCCATGAGGTTTCCTGCCATTATGCCTTTTTCGTTAAACTTTATTTTCCTAATATAGTCATATTCTTCTTCTGGGTTATTCAACGGGAATTGTACAGTTGCGGTTGCTAGAGCAGGTATTCTCTTAACGTCTCTTAAATTTACGGAAGGCAAGGTTTTGTCCTCGAAAATGAGTCCCTTTCGATAGAAATCGAGGCTTGCACCGTGCTGCTCACAGAAGTTTGAACCTATAATTGCTTCTGTTTTCATCGGGCAATCATTGGCGACTATAATGCCCTCCGTTGGGGATCCGTATATGTCAATGACACATGTACCAATCGAAGGTATATCGGTTTCCGATATTCCTCTCAACAATGGTCGGTTTGAGTCGTTAACCATTACGTCTTCGTTAAAAATGCTTATTTTGGCTATATTGGGCTGTGCACCTGAATCAACCATAGCTTCAACGAAATTGTGTAGAAATTGTGGGGATTCCACGATGACGATTGGCGTTGTTTCTTCTAAGTTGACGGTGTAGATGTAAGTTTTGTTACAATCGTGTTCACTGGACGCGTTTTCTCGGTTGTCGCTCCAGGAGCGCCCTACGCTGGAGCGTTCGTCTTGTTTTTTTGTCGATTCTCTTTGACCCATTTTAATTTACGGTACTCTTCCTTTACATGACCTCTGTTTTTGCAATAGGCACATACTTTTATCTGGTAATTGTTATTAAAACTTTTGCTTCTGTCATTTGATTGGTTGTTAGTCTGGTTGTATCTCCCCTGATTAGATGTGGTTGCTCGTGGCCCATCCGGTTTAACAGCTGTTGCTTCATTCGTTTCTCGTCTGCTTTCATAAAGATTTTTATTTCTTTTGAAGATCTTATATCCATGCTTCAAGTTGTCCCTATCAATCTACTTATCTACCGCGATTGCATCGTCGAATAGTTCGTTCAGAGATGAGCTTGCTGGGTTTTTAAGCCTTTGCCTAAATTCCGGCGGTGAGCCATCTCGAAATCCTTCGATTACAGAAAGTTCGTTGCGAGTTAATTCATTGTTGATATCGAAACATTTTCGATCGATAACAGCTACTTTAAGGTCAACGATTCGTGTAATAAAATTAAGCAGTGACTCGTTCCTTCCCTTATAAATTTGGTCAAGTTTACCTCTTAGATTGTTTAGAGTTTCTGTGGGGGCAAAAACGGATTTTAGTCTATTAACGAATTCGTCCAGTGTCTTGAAGTTATTATGCTCAAATGCGATATATGCTTTGTCTTCGAGGTTATTTTTCACTAACTTTATTAACTCTCTCTCAAGGTGCTGAGGAACTATTTGAGTTGCGCGTTTGCATGCTCTGACAAAAGGTATTAAGTTTGTTCCGTCAAATTTTGGTATGCTGTTTAAGGTCTCCTTTATGTAAATGCTTGGTGGCACAGTCCATGAGTTCTGTGGTTCTGCTAGATTATTATTAGGTCTTGATGCTGGGTCTGGTGGTAATGTTTGCTGTGCTTGCGGTGCGGGGGACGTTGAGCGAGTTGCACGCATTCGATCTATGTCACGGCGCATTTTTACTAATTGAGTTATTACATCCTCTATCGACTCCTCAGTTTCGTCTATTGACTTTAATCTCGAATTCGTTTTATTTTGAGATCCCAAATCTATTTTATTAATTTGTGCTAAGGGAAAATTTGATAAACTAGAGGCAGTGTCCGATATGGTAATTTCAAGATTTTTGCGGCGTTTTCTTTCTTTTTCGAGTTCCTTTTCAAGCATTTGAACGCGTTCCTTTTCTACATTTAACGAGTCCATCGCGTCCTGCTTTAACCGTTCTGCCTCACTTAGGACTTTCTTCTCACGATTCTCAAGCGCTTGTTCTAAATCCTTAATTCTTTGTTCGCGTTCTTTTAAGTTGTTAGCGTATAGTCTCAACTCCTCTTCGGTGAGCGGCAAATCTTTGTCGTCAATTCCTCCGGTAGCCATTTTATAAGATATTTAAAATCTAGGCTATTTAAAAATAGGCTATTGCTTGTGCAATTATTATTATAAATTGCTATTTATATATAAAGATTGATTTCTTAGGTTAATTTTGAGAAAAGGGAGAAGAAAAAAAAATTTTAAATGGAATACTCCTTACTTATAGAAGAAAAGGAAACGCGATATAAGAAAATTTTTTAATCGATAGTAATTAGATTATTTTTCGACTGCATATGTTGACCGGCTTGGTCAACTTACAAGGGCGATAGTGGAGCTGGTGCGGGTTGTACTTCTTCGAGACTCAAATCGATTACAACGCGCTGTTGTTGCGGTTGTCGTATCCGGGGAGGGAGTTATTAAATATTTAGCTGGTGTGTCGATTACGTATGGGTGACGACTAAACCCCTTTTTGGGCCGATTTTCTTTCTCGGTAGTAAAAATTGTGGCTCTAGATCAATGTCGTTTTCTTTGACCAACCCTATAAAACGCGCTCTGGCCTCTCCTTGTAGACTTAGCTTATCTGCTGTTTGCCTTATCTTAGGCCAAAGCCTCTTCTTTTATTATCTCTTATTTACTGTAGAAATAAGTAGGAAAGCAGAAAAAAAAAGCAAAACCAAAAAGAAAAAAAATGATTATTTGAAGAGAGGAAAAAAAGAAAAAAGGAGAGAAGGAGGAAAAAAAAAATATTTATTAGAGAAAAGTTGCTCCAACACCTAATTGTCTCTTTTCTCTTTTTAAGTCTTTTGTCGCTGTTAAGCGATGAAGCTGAGCCAAAATTGAAAATAAACTTCCAGATATTGGGTCGACTTGTTTCTTCGCTTTTTTATTTTCTTCAGGTTGAGCCCTTCGTGCTGTTAAGCACAAACGGCGAATCTCAAGTCTTATGCCGTGAAGCTCAAGACCTACAAGACCCTCAAGAAATAAAACGTTATGATTAAAAAAAAATTTTCTTTACTCTCCACCAGAAATTTTTAAATGCTGTTGAGCATGAAAAAATAATTTACGAGTTTTACGCCGTGAGGCTCAAAAACTGTAAACCCTGTCAGAGAAAGGAAAAAAAAAGAAAGAAGAAGAGAAACAAAAAACAAAAAAAAAATGAAAAAAGAAAAAAAAGAAAAAAAAACAACAAAAAAAACATTCATTTTTAACTAAGTTAGTGCAGAATTACATTTGCAAAGAAAGAAAAATGGTTCACTTCATATTAACATAAGAAAAAGTAGCAAAGGGAAAATTAAAAGTAAATGTATAAGCGTTAGTTTAATCTTACGCCTTGCGTTAGATAAGCTGATTGACTAAGTATTTATTTTAGCTAATTGTAACGTAAAGATTGTTACTTCAGAAAAATGTTAGTTATAGAAACAGAAAGAAGTAAAGTATTTACTTTTACTTAATGTTAGATTTATTGATTTATTTGTTAATTTATGTATAAATAAATAAGAATTCAAATAAATGTTCTATGCTCATCTAAAGCAAGTATTTTGTCTAGTTATCTAGCGTTTCCCTGCGATAGAGAACGTTTTGAACAATTTATTTAGTATTCTTTCTTTTTCTGTTTTTATTCTTCTTCAAATTATTGATTTATAAATAAATTAATATCTCAAACACTGATCTGCGCTCATCTAAGACAAGTATTTTGTCTTGCGTTCCCCTGTGATAGAGAACGCTTCGAATATTTGGTTTTCGAGTAATTAATTTATAAACAAATTAAGAATTGAAAATATTAGTTCTACGTTCATCTAAAGCAAGTATTTTGTCTAGTTACCTAGCGTTTCCCTGCAATAGAAAACGTTTTGAACAATGTATTTCAAATAAGAAAGGCGTTATTAGATTTTATTTTTGATTTATCAACTTATAAATAAGTTAACAGATCGAAAAATCTTTACTTTATGCTCATCTAATACAAGTATTTTGTCTAATATTATTTAGTGTTTCCCTGTGATAGAGAGCATTTCGAGTGTAATTAATTAGTAAAAAAAAAAACAGGTAGTTAGTAATAAAAAAAAATTTGTTAGTGTTTATTAGTTATTTGACAAGAAATATACCAATGTCGCTGTCAGCATTTGTTATGTCCGGTCACCTTAAATAGGTTTACTCGGACATGTGTTTGTTTGGGATATTTCTTGTTGGTATTGTTAATTATTTTTTATTTTCAGAAGACTGCGGGATAGAGGAGCTTAATCACTTACCTTATCTTAACTGCTGGCTGCGTGGTCGAAAGCAAGGAGTCTGCTATGAAAATAACTTATATTTGAAGAGCGTAGTGCTCCTCTCTGGTTGCCCGCTTGCTAACTGGGTTAGGTCTGGATCAATGATATTTATGTTCACAGAATTTAAAATTTTGTTTTTTTTTGTATTTATTTTGTAATAATGATATTTATTTAAATTTATTATAAATATTGTACAAAAAATCTTAACAAGTGAGCTGCGCGAGTTTACAGTGATAGATTGAAGAAACCTCGGTAGCACTTTATTTATTATTGGTTCGATTGAAAAAAGAAAATAAGTTTTTTATTTTTTATTGTTAACGCACCCTTTTTTTTGTAAGTTGTATATAATTATGATTTATGTTAAAACGACTTGTTAAATTGAGCGCGCAATTGAGTTAAGTTATTTCCCTTGTAATATAATTTTTGAGGAAATAAAACGCGAGTTACAAGTGTTTTAATGATATAATTCTATACTTGGTCTATGTGCAAGAGAAAAGAAGGTGCTACCCTTGTGAGGTCTAGCTGCGGACTGACTAATAATAAATCTTTTTTGTTGCAAGGTAGATGCGAATTTTGGAGAAGAAAAGAGAAAAAAAATATAACTTGCTTAAACTTTAAAAGAGTCCCATTGGCCAATTCGGTCGTGAGAAGCTCTCCAAAGTCTCAGATTTTTTGACAGAGGATATCTTCTTATCGCGCCTAAAAATGCTGAATAGCATTTGCGCCTCGCTAACTGACTTGGTTTTACGAATATAAAGAGACTTAGAATTATTCCTTAATACTAACTATCCAATATAAAATTTATTTTATTTTATTTTTATAAATACATGTTTAAAAAAATATATGTTATCGGGAGAATGAACTGCAAATATTGCATGTTTATATGCATGCATAATGTATATGCGTATATATAATTATATATATGTATGCACATATAACAAAAGGTTAAAAAAAAATTAAAATGAAAAATGATTTTTCATATATCTGTGATTATGTGGATGTAACAGCAACTATTCAGAAAATTAAATGACGCTGTACGTGGTAGTGGTAATGGATCAGATCTTGAAAGGATACCTAGTTCTAATAAAAAATTAATACGTCAATGTGTTTCCCGAAATTTTTCTAACTTATGTTTTTTTTTAATAAAATATTAGTAAATTAATATTTTTTAATTAATATTATTCAAATGTAAAACTTAATGATATTTACATTTCTTATTTTATGCTAGAACACGCAGTTGATTTAAGAGAATGCCGTGTAGCTCTGCCCTTGTCTAATCTCAATTTTTTTTATTATTAATAAATTAAATATTTTTATACAAAAATAAGGGCATAGCTCAATAGATTTCAGGACGAGCAAACGATCCTATTCTATGAAAACTTAACACTTTTTCATAGAATAGAATCGTTTGCTCGTCCTGAAATCTATTGGACTATGCCCTTACTTTTGTATAACAGTATTTAATTTAATAATAATAAAAAAAATTGAGATTAGACAAGGACAGAGCTACACGGCCTTCTCTTAAAACGTTATTATTTTGCAAAATTAATATTATAAAAAAAAATCGAATATTCATATCTAATAAAATCTATACATTTATTTCTAACATAATGTGTCTTTATTTTAAGTAACAAAAGAGGATATCAAAAAATAAAAAAAAATAATAGAATTCACGAAATTAATTAGCATTGACGAAATAAGCGTAAAATTTTTATTTGTTTTTTTTTATTAACGTATTTCTTTCAATATTACAATATTATATTCTTACAGACTATTATAAATAATCAACCGAAAGATTATGTGAAGAATGAAATGGTAATTAATACTTGTTTTTAATTTAATATATATTACTATTAATAGTAAATAATTCTAAATTATTTTAGATTCCGTTTTTTGAAGGATCTGAAGTCAAAATTCAGGAATGGAAGTCCGATATATTTAAATAGACCTATAAAAGAAAACCCAAAGAAATGGTAAGAAAACTTATGCTTACCATAGTTGGAAAGGAAAAATAAAAAATTTCATCTCCGACTAGTGTGACGATTTAAAAATTGCGCTAGACATAGTACTTGCGCTCAGCTGCTACGAGGCGCTACTCCCGCAATAGGAATAGCGAGCTCCGTAGCATATATAAAGCGAGCCACCGAGCCACAGAAACTTTTCTCCCCTTCCTCTGTGTAAGAGTGGGATTGCTCGACACAGTGGAAGAGATCCTTACTTATACTCCTGTCTCAAGCTACGTAAAGAAGGGATTGCCCGATGTAGTCTCCGATCTTTTCATCAGTGTAAGGGTGGGATTGCGCGACACTGACTCCTAGTTTGCACCTCCACCATCTCTGGTCGGGGTAGACTCCTCCATTAGTTTCTGACCAAAATCTCTCTCCTCTTCTCCACTCATGGCTTAGGGGGTTACCTCCGTGATATTTCCTGTATTACCTTACCTGGCTCCGATACCGTCCACGCTTGAACTTCATGTTAACTACCGTCGACAAAGTAGTTCGCGAGCTTACCCGACATATTAATATTCTTGCGTAATTAACCGTTGTATCTTTTTCTGTTTTATTTTGTTACAACCTTAGAGCATAACTACTAGAGGCAGCTCTGAATTTGCCGTGCGCGTGGTTAGATTAAGAAAAAGAAGAGTATACTAAGGTTGATAGCTATCTTTTTTCTCCGACATATGATTAAGGAGTAAGGAACAAAACAGACCAATTACGTGCTGGAGAAAAAGAGATATCTATCAACCTCAATATACCTTTCTCTTTCTCAACTCAACCACGTGTATAGCGCATACAGAGCTGCCTCTAGTAGTATATACTTTAAGGTTACAGCCGAAAAATACGAACTTGCGCCACCTAGCAGCCAAGAAGACAACTAAAATTTTTCTTTCTTGATTCCGGCACACGGAACATTACTCTAAACAAAATAAATATAATTTAATTTTTGTTCTTTATTATTTTTTCGTCTGCGCTGTAATTATTTTCTAGATTATTATTATTTTTATTAATAAATGCAAAAAAAATAGTTTAAGTTGAAACAAGAATTGTCGTATTTAAACTTTATCACCAGTCCGCAGTACCCATCTTGCTTCCACCCATTAACATTGTCACTTAGTACGTAGGAATAGGTTAGCTTTGTATAACTTTTTTTTTTTTATTGAAAGCATTAAATCAATTATGATTTATTTGCCAAACAGTAGTTTACATAGTGTTACATAGTAAGAGAGTACAGAGCTTATATTTTTTAACTACATTTTTTGAGAAACGGTAGTACAGAGGATAAATCAGTTACATTTGGTGCGTGTAGTAATACATTTATGTCAATAGGTAATTGTAAGTTTTGATTAGTGAGATCTTGTAATAATTTTTTGCGATGAGTGTCATAAAGACTGCACTGCCAAATGACGTGATCAAGATTTTGGTCATATTTGAGGCAAGGACATCTTGGATTATTGATTATGGATACTCGAGCTAGAGATGCAGCTAGGTTGTAGTGATCGGCACGACAGCGGTTGATTATGACTATAAGTTCACGGAGAAGATTTTTATTATAGAATTATTTAAAGAACCCTTTGCCTTTTGTTTGTGCTGAATTAATAATGTTTAGTTTTGTGTCTGTTAACATTTTTTCTTTATAGAGTGCGTGTAGGTCTTTGCAAATGATAGGAGTAGTTGCGCCTTCAGAGATGAGGCAAGCTTCTTTGGCTGTTTAATCTGCAATTTCATTCTCTGTGATTCCCGTGTGTAACGATAGCCAATAGAAGTTAATGAAACCAGTTTCTTTTTTCTCCATGAATTCAATGTATTTCTTTTTCATTTCATATATGGGAGAATTTGTTTTGATGTTAAGTGATATATTTACTAAGCTTTTTAGTACGCCTAAAGAATCAGAGAAAATACAGTTATGTGTATTGAGGTTGTTTAATGCAATGTCCATTGCGTCAGTTATGGCTGTACATTCAGCGGTCAATACGGAGCTATGCTCATTTAAGCTTTGGGTTTTTATTATATTTAGGTTTAAACATATGCAGGAAGTACCTACTGAGAGAGAGTTAGGTCTTTGACTTTCGTCCGTGGATATTAAGTTAGAGTCTTCTGTGTTGTATTGCTGTTTAAATTCGGAATTAGGAATCGTATGATTTTTAATTAATGTGCCCAAGTCAGAATTCATCGGAATAGAAGTTGTGACTGTTCTGTAGGTGTATTGGAATAGACTGTATTTTTTTGTTTTGAAGAGGAGAGGCCAGTGTTGAAATACATTGTTGATGCAGGTTGCAAATAGTCTTTTTCGCTTTCTTTTTTTTCTTTTCATTTTTATGATGTATGTTTATAAGTTTGTTGACTGGAAGAGATACGTTGGAAAGAACTTTTGTTAAGTAAGTTTGGCATAGGAATTTGCTTCTGTCGCATATGCAAGGGAGCTTGGATTCCGCTAGCAGTATGTTTGTAGGCGTAGTTTTGCGATAGCCAAGGGCTGATTAAATAGCGGAATATTGGATTCACTCGAGGTTGTTGATAAGACTAGCACGTGTTGGAAAGTAGACATAGCTTGCATATTCTATTATGGAGCATATGTGGCTCTTATAGAAGGACAATAGCGTGGAGGGATCAACCCCCTACCGAATTCCTTGTAGGTATTTGAGAGTATTTGAAGATCTTTGGCATCTCTTATATAGCTCGTTGATTTGTGGGAGAAACGAAAGCTTGTGGTCGAATATTATGCCTAGAAAGCGAGTAGTTTCTGATGAGTAAATGGTGCAGTTGTTGACTTTGATCGAAGTGTCTCCAGGTGCGATGTTTTGGTTGTTGAAATTGATAAACACTGTCTTGTTAACTGCCAGAGATAGTCCGAGGTGTAATGAATTGTTTTCAATGGTGGTGATAGCTTTCTAAAGGGAATTTTTGTTTATTGAATAAAGGGCAATGTTGTCAGCAAACTGTGATATAGTGACTGTTTTTGATATGTTTTTAATGATTTCAGCGACGTATATGATTCAGAGTAGTGGACTAAGTACGCCTCCTGAGAGAACCCCTTTATATGATAATCTGTAATGGTTGAATTTGTTTGTATGAATGATTCTTTCATATGTGATAAATTTAATGAACTGTAGTAGCTTGTAAGGGCATCCTATTCCGGCTAGTTTTTTTAGTAAGATGTTGTTGTCTACATTATCAGAAGCACCACATACGTCGAGAAAAGCAGCAAACAAAGGTTTTTATTTTCGAAAAGCCTGCTGTGCTTTCATGGTAAGATGGAGTGAATTATCAGAGCAAGATTGGCCGGCGTGAAATACGCTCTGACTATCTGGTAGAACGGAATTTTGCTCTATCCAGAACTAAAATTTAGTTATGACGATGGTTTCAAAAAGCTTACAGAGTGAGGAGGTTAAGGCTATTTAACGGAGACTTTTGCCGTCTGGCTTATTAATTAGATGTCAAAATGAGTGCTACCAGCAGTTTAAAAGTCTCCTGCTTGGTACATGTCATTAAATATGTCGACGAGAATGAGTTCATATTTGAGTGGAAGGTTCTTTATTATCATATAATATATGCCATCGAGCCTTGGTGAGGAGTTGCGTTTGCGGCTATCGAGGGCCATGTTGAATTGAGGACAGATTACGTTAATTTCTTTTTCTTAACTTGTTGTTTGTAGATTTTCTGTGTTGTGCTGGGGATGAATCTTTATCCATTCATTTTTAAAGATTTTGTAGGTGTTCCATATGTGTTGATTATTAGTTTGTAAGTTGATTGATTCGACAAAGGTTTTGAAGCTGAGTCGTTTTTTTGTTTGGAAGGTATCCCGGGTCTGGGCTACCGATTTTTTATATTCTGTATAGTCTTGATCAAGATTAGATTTGCGCCAATTTTTGAAGGCAGTGTTTCTTGCATTTCTCATTTCTTGACATTCATTGACCCACCAGGCAACAGGGTTCGTATGTATTTTAGGATCAATTACTTTTTTTTTGAGGTATGCTGCTTTTAATTGCATCAGATACAATATTTACAAAAAAATCGTATTTTTTGAAGGGGAGAGCAGTTCATATTCGTTTGAGAATAATTGGAAATATGTCGAATCTAATTGTACGAAGACATTATTCCAGTCAGCTCTTTTGGATCTGAGCTTATACGATTTTTGCACATAAATAGATATTTCAGTGTCTAATGTTACATTTATTGCGCAGTGATCCGATCTCCAGGTCTCGTTTACTACGCGAGTTTTAATTTTATCGGCAATATTGTTTGTAGGAAGAATAAGTTCAATGTTGGATTCTAAATTTTCATCAAAATGAGTATATGTATCGTAGTTGTGAATGAAAAGATCGTATTTTTCAATGTTTTCAAGTAGATTTTCGCCGTTTTTATCCGTTTTTTTGCAATTCTATGCCGCATGGTGTGCGTTATGATCTCCGACAAGGATATTATGATCTTAAGACCGAACATTTTATAGGATTATATTCTTCACTTTGAATTTCTTTTTTGCGCTTCATAAAACTTCTGACGTTCCAATATAAAATTTTCAATTGTGTTTTAATTGCATTGTTCATTATGTTAGTGTATGTTTTAATTTGAAGAGATAGAGGAACAGTCTGACTCTTGATCTGTACATCCATAATTTAATAGCTTTTTTTTAATCTAGTAAATCTTGCTTTTAGCGATTTTTCGTTGAATTTGTCGTACAATTCATCCATTATGTTTATTAGTTTGTTGATGTCAGGTATGATTGACATCGCTATCTTATTAACATCGTTTTGACTCCATGATTCTTCTAGAAATTCTTTAAATTTTTCATATGTTAGGTCATTTTTTTCGGTTGCAGTGTCTATTGCATCTTTTATCATGAGTAAGCTGCTTTGTAGTTCGTTTTTTTTTTCGATGATTATATTTTCGTTTTGCATGGTTTGGTTTAGTTTTCTTCTTTTGCTTTCAGGTTTCTTGAAGTTATCGTTAGACTTAGTAGGATCAGCTGTAGCGTTGTTAGTCATTTCTGCTGGGTTGATGTCTATGTGAGAGGATGCTTCATGCTGCGAGTTTTCTTGATATTCGCCTGATGTGGTAGAGGAAGGAGGAGGCCTTTTAGCGCTGTTGTGAATATTTTCTTGACTGGCGTCTTGCTTATTGGAAGGCTGAGAAAGCGGTATATTTTCTTTGGAATGCAGGCAGAGCTTAGCTATATGCCCACTTTGTTTAAAAATAAAGCAACTCATGGAATCGGTGCTCATATATACCCAATAATTCACACCATCGTAGTTTATTTGTAGAGACTCCAAAATATTTTTCTCCTCTTCTTGCTTTATGTAAATTCGACGCCTATATGAAATAATATGAGCACGACTGGATTTAAGAAGGCCTGCCCTAATGTAACTAATTTGCGAGACTGGAGTGATGCCTATTTTTTTAAGTGCTTCTAAGAAAACATTATTCGGAATTACAGGACTGATATTAGAGATCACAACTCTTTTATTGCTTTTAATATATGTTCTTATGGGAAGTAGAGTACCATTCTCACACGCTTTTTTATTTGCTAGTCCTTCAGCCAATGATTTTTGTGATAGAAAAACTATTATTCTAGAGCCAGAGAATTCAGATATACACACAATATCACTGATGTTAACTAACTGTTCTAAACCATAGAGGTAATTGTCGTTTGTTCAGTCTGCAATTGGTTCGATGATAACAGCTTGATCATTCTGTAGGTGAGCCACGCTTGCGTAAGATTTGGGTGCAGTTGATTGAGAAAAACTTTGTTTTACTTGATCATAACCCCTGGTATCAGAAGCCATTTTTTGAGAATATTATAGAGAGCAAAGACAGCTAAAAGCTGCAAATGCCTCTGGCTTTCCTTTATGAAACTTCAAGGCACACTGAATTCTTGAAAAAACACGTATTTAAACACAGTTAACACGCGCTTATACCGATACTAGGCATTTCTCACGAGAACACGTCTGCTCGCCTTGACGGTTCAAACCGAACTCCTTTGTATAACTTATTTATTTAAATTTAATTCTTTCACTTAATACAGTTTTGATTATTCATATTTAATTTTCTTTAGTAAATATTAAATTACAATTAATTTCTTTTAATTGATTTCTCTATTATAATTTTTCTTACTATTGTTATTATAATAATTTCTTGATTCAATAAAGTAAGGTTAGCTTTAGTTTAGTATGTAAGTCAATTTGAACTTTGGCCTCCGAGAATCAACGATCTTCAGCGCCCTCTAAAAGTTTACTGCCAACGACATCAAGGTCTAACCGAGGCAAAATGGCCAAACGTTACACTAGAAAAAATGAGTGGCTGCCCATTGACGACAATATCTACGAGAATGTTGAAAGTAAATTTATTTTGTTTTTTAAATTTTATATCATTTTAAAAATTTTACATTTAATATATTTCATTCAATTTATTAATAAGTTTTATTTATTTAGTGTTTGTAAATGCAAATATTAAAAAGAATTTCAGAATAAGTCATGAAGAATATAGATCATGTTAATGGCTATGTGCCACACTTAGAAACCTGAAAGGAAATAGAATGTCTAATGAAAAATTAAATATGAAAGAAAAGAAAAATAGTTTATTGAAAGTAGCAAAGAAATGCGTACAGAAAAATGAGTTAGAAAAACAAGAAAAATACATAAAATAATCAAGAAAAAAAACAAAGAAGAATTAGATTCACAAGAAAAACTAAGTGAAGAAAAGAGAAAACTTGAAACTTTGGACAATCGAAAGGAAACATGACAAAAAATGAAGAAAATGGAAGCGAAGAGTTAGAAAAACAGAAAGGGCAAGAGAAAGAACAGGAAAAGGTATTAGAAAAACAAAAGAAAAGATATTAGAAAATAAAAAAGAATACAAAAAGAAAGAAAAAGAACAAGAAACAATATTAAAACAGCAAATGGAAAAGCTAGAGATTGAACAGAAAAGCGCATTAGGAAAGGAAGAATACATGGAAAAGAAATCTAAAGAAAAAAAAACATTAGAGGAGCGAAATGAAAAATACACAAAAGAACAAGAAAAAGAAGAAAATATATTTAAAAAGCTAAGGGAAAAACGAGAAAAAAATCAAAAGAATTAAGACGAACTTTAAAAAAATTCAGCTCGTATTGAAAATAAGAAAAATATAATTGAAAAATTAACGCGAAAAAAAATACAATAGCAAAATAGAACAGCAAATGAAAGAGCCAGAGAATGAAAAAAAAGACATTAGAAAAGAAAAAACTAATAAAATCGCAAAATAAAGAAAAAGAAAAAAATCAGAAGAATAAAAACGAACTTGAAAAAAAATCAGCTAATATTGAAAATAGTAAGAAAAAAAAATTAAAAAACTAACGCAAGAAAAATACTTAAATAACAAAATTACGCTATGAAATCAAGAAAAATAAGAGAACGAAAATGAATTAACATTAAATTAAAAAAAAAAAATTAGAATTAAACTATGCTGAAAAAATTAAAAAACTTAAAGCACCCCTTAATTAAAAGAAAAAAATAAAAAGGAAAAAGTTAGTCAAAAACGCAAGCCAATCAAAGAACAAAAAAGTATTTTGATAAAAAAATAAAAAAATAAATAAATTTATATATTTAGATTCTTATTTATATATTGTTAGTTGTAATTGTAATGTCATTTTTGTAAAAAAATAGTTTAATAAAGTTGATAACCTCAATTAACTGTGTTAAGTATCAAGATAAAGTTTTATAATTTATAATTAAGAATTATTATATTTTATATTAAAAGTGGGATTTTGTATGAAAACACTATATACAGTGAAAAACTTTTCGTACGGAAACACTATGATGAAAAGCAAAAAGTGTTTTGGCACGAACGTATTAATGCTCTAGTTTACGAATGTTCGAAGTTATTCAGCACGAAGATTGTAGTGCATGAGCTGTAGAAAACGGTACAAGTAAAACCCTCTGATGCTCGAAGTTAAGGGCTATGAATTTCGTAGAATATATGATTGATACTAATATCATATGTGTATACTTTGAATTTCGTAGCTCAGCACTATGAGCTTCGTAGTAAAACAACACGAACATTCAAAACTCGAAAAGAGAGTCGAGTGCGGCTCTCCCACTCCTTCACACAAAAAGCAAATGAGGGGAAAAGATAAAACTCACGCTTTATGAGAAAAACTGCCTCGATTGAAATGGCGTTCTTTAATAACATATTTATTATTTATATATAGATATAAAATTAAAAATATATTCTAATATTTTACGCAATCTAAGTGTAAATAAAATTTAAATTAGCATTTTGAAAACCCAATATTTTAAAGAAATTATTTAATCTATTTGTTAAAATTATTCTAATTATTGTGTCAGGCAAATTTTCCTAATAATAAAATGTTAAGAAATATTTTTATTGTTAATCTATAGTTCTATTATATTTTTAGCATAATAAATATAACTTAATTTTTTGTAAATATTTATTTCATTCGAATGAAATTCAAATTATATTTACATTAAAACTTCTTAACAATGCTATTGGTTTTAGTTTTTATGTAATGATAATTTGATGTAAAGATATATTTGTTATATATAAAAAATTGTTTAATAACAGTGACATTAAAAGTCAAAAGTTCTTGAGAATCACTCAAATAAGCGATACTGAAAAAATAATTTTATAAAACTAAAATAATTTCTATTATATTTACTATCAATGTAGTTATAAAATATTTGCTTACATGTATATATACTATTATCTTCAATAGAATCATAACAAATATATCTTTACATCAAATTATTATTATATAAAAACTAAAACCAATAGCATTGTTAAGAAGTTTTAATGTAAATATAATTTAAATTTCATTCAAACGAAATAAATATTTACAAAAAATTAAGTTACATTTATTATGCTAAAAATATAATAGAACTATGGATAAAATATTAAAATATATTTTTAATTTTATATCTATGTATAAATAATATATATGTTATTAAAGGACGCCATTTCAATCGAGGCAGTTTTTCTCATAAAGCGTGAGTTTTATCTTTTCCCCTCATTTGCTTTTTGTGTGAAGGAGTGGGAGAGCCGCACTCGACTCTCTTTTCGAGTTTTGAATGTTCGTGTTGTTTTACTACGAAGCTCATAGTGCTGAGCTACGAAATTCAAAGTATACACATATGATATTAGTATCAATCATATATTCTACGAAATTCATAGCCCTTAACTTCGAGCGTCAGAGGGTTTTACTTGTACCGTTTTCTACAGCTCATGCACTACGATCTTCGTGCTGAATAACTACGAACATTCGTAAACTAGAGCATTAATACGTTCGTGCCAAAAGACTTTTTGCTTTTCATCATAATGTTTTCATACGAAAAGTTTTTCAGTGTATACATCGAAAATTCAATTTAAAATTTAAATTAAATTTCATATAAATTGTATTTACGTTCAATTTCTATCAGGGAATAAAATAAGGCTTCACAATTCAATATTATGAAAAATAAAAAATAAAATAATACTTAAGTTTGGCATGAGTTTTAAAAAAGCATTACCAAAAATCTACTAAATTTTACTTTTCTCCCTTCTTAATTTTCTAAAATTGATTGTAAGTTTGGGAAAAGTTCTGCTAAATATTCGTAAAACTATACTGTAATTAGTTTTAAATTTATTCACGTTCATTACAAGTTTAAAAATAATTTTGCTCAATATTGAGGAAAGTTTCTTGTTATAAATTTGTAATTTTTTTAAGTGTATCATTAGTTTAGAAAAAGTATTATTATACATTTGTGATACTATAGAGTTCTCTGCTCTTAATTATCTCACGTTTATTAAAAGTACCAAAAACGTTTTGCCAAACATTAAAAAAATTTTCCTGTTTTCAATTTATAAGTTTTTCAAGATTATCATTACTTTTGGAAAAGTTATATTAAAGATCTGCGAAGCTTTACTATACTTTGATCCTAATTATTTTACGATCATTACTAGTTACGAATAAGTTTTGCCAAAAGTGTACGAAATTTCACAAATTTCTCTTCTTAATTTTTTTAGGTTTGGCAGTCTTATTACAAAAGTTCAGCCAAAACTTTAACCAAAAAAAACTGATACTAAATTTATTTCACATATAATTTTTTTACGCGGGAATTCTCTGTACTAAAATTCTTTTATTACTTTTACCACTTATTCTGTTAATTTTTTCAGTTATCCATACTTTTCTATAAATGACCAAATAATTCATAAGAAAAATACGGTATTGTTTTGTGTTTACAATTGACATATTCTCCTAATAAACAAGAAACGTCGCTGCTATCACAAATAATTACTAGAATTTCAGTAACGGTTTTGATTTTGATAATTTTATTATGATATAAATTTGTTGTGAATAATCTAATATTTTCGTGAATTATACATGAACAGGTTTCTTTTGATGCTACTTAAAGTGCAATAACAAAAAATGGCCGTAATTTGCAAAACGTGGAGAATGATTTTCTAAAGATTGATTCATTGATAAATTTTTTGTGAAGATTTGTTAGTGTATTTAACAAATATTTTTTTTTTGCATTTTTACCTTATTTTTAGTTATTGTACTTCGGTTGAAATGAAAGCAGAGAAAGCAAGCTTTAATTTGCTGGTTTTCAAATTGAAAAATAATAATTAGAACTAAAGTTATGCTTGTTTCAAGTTGAGCAGTAAGAGAGTACCAAAAATAATCTAAATTTTGGAGGATGGTGATTTTTAGTACTCTTTTGATGCTTAACTTTAAACAAGCATAACTTTAATTCTAATTATTATTTTTTAATTCGGAAACTAGCAAATTAAAGCTTGGTTTCTCTGCTTTCATTTTAGTTATTGTGGATTTATTAAAGACATTTCTAGATAGAACTATTTACATAACTTCAGTTTTTCAGAGCTTTAGACCGTACCGCTGTGGCTTTACTCATATTTTGGTACCTAAATACTTATTCCGAAGTTTCATCAAGATCTGTGACTCACAACTCAGACACTCTCCTGGTAAGATTCGATTCTTTTTTTTTTATTTTTTCACGTTTCTCTGTTTTTTACACTCTTTGCTTTTCTCTGTATTTTTCTAAGTCTTAAAAATTAAAAATTTACGGTTTTGAAGCTATGCTCCTAATGCGAAGTTACGATGGGGGTACAAACTGAATAAAAATCAACAGGTCGCAAATGTCATCCATATTCCAAGTGTTAGCTATGAATTGAGTACGCATTTTGAGGTCCAGAAGAAAATCGTTCAAGCTGCTAAAAGAAAACAATCTTAAAACATTAGAAAACGAATGCGCCAAAAAAAATATAACTTGAATCACAAGAAAGCGAAGGTGGTTATGTTCCGTTTGCGACGAACCTTTTTCTCAAATTACCCATGGAAAATCTTCGATCCAATGCATAGTATGTAAAAACCATGCACATGAAACTTGCGTAAAAGAAAAAAAATATTGCCATGAGTGTATTGATTAGTTTGTAAAGATTATTTGTGAATTTATTATTATTTGTTATTATCATTTATATGTTATTATTGTTTATTCGTTGTAGTTGTTTCTTTTATAACTGTTTATTTATTATTGTTTTTTTTACAATGATTTATGTATCATTATGGTTGTTTATTTATTGTTACTATTCTTTAAAAAAATTGACTGTTGTATTGATTTTCAAACGAAATATTTATTAAAATGTTTTTAAAATAATAGTTAACAATATTAAGAGCTCATAATTTTTGAGAAACAAAATTTTTATTTCTATTAAAAAGTAACATATTTTATTTGTAATTATTCAAAAATAATTTACTTTGTTCATTTAATTATTATTTTTTCACTTTCTGAAATTAAGGGAAATTGTAAATACTCAAAATATGGAAAAAGAATCCAGTATTTCGAACCACAGGCTTGTGGACAGGGTACATTTATTAGAGAAACAGATAATATGACGAAAGGTTTTCGCAAAGCACAATAATATGTACAAAATAATTTTTTTTTGTTTCAGCTTTAATTCGATGAAATACTATAATTTTAGTGATAAAAAAAATTGCATTGGATACAGGAATGATAGAAACATTCTCAGAAAAGGCCAGTTACTGTGAAATCCCTTTATTGACAAGCGCGCTATATCTTTCTAGTAGATAAGCTATGGGGGGTTCAGGCCCAAGTGGGCTAGAACCCCCATAGCTTTCTGGGCCACCTGCCCGCCCAATAACCCAAGCGATATTTGCGAGCGCCTATTTTATGTCCGTCTGGGCCAAGCGATATCCGCGAGCACTATGCCCTATCCACTATTAGAATTTTAAATATTTTTATACTATAATTTTTATATTATAATTTTTATATTATAATCTTTATATTATACTTTTTATATTATAATTTTTTATCCTTAATATTCGATGATAGAGTTTTGGATGATGGCTTCATACTCGAATATTTTTCATCTACATATTCCTTCCAGTTTACATTTTTCTTTCGTCTGTTACGAAGAAGCAGGGTGTACTCTGAACAATTTTGATCAGAGGAGTTTTGATCTAAGGAATTTGAGGAGTTACCCCCTCCCATGCTTGTTGAAGCTTGTCCCATTTTGAAATGAATGTGAAATTGAAAAGCATCTGCTATTTATAGCTACTCACACTCCATTTTCTCGGAAATAATCTACGTGAGAAATTTTTTTATGAGTCTTACGTTGTGAAGCGCACAACTAGCTCTTTAGGTTCCATTATGGTCTAGCGGTGGAAAGCCCATTTCTGCTACATCGTGGACTTTGAACTTAAATCGTCCTAACCACGCTTTCTTGATAGAGCTCATAACTAAGGCTCTACTAGCATCGTGTAATGCCTCTCTGAGTAATTTTCCTACGTCTGTGTGGGGAATAATTCCTGAATCCTAAGATAGACCATGGTAATGTTCTTTTAGCCATATGTTTTCTCTCTTGTACTTATCTGAGAGTCCGAAGCCAAGGGTAAGGCTTTTCGAATAAAAGTACAACGGGGTCGGAATTATCTTTGAGAGGAACCATATCTAATTCTTTGAGAATGTAGTCGTTGCCTGGCTGCTTAAAGCCTTGTCTATCTACCAAGTACTCCAACATGAATGAGAAACTCGTACTGACAAGTCAGCTTTTTATAATGATTTCCCCACCACTCACACAAGCTTTCGTACGTTACCGCTGGTGGCGTTGTACTCAACTACGCGATCGTGCAAAATTAAGCAGTAAGCAGATGTTCCTGCTGGAAAATTTTCTCTAGATTCAAACTCCAGCCAAACCTCTACAGGGGTGGTCTTTAACGATTCGTTTTGTTCAGAACAATTGATGACGATTAAAGGTAGGTACTGTATGTAATGTTACTTTTTCAGCATAGGTTCGATATCTTTGTAGTAGTAAGCACTTTGAAAGTTGGCGTACATATCATATAGCATGGCGTATTGATTATGAGCAATATCTACATTTAAATTTCCATATGGATAGTATTGGGAATTGAGGTACAGCTTCACATTACTGATATTGCAATGATCGAAGCGACTCGCGTTGATGGTTCTCTGATTCTTTCGATTCGTTTGAAATCCCAGTATGACGAATCAAGGCTTTTCCAGTTGATTGGAAGTTTTGACGGTCCAAACATGCATCAATGTTGTAGGAAGTAGCAGATACTCGTACAACTCCCAACTACGAAAACTCATATCGATCGGTTCATTCTTTTCAATATGATTTAATAGTTGAATCTTGTACGCGCTTGAAACTACTATGTAAGGCATGAGCCACTCTATTCTGGTCAATTCAATCTTGAAACCCTCAAATGTATTAGGTCGATCTGTTACTGGTGCTGTCTGTACGACAGCGTTCAAATCATTTCTCGATTTTGTGAGAATGAGCTCGTGTTTCACATTAATCAAGATCTTCAGCGAAGCCGAGAATCATAGCTAGAGGAATCGAAACATCGAAGTAACCTCGATTGAGCGAGACCCAACCTTTCATTAAAGTGGTCAAACCTACATTCTTACACTTTTCGATTTCTACTGCGTTGATCTCGTAACGTATTTCCTCAAACATGTGACAGATTGCGTTATTGAGTAATTTAGTATTAGTTACAGCAGTTCCATCGTCTTTCACTAATCTACCACGAATACGTAGCGAAGTGCGCGATAGTAGAAGACACAAATCTTGATGTTGAATGGCTATACGGATCTCATCACTGTTGTTGAAGTTGGATGCTGAGTATGGTTGATGAGCGTGTACCTCGTAATGTTCGATTGATTTGTCATACTTTACAGCTGACTTTATGCTTACCAGGAGAGTGTCACATTTCCGGATCACGGATTTTGCTCAAACTTCGGGATAAGTTTTCAGATGATTACATATGGAAAAAGCTGAAGTTGTAGTCACAAACGTTCAATATTTCCCTAGTTACAGGCAATTTTAAAAAATCACTAAAAAAATTACTAGATTTTTAAACGCATATTGTTCTTTAGCATTGATAGCTAGAAGCTCAAAACTTTTTTTAAACGAAAGCTGAGCTTCAATCCTTTCGAAATAGTATTTATAGCATACCAAAATATTATTTTTTCCCAAAGTCATAGCGTAATAAAGATTGGACCGAATTTCAGCTTTTATTATTAATTAATGTTTTAAAAAGAAAATTCAGGTCCAATCTTTATTACGCTATAACTTTGGGAAAAATAATATTTTATAATGCTATAATTACTGTTTCGAATGGATTTGAGCTCAGCTTTTGTTTAAAAAAAGTTTCGAGCTTCTAGCTATCAATGCTAAAGAACAATATGTGCTTAAAAATCTAGTAATTTTTTTAGTGATTTTCTTTAATTGCCTGTAACTAAGAAAATATTAAGTTTTTGTGACTATAACTTTAGCTTTTTTCATATTTTATCATCTGAAAACTTATCCCGAAGTTTGAGCGAAATCCGTGATCCGGAGATGTGACACTCTCCCAGTTAGTATTTCTTCCATTTTTCTGTAAACAGCAAAAAAATAAACAAGTTATTTTCCACCAGGGACGACGCGAAGGCCGAGACTTCTTAGAAACTGTATGTTTTGCCGTGTTAACGCTTTGTCTGCTCTTGGCCGACTGATGGTTGGTCTCCATCTTGATCCGCTTTTATAGCCTTTTCCAACTTTGGAATTGAATACGATTCCCATTACCCTAATTTCAGATGTAATCTGATGGTAATAATTTCTCCTCGGAAATTAACAAGTTGTCCGTCTAGATCGACTATGCACACTGGAATGTGATCTATGCTCTTGACGACGATCGGAAGGTAAGAAAACCGGTGAAGGAACTTCGATGATCTTATATCCTGGCGGTACTGCTGGGAAGAACTCGTGTATCGTGTGCACTCGTTAACGATTTATATACCCACCACAGGTAATATCGCACTCTATTTGTAGAGCGTTGACCTTCAAGATGGCTACTGGTAAATCAGAACTATGAGTGACGTCTGCTGCAATAACGCGTTCAGCAAACCCCAATAAAGGTCCTATGGAATTTTTGGGTTGGAAATCTATGAAACTATTGCAATTTATTTCACTACGAAGAATATTATTATTCGGTTTTATACTGATTGAGATATTTTTATGAGCCAATGTCTCGCTTAGAAAATTTTCTATATCTTCCATCTCATAACTATCTGTCGGTAAAGTGATTTCTTCTTTATCAACGTGAAATAGATTGCTACCTTCGTCAATATTTGGTATTGAACTGAAGGTCATAAAGGCAACTAAACCAAGAACATAATTTTTATCAGGAGATAGTTTAATCAGTGGAAAATATTGTGCTTCGAGTATAGATGTTGTATCCGAAAGACAACGTCAACGATTCTTCCATGATAACTGTCAAACTTATAATAAGTTAATATTCACACGCTTCTTTCCTTATATACGAAAAGCTCTGCTTAGAAACTTTAAACAAAGATGACCACAGTTGAACGTATCAAAATCTTGGTATCTTTCATGGTTGTACTTGATTTCATCGACACCTAGATATATCATTAAATCTAGAGGTAGTTGAAGATCTCTGAAACTATCGAAATATACTACATTGTTTCCTCGCTTGCGGTAAGCTACCCAATGAGTTCCTGGCTTATCTACATCATCAAGATTGACTATAGCCGATTCACGATAACGAGGACTGCTTTTCGGTAATGCGTTGCGCATAAATACTCCTCGAAAGTTTGGAATTTTCAAAATTCTCGCATATTTGATGATATCAGCGTCAGTGAGGACTCTATCGGGCAATCTTACTTCGTCGATCTTTTTTTTTAAACCTATACCGTGGTAAGGTTTTAGACGAAGCCCGAATCCACTCTTACTTGGCTGTAAATAAACCCCTTTACCGAGACCTATTTCTTCCATTTTCTTATTATGTCTTTTCATCTCCTCCAGTTGCAAATTAGCTGCTTTAGAATCGTTAACTGCTTCAGCTATACCAGCAGCGCCACCTGCAATACCTTAAACTGCACAATCGGCAAATAATAGTATAAGGAATGATGAGAGTCCACCAACTTTCTTTGGAATCGGTAGTGTACGTGGAATCTTGACGTTTTTCTTATCACCTGCTGCTTTAACAGCTCTACGTGTACCTTTCAATGCCGATACAATGACTTTGCGAGCACACTTGTTGGGAACTACAGATTTAGAGGCTGCTTTAATCACGTTACTCAATGTAACGGTTGACCTCTTCTTCTTTCTCATCCCCATACCGAATGTTGATTTTAGTTTCATTGCTTTACTAACAGCAAAAGCAGCTGCTTTCTGACCTATGGATGCGTCCTTTGATTTTACTCTCTATCAAGCTTTCTCTACCAATACTTTGTCTGCAGCGTTTCTCGCTTTGATGTTCTCACGATTTTGAAAATAAGCTATATCGTGCTTTCTACAAACCTTGTCAAGAAGATTGATTCCTGGGTCACCTCGAGCTAATCGTTTGGCTAATTTCGTACCTGGTCCGCAGTACTGATATCGTGGAATGTGAAGTTTGAATGGAAGATTGTTGATGATTTTATTGATGAAACCTCTGCCGCGTCGACGTTGTCGCTGTTTATAGAGTACGATCATCACCCTATAAAGGTTACGTGAAGACTGATGCTTGTGAGAGTATATAAGGCCTCTATTTATACTAAATCGATCACTCTTGTTTGAGATCTAATAGCATCAATATGAATTTTAAAGAGCATCCAGTTAAACTTCCGATCGTGAATTTCGATACGATAGTCAAGCAAGAAAAAAAGATAAAGAGACATGGAGACTTACTTTCAGATAGTATTCGAGCTATATTTTGTGGACCATCCAACTGCGGTAAAACTAACAGTCTACTTCCAATGATTATGCATCCTAACGGACTAAGATTCGAGAATGTATATGTATACTCAAAATCTCTGAATCAATTGAAGTATAAGTATTTGAAGGAACTCCTCGAGCCTGTAGAGGGTATACAATATTTTCCATTCAGCGAGCACGAGTCAGTAGTATAACCTGACGATGCCTTACCTAATTCAATAATGATATTCGGCGATGTAGCTTGCGAGAAACAGGATAATGTGAGAGCATTTTTCTGCATGGAAAGGCACAAGAATGTTGACTGTTTCTATCTGTGTCAATCTTATGCTCATGTACCGAAACATCTTGTAAGAGACAATGTAAATCTATTGATAATTTTTCGTCAAGATGACGTTAACTTAAAACATTTGTGCGATGATCATGTCGATTCGGACATGACTTATACACAATTTAAAAATCTTTGTTCACGTTGTGGGATGAATGATAAGTATGGTTTCTTGATGATCGACAAGGATAGTTCGATCAATGCTGGTCGGTATCAAAAGGGTTTAGACTGTTTTGCTATAAATATAGCTCACTCTTAGAGCGGTCAACACTCCGTGATTGAACGTCTAATCGTTAACATGGCCGACATTCTTCGAAGAAAAGATATACTACATCAACTTATCAAAGCGAGAAATGCAGTTAAGCGTAAATACAATCTATTGAAATATGGAAAGGAGAATTTTGAGAAAGCGATTGGAGATACTTTTAAACCAGTGGTCGATCCTCTACAGAAACTTGTTAAGACATTTCGGAATATTGAAACAAAGGAACAAGCTACTAATGCTATGAGCGTGAATAATGATAGCATCGCAGAGGAGTCCCATGAACCATCTTTGAATGAAACTGTTCGACCGCATATAATTACAGAGTTTGAATCAGCACTCAGTAATGAAGATAGTGGTACAAATGATAATAAGTATATTTCAGAACTTATGAAAAATAAAGCCAAGGAGTTGGATAAAATTTATGGTGTTTGTAAAGACGGTAACAAATACGTAATAGGCGACTTGCCTATTAACTTTGAAGATAGATATGTGAAAGTTAAAGATGTGAAATACCCGAGAACTGATGGTTTATTAGAGTTACTACTAGCAAAACAGCCTAATCAGAAAAACATTAGTTCTGATGATATCAAGAATTATCGAAAAATTCTTGAGGTTACCAGTGCCCATAAGAGACGTTACAGAAGCGACAAACAGATTAGTGCTCATAAAAGTCAAAAATTTGATAACATCATTGCTCCTATGTTCAAACGTAGCGGTGGATTATTGCCTCGATACAAAATTGCTAGAAGGGATATGTTGATGGATTACGTATATTGAGATGATCCCAATGAACTTTTAGATCGATTACGATTACTTATAGCCAAGAGAGAAGCTGGAAATTCTAGTCACACAAACGAAATTCATTCAATTATCGAAGAACTACGCAAAGCTGGCTATACATACTGAGACGTAAGCGAATACTTAGGGTGCTCACGGTCCTCCAGGTTTTGGATACAGAATCACTCCTAATAGACAATATGACTTGGAAAATAAGACAAGATGTCGCCGATGCTATGAAATCTATACTGCGCAAAGGCCGCGTGCCGAAAAATTTACAAACAGATAAAGGCGAAGAGTTCTATAATACGAATTTCCAAAGTCTTATGGAAAAATACAAGATCAATCTATACTTCACGTGCAGTAACCTTAAGGCATCCATTTGCGAACGTTTCAATCGCACGCTGAAAAATAAGATGTGAATAGAGTTTAGTTTACGTGGTAACTATAAGTGGCTTGATATCTTACCCAAGCTTATAGCCGCTTATAATGATAGAAAACATCGAACTATCGGTATGAAACCCAACGATGTCACAGTTGCCAATAAAGCACGAGTTCTCAAACGTTTTAATAAAAAAATTAGTGTGATTAAAAAGCTAGAATTTAAAGTTTGTGATAAAGTTAGAGTTAGCAACGTGAACCAGTTATTTGAAAAGGGATATATTCCAAACTGGTCTACAGAGATATTCACAATAGCTAAAGTAGCAGCAACAAATCCAGTGACTTATCATCTTAAAGATTATCGCGATCAGCCGATCACTGGTGGCTTCTACGAGCAGGAACTTCAAAAAGCAATGTATCCAGATGTATATCTTATCGAAGAAGTTTTGAAAAAACGCAGTAATCAAGTTTATGTTAAATGGCTTGGTTTTCATGCTTCCCACAATAGCTGGATCAATAGATTTGATATTTAAAAAGAAATAAAGAGAAAATGATAAGAGCTCCCACCTTCGCTCGTACTTGTGAGGAACAACCAATGAAATCGTCATTTGTTAGTCTTATATAATGAACGAATTCACTATATAGGACTAACCCATGACTCGTTTTCCTCTCCGTTGACTTTCTCTTAATTTTTTTTTATTTTATTTTTTTTTTTTTTTCATTTACAATATACAATTAATTGAACTCAAAATTATTATCATCAAGATATAACATAAATAATTGATATTTATTGGCTTTAGCTGTCATTTCTTCGAATAAGCTTTCATTTTTCTCCAATGTCTTGTATACACGATCAGGTAGAAATACTTGAAACTCCTATCTGATGGTAACTACGATCCTTAGGCTGAATTTCGTCTTGACTCGTCTCAGCTCAGTGATCATATAATTCTCTCCCTTCTCCAATTCCGATAAATTCTTCTTTCGAAGAAAGGCATTTGAACATATTTTATTGAACGTGTTAAAGTCCATTCTAAAAAAGAAATAATCGTTTATTATACTGATATAATATATTTAGGAGATATTTTCTAAATACTTACTTAAGACGTTGCTTCTTCAATCCTTGGTTTTTTGCTGAGAGGCTCTCCGTTCTCTGGCTCGTCGTCCGAACGAATGTGCCGATCGTCATTGCAGAGCTCCTTATCAAGGACGTCTTCCCTCTTCCGAGCGACTCCCACCTCTTTTATTTTTCACTCTTCAGCCATTTCTAGAACCTTCGATTCGTCTAGAATCTTGTAATGCCCCTACGTCAACAAGTCAGTGTTGTTAGCTAATAAATGACGTTTGTCGTTTTGGGGGCTAAGAACAATTTTTGATTGATGTTCAGTTTGCACATTGTGGTGGCTGGAGCGAATATTGTTCTGCTGACATCTGATGGTGGTCTTCTCAAATAGACAATTGCGATAATCCTCGAAGTCGATGCTAGTTTTTACCACAGCCATTTTAACACCTGTCGCCTTCTTTATGGGATTTTTGTTCTGTATGCGAACTGCATACATTTGACGGCGCAGTCCTATAAATTCGGTCATAATATTTCCACCACACTTGTCTTTCATGAGACCAATCACTTTCTTATTGACTCGAGGAAGTCCAAATTGATTATCTTCCGGATAGTCCAATGTATCGAACTTTTCGATATCACTTTTCATCATATCATACACATTCACATCTCTGATTTGGTAAATAAGGCTGTCCGTGTTGATATACAGAAGTTTGCACTTGTCACCAACACGTTCTTTCATGTACGAGTAGTGAAAATCGTAAATAAGAGTCTTTGAAATATCTAATACACTGACAAGGAGAGTGTCAGGGTATTCGGACGCCGATCCTGCTCAAATTTTGGCATGTGATTTTAGATGTAGAAATATGAATAAAGCCAAGGTACTAGACTCTAACGCTCAATATTTCTCTAATTAAAGGCAAATAAAAAAAATTACTATAAAAGTTACTAGATTTTCAAACGCTTATAATTCATTAGCATTGATAGCTAAAAGCCTGAACCTTTTTTTAAATGAAAGTTGAGCTCAAATCTTTTCGAATTATCACTTATAGCATCCCGAGCTATTATTTTTTTCTAAAGTTATAGAGAGATAAAAATTGGACCTGAAATTCGTCTTCATAACATTAATTTTGATTAATTAATAATAAATGATAAAATTTGTTTTAATTTTTATTCCTCTATAACTTTAGAAAAAAATAATATTTCGGGATGCTATAAGTGATCATTCGAAAGGATTTGAGCTCAACTTTCATTTAAAAAAAGGTTCAGGCTTTTAGCTATCAATACTAATGAATTTAAGCATTTGAAAATCTAGTAACTTTTATAGTGATTTTTTTTATTTGCCTGTAACTAGAGAAATATTGAGCGTTAGAGTCTAGTACCTTGAACACCTTGACAATCCAATTCATGAACCTTGAATTTTGTTTATCATTGAAGAAGTGTAAACATCTATCACAAATGTGATGACGTGCGTTATGTTTTGAAACTTGACTTCTCACCAGTCTTGATAAATTTTTAATCCGCACATAATGAATTTTAGGAATAGAATCACCATCTTCTTCCTCTCCTTCTTCTTCATCATCGACGTAAAAATCCTGGATGAGAAGCAAATTAACGTGTCGCTCCTGCTTGAGAGAGCTGACATGACATTAAAGGGTAGTGTACTTGTTTCCAGATTTTTTTTTAATGTACACGTTTATAGATATGTTATTTAGCTTCTCAAACTTAGCCACTCGTTTGATTGGAGCGGGAAAGTTTATTCCAGTGGAGTTGAGTTCGCCTTCAAAATCCTTGTAACGATACACACGATAAGAATGACGATCAACTGGATGTAATGCGGATAAAACTGCCCACTTTAAGCACTGCTCATCGTTGTTTTGAACATTCACGCACGCTTTTTTATCTTGAATGAACTTTGGCAGTTGAATATATGAGCTACCTCTTACAGGATTGAGCTTGTTTATATTAATAGCTAAATTTAATATCTGGCGTTAACTCCATCCAGAACCTTTCTGTTCAAACTCTTCCATTTCCCGAAGAATAGTTTGCCTGATATTATTGTCAAACTACTGCTTTATAACCGCTGTTTGATAGATGGCTACATTTTCCGTACTGAAATACTTGACTTCTGCAACCACTGAGTCATTTTTCTGGACTGTATACTCAGCCGATAACTCAACATTTATTTTTAAAGTGTTGTATTCACTGAGAGCATTGACAATCTTCGATTCAAAAACCTTTCGAGCATCGTCCATAAAAGCAATGGTGTCTAAATGTCCTAGATTACTAATGACACCGCATCGTATACGTTTCTCGAACGCTGATTCAAAATGGTCCCACTGAACTCTCTCGTTGTTGATTAGTTCTAACTCATCTGGATTCTGTTGCAGGCGACCACCAGTTTTCAACTGATAACTTAGCTTACACTTCTTTTACGGGTTGGTTAATTCCGTAACCATGAGATTTTTCAGCGCAGTAATGGCTTCAGTACATAAATTTAGCCAAGATTCCAAATCATCAGCTGTAGCTTTTTCTTTTCTTTCCATCCCATCCATCAATAGCTTTACAGTATAAGCGTAATATTCAGGTGACTACATAATGACTTCTCGATAGACTGATGGAATCGAGCTATCCACAACTCCTTATATAACCAGATTGAGTGGTGGGAGAAGGTTCTTTCTCGATTTGCTCTAGCGAGCTCCTGGTGAGAGAAAGTTCTCGATGGTGTCTCTCGTAATACTGAATTGATTTAGCGAACTCCTTATATTCACTTGATGGTAGAAACTTCTCGATGCTCTCTCTTAATACTATATTTCTCAGTAAGATGCTTATATTCACTCAGGAGAAGATTCTTTCTTGATGCTCTGTAAAGATATCTTCATGATAAACACTTGTAGACTTGGAAGACTTCCTTTCCCATCGACTCGAAGCACAAGAATGATTTTTGGTTCGCGATGTGCCTCCATATATACCCGCTCAAAGTAGTGAGAGAAGCCTACAAAAAGAGACGCAACTTTTCTAGAAGCTTAAAGAAAGAGGAGACCTACGTACACTTACAGAAGGGAATGACTATTCTAGAAGCTCAAAAAGAGAGGATTCGCATACAGAAAGGGTTAGGCTTTT
This sequence comes from Anastatus disparis, assembly GCA_017163975.1. NCBI lineage: Eukaryota > Metazoa > Arthropoda > Insecta > Hymenoptera > Eupelmidae > Anastatus > Anastatus disparis. The sequence continues at coordinate 3,432,293 of JAFFSR010000351.1, read as the reverse complement.
CTAGAAGAAGGGACTTTGCTTACAGTAAGGGCTATGACTCTAGAGAGGGAGTTTATTTATCGAAAGGGTATAACCATTCTAGAAGCTCAAAGATAGGGGAGGCCAAAGTATAAAAGAGAACTCGTGAGCTCATTGAAATCAGTTTGACTTCGCAAAGTTAGCAGCAACATCAGAGAGAAAACCAGGAAGTTGGAATACGTATTAGATTTACAGGGTTTTGGAAGATCATCAAATTTATTTGTTGTAAAAGAAGCGGCTTTGACCCCGCTTGAAAAGGATTCAATACCATTGGCTTTCCATTCCCAACCTCCTTGCAAATGGAGCAAACTGCTAAAAAAGGAACAAACTGTGAATCAATGGCTCGAGATTCATCATCATGAAATTCTCTGGAATGCTGGCAGAATACCTTATAAATTTAGAATTAAAATTTTACAAGATAGTTTGAAAAATGCTACCAAAGTCTATGTAAAAGGTCTCGAAAAGAAAAGATGGATCCAGGAAATTTTATCAGGAAAGTAAGTTCGAATAAAGCAGTCTATATAGACATCATTTATTTACTGTATACTTATTTTTAGAACCATCATCAACATGGATGAAATAGGATGTCCATCACTACAAAATATCTAGAAATTAAACGCTAGCTACTGCACTTATCATATTTTAAGACAAAAATCAATATGTGCATTTAAGAATGTTCTCGTACTAAAGGAATGGCTACTAGCTAATAATCTCCCACTCCGAATACAAGATGATGGTTGGGATGAAGTGGACTATGGTTGTAACGTAACAGATGACGCACCATTGTATTTACAGCACCAAAATGCGGAATTAGATAAAAACATATTATTCTCTATGTATACATAAATGAATATGTTGATAAAATTATTTATTTCTAAAAAGAATAAGAAAGTTTATGGAAAGGAAAGATTGTAGCTGTTTCTTACAGGTAGAGAGTAAAGGTTGGGGCCCTTACCACTTTCGCATTCTTTCATTCATTATTAAAATTCATCCATACATATACTTAGATTAAACTCACGCTTTATACTATACATTTATTTTCACTTTTTTCAATCATATATACATACACACACATCCATCTTCACGTATAAATTTAAAAAGATTTTTCATTCATATTATCGTTTATTCTCTCTTTTACACTCTTACACTTATTATCATTCCCTCATTTATTTTAAAACTATACTTATTTGTTAAAAATAATGACGTCTCTCCAGTACGTCTTTGAAAGACGTCTTTGAAGACGTCTTTGGTCGTGTCTTAGATTGGAACAAAATAAGACGTCATTTTTTTAATTTTCAAGAAATATAGTAACCAAATTACGTCTTTTTATAAGTAAAATAATTTCAAAGACGTTATTTTCCAATAAATACTCATAGTAAAAGACATAAATGTTCAAAAAAAAATTCTTTTTTTAAAACGAATGACGTCTTCCCTTTTCAAAATAATGACGTCTTTCTAAGACATCTTTGAAAGACGTCTTTGGTCGTGTCATAATTGGAACAAAAAAAGACGTTATTTTTCCAATGTTTAGAAAAGTTATTTAACAAATGACGTCTTTTTATTATTTCAAAGACGTATTTTATTAATAAAAATTCGTAAGAAAAGACTTCATTTTTATAAAAAAAATACGTGTTTGAAATAATAAAAAGTCGTTATTTGTTAAATAACTTTTCTAAACATTGGAAAATTGACGTCTTTTTTTGTTCCAATCTAAGACACGACCAAAGACGTCTTAAAAAGACGTCATTATTTTCAAAAGGGAAGACGTCATTCGTTTTAAAAATAGTATATTATGCACCTAGGGAGGTAAAATAAAGGACAGGCCATAGCACGAGTGAATTGACACCCGAGGCGAAGCCGAGGGTGGCAAACTCGTGCTATGGGTTGTCCATTTTACCTTCCGTGGTGCATATACGATTTTTTTTAACAGTGAGGCTAAAATTAGCACTTTTCGTTTTCCGTGCCGGGAGCAAAAGTGGTATTTTTAGCCCACTGTTAAAAAAAAGAATTTTTTTTTAACATTAAAGTCTTTTACTATGAGTATTTATTGGGAAAGTACGTCTTTGAAATTATTTTACTTATAAAAAGACGTAATTTGGTTACTATATTCCTTGAACATTAAAAAAATGACGTCTTATTTTGATTCAATCTAAGACACGACCAAAGACGTCATTCAAAGACGTACTGGAAAGACGTAATTATTTTTAACAAATAACTATAGTTTTAAAATAAATGAGAGAATGATAATAAATTTAAGAGTGTAAATGAGAGAATGAATGGCAATATGAATGAAAAATCTTTTTAAATTATTACGTAACGATGGATGTGTGTGTATGCTACCCTGTAAAAAATAATGACGTCTTTCCAGTACGTCTTTGAAAGCCATCTTTGAAGACGTCTTTGGTCGTGTCTTAGATTGGAACAAAATAAGACGTGATTTTTTTAATGTTCAGGAAATATAATAACCAAATTACTTTTTTTTATAAGTAAAATAATTTCAAAGACGTAATTTTCCAATAAATACTCATAATAAAAGACGTATATGTTCAAAAAAAAATTCTTTTTTCAAAACAAATGACGTCTTTCCTTTTGAAAATAATGACGTCTTTCTAAGACGTCTTTGAAAGACATCTTTGAAAAACGTCTTTGAAGACGTCTTTAGTCGTGTCTTAGATTGGAACAAAAAAAGACGTCATTTTGCCAATGTTTAGAAAAGTTATTTACCAAATGACGACTTTTTATTAATTCAAATACGTATTTTTTTTATAAAAATTACGTCTTTTCTAACGAATTTTTATTAATAAGATACGTCTTTGAAATAATAAAAAGACGTCATTTGTTAAATAACTTTTCTAAACATTGGAAAAATAACGTCTTTTTTTGTTCCAATCTAAGACACGACCAAAGACGTCTTCAAAGACGTCTCTCAAAGACGTACTGGAAAGACGTCATTATTTTCTACAGGGTAGCATACACACATAACTATCGTTACGTAATAATTAAAAAAAAATCTTTTTATTCATATTGCCATTCATTCTCTCATTTACACTCTCACTCTTATTATCATTCGTTTTCATTCTCTCTCTCTCTCTCTCTCTCTTTCATTTATTCATTTTCAAAACTTACATATCACATACACACATTAAATTCACAAATATACACATACTTTATACCACACATTCATTTCTACTATTTCAATCACATCACATCACATTACATACATACATACATACATACATACATGCATACATACATACATACATACATACATACATACATACATACATACATTACATACATACATACATACATACATGCATGCATACATACATACATACATACATACATACATACATACGTACATACATACGTATTCTTATTATTAAATTTTGCATATATCCATCCATGCATTACACATTTATACTGTCATATGTTCATTCTTTCATTTTTATTTACAAATTTACACACACATACTGTCATTCATTCGTTTTCATTTATTCTCAAACATTCAGCTATTATTACACATGCGCATACTTATCTTTCCATTCAATCATCCATACTCTCTTTCATTTATGTTCAATTACATATCACAAATACATACACATATATAATCATTCATACTACCATACATTTATTTATTTATTTTTTTTTTTTTTAACACACGTACTCATTCTTGCTCTCTCATTTTTCTTTTTTCTAAATTTTCATTTTTTTATACTTTTATGCTCTCGCATTTTCAAACGTATATATCCTACACATATATATACAATCATTCATATTACTATACATGCATACATTTATTTTATTCTTTAAAATCACTCATACATACTCTCTCACTCATTTTTCTCTCATACATTCTCACTCTTTCACTTATTGATTTTTCTTTTACACACACACATACACATACACACACATGCACTCACTCATACTTACATTCATTCTATTCTTTTTTTTTTTTTTTAAATACATAATACAAAATATATTATTAAATTACAAAAATATACATAAAAGATTACAAATTATAAATTTTTTAAAATAAAATTTAAATAAACTTCTTCATTAAATCTTTTTCTCTTCTTATTAGTTGGAGCAGCTTCCGGCTCCGTCCACTTCCTCAACCATGGTGCTATAAAAATCGTTTACTTGAAATTTCTTTTTCTTTTTTTCTAAAAAAAAAATTTTTTTAATCATTTTATATTATTTAATTAATAAAATTAATAAAATTAACCCTTTCAGTCGCAGGAGCCACTATAGTGGCACCCTTTTTCATTTTCTTTTTTTTATTGTTTAATTCGCACTTTAAGTTTAATCTTTATTCTTTTTCATTTTCATATAAATGAGTGTTCATTTTATAAGTATCATATGATATATTTTGAATATATGATTGTAAATAAATTTAAAAAATTAATGTATGATAAAAAATACGTGTTTTTGCGAAAATAATTCGTGACCGAAAAGGTTAAAGAAAAAATACTTACATTTTTTTGTGATAAATTTCTACAAACATTTTCGAAAAAATCTCGAAGATCATTTTCTTTGTAATTCTTAACAAACTCTTAAATTTCCATCAAGAGTTGGTCCGCTGATTTCGTTGAATCTTCAATGAAATCTTTCCCTTCCATCTCTTGATTTCCGGCTGCTACGACCAGAAGCTCTTCTAGTGATGGATCCATCGTGGTGTCTATGATGACGACGGTTGACGACTGATGATTTCGATGACAAGTGTCCCTTATATATGTTTAAATATTCGGGTATGGAAATTCCAGAAGGTCCTTTCGACCTTCTGGAATTTTCCTACACTAATATATTTAAACTTATAGAAATTTGTCATCGAAATTATTGAGAATAAATTGATTAAGAAAAATCTAGAAAATGTAGGAGGTTGTTCTTTAAGTTAAAATAAATCTCTACGCAAAAAATCAGACTTGGTTTCCAGGAAAAATTTCAAGAAAAAGTCTTTTGAAAATGCTGCGTTCACTGACAATTTGACATTGCTCATATAGTAGATATTCGATTTTCCTACAGTTATAATCGAACATTTGCATTTAAAGATTTACTACCGCTTTGAATAACTAAACATAAATACTTTATTTAACAAGCTTTCCAATGGAATATTAAATGTTATGTACATCCAGGGATTTTTCAAAAATATTAGGTGAAGAATCTGAAAATTTATTGATTTTCATAGCAGAAATTTTCTTGAAACAAGTCTATTTTTGGAGGTTAGCTCGCACGAAATTCAAAATATTGGAATAATGATTTTTTATTAAAATTTTTAAAATATTTACAGAATATAATTTTGTTAGACATTTATATGAATATTTATATAAAAAATAAAAATAAAGTAAATAAAATAAGGAAGATTATTTATTTTTAGGTATTATAATTGATAAATAACATCTGCAGGCATGTAATATATATGTATATACGCGCGACATTTTCTGCAGTCGCAACAACAAAAGTCAATAGAGTTTCACTTATATTCATTTGACTTTAGTTGCTCGGTACGAGCTACCTTAATATTCAATGTACTTTTTCTTATAGTCACCCTCGTGAAAAAAATCAGGTCATTTATCACCTGATTATTTTTAACAGGGCAGTGATATATAACTAAACTCATGTCTCTTTGAATCTCAGTGTGAATCAATATCCTAGTGGATAAGATCAGTTGGACTTAAGGCGACTACGGAGGTTAGGCTAAATTTTTATTTCGTAGTTTACAAATTAAACTTTTATTTTGTAAAATTTTTTGGATTTATAAGTTTTCCACCATTCTATTGGTATCAAAGAATGGTGGAAAATTAAAAAATCTGAAAAATTTCATGTATTAAAAGTATGATTTGTAAACTAAGAAATGAAACCTAACCTAAGTTCCGAGGTCGCCTTAAATTAAGTAATAATTAACAATATTCTCATGAATTCACACAAAAAGTTCTAACATATAAGTAGAAGTGAACTTTTAGTTTTGTATCTTGTAACTAATACATTCAAGAAAAAGGTATAAGCATATAAATTTTGTATTTAGTGTATAAGAAATTGAATTCAAATATTAGTTAGTTATAAATTTGAGTTACTGCTACTATGAAAATGCAATAACAAATGTGATAAATTAATAGTACAAAGCGGATCGTGTCTTATTATCTCTTGGACTGTTAAGATTATTCAATATAAAAAATTATTTCTTGACTAAAAATTAAATTAATTATTCATAAAAGTGTTATTGTATCTTAAGATAGATTATGTTCAAATTATATAAAAAATAAAGCAAAAATGATTTTCCAAATATTTCCAGTCAAGTAAACAAAGGATATCTTAGACCAATCATAATTTTCAAGAAATTCAATGCATTTAATTTTTTTCTAATAAAAAGATCCATTCTGAATCTTATAAGAAAAGAATTTTACATATAGTTACCTGTCACCGTGTGTTATTAGAAATATTAGCAGTATTATATAACCTTGAACTATGAAATGAACAGAAATTTTTTAAAAATATATTTTAATATTTTTGAAGTATATAACTATTTCTATGAATGCTTGCGAAGGGAGATCTGCAACCGATGAGTACAAGTTAACATTAAAATGAGTAAATGTAGTTAAAAATCACAATTTTCATTATTTTTAATTACATTTTCATTTTTTCAAAGGGATCACCCAGAATGTCCACTCTGGAATTTGTAGGCCATATTTATACATATATTACCTACTTCGATGATTTTCTTGGACATGGGATCATGGTCCGAAACCTTGAGAAATGGTATTTCAATGCTTGAAATGACTTTAGCTCAGCGAATGGCTACAGTAGCACTTTTAAATTAATTTTTTCTCAAAATTTAGAATATTTTCAAGAAAAAAGTTTTCCTGTAATAAATTCCTAAAACGCAACCCAACTGAGTAATTTAAGCTTAAAATTAGTCAAAAATGTCAAAAATATGATTTTCGCCCAACTTTGAAGCTTTGTAGCTCTGAAAACATACTAATGGAATCCAAAAAAATTCTGAGTGGTTCATAATATTTTATGTTATGTATATATATATGTTTAAGTTAATAATCTTAACAAAAAATAAGAAGTAAGCCCCATCTTGTATCATAAAAAGCAATATTTTCTTTAATGAGGTAAAATTATTTTTATTGCTTCGTTTTTAAGAAAACTTTGAAAAACTGAATTGTGTATCCTTACCTCTATTTTTCAAGTTTTTCAAGTTTTCTTCTAAACAAATTGATAAAAATAATTTTTTCTCATCAAAGAAAATATCGCTTTTTATGATACAAGATGGGGTTATCTCCTTATTTTTTGCTACAAATATAAGTTTTTGCAAAAAAATTAATTCTTTGATTAGAAACATACAGAGATATAGGACCTTCTCTTAACCTAAAATCTTCCAACGAAATAGAGTTCTTCTGGATTCCGGCTCACACTGCAGACAAAACAGCTAAAGACGCATCGGGCTTGATGCCAACTAATGTGTATAAAATTCCTTTCTCAGATTCAAAAGAGACCGCAAAAAAAACGGCTATCAAAAACACGCATGATTTCATCTTATCATTACTATTTAAACATCTAATCATCATTACTATTTTCATCTAATCATTACTATTTAAACGCTTTGCTTGCACGTATAAACATTACAGACAGCCCACAATGCGAATGTAAAAGCGGAATACAGGACCTTGACCATGTACACTCGACAGAAACATTCGCTTGCTTTTCAATCAAACGTTTTTAAAAAAAAAGTGCAACGTCGCAAACATATTTTGAAAGACAAACGACGACTCTTACTACGTTTTGAGTTCATGGTTAATCGCGTTCTTAAAGCCTTTAAAAAGAGGTTTTCAGTTCGAAATATGTTTACGACGTTGCACTTTTTTTCTAAAAACGTTCGATTGAAAAGCAAGCGAATATGTTTCCGTCGAGTGTACTATGGAAATGTCCTCTATTCGACACCCAGCGCAAATCATTTGTTGAAAAACTCAAAAAATTTAATTATACCGTACCAATGATTTCTAGCTCTCTGCTTTCCGATCCGTCTATACCAATATGTAGAATATTATACTCTTATCTTAGCGATTGTAATATCAAATTGTAATTACAGCACAATTTTTTCTAATCATTTATACACTATTATGTAACCATACATTGTAACCAATTATATTGTAAAGTGTAGAAGAAAATTATCTGTAAAAATGTATTAGATCAAAATAATCTCTCACATGAGGTTGAAATTGCATAAATAAAAAAAAATAGAAATCTAATTGTACTTAAAAACCGTAATTATCCCCCAAAATCACAGTGATGTAGGTTGTAGCAGAAAATCCTCTATCTTTAAGAAGAACTCTATTAGAATTTAGAGGGTATCTATTTCTCTCTATATTATTAAAAATATATCTAAATTTAAATATAGCTAAATTTACATTGATTTTAGCTGAAATTTAGATAAATTTAACTTAATTTTAGCTAAAATCAACGTTAATTTAGTCAACTTTTAGCTAAATTTAAGCTAAAATTGAGTTGAATTTCGCTTTCAGCTGAAATTAATTTAAATTTAGCAAAATTTTAGCTATATTATTCTCTATCTCTCTATATTATTATTACTATATGAGCCTGAATGCGTTGTTGAAAAAGTAGATAATAATAATGTTAAAAATAATTATAATGATAAAATAGAATCAATACGAAAGTCATTCAAAACAATAGCATCAAATGTTGAAGAGAAGTCAAAAGTTAACAGTGCTCTACGGGGGTCGCTCTAGAAAATTGCACAACTCTGTATCACAGAGACAGAAGATATGAAATCAATGTGTTGAACGAAGATAGCATATATCGATACACTAAGTTTATCGCTCCAGAGCAACCCCCCAGGAGGGCATTGATAAAGTGAGTAGTATAGTATATCGCAGATTGATATGAGACTGTAGCACCATATATCACTGAATTTATAATTACATACGAAAAATCCCTAGGAATGTTTTTAGAAGTGATAGTTAATATCTAGTTATAATAGCGATATAATAGTATGAAATGCCAAAACACGATGATAAATGTGAAAAATATGTAAATACATCTATATCGCTATGTAAAATTTTTAAATCCTACATAGTGATATACGTATAACATATCAAACTTTATAAATGTAATAACATTACGATTGTAATAAAAAATTAGCTACGAAGTTTGAGAAGTTTCATAAATTATTTATGTAATTTCTCAAACCATTTAACTATTGTGAACTTTGAATGTACTGGTTAATTTCAAGTGGATTTATTGAGTCTATAAATTATTCATGTAATTTCTTAAATTAATTAATTATTGTAAGCTTTGAATCTACTTATAATTTCAAGTATATTTAAAGCTTGTAATAATTAAATTTGTAAAATTAAGCTGTAAATAGAAGCAAACTATAATATGTGCAATAATAAAATATATTAAATTTTTATAGAATAAGTATTACCTATTTTATAAAAATTTCATATATTTTATCATTGCAAGCTTTATCGAGCTTTATAGTTTTCTTCTATTTACAGCTTGATTTTGAGCATTTAATTATTACAAGCTTTTAATGTACTTAAAAGATTATTCTTAGATTCTATAATATATATATACTGGAGAATAAAGATGCGCATCCAAGAGTTTATTACTGTCATCCCTAGTGGAAATCGATTTTGCTAATAACTGTTAATAATTAAAAATAATTGCTACTAACTGCAAATAACTGCTAAAAGCTGCTAATAACTGTTATAAATAGTTTAGTTTGAGACAGAAATAGCGGTTATTTGCAGTTAATAGCAGTTATCATCAGTTATTAGCAGTTATTAGCAATTATTAGCATTCATAAGCAGTTATTTGCTATTTCATTAACAGTTATTAGCAGTTATTTGCGTTTATTTACGGCTATTTGCAATTTCTCGCAATTATTTATAGTTATTAACAATTATACGCTTTTTAAAAAATTTTTTAATTTTATATATAGGGAAAAATTTCCAAGACAATAAATTTTTATGAATAACTATTATTAACTATAAATAACTGCAAGTTTCTGCAAATAACTACAAAAATGAGAAAATAATAGCAAATGACTGCAAGAATCCGCAAATAACGGTAAATAACTGCAAAAATAAAAAAATAACTGCAAATAACTGTTACTATTATCTTAATTTTTAAAAATTTTATTGTTCAAATTGTTGTGCTTATAAATGTTAATAACTGTTAATAACTGCAAATAATTACTATTAACTGCAAATAACCGCTAATTCTGTCTCAAACTGAACTATTTATAACAGTTATTAGCAGTTGTTTGCTGTTATTAGCAAAACTGATTTCCACTAGGGATAATACGTGAAAAAATCTCGCACAGTATATTATTCCAGTATTTAGTATTCATAATAAATATAAACAAGTAGTATGAAAAACAATTGATATAAAAAGATTTTATATTACTAAATAAGGATATTTTTAATACATCTTTATTTGCTACCATTATAAAGCAAGAAAATATTGCTTTTTATGATACAAGATGGGGCTATCTCCTTATTTTTTGCTACAGTTATCAGTTTTTGCAAAAAAATTTATTCTTTTATTAGAAAAGGATAGATATTTACGACCTGCTCTTAACCATCAAATGAGATTTTTTGAAATCGTTCATATATCAAAGTCTCATCCCGGTCAAAAAAGGTTAGCTATAAAATATAGCTAAAAAAATAGTTAAATATATAGCTGTATCGAGCTGTATTTACAGCTATATCGATGTGTTTTTTTAGCTGTTTTTTATAGTTAAAAATGTACTTAATTTTATAGTTAATAATTTTGTTATCTACCGAAAATATTAATAGCTACTTTTTCAACTATATTTTATAGCTATTATTATAGTTAAAAAAAACACTTGATTTTTTAGTGTATTTATACCCGGTCAAAAAAGGTTAGCTGTAAAATATAGCTAAAAAAATAGTTAAATATATAGCCTCATCGTGCTCGTTTTACAGCTGTATCGATGTGTTTTTAGCTGTTTTTTATAGTTAAAAATGTACTTAATTTTATAGTTAATAATTTCGTTATACCCTGGTAGAAAATGAAACGCTTTTTCTACCATTTTATGGCCATTTCTTTAAAGTGAAGAGCAGAAAATGGGAATGTTTTATGGCCATTATTTGAACTAATATGAAACGTTTTTTTCAACCTTCATAGTGCTAAAAAATGCTAATAAAATGTTGAGTCTGATCCACTATTATTTGAATATAGATAGTTAACAGTAGAGTCTATCAAATTGTGCTCTAATTGATTACTATTAAGAATCGTTTAAGGTTTTTTCTTGAAAGTTATCATTAATCATTAATAGAATCACTTTTGTTAATATATTCGCGCGTATATTTTGAGTTGTGATCGCATTGTTAGAGGTTATTTTTAAACGATTAATAAAATTTTCCATTTATTATTTTAAAAAACGATATTTTTATACTCGTTTCGTACTGCGTTTCATATTTTTATTTTAATAAAATTTAATATTATTTTTATTTTTATAAATTCCAATAAAAATAAACATTGACGAAGGAATGTGAATAAATACTAATCTATATTTTCTCGCCACGTGGCAAAAGTGAGGTTATGATTTTACCTATGATCTGAAAAATTAAGGACTCATTACTAAAAAGTTATATAACTAGTCAAAAAAAGTTGTCCGCAGTTTACCTAATTTTTAGATAACTGTTACTGATTTTTTCTCTCCGTTTACTTAAAATGCGTATTTTTTTGGCTAAATACAAAAATTTTTAACAACATTTTTATATTAGCATTTTTTGCCTATAAGATGCTAACCAATATACCAAAAAATTTGAACTCTGCAGATTCAGCAAAAAATTGCCATTTATTCGCCAATATTGACATGACAAAATATTACTATTGAAAATGGTCATAAATTGTTGTTTACACCATTTTTAATGTTCAAATTTCTACCAGGGTACCGAAAATATTAATAGCTACTTTTTCAACTATATTTTATAGCTATTATTATAGTTAAAAAATCACTTCAATTTTTAGTATACTAGGTGTTTTTTTAACTATAATAATAGCTATAAAATATAGTTGAAAAAGTAGCTATTAATATTTTCGGTATAACGAAATTATTAACTATAAAATTAAGTACATTTTTAACTATAAAAAACAGCTAAAAAACACATCGATGTAGCTGTAAAACAAGCACGATACAGCTATATATTTAACTATTTTTTTAGCTATATTTTATAGCTAACTTTTTTTGACCGGGATTACAATATATTAATAGCTAGATATTTAACTATACTTTATAGCTGAAAATAAATGGTTTTTTAGATATCCTTTATAGTTAAAAATATACCTAAATTTTTAGTTGATAATTTGGTTATTACTCATAGATATTTAGCTGAAAAAACATGAATATCGCTACAATATAAATAAATATAGCTGTATTTTACTTGTATTATTAGCTGTTTTTATAGATGTTTTTTTTTGACCGAGAACAGCTGAAAATATAACTGTAATTTCAATTGTATTTTGAGCTGTTTTTTAGCTATATTTTTAACAATTTTTTTTTAGCTAAATATTATTAGAGTAGCTTTCAGGTATACTCGAGTTTATTTATATTGTCCTTCCCTACCTTCGCTGTAAATTGATTAACCTATACATACACTAAATCTAAGTAATAACTCGCAGGGGTCGCTAGAAAACACGCGCGCATTTTTTAGTAACGGTAAGATGGATCGGTCTTATATACAAAGTGTACTCAACTCTCACCACTTGCGGGAGTTGGACACAAATTTCAACGCGTCAAAAACGTTTAGCTAAAAAAATTAGCTAAAAATTAAGCTTAAAATATAGCTGTTTTGACTCGTTGAAATTTGTGTCCAACTCCCGCAAGTGGTGAGAGTTGAGTACACTTTGTATATAAGACCGATCCATCTTACCGTTACTAAAAAATGCGCGTGTGTTTTCTAGCGACCCCTGCGAGTTATTACTTAGATTTAGTGTATGTATAGGTTAATCAATTTACAGCGAAGGTAGGAAAGGACAATATAAATAAACTCGAGTATATCTGAAAACTACTCTAATAATATTTAGCTAAAAAAAATTGTTAAAAATATAGCTAAAAAACAGCTAAAAATACAATTGAAATTACAGTTATATTTTCAGCTGTTCTCGGTCAAAAAAAAACATCTATAAAAATAGCTAATAATATAAGTAAAATACAGCTATATTTATTTATATTATAGTGATATTCATGTTTTTTTAGCTAAGTATCTATGAGTAATAACCAAATTATCAACTAAAAATGTAGGTATATTTTCAACTATAAAGGATATCTAAAAAACCATTTATTTTCAGCTATAAAGTATAGTTAAATATCTAGCTATTGATATATTGTAATAAATACATTAAAAATTTAAGTATTTATTTTAACTATAATAATAGCTATAAAATATAGTTGAAAAAGTAGCTATTAATATTTTCGGTATAACGAAATTATTAACTATAAAATTAAGTAAATTTTTAACTGTCAAAAACAGCTAAAAACACATCGATATAGCTGTAAAAACAGCTCGATATAGCTATATATTTAACTATTTTTTAGCCTTATTTTACAGCTAACCTTTTTTGACCGGGTATAAATACACTAAAAAATCAAGTGTTTTTTTTAACTATAATAATAGCTATAAAATATAGTTGAAAAAGTAGCTATTAATATTTTCGGTAGATAATGAAATTATTAACTATAAAATTAAGTACATTTTTAACTATAAAAAACAGCTAAAAAAACACATCGATATAGCTGTAAATACAGCTCAATAGAGCTATATATTTAACTATTTTTTTAGCTACATTTTATAGCTAACCTTTTTTGACCGGGATATTTAATGTATATTTAAGATAAGTTTTATCAATTGATATTATAAGAAAAAAAATTTATCATTACATTCAAATTTGATTTTTTTCTAGACCTTAACTCAGGCCTGATACCATCCAATTAAAAAAAAAATTTGTTTTTTTTTACAGTTAAACTTAATTTTTGAGTAATAAAAAACTTTTTTTTTCTAAATTTGGATATCATCATTGAGAAGAGCGATGAAAAATCTATGAATTTCAAGTTTTCAAAAATTTTTTAGGCCCAAATTGATTCTAACTATATCTGAACATATATGTTTTATTTAGTATGTAAATTGTACATTGAGTAATTTCTGTAGAAAAAATTTAAGAACATTAAAGAATATTCCATCTCCTATATAATATTAAATTTTAGTAATTAATAAGATAGAATTTTCTTTAATGTTCTTAAATTTATTCTACAGAAATTATGTAAAATTTACATATTAAATAAGACATATAATACTTAAAGAAATATTGAAATTTAAAGAAGTCATGATGACAGATTCATATTTTAATTCAGTCGAGAGAAAATCAATCCCTCTTATCGTTAATAACAGAAGGAATTTTATACTTATTTTACATTTTTTTTTATACATGGCGGATTCCATTCAGATTCATGCGGGCCGTCACTGATCGAATTTTTTTTTTTCTTCTAAGTAATGAAAATACCTTCTATTATGTATATGAAGATAAAATTTACCTCATAGAACGCTCAAAAATTTTTTTTTTTTACTACAGCAATTTTAGTGTTGGATGTAAAAACGAAAATTCAAAAATTGAAAATGAACCTCTACTTTTAAATGACTATAGCTCCGTCAATTTTTAACCTTTTTGGACGTTCTTTTAACGAAAGTGTGCGAAATTCGGTCTAGTTTTAAATGCGATCTCAATTTTTGTAATACAATTTGATCTCGCTGAGTTATTTACGAAAAACCGAAAAAAGCGATTTTTTTCAAACACGATTTCCTCAAAAACTATATTTTTTTTTTTTTTAATTTTTATAGGATTTTATACATAAAAAATACTAACTTTTAGGGTAGGTGAGAATATGCGATTTTGCATTATTTTTTTTAAACAGATTGTTAAACGTTTTTTTTATATTTTCGATTTTAAAACATTGATACCATGGCGCATCGTACTATTTTTCCAACTTTACGTGTTCTTACAACTATTTTTATGCTTTTATTTATTAATATATCAAAAATATCAACAATAATCTTTAAAATGAACCCCGGATCGAATATTTTGATCAATTAGAACAAAAGTTATGACGATTTAAAGTTTAAAAAAAATGCTGAAACTTTAAATAAATATGATATTTACAGATGCTTTGAATAATTATAAAAAAGAGAATAAACAAGACATTGCAGATTTTATTCAGAAAAATCAAATTCACTGAATAAAACTAGCACAATTGAAAATTTCTTAATAGAGTTAAGAGAGCGTGCTCTCACTGTAAAAGCTCATAAATTGGTCAAAGAAATTCAACGTATAGCAATTAAAGAGGTTAAACTTTTAGCGAAAAATAATGACTTCCAATTAGTTATTCATGTCGATTTTGCAGAAAATTGGACAGTTCTGCTTCAAAATGAAATTCAAAGCTATCATTAGAGTAAAAACCAAATATCAATATTTACGTCAGTATGCTATTTTGGAAATGATAAGACAGTCAGTTATGTCACCGTCTCTGACGATATTAAACATGATTCGTCTCATGCCCTAATGACTATAAATTTAATTATCGATAACTTAAAACAAAAACATATTGCGCAAGATCTTGATGAAATCATAAGCATTTCTGATGGAGCTGCCAGTCATTTTAAAAATAGATATCTATTCTATGAGTTTCAAAACTCAAAAGTAAACAGAAAATGGCTTTTTTCTGCAACAGGTCATGGCAAAGGCGCTTGTGATGGTATTAGTGGTTTAGTTATACATTATGCTACCACGCATAATCTGTCCAAGAAGAATGCAGATTTTATTAGAAACGCTGAAAATTTCGCCACTCACGTATCAAAATATACTCCGTCGATTAACATTCTTGTTATCCGCAAGGATGAGTTAGAAGTTTTTCGACAGACAAAAAAAATGGAATAGTTAGGAAATGCAAAAGAAATTAAAGGTATTCAAAAGATTCACTGTAGAAAAAGTAAACGAAACCAAATCTACACTGCCAAAACTTCGAGACATGAGTGGCAAGAAGTAAATTGAAAGGTTTTATTCAAATTCAGATTTTTTTATTCACATTAGTTCTCAATTCATTAGTGTTCATTTCTTAATTGTATCGCATATTATTTGTTCATTGGGAATGACCAAATAATATATTTTAGTATTTAAAAAATTCACCTTTTCAAAATTTGAAATTCAAATTCAAAATTCAAAATTCAAAATTCAAAGTAAATATATTTATTTAAAGTTTCAGCATTTTTTTTTAAACTTTAAATCGTCATAACTTTTGTTCTAATTGATCAAAATATTTGAACCGGGGTTTATTTTAAAGATTATTGTTGATATTTTTGATATATTAATAAATAAAAGCATAAAAATAGTTGTAAGAACACGTAAAGTTGGAAAAATAGTACGATGCGCCATGGTATCAATGTTTTAAAATCGAAAATATAAAAAAAACGTTTAAAAATCTGTTTAAAAAAAATAAGGCAAAATCGCATATTCTCACCTACCCTAAAAGTTAGTATTTTTTATGTATAAAATCATATAAAAATTTAAAAAAAAAAATATATAGTTTTTGAGAAAATCGTGTTTAAAAAAAATCGTTTTTTTTCGGTTTTTCGTAAATAACTCAGCGAGATCAAATTGTATTACAAAAATCGAGATCGCATTTAAAACTAGACCGAATTTCGCACACTTTCGTTAAAAGAACGTCCAAAAAGGTTAAAAATTGACGGAGCTATAGTCATTTAAAAGTAGAGGTTCATTTTCAATTTTTGAATTTTCGTTTTTACATCCAACACTAAAATTGCTGTAATAAAAAAAAAAAATTTTTGAGCGTTCTATGAGGTAAATTTTATCTTCATATACATAATAGAAGGTATTTTAATTACTTAGAAGAAAAAAAAAATTCAATCAGTGACGGCCTGCATGAATCTGAATGGAATCAGCCACATAATTATTTTACGTGTTATGTATTTTTATAGAATCAATTTGTTTTATAAAAGAAGTATTTTATATTATTAGAAACCATAAATAATGATGCAAGAAAGATCATATATCTTTAATGAAATTATAAACAGAATTACATGATTTTCACTACACTACACATTTACGCAATTGCATCATTTTTCACTTCACATTTATACTAACACTGCACTTTTGATTAGATTATTTATTGAATTCTCAAAATCAATCGAGAGAAATTCTTTAAAATAAAACAATTAAATACAAAACCGGCACGTCAACTAGCACGTTGGTTATTTTAATACGTGCTCTCGCGATAGGTTAGCGCGTGCCCTACTTTACCGATTCTGGTATATAAAACTAGGGGTTTCAGGCGCTAGATTTGAATGTTTAAAAATAACTATGGAACTAAATCAATAAAATGGAAATCGTTTTAGTTATAGTTACATAAATAATACATTGAAATATACATATTTTGTTTAAAAAATTTTTATTTCAATCAATTTATTTTAGAATATTTTAATTAAATAAACATTTTTCACTAAAAAAATGTTTTATTTAAAAAAAAATTTTATAATCTTATAATAATAGATAGGAGTATAGCACTTGGCCCACGCAGACATAAAACAGGCGTTCGCGAATATCGCTTGGGTTATTGGACGGTCAGGTGGCCCAGAAAGCTATGGGGGTTCTACCCTATTGAAAATAATGATGTCTTTTAAAGACGTCTTTAGAATACGTCTTTACAAGACGTCTTTAGAATACGTCTTTACAAGACGTCTTCAAAAGACGTCTTTGGACGTGTCTGGATTTGGAACAAAAAAAGACGTCTTTAAAAGACGTCTTTTGAAGACGTTTTTTAAATCAAAACGTCTTTTTTTATCAAAATTTTTAAAAAAGTACTTACTAAAATGTTCCAAAAAAGTATTATTTTATTACGTTATTATTTTTAATAGGGTATCTTTCTTTAGGAATATAGAAACAAAATAAGCATTAGCTCTCTGCAGACCGAAAAGCTTGAGCGAACAAACTGGAAAGGTTATAACCTTATATACCCGAGTCACTAAAATTTTCGTAGGACTTCGCGTATTAAGAAAAACGCCACCTAACAGTCAAAGACAGAATTAATAGTCGATTCGAATAATTTTTTCAGTAGTTACATTTTTAACTGTGAGGTGCCGTTTTTCTTAACTTTGCAATCCCTTATCCAAATTTCAGAGATGCAGGTATATGAGGTTATAATTTTGCGTGTTTATTCACAGTTAAAAATCAGTATACATACTTCAATTACGTACTTCAAGTATATACACTTTAGCTTAAGTACGTTCTTTTTTGAAACATTTTAGTGGGTATTATTTTTAAAATATTGATAAAAAAGACGTCTTTTTTTGTTCCAAATCCAGACACGTCCAAAGATGTCTTTTAAAGACGTCTTTAAAAGACGTCTTCTAAGGACGTCAGTAGTTATAGGGGCACCATGGACCGTCACAACAAACCCCCACTCCACCACCCAAAAGTTACTGACCACTAGGTCAATGACCTCTGAGAAGGCGAAGTAGGGATTGTTGAGACGGAACATTGGTGCCCCAAGAAATAAATCCACGCTTACACACACACACGCACACATGCACACGCACACGCACACGCACACGCACACACGCACACATACACACACAACCCGTTTAATTTCAAGAATTTTAATATAAATTTTTTATGTCTGTACGTTGATGGAATGCAAGTGCCATCGAAACCCTTACAGCCAGATTTCAAAAAAAGCAAAATGTACGTTGATGCTTATCATACCCTTTTTTCCGGCACTGGTATTCACTTTATGAATTCAGGCAACTCGATTACCCGTAAAGACTATCCAAACGGTTACTGCCTATTCGCTTTTTATTTGACACCTGATTTATCGGCGAGTGATGGTAGTCATTGGAATTTGATAAAAAATGGTAATGTACGAATTGATGTTAGATTCGACGACCCGCTAGAGGGCGCTGTAAATTGTATAATTTATGCTGAATACGACAATTTGCTCGAAATTGACTCGTCGAGACAGGTTGTCGTGGATTATAGCGGTTAAGTAGTAGTGGTGGGGATATAGTTCTCGCTATTTAAGTGGAGCAAAGCCATCTTTATCATCTCAGTCGGCGAGCAACTTTAATGGCAAACAGTATGGACGTGGTGATTGACGTGCAGTTTTTAAAGGACAACAAAAACCGTTTGATTCCAAAGGAGGTGGCTGTACTTGCTATTCATAAAAACTTTATCGCTCATTGGATTGTGGCGCCTCCTTGTAATTTAAGACGCTTACCTAAAAATGCTTTGAGACAGAACAATTGGGTGACACTGAATCATCATGGTCTGGAGTGGTACGAAGGTGATATATCGATAAAAAGATTATACAAAAATTTAGAAGATATTTGCAAGCATTGTCGTGTAATTTTCGTGCGAGGTCAAGAAAAGCTTAAACCACTTTCCAAGCTCACCACCTGTAAGATTGAAAATTTAGAAAAACAAGATTGTCCAGCTTTTAGAAATTTAAATTTCAGCAGTGTACAGTGCATGCATCATTACATAAAATCATCTTATTCACATTACGTGTGTGCTCTAAATAATGCTGCTAATCTGAAACAGTGGCTACTGAAACTTAATCCCAGCGTGAAATCGCCGATTGTAGAAGAATTTTTCGAAATTCTCCGCAATGAATTCAAAAGAGATTGTTCGATATCTGATGAGGATCAAGTTTCACGCAGTAGGCGTTTATCCAGCAGATCGGATTCCTCTAATGTGGGTGAAACCTTGTGCGCTTGTGCTTAATACGCAAAATTATAACCAGCGTGGTGCGCACTGGGTTGCCATATACGTTGATAAGTATGGCATAGGTATGTACTTTGATAGTCTTGGTAAGCCGCCACAAATTCAACAACATTTACGACGTATTCGGCAAAATTGTAAAAAATTTAGATAGAATAATAAACGCTTACAAAGCGAATATTCCAATGTTTGTGGTCATTATTGTATCATGTTTCTGTATTATATGTCTACCGGATTGGGTTTCAAGAAATTCTTGGAAAATTTCTCGCAGAATTTGCAAAAAAATGATGCTATAGTAAAGAATTTTATAGAAAAAACTTGTTATGCGTAATTTGATACTTGACTGTCTCTGATTGGTTGCACGCCACCTTTTTTACGACATCCCCACCAATTTTTACAGTATAAAAGAAGTGGTATCCACTTGGTCTAGCCACAGTTGTGTGTGATCGACGGTGACAGCAGTAACCAGAAGGAGAGGAGTGTGGTGGACCGCCGAAAAAATATGGTCGATTTAATCGGTCACTAGTATTTAAACGTGTTACGTTTAAATTGAACGTTTAAAAGATTTATCAAAATGTATAGATTATAGAATTAGATATTTAACCTTTTAAGGACGGGACTGGTCGATATATCGACCACTTAAGTATCATAATATTTTTGAGTGATTTTGAGGATAATATTATGTTAAAACACTCAAAAATATTATGATACTTGAGTGGTCGATATATCGACCAGTCCCGTCCTTAAAAGGTTAAATACTGTTGCAAAATCTGTAGATTATATATTACGAGAAATGGTTGCAAATATGAAAAATGTATTAGAAAAAAGTCAGGAATCTCAATATGTATACTTTACTTCTAGCAATATAAAAACCACAATGTCTAGTTTTAATGATAATTTTGTAAATGATCTCATCGAATTATTAAAAAAGAATAATCTAGTTTTAGGAAAAGAAGATTTGTTTATAATCATACACGAATTTATTATTTATCATATGTACACACTAGTTAATTGTATGAATGCTACGTTGTAATGTTTTATTATTGATAATAAATGTTGTTAAACTTTAAAACGTGAGTATTTCATTTACCTCGTTCATTACCAATTCCTCAACTTTCATACACACAGTAATATTGCAAATTATATATTTCACGATTCAATATAAAATTTTTATTATTTTAATATTTAAAAGTATTTAGTTGTAAATAAAATCTTTTAAATTAATATTTTATGATTCAATATAAATTTAAATAATCAAAAAGTATCATGTTGCATATTAAAATATTTAAAATTTTTAAATATCGATTAAAATATTTTTCATCCTCACTCTAAATTTAGGGGTCGGTGACCCTTCAGTTCATCCTCACTCTAAATTTCTAGGTGGGGATAAGTGACCCTCCAGTTGTTCGGTTACCATGCCTAACAAGCCCCTACTTCACCTTCTCAGAGGTCATTGACTCACTGGTCAGTAACCTTTGGGGTGGTGGAGTGGGGGTTTGTTTTGACGGTCCATGGTGCCCCTATAACTACTGACGTCTTCTAAAGACGTCATTATTTTCAATAGGGTAGCCCACTTAGGTTATTGGCCCAGTCGTGCAATAGCACAAGTGGCCCAGAAAGCTATGGAGGTTCTAGCCCACTTGGGCCAGAACCCCCATAGCTTATCTACTAGAATGATATAGCGCGCTTATCAATAGAGGGGTTTCACAGTAACTGGCCTTTTCTGAGAATTTAGTTTCCCTACAGCCCCGTGCACGGCAAGTGATCGAGGTCCCACTGCATTTGCATAGAATAGTGTATACGTACAAACTAGCTTAATTAAACAGCGTTGCTAAACCTGAAAGACTGTCTGCGTTGATCGAAACAGATCTAAATTAATTTTATCTTGACTTCTTCCGTACCTGATCAACCTCCTTAATAGGGTCTGAGTCCCGATTATTGTGACATTAAAATGATCTTCGAAGAAATAAATTCATCATTAATTAAAATTATTACAATTTTTATTTCTATGAACACGTATGAATGTTTCTATCATTCCTGTATCCAATACAATTTTTTTTATCACTAGAATTATAGTATTTCATCGAATTTAAGCTGAAACAAAAAAAATTATTTTGTACATATTACTGTGCTTTGCGAAAACCTTTCGTCAGATTATCTGTTTCTCTAATAACTATACCCTGTCCACAATCCTGTGGTTCGAAATACTAGATTCTTTTTCGATATTTTGAGTATTTAGAATTTCCGTCAATTTCAGAAAGTGAAAAAAAATAATTAAATGAATAATTCAATTACAATAAATAAAATTATAATAATTTACAAAATATAAAGAAAACGTGTTTTATGTTTTTAACCATTTTAGTGTATTATGTTATTTAAAAAAACGCTGCTAAGTGCTTTGGCGGAATGCTTTCTCATAGAGCTCTTTGAGTTTCATTAATTTTTTTATATTTGTTTAAATGTGATTTTAATATTGAAAAATTTTCTAACATTAATATTTACTCATATTGTACTTTATAAATTTTGAACATATATGCTAGCTGTTTGCTTTTTCAACATTTATAATTTATTTTAAATCATCAAGTAATACAGAAAAATTGGTTCTATTGAAAAAATGATATAATGTAGTAATAAAAAGAACGATGACAACAAATTTTCTAATCTTTATAAAATGCAATCATATTTATATATAAATACAGTTCATGTTTATGGCTCTATAAAAAAAACTACTCTATGAATACCCATTTTCAATAGCTTCCCGTCTACTTATACAAAAACATAGATAGTATGCGAAATTTGAAGCAAATCCATCGAGTAATTTTCGAAATCTAATTGGCTGAATATATAACATTTTCTTTTCAAAATTTCTTTTTTAAAATTTTAAAAATGCTCTAAAATTAAAACTACTCTATGAAAATCAATTTTTGAAAATTTCCCTTCTTTCGACAGTTGTGAATGATTCCTCTGCAAATTTTAGAACAAATCTATCGAGTACTTTACGTAAAATAAAAAAAATTAAAAAAAAAAATCGAAATTTTTTTTTTAATCTTTAAAATTTTCTAAAATCGTAACCACTCTAAGAAAATTAGTTTTTAAAAGCTTATTTTTTTCAGACAATATCGAATTAATTGTACAAAAATTTTGGAGAAAATTTATAGTATGATTTACACAAAATAGAAGATAAATGAAAAATAAAAATTTTTTTTTAATTTTCAAAATGCTCTAAAATTAAAACTTCTGAAAAAATATGTTTTCCTAAGCTTGTTTTTTTCAGACAGTAGCGAATAACTTGTATTAAAATTTTGGAGCAAATCTATCAAATGGTTTTCGTAATATAGAAAAAAATTAAAAATAAAAATTTTTTTAAAAATTTAAAAAATGCTCGAAAATTAAAAGTGCACTAAGAAAATCAGTTTTTGAAAGTTTTTCTACTTTTAGCAGTCGAAATTAAGTTCCATACAAATTTTCAAACAAATTCTTCGAGTAGTTTACGTAAAATACAAAAAAAATGAAATCTCGAAAGTTTTTTAAAATTCTTAAAATGACTCTAAAAAAAAACTACGCTAAGAAAAATTCTCAATAGCTTCCGCGCCAGTTGATCGAAAAATTGAATTGTATGGAAAATTTGAAGTAAATCCATCAAGTAGTTTTTAAGATTTTGTTGGCCTAATAAATAGAAACATTTTTTTCAAAAATTTCAAAATGCTCTGAAATTAAAACTAAGCTAAGAAAATCAGTTTTTCAAAATTTATTTTATTTGGGCCATCACAAATAATTTCCGTGCAAATTTTAAAGCAATTTCGTCGTATAGTAAACAAAAAAAACAAAAAAATGAAAAATCGAAATTTTTTTTTTCAAACAACTCTAAAATGAAAACTACGCTAGAAGAACCAATTATCAATAGCTTCCCAGCAAGTTAGTCAAAAAACTAAATTCCATGCAAAATTAGTAGCAAATCCATCGAGTAGTTCTCGAGATACAATTTACTAACTGAAATCATACATCCACACACACACACACACACACACACACATACATACAGACATTTTCTGGAAACCACTTTTTTCGACTCACCGAGTTCAAATATGTACAAATTGATGAAAAAATAGGAAAAAATTTTTTTTATTGATACAATGCTTTCTCTGATGATAACTTAAAAAATGCGAAAACGTTGTAACGTACAGATTGGATAGCAGTATTATAAACTTGTCTGCGAGTCGCAGCCGCCTTGTTGTTTCCGCACCTCGACTACTGCTCAGTAGTTTTGCTCGATGCTTCGCAGGGGTTGAGAAGACGTTTACAAAGACTACAAAATTCATGTGTGAGATATGTAATGGGTGTGAGAATGGGCGATCATATCTCTCCTCATAGAGCTGCTCTTGGTTGGCTGCGTACTGATTCAAGGAGACAGTATTTTATGGCAGTACTTATGTACAAAATAGTGCGCATGAATACTCCAGAGTATCTAGTGAGTCTCTTTACTAGATATGTACCTAGGGTAGCCACTAGAGGAGAGATTAAGGACTTCGCGGTGCCCTTCATGCGTACTGAGACTGGAAGAAATTCCTTTCAAGTTCAAGGTGCGCATTTTTGGAACTCCCTGCCTGCCGATATAAAAAATCTTCCATCGCTCGGCAGGTTCAAATCGGCTTTGAGGAGATACTTACTCGACCTCAAGTGATCTTAATTTTAAGTATTTTAATTTTATGTTAATTTATTTTGTTTTGTCTTATACATAGATTTAAGGTGTGAATGTATTTATTAGCGCGAATGATGGTTGAATGAATGCAGAAAGAATGAGTGATTCTGTTTCTTTTTATTAATAGTTATGACATCTTCGGTATCAAGTTTTTATTCTTTGAATTTTATTATTATATTATTTTTTATTATTCATTGTTGCATTGTTTTGTCCAATTTTATTTTTATTTGATGTCATGACTATGCTTTATGCTTTATCTTTTAAATTGTGTTATTTGATTTTAATTTGATTTTAATTTTATGACTGATAGATATTTAAGACTGTTTTTATTGTAATTTATGTTTTCATGCTTTCTGCGTGTATTTAGAGTAGTCTGTGATATCGCTTTTACATAGTGACTTACTGATACAGTATTATATATTAATTTTAATATTTGACTGTGATATCTTATCATATTATGTGCAATACTTTATACAGAATTATTATTTATTTCTTGATGTATTACATGCCTTTTTGTACTCTTTTACAAAATAAATTAATATCTATCTATCTATCTAACTTGTCAAAATGCATAAATTGAAGATCTCTAGAAATTTTTAGATTAATTTGTTGAAAATTGGCTAAAAAATCCTGCAGCAACTATACAACAATAGACAAAATTAAGTCGTCGACAAAAGAAAAGGATTTTAACTAATTATATATATATATATATATATATATATATATATATATATATATATATATATATATATATATATATATATATATATCGCCCATTCCCTGTCATATCGAAGGACGAAAAATTTTTTTTCGTTAAAAATTGGTGAAATGGTTTTTTTCCATATTATGAACCACTCAGATTTTTTTTAGAATCCTTTAGTATGTTTTCAGAGTTACAAAGCTTCAAAGTTGGGCGAAAATCATATTTTTGACATTTTTGACTAATTTTAAGCTTAAATTACTCAGTTGGGTTGCGTTTTAGAAATTTATTACTGGAAAACTTTTTTCTTGAAAATAATCTAAATTTTGAGAAAAAATTAATATAAAAGTGCTAATGTAGCCTTTCGCTGAGTTAAAGTCATTTCAAGCATTGAAATACCATTTTTCAAGGTTTCGAACCATGATCCCATGTCTAAGAAAATCATCAAAGTAGGTAATATATGTATAAATATGGCCTATAAACTTCAGAGTGGACATCCTGGGCGATCCCTTAGAAAAAATGAAAATGTAATTAAAAATAATGAAAAATGTGATTTTTAGCTACATTTACTCATTTTAATGTTAACTTAAACTCATCGGTTGCAGATGTCCCTTCGCAAGCATTCATAGGAATAGTTGTATACTTCAAAAATATTAAAATATATTAAAAAAAAATTTCTGTTTATTTCACAGTTCAAGATTATATAATACTGCTAATATTTCTAATAACACACGGTGACAGGTAACTATATGTAAAATTCTTATCTTATAAAATTCAGAATTAGAAAAAAATTGAATGCATTGAATTTCTTGAAAATTATGATTGGTCTAAAATATCCTTTGTTTATTTGACTGGAAAGATTTGGAAAATTATTTTTGCTTTATTTGTTTCATAATTTGAACATAATTTATCTTAACGGCAGGCCGGTGTAGAATCTGATACCGACCGAGTAACAATTGAGTTGTTTGCTAGTTACTCAAGTATTAATCGGTGTATCTTCAAATTAAAGGTTGAGCGCAATAGATATTATTATGAACATCTGTGCACAAAAAAAATCTACCTTTTAGTTTTTGAGAAAAGTAAGTAACGCCAAAGTAAAAGTTTATGTTTATGATATTTTCGCGTTACTTACTTTTCTTAAAAACAAAGCGACAGATTTTTTTCTTCTTGTGCATAAATATTTATAATAATAATATCTATTGCGCTTAACCTTCAATTTGCAGATACACCGTTTAATACTTGTGTGCATAACAAAAATCTCAATTAGACAAGGACAGCGAATCCGGCCTGCTCTTAAGATACAATAACACTTTTATAAATAATTAATTTAATTTTTAGTGAAGAAATAATTTTTTATATCGAATAATCTCAACAGTCCAACAGATGATAAGACACGATCCGCTTTGTACTGATAATTCATCATATTTGTTATTGCATTTTTACAGTAGCAGTAACTTAAAAGAGTATAGCTGGATAAGTACGTTAAAATGGCCTGTCCTTAGATTTTTTTGGAATCTGGCCTATTTATTTATCATGTCAAAAAACTCCGATCCTAAAAGTTACAGCTCGCTAGACTCAAAATTGGCTTCCTTACCTCAAAAAATGTGATTTTCAGTTTTTTAAGCATATCTCTGCGAATTTTTAACCGATTCGGGTGATTCGAAATCGAGATTAAAGGAAATCATAATGCGCACATAAGCTCATTATTTTTAGAGGTTCTTGAAACCAAAACATAACCTAAAAATGGGTTTGAAAATTTCTAAGTTGCGTAGAAAAAAAACTATTGTTTGGATTTTTTTTAGTTTACCTCAAAGTCTTCTTTTCATTTGAATTTAATACCATAAATTTTTTCAGATTTTTTAAAAGGGTAGAAAGTAGTTAAAATGATGAAAAACTTAAATTTCCACTAATTTTTGGGATTTTTAGAATATTTAAACAATTTCAAAGTACAATTTATCATGAAAAATGAGTTCAGCGACCCAAAATACCCTTTAATATGAGTTTTTGGTTACATTTTTCCACAATATATTGCTCAAATGTCGAAAACTAACCTCAAAAAACGTGTTTTGATATTGCATACGACGTAAAAACTCACGTTATCTCGGTAATGATCCAAGGTGTTGACTTAATGTTTATTGAAAACATAATTTTTTTCTTCAAAAATGCTATATTATTAATGACGTAAAAACTCACATTTTTCATATTTGACACAGTGCTTTTGATGTTAAGCTAAACACTAACCTTTAAAATTAGTTATCTACCAACGAATTCGTTTAGATATAATGGTAAGTCACGTTTCTGTTGAATAAGTGAGAGTATGTGCGCGAAAAAAAAATAAAAAATGCTGTCAACTGCCTTAGCGCAGTGCTTTGGAGTTCTTTAAGTTTGAGTAATTAGACTTTATTTTTTAAAATGTAATTCTAATATAAAAAATGATTTACCAGTAATATTTCCTAATATTTTTATAAAGTTCATCTTAATAAAGTTTCATAATTAAATTTAGCATTAAAAAAAAATAATAATATAATGAAAAAAAAGCTTATTTGATAAATGAAAAAGCAAATCAATAGATCGTGCAAATTTTGGAACATATCCATCGAGTATTTCAAGTAAAATAAAAAAAAGGAAAAAAAATCAAAATTATTTTAATTCTTTAATTATAAAAATTATTTAATGACAATTAATTAGTTTATTATAAAATATAAAATCATTTAAAAATTTCAAAAACACTTATGTCGATATAGTTATTTTCTTGTTCTGAAAATAAAATAATAAGAATATTTAATTTTCAGTCATATGCAGTAGGCTAGAACCACTAAACATATCGTCGGGTTGGCGGAAAAACATCATAACTCAGCTAAACTCTTAAAAACGTAACAACTTGATTTTGTTCACGAAAAGGTTCTAATTCAACTTAGCGCTTAAAAAAGTAGTAAATAAAAATAAACGTTATAACTCCTATTTTTAAGCATAAAAGTTATAAAGTTTTTATGGCCAAACCCGGGTTACAATTTTTTCATACGCTAAGTTGAATTACAACTTCTTAGTTGCCGAAGCCAAGTTGTAACGTTTTTGAACTTGGCTGAATCGCCATCTTTTTCCTCCCATCCGACGATATGCTCAACTACACCCAACGACAACATTGATATTACAAATAATATTTAATATTATTTGTAATATCGTTGTATGTTCTATTATTACAAATTTTTTTGACCAAAATCAAAACAGTTAAAGGTCATGACAGCTAAACATGCATAAACCATAACCATAAGGAACAAGAAGGCACAAGAAGGAATAAGGGCGCTGTTTTCGTTGGGTGTTGTCCACTAATTTTCTTCTTTATTCTTTGAAACTATTATATTTGTTTAACAAATTTTACTTTCTCTGTTGATTTGTTCAATTCTATATGCTCTACAATGTTTCTTGTTCTCCTTGATACATTTTGAGGTTAACATAAGAAAGCGGCGTTCGGCTGAAAGTGACAGCGCTGGGGAGGGAAATTCAATAATGTATTAAAAAAAGTATTAACAATATAGTTTTTATAATTTGATAATTAATAAATAATTCTACAAAACAAAGTTACTATAACAAAATTAATTTTTTTTCATTATTTACATTTTTTTGAATTAAAAAAAATTTTTGAAACTCAAAAAAAATGTCAATAATGAAAAAAAATTAATTTTGCTATAGTAACTTTGTTTTTAAGAATTATTTATTAATTATTAAATTGTAAAAACTATTTTTTTAAATACTTTTTTTTAAAAAATTTTTGAATTTCCCTCCCTGATGCTGTCACTTTCAGCATCGCTGATTAGTTATATACACTCGACGGACACTGATTCGCGACCCTATTTTCGCGCCTTTAAACGTTATCCATTGAGTTTAGGATAGTTGCGCGACCATGTTTCAAAAATAAGTTTTTTACACAGGGCGCGTACAGTGGGTACTTTACTCCCTCCCAGCGAAAAGTAAAGTACCCACTGTACGCTGCCTGTGTAAAAAAATCGTATATTCTCCACGGGAGTAAATGAAAAATCCCTTAAATCGTATGTTTGTCACCCTCGCCTTCGGCTCGGGTGACATTTAACATACGATTTAAGACATTTTTCGTTTTTACTCCCTAGGTGAATAATATACTATTTCATCTAGATAAATATAATTCATCCTAACTATAAGACAAGGGAACATAAATAAAGAAATGGCGGTCAAATTCAAATGGGCATTAATTCGAATATAAAAAATGATAAATGATAAAACAATAAATAAATGTTAAAGTAAGTATATTTTTATAAAGCATTCTTTACATATATTATGTAACCATATGCGATGACAATCATAAGAAATCATAGCTTTTTCATTACTTCAGTATTAAATAATTGCTTATTTAAATTTTACCGCCATTTATTTATTTATGTTCCCTTGTCTTATAGTTAGCATGAATTATAATTATTTAGATGGAAACTCATTTTCGAAACATGATCGCGCAAGCTAACCTATATTTCAAAAACTCAACGGATAACGTTGCAGATATTCAAAAAAGGGGTCGCGAATCAGTGTCCATCGAGTGTACATGCATTTGTACTAGGATTTCAACCAGAATTTGTATGAATTACCGAATTAATTCTATCGAACGAATATAGTTATTTTCTATATTATAAGCTAGAAAATATCGACAAGTTTCTACCAGGGTATGATCCAAAATGACTCCCGAAAGGAGAGCTTTCACTCATCATGTTTAGGACTCTAACTAAAAAATTATAAACTGTTAAAAAAATAGTAAGCACAAAAAGTGTTAAAAATTCATCGAAGAATACAATCGAATTTTTGAAGAATTTCCGGAAAAAGATTTTGAAAGTTTTTGTACTCTAATTTTTCATAAAATTAAAAAAATTTAAGGAAAATCATAAAAAAATTCCAATGCATTTTTTGATGAATTCCAAGCACTTTTAATTGATTGAAATTGATTTCTGTAATATATAAAAAATTAAAAGTGTAAAATGAATTTTTTGAGAATAATTTATTTGTATTCTACCTATTCTTACTAGAAGAGTGCATCACATTTGTGTCTTGGATTTTCTTCTAATTTTAGAATGTTTTTTCTTCCGTAAAATTATGAAATAAGTCCCGTATCTTCAGTTCAACGCTCGATTTTTTTAAACTTATGAATAGTTTGTTTAGATTTTAAGACAATTAAAATAATTTTCATATAAGTTGTTGAACTAATTATTCATACAGTTATTGAACTAATTATTCTAGAAGGTTTTTACTAATCACGTCTTAAGGTTAAGATTAAAACCTTTTTATTGAAAAATAAATTGTTCAAAAAGCTCAAGTTTTTTAAAAGTTATAAGGGAATAAAAATAGCGCAGATATTTAGCTGAAATATGCATAGAAAATAAATGCTGCATTTTAGTTTAAAATTTATCTTATTTTTCATCTTTTTATAACTGCTTGAGCTTTTTGAACAAGTATTTTTTAATCCAAAGGTTTTAATCTTAATTTTAATATGTCATTTGTAAAAACCTTTGTGAATAACTAGTTTGAAAACTATACAACGATAAAGCAGATGCAAATTTTTTTTCAATGACTCAAGGGTCTGAGAAAGCTCCTTTCATTCTAATAATATTTCTATTTTAAGTTTATAAGTAAACAGTGCGTTTAATCAAGTTTTTTCGCTGCAATAAAAAAATTTCTAAGATTAAAATTGAGTGCGGACAACTCAAGAAATTCACCAAAATATTATACATAAAAAGTTACAGACAAACTTTCCATGTAAAGTATTTTGATGTTAGGTTTGTCGAGCTTGATATCTAATTTCCATTCCAAGTTCATAAAAAAATAACAAGTCGAAACGATTTTTTATTGACAAAAATTATTTTATTAACATAGCTTTAGTACGGACAAGTCATTATAATTGTTGACTTTCTAAATATAATCTAGTGATATTCCAATAAAGTCCAGTGAAATTTTCACTGAATGGGTGAATGAAAATCGCTTTACTAAAGTTCAGTGAAATTTCGCAAAATAAAATAGTGAAATATTCAATATTTGAATTTCAATGAAAATATCACCGTATTTTAGTGTAAAAGTTTGTTACGTCACGACGTATCTTTTATTTCAAAATTTGTTATTCTAAAATATGCAGTTATTGATCAATCAGATAATTTAACTTAGTAAGCATATTGTGAAATTGAGTCATTTTTAAGAAACAAAATAAAGTACATGCGAGTTACAAAATTAACAAAACAAGAACAGTGTGAAGGCTACATGAACCAGATTTACCACATCAACTATATCATTCAATAAGAGTTAAAATGCATAATAAGCATTTATCCATCGATTGACATCCATTCAAAATTCGAATTTATAAAACAATTATTCTTAAACAAAAGCAAGGATCATCAATATAAAAAGACAGACAAAATCAAGATTAACGGGCATTACCCCGGGTTTCCTTTTGGTAACAAGTTTACACTGCCCGTAAGTTGTTCTTATATTTCAACAGCAATTGCTAATATTACATATGCATGCATCTATTATTAATATATATGCGTATAAAAATCTATTGTATTAAAAGTATTAAAAAAGATATCAATAAACCTCGAGGATATATATATTTACATTCGCCTATTCGTTTATCTGCCCGTACCCAACATCAATCTACTTAAGAGGCGGTCGGAACCAAATCGGTGACTTAGTTCGGTGCTTGTAATAAATGCTTATAATAATTTATTCATTTATTAATATGGTAAAAATATAGTCATTTCCTCTAGTCATTTATATAAAGAATAATTTAAAATAGTTAAAGCCACAAAAATATAAAAAATATTGTTATGAAGCGAAAAATGCCATCTAACAATCGACACGACAGTTTTTTGCATGCGGTATATGTCAAGTCAGTTTGATATTTGTAATAAATGCTTATAATAATTTATTTACTTATTCATATGGTAAAAATATAGTCATTTCCTCTAGTCATGTATATAAAGAATAATTTCAAATAGTTTAAGCCATAAAAATATACAAAATATTATCGTAAAGCGAAAAATGCTGACTTGATATATACCGCAGGTCACCGATTTGGTTCCGACCGCCTCTTAAGGAGCACTAAAAGGTAAGAATAAATTTTAATATATACACTGAAAAAAGAACCCGAATCCATTCAAATCATTAAATTATCTTTAATAATTGTCCAATAGTGAGAGCGATTCCTCCCAGTCAAATATTGGTGGAGCTTTCTCAACCACTAGATTACATACACCTTCTTATTATACTTATGTTATTTAACGTTTACTAGTTTGATATTAACTTAAACATTTAAAGTAAATCAAATTCACTCAATCAAACGTATTAAGTTTAATATTCAATTCAATATATACAAATCTAAATTATTCAGTCTATCTATAAATTATCAATCAACTCAATCTATACATTTATTAAATTATTCATTTTATTTATTCCTGGTGAAAGCCAGGACTTAACAAGTTATTGAATTTCAGTAATAATGTCACCTAGTTTCAGTGAAAATATTACCTGATTTCAGTAAATATTTCATTGAATTTCAGTGATTTTGTTATAGAATAAAAGAGTATAAAAGGAAATATTAGTTTTTTGTTTTTAATTAAAATACGATATTTTAAAAGTACTTATTTAAAGTATTTATGATCACAATTATTTAAAATTCATTCATATGTAATAAAATAGTACAAAATTTCTTAGATTAGTGTTGAATTAATGTTAGCTGTTTATATATTTTAAAAATTATTGAAATTAATTCAATACTGAAAAAAAAATTTGTATTATTTAAAAAGAAATATATATATATACAACAAATTATTATAATTAATACTTCAAATAAATATTATTAAATTATTGTATATTGTAATTCTTAACATCATTTTGAACTTACCTTTCCACTTGTAAAGGTTAAATGATTTTTCTCAGTGATAATTAATTTATTAGCATTCATTTTATTATATTACACTAACCTTTTCACTTTAAGGAAACGTAAAATACTGACATTACAGTTTTTCAAATTCTCAATTCTTAATCCAATTATCTCTACATTACAGCCTTCCATTTTCACTAATAGAAGGCCTAATATAGAGATATTTCGGGAAATTTTTTAATAAAGATTGAAAATTTGGAAAACTGCAGTGTCTGTAACTAAGTATAAATTATATACCATATTACATCCTCTTAAGAGGCGGTCGGAACCAAATCGGTGACTTAGTTCGGTGCTTGTAATAAATGCTTATAATAATTTATTCATTTATTAATATGGTAAAAATATAGTCATTTCCTCTAGTCATGTATATAAAGAATAATTTCAAATAGTTTAAGCCATAAAAATATACAAAATATTATCGTAAAGCGAAAAATGCTGACTTGATATATACCGCAAGTCACCGATTTGGTTCCGACCGCCTCTTAAGAGTGCACACTGCGACGATCGGAACGCCACCACTATTGAAATCGTATTTTAGTTAATTGTCATCTTTTGTGACATTTTTAATTAGATAAAAATGTTTTTCAACGTACAATAAATTCTTAATTTTATTTATAATGAAAATTCAGTATTGAATTAAAATAAATAAAGCTGTAGTTTGTAGAGAAAAATAAAAATTAGTTCATATAATCGCCACATCGTGTTTAAATTTTTTTTCTCTACAAGATTTCTTCATTTTTATTAATTAATTCATAAAACTTAATTCAAAATAATCTTTTTATTATACATGGGAAAACTCTAATTATACTTATTTAAGTACAGTAACAGGTAAATATGTTCAAAACAAATTTTTCGTGACGCTGCAGTCAACTACAAGTTGTGCGAAAAGCAATAAGCACTCTTGAAGTTCAAATAATTTTCTTCAAATTGTCTTCTCTCCACACGCTGAAACTCTCTCACTCTCTCTCTCTCTCTCTGTATCTCTCTCTGTCTCTCTCTCTCTCTGTATGTAAGCATATATAAGTATACTATAATTCTTTTTATTACATTACACTTACCTTTTTATTCAATAACTTTGAACGAATCTCCTAAAATCAGAGTTAGATACTCTTAGCGTTAAGGTTATGACAGGAAAAAACTTGAGAGCATTACTCTTGCTATTCATTGTTAAGACGCGTGCTTTCACATATCGTTTCCGGAACATATGTGCTGCCACTTTTACAAATTTTAACTCTTACTTTTTTAATCAATGAAATTTTTACTAAATTATCAGTGAAATAAATGAGACACTGCAAGTTCAGTTGAATTTTTAATGATATTTTAGTGGAATAAAAGAAACACTAAATTTTAGTTAACTTTTTATTCATTTTTCAGTTAATAATATTCGCTAAATCAAATAGTGAAATTTTCACTGGATTATATTTGGAGAGTAAATTACGAATTAAAAAAGATCAATAAAATAAAAAGAGCCAAAATCGCTTTCAGCATTTCTGACATCCCGTTAAAATTCAGACAAAACTGCTCATAACTTTGAAAAAATCGAGCGTAGGACTGAATAAATGCAGCTTATTTCATGACTTTATGAAAGAAAAAATATGTGAAAGTTATAAGAAAATCCGAGTTTTTAGAACTATGAAACGTTTGATTTGAAGCGAATTTCATTAAAAATCACTTGAATATTTAAAAAAAATAACTAGTAAAATTTTATTAATGAAAACAAAATTTAAGGTATTCTTTATTTTTTTATAATTTTATGCAAGAAAAATCATAATTTTTTTTGTCAGTTAATATTTCAAAATTAAACTGATTATGAAATATTTTCATGATTAATTACAAGAGATGGTTTTAAAACATTAC
This sequence comes from Anastatus disparis, assembly GCA_017163975.1. NCBI lineage: Eukaryota > Metazoa > Arthropoda > Insecta > Hymenoptera > Eupelmidae > Anastatus > Anastatus disparis. Next base: position 3,397,232 of record JAFFSR010000351.1, on the reverse strand, counting down.
AGAAACATAGTATTTCAATAAATAGGTGAGATCGTTAACAGGATGTCGGAGCTGCAGCAATCGAGTTTTGCTTTTTTATTTTATCAATGTCTTTTTAAATTCATAAATTAAACAAATATAATGACATGTCCGCACTAAAGCTATATTGATACAATAATTTTTGTTAAAATAAAAAATCATTTGGACTTGTTATTTTTTTATGAGTTTGGATTGGAAATTAGATATCAAACTCGACAAACCTAACCTTAAAATACGATACATTGAAAGTTTTCATTATAACTTTGTATGTATAATATTTTGGTGGATTTCTTGAATTGTCCTCACTAGAGTTTAATCTTACAAATTTTTTCTTTGGAGCGAAAAAACTCGATTAAACGCATCGTTTATTCATAAGTTAGGATTGGAAATATTATTAGAAGGCGGGCAGCTTCGTCATGCTCTTAAACAGCTTTTATAATTAATTAGTTTTAAAGTCATTCGAGGCCATAGATTTTTCTATTGGCTAATTCCATTCAGATTCATGCAGGCCGTCACTGATCGAATTTTTTTTTTTCTTCTAAGTAATAAAAATACATTCTATTATGTATATGAAGATAAAATTTACCTCATAGAACGCTCAAATTTTTTTTTTTTTTTACTACAGCAATTTTAGTGTTGGATGTAAAAACGAAAATTCAAAAATTGAAAATGAACCTCTACTTTTAAATGACTATAGCTCCGTCAATTTTTAACCTTTTTGGACGTTCTTTTAACGAAAGTGTGCGAAATTCGGTCTAGTTTTAAATGCGATCTCGATTTTTGTAATACAATTTGATCTCGCTGAGTTATTTACGAAAAACCGAAAAAAAGCGATTTTTTTCAAACACGATTTTCTCAAAAACTATATTTTTTTTTTTTTTAAATTTTTATATGATTTTATACATAAAAAATACTAACTTTTAGGGTAGGTGAGAATATGCGATTTCGCCTTATTTTTTTTAAACAGATTTTTAAACGTTTTTTTTTATATTTTCGATTTTAAAACATTGATACCATGGCGCATCGTACTATTTTTCCAACTTTACGTGTTCTTACAACTATTTTTATGCTTTTATTTATTAATATATCAAAAATATCAACAATAATCTTTAAAATAAACCCTGGATCGAATATTTTGATCAATTAGAACAAAAGTTATGACGATTTAAAGTTTAAAAAAAATGCTGAAACTTTAAATAAATATATTTACTTTGAATTTTGAATTTTGAATTTTGAATTTGAATTTCAAATTTTGAAAAGGTGAATTTTTTAAATACTAAAATATATTATTTGGTCATTCGCAATGAACAAATAATATGCGATACAATTAAGAAATGAACACCAATGAATTGAGAACTAATGTGAATGAAAAAATCTGAATTTGAATAAAACCTTTCAATTTACTTCTTGCCACTCATGTCTCGAAGTTTTGGCAGTGTAGATTTGATTTCGTTTACTTTTTTCACAGTGAATCTTTTGAATACCTTTAATTTCTTTTGCATTTCCCAACTATTCCATTTTTTTTGTCTGTCGAAAAACTTTTAACTCATCCTTGCGGATAACAAGAATGTTAATCGACGGAGTATATTTTGATACGTGAGTGGCAAAATTTTCAGCGTTCCTAATAAAATCTGCATTCTTCTTGGACAGATTATGCGTGATAGCATAATGTATAACTAAACCACCAATACCGTCACAAGCGCCTTTACCATGACCTGTTGCAGAAAAAAGCCATTTTCTGTTTACTTTTGAGTTTTGAAGCTCATAGAATTGATATCTATTTTTAAAATGACTGGCAGCTCCATCGGAAATTGTTATGATTTCATCAAGATCTTGTGCAATATGTTTTTGTTTTAAGTTGTCGATAATTAAGTTTATAGTCATTAGGGCATGAGACGAATCATGTTTAATATCGTCAGAGACGGTGACATAACTGACTGTCTTATCATTTCCAAAACAGCATACTGACGTAAATATTGATATTTGGTTTTTACTCTAATAATAGCTTTGAATTTCATTTTGAAGCAGAACTGTCCAATTTTCTGCAAAATCGACATGAATAACTAATTGAAAGCCATTATTTTTCGCTAAAAGTTTAACCTCTTTAATTGCTATACGTTGAATTTCTTTGACCAATTTATGAGCTCTTACAGTGAGAGCACGCTCTCTTAACTCTATTAAGAAATTTTCAATCGTGCTAGTTTTATTCAGTAAATTTGATTTTTCTGAATAAAATCTGCAATGTCTTGTTTATTTTCTTTTTTATAATTATTCAAAGCATCTGTAAATATCATATTTATTTAAAGTTTCAGCATTTTTTTAAACTTTAAATCGTCATAACTTTTGTTCTAATTGATCAAAATATTCGATCCGGGGTTTGTTTTAAAGATTATTGTTGATATTTTTGATATATTAATAAATAAAAGCATAAAAATAGTTGTAAGAACACGTAAAGTTGGAAAAATAGTACGATGCGCCATGGTATCAATGTTTTAAAATCGAAAATATAAAAAAAACGTTTTAAAATCTGTTTAAAAAAAATAAGGCAAAATCGCATATTCTCACCTACCCTAAAAGTTAGTATTTTTTATGTATAAAATCATATAAAAATTTAAAAAAAAAAAAATATAGTTTTTGAGAAAATCGTGTTTGAAAAAAATCGTTTTTTTTCGGTTTTTCGTAAATAACTCAGCGAGATCAAATTATATTACAAAAATCGAGATCGCATTTAAAACTAGACCAAATTTCGCACACTTTCGTTAAAAGAACGTCCAAAAAAGTTAAAAATTGACGGAGCTATAGTCATTTAAAAGTAGAGGTTTATTTTCAATTTTTGAATTTTCGTTTTTACATCCAACACTAAAATTGCTGTAGTAAAAAAAAAAAAAAAATTTTGAGCGTTCTATGAGGTAAATTTCATCTTCATATACATAATAGAAGGTATTTTTATTACTTAGAAGAAAAAAAAAAATTCGATCAGTGACGGCCTGCATGAATCTGAATGGAATCAGCATATTGAAAAATTGTATCTTAAGGAACCCTGGAAGAAAATTGACCATATTGTAGGCATAATTGCTGGTCAACAAATGTTAAAATGGCACTTATCTAGAAATTCTAGAAATTATGTAAAAAAAATTTCTATTTAAGGCGACTTCGGATTTTAGGTTAGGTTTTATTTTTGAGTTTACAAATTACTCTTTCAATATGTAAAATTTTTAAGATTTTTTAATTTTCCACCATTCTACGGATTATAATAAATGGTGGAAAATTAAAAAATTCAAAAAATTTTAGAAACTGAAAGAGTAATTTGTAAACTACAAAATGAAATCGAACCGAACTTCCGTAGTCGCCTTAAGTGTCATTTTAACATTTGTTGACCAGCAATTATACTTAAGATATGGTCAATTTTCTTCCAGGGAATTCACCTTTTTTATCATATACCTTGTTTTGTATTACATCTAATTTCAAAATGTCCCTAATAGTCTTTGTTTTATAAGATTAATTATTGAAATATAACCTTTCATTTTTTCTCAATACTTTAATTAATTTTTTTAATTTTTGAAGTTAAATGTTAATATCAATGGCTCTTACTAACAAAAACACTTTTGTTTCTACTGCGAATAGTAGCGCTTATTTCGATACTCTACGAAGATTAATATTTTTCCCTTTTATACCATGAAGATTCACACTTTTTTCTTTTAGACCACGAAAACGTTTTTAAAAGATTAACAGAGAAGTGTTCTTCGCAGAGAATAGAAGAAAAATGTTGGTAGGATAAGTCTTTGCGGAAAAATAGATAAAAGTGTTCTTTTCGCAAAGAATTGAAGAAAAATGTTAGCCTTTGCTGAGAACTGGAGAAAAGTGTTCTTTTTCGCGGAGAATTAGTAAATAATGTTTTTTTTCCCTTGATACAAAAAATTGGTGTTTTTTTCTTCGTAAGGTTTGTCGGTACGGTATCAACAATTTTTTTAAAATACATTTATTTACCTGTTGGATCGGCCGTAACTTTAGTGATAACTCTTTCAATCAAAGGTGCACTTCTATCATTGCATTGTACATGACGGAGTTTTTTACCACTTTCAACTTCCTTCATCATACACGCCCAATCTGGACGTTTTCTGGGTCTTGATTTAAGCATTTCTATAGTTTTACGTTGTTTTTCGCTCAAAGATGGCAAATTCTTTAATGTTTCTACCCTTTCTCTAGATGGAGGCGGTGGTGGTGGTCTCGGTGGTGGCGGCGGCAGAATATTCGCCCTCGAAGCAGACTTTGATAAAGTTGGCGCACCTTTTTTGTTATCATTTGAAACAGTTAAATTATTTTACACTTTCTAATTTATTTAATTTGCAATAATTATTTCTTAGTCACAATATTTGCCACATATTGAATAGTATCATATTTATTAATAAAAATGTAAAACAAAATTTATTTTTTTTTTCATAGAAAAAAGGGTTTGTCAGAAAAATAGATTTTTTTAAAGAAAATTCAAAGCTAACAAAAAAAAACTTGCCAGTTGTGCTCTCGCTCTTAGAAAGAGGGGTATGATCACCTCGAGACCTCGATTTTTCTACACGAGTCTGGCGCTCAAGTTGCGGTCGCGAACTTGGCTCTGGTCGACCATTTTCACGGCTGTTTGAAGAAGATGGTGTAGGAAATCGGCCTACATTCTTATCACTATTTGGCTGTGATGGTATGATGGTAATTTTAGTTGTCTTGCGGCTGTCAGCAGGATTTGTCAATTTTGTTTCAATTGATTTCGATTCAGCTGGCTTTACGTCTGTCGCCTTTGGTGCACTCTAAAAAATACATTTTTTTAAATGAATATTTTTATTAATATACATACAATCAAAATGATTAATTTATAATTTTATACACAAAAATATGCTAAGCAATTGAGTTAAGAGCCATTTTTCACATATTTTCAATATATGATTTTCCAAAATTAGGTGATGAATTTTCGATGGTGGATATATGTAAATAATTAGAAAGATTATAAAGAGAAAGAGAGAGCATGATGTTGACGTGACAGGTTATGTTGTAAAAAAATAAATAAATAAAATAATATATGTTTATTATACGAGGTTAGATTATATTATTTATCATTTTTAATTTCATCTTTTACAAAGTATTGTTTATCGTAATTTGTAAAATGATTGAAATTAATAGAAAAATTAGAAATTAAGTGAGGGCCATTGTTTTTAATGTACTAAATCTTCGGTTTAAATACAAGTGTTTTTTTTAGAAAAGTAAAAGGTAATTCTAAGAGTATATTCATTGCAAAATTTGAAATAAAAATCTTATTTAGGGTTACATGAAATAAATTTAAGATTTATTATTCCCTTGTGCTCATTTTCAACTAAATTTATATATTTTTATAAACATATACTTATTATATTTTTATAAAAATATTTTCATCTGTGTCAAAGATGATTGGAAATTAATTTCTGTTGTAGTTTTGATGTAAATATAAGAAAGATAATGAACTGATTGAGAATTAATATTTATTTTAATGATTGAAGTCAATAAAAATAAAAAAATTAATTCTAGTTCAGATCATATACCAACATAAATGCTTTGGTGTTTTATTATATATTAATAAATATATCTTTTTTTAAAAGTACATGATAATTCTGTGATATAAAAATAGAATATTAATGCAAAATTTGAAACAGTTTTTTTAGCATTTAAGATTTATTATTTGTGCTAATTTAGTATTATCACAAAAATATTTTTATTTATGTCAAAGATGCATTGTTTAAAAAAAATGGATCTATCTTTTAATGTTATAATGTTATAATTGGCATTGTTACTCATGTACTTAAATGATTAAAAATCAATTTCTGCTATTAGCTTTGATGTAAATATAAAAAAATAATAAATTTGTAAAAAAAGAACAGTAAAATTGATAAACAGAATTCCAACTAATAACTTAAATATTGAATCTAAACGCAAAAATAAAACGAAGATAGCTCGAATCATCAATTTTAACTAAACATTTGCTATGACTTATAATTCTTAAAATAAATTTGACTATATAGTTGTACTTTAAGTATTAATGCAATTAATAAATATAAACAAAAATTTGAAGATGAATTAAATGAAGAAAAAAGATGTATAAAACAATGTACATCAAATAAATCTTAGATAAACATGACACAAAGTAACACATTATTGCTAGATAATAATTCAAAATTAAAATTGATAAGAATATTAATCTTTCATAAGGGAATATGAAATACCGACATAACAGTTTTTCAAATTTTCGACTCTTAAGGTAGCTTTAGCGTATTTTAATAAAATAATGAAATATTAAGTAAAAAAATATTTAAAAAAGTATGAGTCACAAGCTTTTCAAATTTTTGAAAATATAAGATTTACAACCAAATCAAAGAGAACAAAATTAAAGAAATTCAAAAATTTAACATGGGCTATCATGGAAAAAAACAGCATTTATGCTTCTAACTTCATAATAAAATGTTCAATTTTTATGAACCAAAAAAAAAATTGTAGATTTTTTTGTTACGAATTTGAATCATTTAAAATATACCATGTTAACAATCAAATAGAAAAGTCATTAATCTGATTGAGCAAAATTGATACGATTGGAATGCTGTTAGGCGTGACTCATAAATATTTGTCGCCAAATAATTAAATGCAATACAAATTATAAATTTAGTGATGGATTAAAAACATTTTTTATAAAATTTATTTAAAAGAAAAAAAATTTATTTTGTTCTTTTTATTGGAGCCCCTGCTCGATACGACACCCAACGCTGAAGCTACCTTAAGGAGGTTAGTGCGTCCCGCTTAACATCATGTCTGCAGACAACATTTCGCATTAAGTTAACTGGGCGGATTGTTTGCCAGCATGCTAGTATACGTACAAATTTTGTTCATACACACACACTCGCAGTGCTTCGTATGTATGCGCACATATAGATGTCCGTGTGAAAAACTGAAGATGTGGCAACACAGCGTTTGAGCGACATATGTTCGAATATTGACGATTACCGTATCTTGATTGTTTATACCCTACTAAAAAATCTCAGGTGAGAAATCACCTGATTTCTCAGGTGATTAATCATGCCAAAATCTCATGTGACGATTTTTTTGGTTTTTACACGTTTCAAAGCATACTTAGTCAATTGCGAACTATTTTTGAAAATTTTTGAAAAATTTGAACTTAGAAAATTTTTTAAAAATTTGGTCTTAGAAAAAATTTTGACTCATTTTACAAAAAATTTTCTAAGTTCAATTTTTCAAAAATTTTCAAAAATAGTTCGCAATTGACTAAGCATGGTTTGAAACGTGTAAAAACCAAAAAAATCATCACATGCGATTTTGGCATGATTAATCACCTAAGAATCAGGTGATTTCTCACCTGAGATTTTTTAGTAGGGTAACCAAAAGATACAAAGTCTGAAAGTGCAATGTCTAGACCCCGATTAAAAAATGGTAGAATTGCTAAGCGAAAAGTTATTAATAAAAGGAAAAAAGCATTAGAGGCTATGGCAGAGGCGAAAAAAAAGAAAAAAAATCAGGCTGAATCACAGATTGCTGAGGGCAATCGAATAGTTAACCTCAAAGAATTAGGAAAAAATTTAAAATGTTATCAGTGTAAAGAAGTTTTGAATTTGGAAAATATAATAAATGAGACACGTGAAGGATTGTATAGTATGCTGCAAATCAAATGTGAAAAATGCGAATTAGTAAATGTAGTTTGCACAGGGAAAAAAAATCAACAAAAAGGACAGAGTTTTTCTGAAGCAAATCTGGAAGCAGTACTTGGTATAAATATTTTTTTATTTATTCTTAATATTAAAAACTAGATTTTTTATTGTTTGATTATTTATATATTTTGACTTGACCTATAGTTTAAATTTTTAATGTACATCTAATTTATTAACATCAGTAATAATGTGATTCTAAATATTATCATCTTTTAGGGGGCTTGTATTCTGGAGTTGGATGTACGGGGTTAAGTAAAATATTTTCGTGCTTGGGTATTCCAACTATTTCAATGAAAATGTACAAGTGGTATGAGCGACAAGTGGGATCAGCCATTGAAAAAGTTGCTAAGGAAAGTTGCGAGAAAGCTGCAATAGAAGAAAGGCAACTAGTTATAGACAATCTGAAAAAGCTTAGCGAATATTTGTAAGATTCAGAATAGTGTTACTATCCATACCATCGATTTAGATTAATAAAAATAAAATCGAAGTTACATGCAAACTCTAAATCTGTATTAAGTGAGACAAATTCAAAATTTATAATTATACTTGAGCAGTTTTTGCGTTAGTTTTTAAAAAGTGATTTAAACGTTTTATTAGTATTTTATATTTTTAAGGTTTTATTAAATTAAACTTGAATGGGGTATATTTGGTAGATTATTTTTATAAATATTTATTTATGCATTAGATTTTATACATTTTAAACTATATTTTATTAATAAAGATCACATCGTGTTTCTAGATTTTTTATTTATTCAATATATTTACTAATAAATATTGAAACTTTTAAAACAAACTATGAAATTGTTATATATACTTAAAAAAAAATCATATAGACTCAATCAATAAATTTTTTTTACCGTTGCTGTAAATCAATTTTTTTGTAGATATTTTTTTTTTTTTTTTTTTAATAAACAGTTGATTGTTATTTGTAACTGCGATTTTATTCATATAAATCAAAACATTTTACAACTTGTGATTTTTAATGTTTTTTAATTTAAAAATGTAAAATATCGAAATGCAACATTTACAATTTTGGAATAAAGAGTAAATCTAAAAAATAAAAGAAAATTGTTTATTGCATTTTAACAATTTTTTATGTTTATTTTTTAATAGGCCATCCGATATTGTTAAAGATCTTTATCCTCACTCAAAAATCCTTCGAACCTCCTCTGTACCTACTGATACATCTGGCATGATCAATAGTTTGAATGATGAATGTGATGAAATATTTGATTCAGCGAGTGGATCGATTGTAAATATAATTGTTTCTTACGATATGGGATGGAGTAAGCGCGGAAACGGTCGTAGTTACGACAGTCTAAATGGGTACACAGCAATAATAGGATTTGTATCACAAAAAGTTTTAGATTATACAACTAGAAATCAACAATGCAATCGTTGTCATAAGGGACAAAACAAACAAGATCATGATTGTCGATTAAATTATCAAGGCAGTGCCAAAGCCATGGAGGCTGATGCTGGAGCACAACTGATAAATGGAAGTAAAATTCTCCAAGAAGCTCAGCTAAATGTTAAAGTTTTGATAGGTGACGAGGACAGCAGTACAATAGCTGCTATAAGAAAAGGAAGAGATAAAACTATACACAAGCTGGCTGATAATAATCATCTCATTAAAAATTTTGTTAACGAATTATATGAATTAGCAAAAACTTTTAATGAGATGAAAAAATCAGGTGTGATTGCTTACTTGAAAAAATGTTTTTCCTACGCGATTGCTCAAAACAAAGGAAAAACGTTAGATCTTGCAAAAGTTATAAAAAGTATACCGGATCACCTTTATAATATACATGAGAATTGCGGTGATTGGTGTCAAAGAGATAGTAATTCAACACAAACAATAATACTAAAAAATCAATCTTTATACAATAAATTGACTGAAATTTTTGTAAAATACTCTAATAACGCTTCAAAATTTAGTATTGCTGCATCAAGTCAGGCTTATGAAAGTCTGAACAATGTCATAGCAAGTAGAGCTCCAAAAGCAAAGTGCTATGGCAAAAGCGAATCTGCTGATTTTAGAGTTGCTAGTGCTGTTTTGTCAAAAAACGAAGGCGATGTAGGATTACTGAATGTCAAAATGAATCTTAATTTAATTCCTGGAAAATACACGTCTGCATATTGTAATAAAACTGACAAATTGAGAAAAGTCAAGTCGTTAAAAAAGAAAAATAAAAAAGAAAAGTTAAGAAGGATTCAGTTTAATACAATCAGGAAAAATTTGCGTTAAAAAAATGAAAGATTTGAGGGTATTACATGTAAAAGTAATTGCGGGATAGATATAATTGACAACGAAAAAAATATGATTAATAAAGAAAAAAACTTGAATTTAAATTCAAACTAGCTCACCACAGCGGCCCTCTGGGCCGCTGAGGCTCGCACCTCGGTCCTTTCAGAGCTTCGCTTAGCTCAGCTCTGGAATGCCCTCAGGCCTTGCATCGCGAGGCGATGCAAGGCATGCAAAAAGCTTCGCTTCTTTCATATAAGGCACGACCGAAAACGCTCGCGCTTCGCGCTCGCTATTTGATATTTAAAGAATATTGAAACAAATCATTTACAAACGCAAAAGCATTAAAAGTCAATCTTATTTCTTTTTTTCATTGTAATTTTTACCGCAACTTTCAACAGAGGGTTTGAATTTATTGTATTTATTTGAAAAAACAAATTCATGATGATTTAAATTCTTCTTGTGAATTAAGTTGATTGATTTCGAAGAAATTTATGCTATGTGAAAAAGACATATTTTCATTAATTTATACTTTTTAAAGTTTTGGATAGGATAATCTATCAAAAGTTACAAGAAAATAAATTATTTCATAGTTCAGTAGCTTAAAAGTAAAATTTTGTATAAAGTTTTTATTTGATCTGAATCATTCTAACGGGGGATGATTTAAAACAATAATACAAATAGATGTAGGCAGTTTAAAAAAAATCTTCGAGCGGCTTTAAAACAGTTATCCCTTTAAAGGTTGAAGAAATGATTTTTTGGTAATAACTTAAAAAAAACTAATTTTGAAAAAAAGTATATAAAATTAAATTTACAGAAAAAAATAAGATACATCTTTTTAATACTATATTTTTTTTTTAAATAATATTTATTAAATTATCATTAAAAAGCCTTCGATTTCAACATTTTTCATAAACAATTCGAAAAATATTAACTTTAGAGAAAAATGTATGATATAAAAATGATTTATTTTTTTATATTCTATAACTTTTATTTCATATATTTTTTTTAAAAAAATCGTATTTTTCAAGTTATTACCAAAAATCCATTTTTTTGACCATTTAAAAGGTGCCTATTTAAAAATGCTCCCAACGATTTTTTCAAAATAGGAACGTTTATTTGTGTTATTATTGAAAATAATTCCCCGTTCGAATTATTCAGATCGGATAAAAACTCGTCGAGAAAATTCATAAACTTGATTTCTCACACACATACATCCATACATACATTTGAAGGAAGCTTCGTAATAGTCTTATTTTGCTATTAAAATAAGTTTTTTATCATAAAATAACATATTTTAAAGGGTTACATTTTTCGCGATGTCGAAAATATAAGGCACTTCCGTATAGCGGTCGTGCCTAATAAAAAAATTGTAGAGAATTTGAATTATAAAATAATTTATTTTGATATTGAAACATCAGACTTTGAACTAGATTGTGATATTTTACAGATTGCCGCAATTTCGGAATCATTACAATTTAGCGTTTATATCCGTCCTTCATATATAATTAGTAGTAACGTTTCTAAAATAAATGGGCTAACTAGTATTTCAGGTGATTTGTACACAGTGAAAAAAAAATTGTAATTTTAACACATATAAGTGTTAGAGATGAAATACAATTTTTTTTGTGTTAAAATTAATAAGTACACACATGTTTGTAAAATTCACAAACTCCGTGTGTTAATTCTACAGAAAGTACACATATATTTTTAAATTACAAAATTTTTTGTGTTGATTTTACAAACATGTTTGTAAAATTTTAATACAAATATATTTGTACAAAATAAAATTTCACGAATTACACAAAATTTTTTACAGTGTATTATAAAAATAAAAAAGTTGACGCTTTAAATGAACGCGATGCATTGTTGTCGTTTTTAGATTTCATAAAAATTGTATCAACAACTAGTTTACTTGTAGCACATAATGCTCGTTTCGATGTGCCACGTATTATTGAAGCGATATTAAGAAACGACTTATATGATGAATTTTTAAAAATTGGTGGTTTTGCTGATACGTTACCGTTTTTGAAAAAAGAATTAGCAAATCGTAAAGGTACAGGCGCATTTACATTATCTGTCTTAGCACGTGACCTGTTAGGTGAACAATTTTCAAGTTCACTTCAATTTCACGAAGCATTATGTGATGTAATTATATTACAAAACACTATCGATAAGATTGGAAACAAACAAAATTTAGTTAATCTTAAAACAAGTTTCAAGTATTCAGTGAATCTAGCGTTAACAGGCCCGGACTAACGGGGGGGCTAGGGGGGGGCTGAAGCCCCGGGCCCCACTGATTCAGGGGCCCCGCTGAAACAATTTCAATATTTAAAAAAAAAATAATCTTTTTATTCTTTGTGAAATGAAAAATTTAATTATGATAAATATTTAATCTTAATCAAAGTATTGTTTTCTTATTATTTTTATTATTTTTTATAAACATCATCAAAATTATTTCTAAGCTGAATTATTATTATTATTATTATTATTATTATTATTATTATTATTATTATTATTAATATTACACAATAATAGGATTTTTTTAATAATACTAGAAAAAACTCGAATTTTTTTCAATGTTAAGTGTCCTAGCTTTATATGTATTTCTTCACTTATTAAGATATCGGTATAATGAATTTTATATTTTATAATTGTAATCTACTTATCATCACATTTATTAAAAATATGGAAATTTTTTTGTTTAGAAAATAATTTTAATATTAAATTAAAATATTTATTTCTATATTCAAAGTTATCAATTCTTTTAATTATTTTATAATTCTTTGAATTCATTTTTATTATTTTTTATAAAAATAAGAATATTATATTTCATAATTATTTTATAAAATTAATAAAGTAACAATAAATACTATATTTATAATTCTACACTTTCAATAATCATTGAAATGTATTTTACATATCCTAAATCATAAAGTATAAAAAATTTAAAGTATTAATCTAATAACTTCGTACTTTTTTTAATATCTTTTATAATTTTGTATGTACTTTTATTTATGTAAGCAATAATTTTTTTGTAAATTATTAATAGGAATTCAAAAAATTATTATATATACATATAAAAAATTATAAAATTCTATATGAAGAAATGCCCATTTTTCCTAATTTATAATGAAATAGCACCCTCATTTCATGATCATGATGGGCCCCTATGATTTTGTAGCCCCGGGCCCCAGGTAGTGTTAGACCAGCCCTGAGCGTTAAATAATAAAAGAGTAAATAATCAAATTATAAAATTAAGCGGATTAAAAACAATTGTTTCAAGAAGCATTTTAAGAAAAATTGCTGATGCAGGAATCACCTTAGAAAATTCAAATCTGACTTTTAAAAATGAAGGAGAGCAAGATATCATTAAATTGCTTACAAAAAAATGTGATGATACTAATAAATCTATAGTAACGAAAAATAAAAAGGTGATAAATAAAATAATTAGTTCCTTAAAAAATATTTAAATATTATTTATTATAAATAAAGATTACTTAAAATGTTAAGAAACAAATATTTGTCAGTATTATACATTATTACTGTGACAACATACTGTTATATTTATTAATTTAATTTAATTGTAAATGTTGAAAATATACACACTCATACTAGGTGTCGCCACCCATTGAGAATATTTAGTAGACAGTTGAAGAGAATCAAGTTGCGTCTCGTCGTCGTTCAGTTCAGTTCAAGTCCGTCTGTTAAATTCAGAGCTTGTATTTCATTATTGTATAGAGAGATCATTTAATTAAGTTATTCTTGTATTGATTAAATAAATACTTTTCATTTAATAAAAATTGTACTCTGCTTTTATTAATTATTTAACAGGTTATGAGCCCAGAGTGCTTTTAACTGCGTGTTTTATTTAATTAAATTAAGAAAGGGGTTTGTGTGGTTTAGAGCGTGCGTCAGTCTGGTTGGTGAATTGTTTTATTGTTCTTTATCTCCTGGTGGAAGCGACAGAGATGACGAGTCAAGGAACGAAAAGACAGGTCGAAGGACAACAGGGGGAAAGAAAGGAGTTGACTCCGGGTAAGATTTTTGTTTTTTGGTTCTCTCTCAATGCTATACGGCAGTAATGGCGTCGTATGCGCGTTAGTAATAAGAAAGCTAAAGACAGAGATAGCTAGCGTCGTGCGCTAGTCTATAGTGAGAGAGAGTGAGAGAGAAATAAAACGAGTCGCCATGTTGGGTGCTATGACGCGAGGTAAAGCCGGAAAGCGACAGGTTCGTGCGTGTTTGTGCGATCTTCTTATGTTGTATACATGCATATATATGTATATGTGTATGTATATGTATATACATAGAAGGAAGAGGACCGTGCACGCACGAAATAATTATGATTATTAATAAAATAAAAAAAAAATTATGAACGACGGCAATAATTAAAAGAAAATTTTTGTTGATTAAATACGTGTGTGTACGTGTATATATATATATATATATATATATATATATATATATATATATATATATATATATATATATGTGTATATATAAAAAAGAAATGCGCGATAGAGTCTGAATAAATTTATGACAGTACAGACTGAAATATATATATGTGTATGTATATATATAACATGACTAGTGTATGCAACCGATAAAAACTTGTCTGAATTTTCCTTTTATTTTATAATAGTGATCGTGTATGAATGACTGTTAATAAAATTATTAAAATGAAAATGGCTGACATGTATGTGTGTGTGTAAATATGAGTTTGTGTATGCCGCGTATCCATGTTTAAGGCAGATGTGTATGTATGTACGTATATATATATGTGTATGTGTGTGTATATATATGTATATGTATAGTGGATGCACGCGCGAGGTCTGAACAGATTTATGACGGTATAGACAGAAATAAATGAAAACCGGTTAAAAAATAATATTTGCAAAAAGTGCCGCTTGAATTTGGTTAAATTTCGCTATAATTAAAAATGAATGTAAAAACGGACGCGTTTTTATGTTGAAATACTAAGTATGATTGCTTGAAGGAAGAAAGGCGTTGGCCTAACTTCTTCAAACTGAAAGATAATAATGCACACAAACATAGCGGCCATAGGCCCAAGTCGAGTTAATGAAAAGACGTCGACGCCGTGTACAATAAAAAGACCGTGAAGGCGTGCGCGCGCAATTAGAAAAAGACAGAAAGACGGTGACTGCTAAAAGGCGAGAATAAACTCGCAGGTATATACATATACATATGTACGTATAACATGGTTATAGCATAAAGAAAAGAGACAGTATATAAGTGTGATCATATATGTATAGGAGTGTGCGCGTCGTCGCGATAAAAATGACAGATTAAGAAAGAGACAGAATTAGTGAAGCGAAACAAACTAAATCAAAGCGGACAAAAAAATAAAGTTTATGTAAATGTATACAAAAGACCGATTAAAAGAAAAGACAGAAAAGAACGACTTTAAGAAAAATATATTTAAGAATATTTAATTAATTGAAATTATCATTATACAGAGGAAAGAAGTTTATTGCAACTTCACAAAACATCCTCATGAGAATATGTATATGACAGTTGTTGAAGGCAGTATTGTATTCAAAATTATGACGAATTGAATACAAATTATGTAATGAATAATGATTATTTCAAATTAATAATTTTATTTTATTAAGCTTGAACGTACGTATATAAAAATATTTTTTAATAAATATATCCATGGTTTTAAAAATAATATTGATCGATCATAGTTGCTGCTTTCACATACATAATAATACTTGTGTTCAGTATATTGTGTATGGGAATAATAGCACATATGTATAATTGTAAATATGAAAATATACATAAATAACTGGCAAATTTGATTGATTTAACATTGCTTGTGTTCGGCATGTTAGATTGATTCTCTTAAATTGTCATAAATATGAATGACCTAATATTGCTTGTGTTCGGCATACTAGGTTGATTCACTTTATTTTGATAGATATATTGAGCTTGAAGGGCTTGTGTTCGGTCTATTAAGCTCATAATATATATATATATATATATATATATATATATAATTAACTCTAACGTAAATTATCTAGTTTTGCTTGTGTTCGGCAAAATTATATGAATTTTATTTATATTGGTTTACTATTCCTATATAGTTGACAAGTACGTCACGAGTGAAGAATTTGACCTGGTGATAAGGACAGTCACAGAGATGAAGACAGAGCGAAGACAGATTATATATGCCCTATTGTACGACAGGTGGCCACACTATGACTGATAAGAAAGAGAGAAAAGACAGAATTAACGACAGTAATGAGACTGAGAAGACGGAGGGGCTATATAACGAGACAGAACAGAAAGTAGAATAAAGTGACGGTTTTGAAGACGGTTCTGTGAAAAAAAAACTGTAGTTAAAGTAACTGCAGGAGGTCAAATAGCGACAGTTAAGGAAAGACAAAAACAAATCAAAGGTTTGACAGCTAAATTGAATGATGTATTGGGAAAATATGTATACGACAGAAAAACAGATGAAAATAAGAACGAAGACGGAGCTAAAGACAGAGAAGAGACAGATAAGCATTACAATACGACTGAAACGGCAGAAATAAAGACGGAGACAGAAAACAATGAATGAAATGACTGAAGCAAAATTGGCTGACCTATCTGATAAACTGGACAAGGTAATGGATAAACTCAATACAGTTAAGGCAAAAATGGCAAAGAGCAAGAGAGGCGAAGAAAAGAAGAATAGAGCGGAAAGGAGATGATGATTTGATGGCTTTGATGGTGAAGAAGAGAAGCGCCATGTGGGTCTTTGACGGCCAGGCTCTGAACGCAATGAGGGAGAAATTTGAACAGGGAAAGAAGGATTACTACAGGTAACGAGTCAGAAAGAACAGATAAATCTAAAGACAGCAAAACGACATATAAGCTAAACAATGATTTTGAAAATTATACACTTAACGCAGAAGGTTCCGGGAACTCGACAGTCTTGGACGAATACTTAGGACTGGTAAATAAATTGAAAATATCGCGTTTAATACAAATAAAGGTTGATAAAAGACTTAATAAAGAAAATGACAGTATTTTAGACGTTTTTAAACAATTGACAGAAATTATTAAAACCGGACTAACTAGAAAAGACGGACCAGTAAAACGCTATTATAAATTAACGACTCGAATCACATTTGAAAACTTTGGATTATTTTATGTCTGAATTAAGTTCGCTGGACTTATTGTATGTTGTAGATAGTACTATTGTAGCAAATGAAAGTTCGTGATATTTTAATAAATAGAATAGATAAAGACTATCATGCTAGAGTTATGAAAATTAAAGATTTAGTTGAATTGTTGAACAGAATTAAAGAAATTAAAGCGAAATAATTAAATTGAAGCGAGGTAAATGTAACTTCATCTAGTATTAAAAAAAAAAAAATACAACATACAGTATAATCCAGCGAAAGAAAAAGGCAGTTAATTTTATAGACAGATTTGAAGAAATAGTAAGAAGTTATAATAACATGCCAAAAGTTAAATCGTTGCCTGAAGAAGACGAAAGAGATTTCTTTTATAATACTATCATAAGCAAAGTACATCAAGTAGAAGGAATAAGTTTTATGACAGAAAGTGTTATAGTGAAAGGGTTATCTTATGATAAACTAAAATTACTTATTATACAGGTTGAAAGCCATCAAACGACAGCTATGACGGTCAAATCAAGGGCGATACAGAAAGTGCGATGTTTTGAATGCGACAGTTATGGGTACTGTGCCAGCGACTGCCCACGACAGGGAAATAGCATAAAGAAGTGTTACTTTTGTCAGATATTTACCCGTGATCATGTGATCTCAACATGTCCAAAGTGTCAGGGACATTCGAGACAGAAAGACAGAAAAAGGTATGAATCAAAATATTATAATAATAAAAGTAAAGAAAGTACAAGTCGGACAACATTCACAAGTAAGATAGCTAATCTAATTAATAATGTCAATCAAAAACGAGCAAAATCTGTCAATAAAAGGAGACAAGAAAATTATGTAAAATACAACAGAGGAAAATATCAAAAAGGAGGCAGTTTTAACCAATTAGAATCTAGAAACAAAAAGACTAATGAACCGAGTGCTGACAGTGGTGCGACAGAACGTTCGACAAATTCAAAGTTGATTTCAAGACATTTATTAAACAACTGGACGGAGTCCAATGCGGAAATAAAGACTGCAGCGCAAATCTTAAATCTAAGGGAGAAGGAAGCGTGCAAACAAATACGATTGATGGAAAATTTATTATTTTAGACAGAGTAATCTGCATGGGAAAATTAAATGAAAATTTTTCATCCTTGCCAATATATAATCAGCCATATTGGTTGATTGAATTTGAATGAGATGCGACAGAAAATAATTTAAAACAAAGACAGGTTCTAGTATATGTAACGACAAGTAGAATGAACGAAGAACAGAATATTGAAGAAAATAATCAATTTAATGAAAAGGAAGAAAATCAGACAGTCAAAGAAGAAAAATATTGAGATTGCAGACAGAAATATTTATAAATCACATGAGATTGAAGTCAGTGAAGAATCTCAATGTGAGATTGAAAATACAAAAGCGACAGAGTAAATAAATACAAACAACTACGCTAATTTGTGGTATTTTCGAATGGGCCATGCATAAGTTGATTATTTAAGAAAATTACGATTAAAATTTCCTAATATCAAAACTTTAAAACAGGCTGTATTTGATGATACATTGAAAGACTGTGAAGTGTGTATGATTGCAAAGTTTAACAAATTGCCATTTAAGACAGTAAAGCATAGAACAATTGAACCTTTGCAAATAATGAATTCAGACACAATGGGTTTTATGTAAACTATACGAAAGCAGAAATGTACGATTCAACGAAAAAAAAAAATTAGTCTACAAGGACAGATATGCAACAACTGATATACAAGACTGGAAACAAATTGATGAAAAGATAAAAATACATGGCTTGTGAATTTCGTATTAGAAGACAGAGAAAATGAAACACGAATACAAAAACCGGAGGGAGAGAAAGTCAAAAGACCAGTTAGACGACCAAGAAACGAAAATAATAAGACTGATAAAAAGTAACAAGGATTGGAAGAAGAGAAAATAAAAAAAAAAAAAAAAAGAAAAAAAAAAATTAGTAGGACGACCGACAAAGGTTAAGAAAAATACTGAATATGAAGTGCAAGAATCGGAGGAAGAGAAAACAAAACGACAGATTGAATTATCAATAGAAACACAAACAAGTACAGTAAAATAAGATATAAAGCCAGACTAGTAATTTGTAGTTTTAAAGACAGAAATGAGTATGATATGCAAGAAACATATGCACCGGTTTCACGATTACATTTGATCAGATCTATACTGGCAATGGCAAACAAACTGGATTCAGAAATATGTCAGATGGACGTGAAGACAGCTTTTCTAAATGGATATTGAAACAGTGAGATATATATGGAAATACCTGAAGGGATGACTGCTTATGAAAGGATCAAACAAAACAAGATGTGTATATTGGAAAATGCTTTATGCGATTTGAAAGTCAGTCTAAAATGTTGGAATGAAAGATTTAAAAGGACAGTAAAGAAATGTGGACTTAGATCATTCAACAATGAGCCTTGTCTATTTACTCAGCAAGAAAAAGACGGATTTCTTATCTTGATTTAGTATGCAGATGACATTCTGCTAGTTTGTAACAATGTAAAGATGATTGAAAGAATGAAGACAAATGTAAAGAAAGAATTTAAAATGACAGAAGCTAGTGAAACTAAAAGTTCTATAGCCTCAGAAATAAAATAAGACAGAAAAAAAAGGATACTGAGCATTAAGCAAGAACAATAAATAAACAAAATGCTAAAGAAGTTTAGTTTGGATCAATCACCCATCCAACGAACACCTATGGTAATCAATCAGGTAGCCAATAGGAAGAGAAGACAGCGTGAAGAAAAGAAGAAACCAATGCAAGCAGGCCAGAAATTGCATATGAGGTAAATACTCTATGCAGACACCAAATCAACTTTACTGAAAAATGACTGGTAGAAGATTGAAAGAGTATTTGAATAATTAAGAAGAACAAAAGACTTTGAACTTAGATATAAAGGACAGAACGACTGTTTACAAGGATTTTCAGATGCAAGTTTTGACGACTGCAAAAATTCTCTTACGACCAGTAGCTATGTGATCAAGTTTTTCGAAGACACAACATCCTGAAGAACTCACAGACAGAAATATGTTTCTATAAACGAATGCGCTCAAGAATTGATATCCTTATATCAAATTTTAAAAGATTGTTAAAACAAGAATTAGCATCAATTCTATTATGGTGTGATAACAAGGCAGCAGAAGCAAGCGTTAAGACTGGAGGTGAAAACAAATTAAGACATATGACCGAAATAAAAGAACATTATGTAAAGGAATGTGTAACTAGAGGTTTAATTAATGTCAGTTGAATTTCCTCTAAAAGTCAGATAACTGATGTATTCACAAAACCTTTGTCATTTGGATTACATGAACGACTGACCAAACAAATATTTAACGACTGATAACATTGACTGATTATATTTCTGATATGTATTTTAGTTAAGTTATTAACAAACTTTTTCTCTATATTACAGGAACTAAATGAACGATCAGAACAGAAACAATAAGAACGAGAGAGATGCTACAACTCTTTTAATTAAAATATGTATGAGTGTGGGAGCGAGTGTTGAAAATATACACACTCATACTAGGTGTCGCCACCTATTGAGAATATTTAGTAGACAGTTGAAGAGAATCAAGTTGTGTCTCGTCGTCGTTCAGTTCAGTTCAAGTCCGTCTGTTAAAGTCAGAGCTTGTATTTCATTATTGTATAGAGAGATCATTTAATTAAGTTATTCTTGTATTGATTAAATAAATACTTTTCATTTAATAAAAATTGTGCTTTGCTTTTATTAATTATTTAACAGTAAATCATTGTTTAAATTTAATAAAAGTTTCATAACTTAAAAAATGTTTTAACTGCACTTCAACTACATTTTTTCATATTACTCTATATATATGTATATGTTTATATATATTTATATATTGTTTTTATATTTTATTAATTTATATATTCTTACACATCAAAATATCTAATTATCTTTTAAGAAAATAAACGAATTTTGCATTGCTATACATGCAGCTGATTGCGACGTTGCCAAATCCTTCGATACCTCCCCTCTTGTATTTTACTCGCGTAAACATTACGATGAAATAGCATCCTTTAAATGACTATATCTACTAAACTATGAAGCTAGGCTTTCTGAAATTTTGATATTATGTTCTAATTATAATTACTAAAAACATATCAGTTTTTTGATTTATTCTTAAAAAAATTTTCGGCGTTATTGATAAAAAAGTTTGGTTTTATCTATCTCATGCCGACCTTCCCATAAGACTCTGTGTTAAATTTTCGAACTTTCAGACTTTATATCTCGGCTTCGGTGAAGCTAAGCTATCTGAAATTTTGATATAATGTGTAAAATAGTGTATTTTCAATTTCAAGATATTCTTAAGAAAACAGGATATCGCACTAACCCCCTTAATTCCAATTTTTAAAAAATATCTCTTTATTACAGTTTTTTATTTTATAATAATTAAAAAGCACAATATAGATGTTTCGGAAATTTTTTCAATAAAGATTAAAAATTCAGAAGACTGCAATATCGGTAATAATGTATGAATTTTATACCTTATTACACCACCTTAATTACAGTTTTACCATTAAAAAATAATTTAAAATTTAAATTTAAGACTAAAAAAATTCGAAAATTATGGCTTTAATCCTTAGAAAAATTATTAATTATTGATTTAACATATACGATGGCAAAGAGCAAGCCGGAGCAGATTTGATACCAACTGAGAATCGAAAATCCGTTGTTTAATTTTCTTCTACTATATCTAATGGAATGCATTAAAATTTTAAATATATTAACGAAATTTATTTCTCCATTGCGCTTGCCAAAAATAATTGAAGAAAATTTAAGAAAATTAGCAATTTTACACTACAGTTGTTTATTAAACTCTAAGTACGGTTACTTACTTTTCGTTTGCAATATGTTGAATTTTATGAAAAAAAACATCTATTATACAATCATGTATGTATAAAAAATTGCGCTCGATCACAATTTCTTTTGAAAACAGTATAATTATTTCATTTATGATAAATAGTATATTACGGTACAAAAGACGAAACTTGAAGTTCCGCCACTGCGTGAAGTTGGCCCGAGGTGAAGCCGAGGGTGCTATACAACGCAGTGACAGGCCTTCAAATTTCGTCTTGTGTACCGTATACTATTTTTCTTGATGCCCGGTAAAAATTACTATTGTATTGAAAGTCCAATTTACATTTTACCACTGAGAATGATAAAGCTGTAATGTCGTGAAATTCGTGATGTTTTCGATGCCCGTCCCGACATTTGCGGCACGAGCGTTAGCGAGTGTTTACATAAAAAATGTAAAGTTATTTGTACGACAGATTTAATGACATACAAATCAGGGAGGGATAAAAAATATCGTAAATATCTATTTTACGATTAATTTCTAAAAAACCATATAAAGAGATTATGTTTTTTTTTCATTTGTTTTAAGTACGCTAGGAATAAAGAGTACCCCCCGTTAAGATAGGTAAAATGCCCTCCCTCATATATTTTAAAACTAATATTTTTTCTTGTTTTTATAGTAATTAAGATTAGGTTTTGTTATATTTATAGCTTCCTAACACATACCCTGACCTCAACATAACCTAAAAATCACTTTTTTTATAAAATTTTTTTTTTATCTGGAAGGATGAATGATATTAGTCCCGCGAAAAACATATGACTAGGTCTTAGCACTCTCTTCAACTGTGATTTTTTGCGAGTCCTAGAAAGCAGCTTTTCTAACCTAAAAATAACATTTAAATCATAAAATCTCCGTAACTTTGCTCTGGGAGGGGCTACAAGTAATTTTCTGGGCTTAAAATTTGTATTTTAAAAAAACAAATAAAGTTTATGATGACCACAAATTCGATTCTGGCATGGCGCCATGGCGAAAAACTCGAAAAACCATTTTTTCATAGGTTTTCTGTCGGTTATTGGTCTCTAGCAACTCACAAATCATTTTTAAAGAAAAAAAAATAGCTTCATTGGATTCTACGTGAAAAAATACATTGAAAATATGCATAATAACTTTAGGAATACTTAGATGCTGTTACAAAACAATTAAAAAAATAAAATAATTCTAAAATTATTACATAGCTGCTTTGCGTCGTTGCTGCATTTTATGTTTTTATGACCTTGGTCATCTCTTTAGAGTCTCAAAGCTACTATTCAATGTATCCATAGGCAAATTATGTCCACTACACCCGAAAACAGAGACAAATACTAGACAGATAACGTTAACTCCTATATGTACATATATATATATATATATATATATATATATATATATATATATATATATAGTGTGTGTGTGTGGAATAACTTGCTATCCCTCGTATATACATAAGGAATAGTGAGTTGTTCTTAGGAAACGCAAATTATTTTTCTTATACATAGATAAAAAACCAATGTTTATCTATTCCTGTAACTATTCTTTTTAGTGTTCTTTTTTAGCTTGTAAGAGACCTAACATGTTTTCTGTCCTCCATAAATCACGAACTCGGTAGATTTGAACAATTAAATGATTCTAATTAGGTTCCAAATTTAAAAATTAAAAGATCATCATCTCTTTAGAGTCATAAAGCTACTATTCGATGTATTTACAGCCAAATTACGCCTATTGCACGCTAAAATAAGATTTTTAAACATAACTGAAGTAACGGTCGTATCATCTGTCTTTTTGTATTACAGTCTTCGAGCATATACTACTGGAGGAAGCCTCCGAATGGCAGCAAGCGTTACAAGGCGAAGAGAGAGAAAGCCTCTATTTTGGTACGTGCTGTCTCTCTCTAGCCTGATTTGATTGGCTGCTGCTGTTCCCTACTAAGAAAGTGAGAGAGAGATAGCACGTACCAAAATAGAGGCTTTCTCTCTCTTCGCCTTGTAATGCAGTTAATAGCTAGGAGGCTTCCTCCAGTAGTATATGCTCGAAGATTACAGTAGACTCTGGATACAAGAGAATCAACGGGCCTTCAGGAGAGGAATTTTCTTGAAAATTCTTTCATACAAAAAGTCCCCAACACGCTTGAGTCAAGAGTGATACCCACACCTACTGTTTTGTTGTGTGAGTTGTATCCAACATGCGTGTATATTCTGTCTCTCTCACTTTCATAGTGGTGGGATAACGCAAATACTTAGGCTCACGCCCATATTTAGAAGAAAGAGCTCGAAATCTCTTATATCGCAATCTCTTGTATCGAGAGATCACTGAATCATTAGAGAGACAAAGACGGAATAAGGTTTTAGTAACAATCGTGTTGGGTCTATAAATTCGAGCCTGAAAGTACACTTCTATGTAAGCATTTATATTCTTTGTTAGAACTGCCACAATTATGATTTGTCTTCAGGCCATTATACGCAAAAAATAGAGTAGCAACCGATATAAGAAATACATTGCTTTTACATATATGAGAATCAAGCGCGTTGTTTCTAGCAACAGCTCACTATTCTTTGTGTATATATATGAGAAGCAATAGCTCCTAGAGTTCCTAGCAATAGCTCACTATTCTTTGTATATATATATATATATATATATATATATATATATATATATATATATATATATATATATATATATAATGTTACTAAAACCTTATTCCGTCTTTGTCTCTCTAATGATTCAGTGATCTCTCGATACAAGAGATTGCGATATAAGAGATTTCGAGCTCTTTCTCCTAAATATGGGCGTGAGCCTGAGTATTTGCGTTATCCCACCACTATGAAAGTGAGAGAGACAGAATATACACGCATGTTGGATACAACTCACACAACAAAACAGTAGGTGTGGGTATCACTTTTGACTCGAGCGTGTTGGGGACTCTTTGTATGAGAGAATTTTCAAGAAAATTCTTCTCCTGAAGGCCCGTTGATTCTCTTGTATCCAGAGTCTACTATAATACAAAAAGACAGACGATACGACCGTTACTTCAGTTATGTTTAAAAATCTTATTTTGGCGTGCAATAGGCGTAATTTAGCTGTAAATACATCGAATAGTAGCTTTATGACTCTAAAGAGATAATGATCTTTTAATTTTTGAATTTGGAACTTAATTGGAATCATTTAATTGTTCAAATCTATCGGGTTCGTGATTTATGGAGGACAGAAAACATGTTAGGTCTCTTACAAGCTAAAAAAGAACACTAAAAAGAATAGTTACAGGAATAGATAAACATTGGTTTTTTATCTATGTATAAGAAAAATAATTTGCGTTCCCTAAGAACAACTCGCCATTCCTTATGTATATACGAGGGATAGCAAGTTATTCCACACATATATATATATATATATATATATATATATATGTATATATAGGAGTTATAGTTATCTGTCTAGTATTTGTCTCTGTTTTTCGCGTACAGTGGACGTCATTTGCCTATGAATACATTGAATAGTAGCTTTGAGACTCTAAAGAGATGACCAAAGTCATAAAAACATAAAATGCAGCAACGATGCAAAGTAGATATGTAATAATTTCAGAATTATTTTATTTTTTTAATTGTTTTGTAACAGCATCCAAGTATTCCTAAAGTAATCATGCACATTTTCAATGTTTTTTTCCACGTAGAATCCAATAAAGCTATGTTTTTTTCTCTAAAAATGATTTGTGAGTTGCTAGAGCCCAATAACCGACAGAAAACCTATGAAAAAATGGTTTTTCGAGTTTTTCGCCATGGCGCCATACCAGAATCGAATTTTTGGTCATTATAAATTGTATTTGTTTTTCAAAAATACAAATTTTAAGCCCAGAAAATTGCTTGTAGCCCTTCCCTGAGCAAAGTTACGGAGATTTTATGATTTAAATGTTATTTTTAGGTTAGAAAAGCTGCTTTCTAGGACTCGCAAAAAATCACAGTAAATGAGAGTGCTAAGTCCTAGTCATATGATTTTCGCGAGATTAATATCATTCATCCTTCCAGATAAAAAAAAATTTCATAAAAAAAGTGATTTTTAGGTTATGTTGAGATTAGGGTATGTGTTAGGAAACTATAAATATAACAAAACCTAATCTTAATTACTATAAAAACAAGAAAAAATATTAGTTTTGAAATATATGAGGGAGGGCATTTTACCTATCTTAACGGGGGGTACTCTTTGTCATATAAATAACATTAAATCATTATCAACAACACGGAAAAACTAACACACCTGTATTTGTAATGTCACATATCATCATGAACGTGTAAAAAAATACATCGCTGAGCGTTGTGCTCTTCACAGCGTTTGGCGATGTATGTCATTTCGATGCGATATGTTTGTCATTTATCTTACTATGTATTGCTGCTATCCATAAAACATTAGACAGTTATAGGTTATGCATATGCATTTATACTTAAAAATATGAAGCAAATATTCAAAATTTCATTCTTTCAATTTTCATACACAGGAAAATTTAATTTTTCTGCACAAAAAATCCCTTGCGTTATTCAATCTGTATTTTTAACAAAACAGCCAACATATTTATAATATCAGGTAAGTTGGTAAGAAAAATCATTGCTATAATGGTGTTGTTCACTGCTAAAACCTGTGACGAACATTACATATAGCGGTGCGTCAGTCTTTCCGTGAACTCGTGAATTGATGCGATTTTCTTTTTTTTTACATATTTAGGTTAAAGCCTGTTACATTTAAAAAGATACAAATGACAGATACAAAATTATATTGGTTAGTATATCTATATATAAAAAATACATGAGACAACGCATCTGTTTTTCGTATATATAGATATACTAACCTACTAAAATAATAAACAATCGATCAACAAACTTTGAAGTTGCCTGCAATGAGTAAAAGTTTGGCTTTCGACATAAAAAACAATAGCTAAACCATAGAATTTCCACCAGGGCATCAAGAAAATAACATTTTTACTTCTCGGTCGGTAATCAAAACTGCTCCGGCCTACTCTTAAGTAGTTTTACTAATAATAAATGAATTAATGTAAATTTCACGAATCATAGCAATGTTTTAACTAATCCTATGTTTGCAATAATGAATATTTTAAAATTGAATGCCACACGTAATTTAAGTACATAAAAAAATTTTTAGAGTGGGTTTTTATCTAATGAAACTCTTAATAAAGCTCAAAATAAATAAATATTGAAAAAAAGTTAAAGAAAATCACTTGATTGATTTAAATGAAACTATGGAATTAATAGTAAATAGTTATGAATGCAAATCATCAATAGTTAAAAATTAAACAGATGTATTGAGCATGGCGATCGATAATAAGTCAACTAAAATCAAAAAACAAATAATAAATTTAGATAAGACGTTGAATTTTAAAATTCGATAATCTACAAGTGAAAAATAAATTAAGGAGATGTAAAATGGACTCTACACCTGTACTCATAAATATTTGCTATTTTTTCATTTTATTGCAAAATTTTCAGTAAAGGAATGCTTCAGCTTATAGTATGTACCATAAAGATAATTTTGTACCAAGAATCAAAATATCTTAATAAATAATAAATGAATTCATTTGAAAATTTAACTAAATAATCATCATGGCGCATACTACAAGCCAACCTTATTGAAAATATCCAGATGGATATTGACGTGGATGATCCACATGAATATCCATCTGGATTTTTTCAATAAGGAAAGCATTTCTTTTCTGGAAATTCAACAATAAAATGGAAAGAAAGTTAATATTTATAAATGCAGGTGCAGTGTCCGTTTTACGTCTCCTTAAGAGGAGGTCACGTATCTCTGTCCTTTTCTAATCGAAGAAATGATTTTTTTACAAAAACTAATAACTTTATCAAAAAATGAAGAGAAAGCCGCATCTTGTATCAAAAAAAGCAATATTTTCTTTGATAAGAAAAAATTAATTTTATTGCTTCGTTTTCAAGAAAACTGAAAAACTTAAATCACAGAGGTTAGGGTGGACAATTTGGTTTTTCAAGGTTTTCTTAAGAACGAAGCAATAAAATTAATTTTTTCTTATCAAAGAAAATATTGCTTTTTTTATTACGAGATGCGGCTTTCTCTTCATTTTTTGCTAAAGTTATTAGTTTCTGTAAAAAACTCAATTCTTTGATTAGAAAAGGACAGAGATACGTGACCTCCTCTTAATAATTATAATTCAAGATTATATAGGAAAAATGAATGTTGCATGTAGGTATCGTGGTATATTATATTTTGATAAAGAAAAAGTATTATTTAAGAATTTTTTTATACTGTTATAATCATGAAAAGTAAGTGTCAAACGAGTAATGTATTCTGCTAAGTTAAAAGATTTAGTTAAGAATACTCTACAATCAAGAGATACCTCAGAAAATATATTTCGATATAATCATTTATTACACGGAAAGAACACTATGGTGGAAAAATCCAGATTTTTGGTTGTAGCGACTAAAAAATTTAGTTCGATTTCTGACAAACAAAGTTTTGGTTAGCATAACTTAAGTCAATAGTTAGAAGACTTTGGTTATGCCCACCAAAACTTTGGTCGCTATAGTCATAAAAAATTTCGTTTTATTTCAAATGACAATCTACTTTGGTTGTAGAAACAAAATATTTCATTACTACAACTAAAGTCTGGCGACTATTAACTTTTAATATGACAACTAAAGTATTTTTTTCCTGTGGGGTTATTCTGTAAGCGTCTCACAAGCGATACTACCTGTATTGACCAATCAGAAAGCTTCTTTAGGTCTTCGCTAGACAATTACTGAATACGGCCCCTGCAAGCAAATATTTTGGATTTCGCAATAAAATAATTTTGTTTGGCAAGCAATTGCGGACTAAGTAAATACTTTAATTATCATAACTAAATTATTTCTTTCCGTGTATCTTTTGCATCATTCAAGGCAAATGTTGTAAATTTTTATGATCGATGACCAAGTCCTTATTGTTTTAAAATTCAAGGAAAAATTTATTAACAAATAAATACTATAAAATCAAAAATTAATTAAGATCCTTTACATGAACAGTTATATCCTACATTGGAGAAGACACTATTCAAATTTAGCTTTTACTCATTAAAGAACTTGATTAAAGTCGATATGTTTAAAAAACAAATAAGGTTGCAGCAATTTTTACTATACTAATGCCGACGGAGACATTCATTACTCTTATATTCAAAATGAAAAGTAAAAAAATTTAGAGCGAATAAATTCAATAGATCGTTTTTTTGAACCATTAGAAATATTCACTATATTATCCAGATAGATCTCTTGGATAGCACAAAAATATGAAAAGGGATCATAATCGTTCATTTACTCATTTTAATTATATTCGATATCAGTTGAATACCATTGAAAATAATTTTTTATGACGTCAACATCTATGATTCAATATCTAACATTAAATATCAATCGAATGAGGCAGAGTATTTAAAAAATGTTGATGTTTTTATATGAAATAAAGAACCTATGGCGCCACAATATACTTTGGAAATTGTTGTTAGGACTTTCAAATATTTTATGTTGAAGGATTTCCCTTTTGAAGTTAAGATTGTTGTTTTAGAAGTTGATTTCAAGTGCTTGTAGCTATATACAACTCTTTTAATCATAAAAGTGTTTATAATCTAAAATATTTTAAATTTTTTAATTAAAGAAATTAACAAATTATTGCTACATCTCATTTAAGGAGATGTAACACAGATACTACTCCTGTACTAATGAATATTGGCTATTTTTAGCTTTATTGCAAAATTTCAGAAAAAGAAATGTATTAGCTTGTATTATTTTATATGAAAATCATTCAGTTAAATTTTTAAATAAATTCATTCATTAATTTTTAAGAAATTTGGATTTCTGGTATAGAATTGAAAAGTTTTAATATACATGGGAAAGGGTTCGGTTGTGGATACCCATTTGTTTTTGGCTCATAACTTTTCACCATGTGTATATTTTTTGGACATATAGGTATCTATGGAAAGCTAGAGACCTTACCTAACTACCAACGAAAGGAAAAAATTGATTCCATCAAATAGAATAATTTTTTTTTGTTAATTTTGTGAAGTGGTCATTTTTGGTCAAAATCTTTTTTGGTTTGATTGTGGGCACCCTTGCAAAATTGTTGGTGTCCACATATTGGTTGAAATCCATGTTGCATCACAAAGTAGGAATAAATTCTTACTGAATAAATGTGCATTATACTCATCTTCATTGATTCACTTTGATTTGTAATATTATTGAAAAAGTTTAAATGAATTTATGTGATATTTTTTTAAGTACAGAAAAATGAATTTGCTTACAGCATAAAGCAGACGCATTTGTTCGCCACGATATTTGGCATAAAAAACGTGCTGCTATAATACATAAATGACATGTGTCAGAAAAACCATATTTGCTTTCTGTTAATAGAAACACAAAGGTGACAACAACCAAATCATGCCCACAACCCTTTTCTATAATATTAAAACCCAAAATTCTCAGTTTAAAAATTTTAATGAATAACCTTCATGGTACATAACTGCCGTCCAAAGTATAAAAGTGGTTAACTACATTGGAATCCCATTGGAGTTAAGGTTTTCTTACTTTGGACGGCAGATAACATAAGCTAATGCATTTCTTTTTCAGAAATTTTGCAATTAAATGGAAAAATAGTCAATATATATGAATACATGTGTAGTATCCGTTTTACATTTCCTTAGTCAATCTAAAAATATTTTAAATATTCAAAAATTAAGGTCATTTTATTATTAATAAGTGGAGAAATCTATTAGAATTCTAAAATGAATTTACTAAGCAATACTTGAAATATATTTGCAATCTTAATTAGGCATGTATTCAATATTCACACAAATATATGGCAGCATCAATGAGATAAATATATTTTTTTGTAATATTTCATAAAATATTTAACGTTTTATTAAATATTTTCTTATGTATGATAACACATACCAGAATATTTAATTAAATAGAATACAATGATTCACATCATATTATTCCTATTTCATTCTTGCACATCTAATAAATATACGTTATTTTGAGACTCTTTTTAAATTGAAGCCGTAATCTTTAATCAATATTTTTTTTAAATTAAAACTGCTTCTTTTATAAAACAAAATTTATTTTATTTCCATTTATTTTTTTAATTTCTTTTATTTAGTATCAATAGAATCCAATTTTATTATTTTATTAATTTTTATTACACAAAATTTGAAAAATTCGCGCTAGTCCTTAATATAATTTAGCAGCGCGGTTAATCTAATTTTCGAGATTATTCTCGATTCTCGATTCTCAAATTTGTCAATGAAATGAGAAAATATAATAAAAAAAGAGAGAAGATAGAGACCGAGATAGTTGAAAGTTTGCAAGAGAAAATTAATGATTATGTAGATTTTAATTCCCGATTTTGCTAATGAAAATATACGTCGTAATATTTAGAGAGAGAGATTTGATTTGATTCTTGATTTGACAAATATTTTAATTATTATGGGGTGGTACCCTATATGATTTAACAAGTACATGAAAAATACAAAGAATTAACATAAAAATAAATCTATATAATTAAGCAAAGAAAAACAAAAAATGAGAAAATTGAAAAACATTGAATAACAATTATAATTAAGAAAATCTTACGTTAAATTTAAGATTAAATGAAAAATAATAAAAGTATACTAAAGTTTAACAACAAAATATAAAGGAAAAAAAGCAAAAATATTGAGAATTAAAATTTCATTTGATTGCACACGCCAACTGGAGATTAGAGAGATAGATAGATAGATAGATAACCAAATTTATTATATGTACATTATGTTGTACAATTAATTACAGTAATACATTAGAATCAATAAAAATAATATCAAGCACAATAATAATAAACAGTAAAAAAAAACAGTAATCAAGCAAATATAACAATAAAATAAACTCTACAGCAATAAAATTAATACAATATAAAACAGTTTTATAAATTAGCATGAAGCAGAGGTCCACTCTCCAAGGCAAGGTAGTGTGCAAATGAGGATGTCTTGAATGTCGTGAGCGAGGATGAGTTGCGTAAGGTCGCAGGAAGATCATTCTATAGCCGCGAGGAAGTAACAAGGAACGATCGTAGGCGATACTCAGTGAATGAAAAAGGAATGGTCTAAGGTCTCACATCACCCCTCAGGGATCTCACCGGCTGGCTCCACTGATACATAGAATACAAATAGGATGGAGTACAAGATAAGAACATCTTCTACAGAAATGTAAAAGAAAAATAGTTTCTCCTACCCGCAGTGGATAACCAGCCTAATGAGAACCTATAAGCAGAGATGTGCTCACGCCTAACTACACCGAAGATGTAACGTATACCAGAGTTGATGATCCTCTGAAGTCTAAGGTCAAGCTCAGCCAAGAGGTCACAGTAAACCAGACAGCAGTAATCCAGAAGTGAAAACTGCAGTGTTTTTATAAGATGTTTACGAAGAGCAAACGTAGTGCTCTTTCTAAAGAAGTTTAGTCTGTAAAGC
Source organism: Anastatus disparis (assembly GCA_017163975.1). Lineage (NCBI taxonomy): Eukaryota > Metazoa > Arthropoda > Insecta > Hymenoptera > Eupelmidae > Anastatus > Anastatus disparis. The sequence continues at coordinate 3,364,700 of JAFFSR010000351.1, read as the reverse complement.
AGAGAAAATGATCTATTACACACTTGTGTAACGTGCTCTCTCTAGTTAAGCTTACTGTCCAATCAAACACCCAGGCTACGAACAGAGGATTCAAATTTAATATTAGCACCGTTCAACGGTATGCCAGTTATAGGTAATGAAGACAGCATATTAATGTAAAAATAAGAGCCAATAATTATTGCCTTTGTTTTGTCAACATTCAATTTCAGATGGTTACTAGAGGCTTAATTTGAAATAAGAATAGCATGATCACTCATAAGATTATTATAAGTGCTGAGTTCAGAAATCGGAAAACGCACATAGACTTGCAAGTCATCGGCATGTATCAGATGTTGCACACTGTAATGTGGGAATTTGTTCCCTATCCCGCAGTTACTATAATTTCGACTCTACAGTATAACCTCTAAATCAATATCAATTTAATTATTATTTTCTCTAACTTTACTATGAATATAAACTATGAATTTATTAGCAATCAACTCTCTCGGGTCGATTCTAATCGGGTCTTCGTAGGGGAACAATGACAAAACCACCGATGTAAACCAGCAATAAACAATTTATATATTCAGAACAACACAATATTAATAACACATTTAAATAACACTGTTAAGTAAAATACGAAAAGAAGTAATTAACCGACTTCAAAAAGGAGGAGGTTCTCAATTCGACTGAATTTTTTTATTTTTTATTTTTTTTCACTCTCAATTTATTTAAGTAAATTTAACATCTTAATCACCCGACAATTTCTCGAAATTGTGTAAAGTGTAAGAAAATTATGTGACTAAAACTCTGACTCGACTCAATAAAACTTTTCTCTAAATTATAATTAATAAAAATCAGACTAAATGCGTGACTTTAATATTAATATTAACAATGTCGGCAAAACCTTCGCTAAAATATGACGAGCGAAACGGCGACGCGCACTGATTCTAAGTTCTCACTTGATAAAACGTAAGATGTAGGACTAATCTTAATAATACTAAGTGTTGCTCTCCAAAGTACAAAAATCTCCAACAATAAATCTCCAACCCAAAATCTCCTTTGCTCGTTTTAAAGAAACTCCTCAGCTTTCTCGAAAATGATAGAAAAATCTCTTTGGTGTGTAACGAAAAATGGCAAAATGGCAGCGTAAAATCTCTATTAAATTCCAACCTACTATAGTGGAGTCAAGACTCAAGAAATATGGCTCAGCGAGCAGCAACAGAAAAATCAACCAAGTGTAACAACCAAGATCCAATAGAGAAGTGTGACGACGGAGCATCTTTTCTCGAGCTCCTTCCTCTTCATCCCTTCTTTAATCAATTATGTCACAAATAGAATAATGGTTAATTGTTTATTAATCCTTTCCGTAATTGTATTTGTCAATTACAAAGGATGTTGACTTATAACCAATCAACACCTTTCCTTTTGGTGGCTTCTTTGATGTTAGCGCCCTCTATTTCTCACGCGCTCCATTTAAATTTATATTTAGAATGCTCCATATACTAAGTCTTGATAATTCTGCATGCAACTGTATCACTATCTCTCTCCAGCGCTCGATTTCTTCTATCGCTTATCACTCTCGCTCTCGATTTCACGTATTTGCATATATAAGACTTACACTGCTCGATATTTTTACAATTTCTCATGTAGGATATTTATGCTACTGCTATTTCTACAATAACCCATGTATATATGAGCCTGATGTATAAACTATAGCTGGCTCCCCTTTTTCGCTGATCCTTTACGAAATGGTCAGTTTCATCCTTACCGACGCTTACTCTTTACTCTCGAGCACGTGTTTCTAATATTCCGCGTCGTTTTCCGGTTTCGCTTGTCATCGCGTACCGCGAGTATATTGTGTGTATATACCTATACACCGGGTGCGTGTGTGAGTGTAAGTGTACATCTGACAGTGCCGCGGCATGCACGTCGTCATCAAGAACATACGATGGTGACGCACAAGAGCACTCTTGCAGGTTATGTGTTTTCTTCTCTTTATATGTTGTGTGCACTAGTGTTATAACGTTGCAGCCTTCATCGTAGCTTAACTCCTAGTACACCATGAAAAACTGATTGTGGGTGTGGTTTCTCCTTCACCAATTGTTCTGATTTGAGGTTAAGTTCCCCTTTCTCTCTGTCTCTCTCTACCGGTAAGTCGTCTGCTCTTAGTAATTCTCATGTTCCTCAAAACAAACAACAAAAATACAAATGATTATTTTATTTAATTATGTTAATTAATGATTGGTTTCGTGAGTGCATCTTGGCTCATATTTCTCTCTTATTCTCTCGAATATATTGTTCATTGAATCATGCAATAAATGCATCACAACACACGAGTGAAAGTTGGCAGCGACGTCATTAATATAAATGGAGGATAAAAGTGGTCCAAGCACAGAATCCTGGGGTACACCCGTATTCAAAGTGACAAAGTCAGACGCATTACCATCAGAGTCAACAGCAGACTGTTGTCTATCAGATAAATAAGAGGCAAACCATCTGACAACAGTGTGCGAGACGTCAAGAGAAGTCAGTTTCCGAAACAGAGTGACATGGCACACAGTGTCAAATGCCTTGCTAAAATCAAATAACAGAAGCATAGCTACATAACGTCTGTCCATGTTAAGTCTAATGTCCTTCGTTAGTATGAGCAAACCTGTTTGGGTACTATGTCCAGTTCTAAACCCAGTCTGATGAAAATCCAACAAATGTCTGGTGGACAAGTAGTAATGAAGTTGTTAATGGACGAGACGCTCAAGAAACTTGGACATGAATGACAACAAGGTGATAGGTCGTATATCACTCATAGTGCGTGGAGAAGAGACCTGGTTCATGATGGTGATCAACGAGATCTTCCAACATGAGCGAAACACACACGAATCATTATATATACGATATAGTAAGGGCCCAATAACTGAAAAAGCCCCATAGATAATAGACTGTTGGACTGCGTCAAACCCCCTAGCCTGAGAAGTAGAATAACATATTGCCATCCTGGCCTCCTCGAAAGTAACCTCATTAAACTTAAATAAAGGCTTATATGGTTCATCTACATTTATAGTATTCACGTACTCAGAAACAGAAGGAGCCAGTGGATCAAATGCAATCCCACCAAAGTATCGATTAAGCTCATTTATTGGAGATGAATGTCGCGAATTATTATCAGTAGAACATAAACCGAGGTTCCTGAGCTCTCTCCAGATCTGTCGCGAGTCCGTAATACCCGATAGTCTGTCACAGTAATATAATAGTTTGGCTGATTCAATGCACTATTGTGCCTTGTCTCGAGCAGTCCTATAGTACAGTAAGTCAGTATACAATTGCCTCATTAAGATGGTTGTTGAGACATTTAAGGCGAGCAGAAAGAGAGGAATCACCTTCACATGTATCACACCTGAAAGAACGAAAATACTTAAGGAGTGCAACATCATCGACAGACTTATAATCCAGAAAAGTAAAGTCTTTAAGCACAGGTTTATAGAGAGAGAGGACTTAACAGTCGCAGCTATGAAATCGTGTCCGTCAATGAATGGTACATCAGTCTTCCAGAAGTTGAGTACAATGTCGTTGGCATCGACGAGACACAAATAAAGCCAAGTATCGGAACAATAAGTATGATGAGTTGTGCCATAAGGAATCAAGAAAAGTGCATTCTCAGTAATCAGACCTTTAAGAAACTTAGAGTTATCGGGATCGACGCACAAGTTAGTGTTAAAATCACCAAGAATTATCTTTGAACTATAATTGTGCATATATGATGTTAATAAGGTATTGTTCTGTGTTGGCCAAGAAAAGAGCATGTGGTGGCTTGTAGACCACACCAACAAAAATAGGTAAAGCCAAGTTCAGAAAATTAACATCACAAAATAGATATTTAGGAAGACCAGGTTTTCCACTTCATTTACCAGAGGAAGAACAAAGGCACCGCGAGAGTTGTGAATATATATAGCAACATCACCGTCTCTTGTTTTACGATCCTGCCTTGAATCACGTAGTCATCAAGCGCTATCAGAAAGTCACCAACAATCTGGCCGAGCTTGGTCTCAGTTACAGCTATAACATGGAAGTAGGGGCGAGAAGCCAGAAAGTGTCTTATCATCTCAATGTGTACTCTAATAGAGTTAATATTGAAATGGCAAACTCTGAGACCATCCCTTGCAGTAAAATGATTATTAATTAGTGATGAAGCAGGGTTTTTAGTAGAGAGTGAAGTATTAGAAAGGAGTGGAAGGGTGGACTTACGCCAGTACTAGAAGCTACGGTGCTGGACTGATGCCGACCAGCATCACCTCGGCTCAAAAAGCATCTAGGTCCTTGACAGAAGCAACTTGTATAGAAGCATCCTCATTCTTCCTTGTCACAAAAATTCTTCCATTCTTCACTTTGATGAAAGAAAATTTAGTCTCTTGTCCTTCACTTTTGTATGCACTTTCAACTTCAGCTGATGCAGTAAGAGAGGAAGGAATTTATTGATGTTGATTAACGAAGGCGAAAGGGCAGTGACGCATTTAGCTTCAGTAAGAAGATTCTCATCAACCTGAGAAGTATGAAGTCTCCTTGCCTTAATCTTAGCAGCTAAGACCCCATGTGTAAGTGCAGGACTCTTCATCGTTACAAGCAGTGGCACAGTTAAGAAGCGACGATCACGCTGCCGTGTAGATGAGGACATCACTTCAGATGATGTACCACCAGGAATAACGGCAGTAGTGGAAGTTAAGGTGAATGAGTCAGGAACGGAGCGTCTTAGTGGCCGAATAGAAGCTATGTCCTCAATTAAGAAACTAGCATCCAAAGTAGACAAGATAGCAGATACACCTGCCTTAAGATTAGAAAATTCCGATGGTACAAGACCACCCAGTACCAAATCAGTAGCCCTTTCAATACAGAGCTGCTTTGCTTTCAAATCATCACATCGCTGAGCTAGAGATCTAAGATGATTCATATTAATAGCAGAGTCTGTTCCAGATATTGTTGTATCGATAGTAGTAGCAAGCGAGCTCTCAACTCTCGCCTTCAGCTCACCCTCTTCGTGACAGACCTGGTCAAGTCTGGGTTCATTTTCGGTAATCCACTTGTAAAATGCAGCAAAAAGCGCACCAACTCTCGACTCAAGAACAGAAAATTTATGAGATAGCACATTAAGCAGACTGCTCACATTGGAAACGAAGGATTCCATTGAGTCCAATTTATCCAGCTTATCCATCTTCTCAAGTATCGTACTAAGAATATCATTGCTGCATATCCATTTAAATAAATTAGAATGAATTATCAAAATTCAAGAAATCCAGGAAAACAAATTGTGATGCTCAAAGAAACAGCAGTGATGTAGTATTAAATATGCAAGTGGAGTAGCAACATAACATATATGCTATGAAGTTGTTGGTTCGTCAGTAACTTATCCTCTTATAACTCCAAAATATCGTAAAGTTAACCTCACTTATCAGCAACAGCAAAAAACAGTGGATTATAATTGCCAAGGACCCTCAAAAAACTGTTGATTAATATTGCAGAAGATTTCTTGCAAAATTGCGCATGCAAGACTCTATATAGTGTAGTAACTAAATACAATGGCAGCGGCCAAGTAAGACAAATTACAGCGAGAAGCTGTCAGTGAATGGTGTTATCCTCGGTTAACAAGGTCGATACGTATGTTTCCACTTTTGTTGATACGCATCACTTAGGGGTACTTCAGCACTCTGTATTTGAGATCCAAGCAATTTTACAGTGTCACGATGATGGTCCAAATCGTTCCTCAGCCTCTCCTCAACCCCGTACACTACCATCAAAACAGGCTAAACCTGCAAATTCAAGCTCCTTTTACATTTGAACAACCCAAGCACGTATCCAATGAGTTATAGTTGCAGAGCGAGCTATCCAGGCAATAAAGATGGAAACCGATTTTCCCGTTTGTACAAGGCGGCAGCAACGTTGCAGGCTCACCAATCTCAGCAGCTTAACCTTTACAAGTATACAGTTACTGTACTGCTGAGAAGTAGACAGCTGGTGGCAGAAAGTTAAAACAATGGACCAATATCTGCAGTCGATGTTGTAGAGATCTACTTTATCGATGAAAGATAACTCTGTTGTGCCTTGATAAATGGTATCAAAAGTAGTCACTAGGAGACAAAAAGTAGCAAGCATAACCTCAAACTTAGTTAGTACTTAACCTCAAAATAGGCACCGGCACACAAAGAATGAATTGTTTTGTAATTGCAAAGCTGATTAAAATGCTGATTAATATATCAGTCGCAGCACACCGAGAAAGTTTCACATCATAAAAGATAGTGCGTTTTTAAAATGCTCCACAAAGTGGCTCGCATGCACGATAAATGTCGAACATGCATCAAGTTTTTCGATGCGGCGCCACCGTAGGCGACGAAATACAGTGCGCTGCCTCCTCGCGCATTGTGTTTTGGCGCTTATGCACTACAAAAAGTGATGCATGAATTATGAAATGCAAAGCATTATTCGTGATTCACGGTGCAAAAGGCATCACTTTTTTTAGTGCGACGTGCATCATCTTTATTGAGGCAAAACTTTCTCCGTGCACTGCAGATTGCGCTTGCAGAAAACCTGTAACAAAACGCCCGTGGGCAAAAAATGCAGTACTCACAGACAGGTTTATGAAGAGCTTAAAGAAAACAATGTTTGTCTACTTACGGAGAGAGATAGATAGATATTTAAATTTATTAACTGTACATTATGTTGTACAACAAAAATAATACAAATTCGTAAGTATATATATATATAAAATGAGATACTAAGTAAAAATATAATTAAAATAATGATACAGTAATTAAAATAATTAAAGCCTAGCTCGGAGCAGAGGCTCATTCTCAAGGGAAAGGTAGTGCGAATATGTTGATGCCTTGAATAATGCCAACGATGAAGAATCTCTTAATGATGATGGTAGACCGTTCCATAGTTGCGATGACACAACCAGGAACGATCTTTGGTGATACTCGGTAGATGAAAAAGGAATGGTTAACGGTCTCACATCACCCCTCAGTGTCCTCACAGGCCGGCTCCACAAATATCTAGAATAAAGATATGAAGGTGAGCATGACAAAAACATTTTGTATAAGAAGGTAGTAGCAAAGTAGTTTCTTCTACCCAAAGTGGATAACCAGCCTAGAGAGGACCTATAAACAGAGATGTGCTCGCGCCTACTTACACCATAGATGTAACGAATACCAGAGTTTACAACCCTTTGAAGCCTCAGATCGAGTTCAGCAGAAAGGTTTATATAGACCAAACAACAGTAATCAAGTAAAGGAAACAGCAAAGAACGGATAAGATGCTTACGTAGTGCAATGGTGGTACTTTTTCGAAAGAAATTTAATCTATAGAGCAATGAGTGACTCCTGTTACACACATGCGCAATTTGGTCCTTCCAGTTCAACTTACTATCAAGCCATACACCAAGACTACGAACAGAAGATTCAAACTTAATAAGATCACCGTTTATTGGAACACCAGTCATGTGTAATGAGGGCAGCATATTGACATAGAAATAAGATCCAATAATAATAGCCTTTGTTTTGCTCACATTTAATTTCAGATGATTTTTTGTCGCCCAGTTAACAATACTGACAGCTTGATCACTCATGAGAGCAGTAACAGAAGCCAACTTAGCAATTGGGAAGTGAATGTACACCTGAAGATCATCAGCATAGATAAGATGCTGCACATCGGCATGGGAGTCAGCAGCCACATCATTGATGTATATAGAAAACAACAGTGGACCAAGGACAGAGCCCTGGGGAACACCAGTATTTAATGTTACATAGTCAGATGCATTACCATCTGCATCAATAACAGCCTGCTGTCTCTCAGAGAGATAAGACGCAAACCACCGCACAACTGAATGCGAGATGTCAAGAGAAGACATTTTTCTGAGCAGAGAGACATGGCATACCGTATCCAATGCCTTGCTGAAATTAAATAGCAACAGCAACGTCACATAGCGTCTGTCCATATTGCGTCTAATGTCCTCAGTTAGTTTCAGTAGTGCGGTCTGAGTACTATGTCCAGTTCGAAATCCAGTCTGATAAGGGTCCAGTAGCTGTCGTATAGTCAGGTAATTGTAGAGTTGATCATGGACTAGACGTTCAAGAACCTTGGACATAAAAGATAATAAAGAAATTGGCCTAATGTCACCAAAAGCTTGAGGAGAGGAGATTTTGTTTATTGTAGTGACCTGTGAGATCTTCCAGCATGAAGGAAATAAGGATTCACGCAATGAGTCGTTATAAATGCGACATAACAAAGGCCCAATGACCGGAAATGCCGCACGGAAAAAAGATTGAGGAACAGCATCAAACCCTCTGGCCTGTGAAGTTGAATGACAAACAGCCATCCATACCTCCTCCAAAGTAACTGGATTAAACTTAAACATGGGTTTAAGTGGTTCATCTAGAGCAAGTGTATTCATGTAATCAGAAATGGAGGGGACCAGAGGATCAAACGCAACACCACCAAAATACCGATTCAAATCATTAATTGAAAAAGAATGTCGAGAGTCACTACTGCTGGAACATACGCCCAGGTTATTGAGTTCTTTCCAGATCTGTCTTGCGTCAGTAATCTTAGATAGTCTGTCGTGGTAATACAGTAATTTAGCTGATTCGATGCATGAATGGGCCCGATCTCGAGCATCTCTATAACACATAAGATCAGCACGCAGCCTAGTACGTTCGAAGCGTCTGTAATGCCTATCTCTCTCAGAGATTAAGTGGTGATGCTCAGAGGTAAACCATGGACGATGACTCTTGCTCTGTCGAACACGCCTAACAGGCACAAACCGTGAGATAGCTTCATTAAGATGAGTGTAAAGACATTCAAGGCGAGCCAAAAGAGAAGAGTCACCGTTACACACAGCACAATTCAGCGATCGAAAATAATCAAGAAGAGCAGCCTCATCAACCGCTTTATAATCATGATAAGTAAAATTATTAAGTGTAGGCCTAGAGGGAGACGACTTCACAGTCGCAGCAATAAAATCATGTCCGTCAATAAATGGTACATCAGTCTTCCAATAGTCAAGCAGTAAGTCATTGGCATCGACAAGGCACAAGTCGAGCCACGTATCAGAGGAATAAGTATGATGCATAGGTCCATAAGGCACTGAAAAAAGTGCATTTTCCTTAATAAGGCTCTTCAGGAACACAGAATCATCAGATTCAGAACACAAATTAGTGTTGAAATCTCTTAAAACTACCTTAGTACTATAATTGTGCATGTGAGTGGTCAAATCAGGAATAAAGTCTGTGTTGGCCAAAAATGGAGCGTGAGGTGGTCTATAAACAACACCAACGAAAATGGGTGAAGCCAAGTCAGATGAGTTGACCTCACAGAAGAGATACTCAGGTAAACCAGGCTTACCACTCCAGCTTCCAGAGGATGAACAGAGACGCACAGAAGTGAGAGAGCAGTGTACAAATAAAGCAACACCACCTCCCCTGGTGTTACGATCCTTTCTATAAAGCACATACCCATCAAGAGCAATCAAAGAATCACAAACTATCTGGCCCAGTTTGGTCTCAGTAACAGCTATTACGTGGAAATAAGGGCGAGAAGCCAAAAAGAGTCTAATCATCTCAATGTGCGCTCTAATAGAGTTGGCATTGAAATGACAAACTCTGAGACCATCCTTAGTAGTGAAATGATCATGAATGACCGATGAAATAGTATTGTTAGAAGGAAGAAGTGTGTTAGAGTGAGAAGGAAGAGAGAATGAGCTTACCCCAGTGTCAGATGTTAAGTGGCTACATCGTCGTTGGTTGATATCAATGAGAGCTTTGCTAAAAAAGCATCTAAGTCGTCATCCGATGCAACACGAATGGCTGCATCCTCCTTCTTCCTTTTGACGAAGATCTTACCATCACGCACAAATGTAAGGAAGTTGTACCTCTTATCTTTGGCCTTCCTGAGCACTCTCAACTTCAGTTGGTGCAATGAGTGTGGCAGATATTCATTGATGTTGATCAAGGAAGGAGTAAGTGTTTCCACTGATAAAGTTCCCTGCAAAAGGTCACTCCTGATCCTTGAGGTATGAAGGCTACCCATCCTGATCTTTGCTCCGATGACAGATCACGCCAACGAGGCACTCTTCATAGTGACGAGCAATGGCGTCGCAAGCAGCGGAGGACCACCTTGAGATGTTGTTGCAGAAGGAGCAGTACTATCATCAGTACTACAAGCTGTAGCAGGTCGCGACAAAGGTCGAACCGAAACAATGTCACTGAGAGCAAAACCAGAATTAAGAGAAGCCAATACAGCAAAGACACCGTTCTTCAGATCGTTGAATTCATTAGGAACCAAGCCTCCAAACACCAAGTCTGATGCACGCTCAAGACGCTGCTGGCCAGCCGCCAAAACATCACACTGTTGCCGTAAAGATTTATTGAGCTTGTCCAATTTCTGTAGTTTAGCAGCCATAGGGTCAGATAATGCCCGATCAGGCACAACAGAGAGAAAAATTCCTCTAGCTTCGCCTTAAGCTCCCGATAATCCTGACAAACCTTGTCAAGCCTTGCCTCAGTTGCTCCATAACGTTCCTCACATGCCACAGCAATACCATCCACTCGCGTCTCCAAACTTGTAAATCTCCCATCCAGTGTCAATAGTTGAGTGCCGATATTGTTGATCTTGGTATCCATATCATCCAGCTTATCTAATTTCTCCATCTTCTTCAATATAGAAGACAAAAGTTCATTTGTTTGTAGCGCTGGTAGTGTCGGAGTGGGAGTACGCGACAGAGACAGAGAAGCTGAGACATCACTCATAGAACCCACAGAACTAGAACGTGATCGACTGCAATCAGGATTTGCAGCTGCTATACAAAAGTTACATACCTTTACTTGTTGGTCATTATTATCTCTGACTAAGAGCAATTTGGTACAAGAGCTGTGATAGGTCTTGCCACAGCGACCACAAAGCTGAGACTTAGATGCAGCACTAAAGTTTTTAAAACAGAGACCACACTGATTGGACACAGTGACCTCCAAGATAGAAATAGCTTAATTAAACGAATCTTAAATTTTAATTTTAAATTTGGTGCCAGTTGTATATTTAAAAGTAGATAAGCAGCTTAATAAATGCACTCTGAGTTGCTTCCAAGTTTCAGTTGCTGTAAGTGGAAAAGCAGCTTAATAAATGCACTCTGAGTTGTTTCTAAGTTTCAGTTGTTGGAAGTGGAAAAGCAGCTTAACAAATGCACTCTGAGTCGCTTCCAAGTTTCAGTTATTGTAAGTGGAAAAGCGGCTTAATTTGTACAGAGTAAGATTTGTTTGACTGTGATTAGAGAGAGCAGAAGATAATAGTGGAAAAGCGCCTTAACTGGAGAAATTACCATCAGGTATCACATAGACGGGCAAAGATGCCAATATACAGGTCATCCAAGGGATGGAGCCACCAGCACTAAGCAAATAAGAATCCTCTTGTGGTAGATGATTGCACCAAAAAGATTGAGGTTATGTTGTAGACAATAGTTAAAACCAGTTGCAGTACAACTGCATACAATATACTGCACTATTGTAATATACAGCAATTAAATCAAACATGCAGCAAATTCCACGTTGTTACCACTAGATTCTATCAAAAGAACAGTGAAGTTAGTGTATACGTTATCCAAAAGATGGCGCCATCAGCGTTAAAAAATATGATCCCTTTTGCAGTATGTAATTGCGCCAAAAAAAAATGAGGTTATGTTACAGTTAAAAATAAAACTAATTGCAATGCGATTGTGCACAATATAATGCACTTAAAACAACACTCAACAACATAAGCAGGCCCACAGCAACTTTCTCAGGCAGCAGCAGAGTCCACAGCAGTATCAGAGATAAGAGCAGGTTGATGTTGAGAGATTGCGGATTTTATCAAAAGAACAGTGAAGTTAGTGTATACGTTATCCAAAAGATGGCGCTATCAGCGTTAAAAAAATATGATACCTCTTGCAGTATGTAATTGCGCCAAAAAAGAATGAGGTTATGTTGCAATCAAAAATAAAACCAATTGCAATGCAACTGTGCACAATACAATGCACTCAAAACAACACTCAACAACACAAGCAGGCCCACAGCAACTTTCTCAGGCAGCAGCAGAGTCCACAGCAGTGTCAGAGATAAGAGCAGGTTGATGTTGAGAGACTGCACTTTCACAGTAAGAAACCGTCCAGAGTCCAATATGCAATTGCAAAAATGCAAATGAATGAGGCCAACACTCTCGGACTCCAAGTAGGACGATTCCCTGCAAAAAATTCCACTCCGCAAAGTGAAAAAATGCTGTTTAAATAAGTTTCAAGAGGAGCGAAAAAAAATACGTATGGCGCTACTTACGGCAAGAGAGAGAGAGAGAGAGAGAGAGAGAGAGAGAGAGAGAGAGAGAGAGAGAGATTGATTGGTTGATTCATATTTATCAAAGATCGTGGGGTTCAACCCCGTATGACCCAAAAGTAATACATAATGTTGATTACAAAATAAAATATAGTGCAAATATAACAAGCAAGAACAATAGTAAAAATTTGATTATATTCATATGAGATTTCTCTCTCTGTGATAAAAGTAAAAAAATTATGATTTTAAAAGTATAAGATTGTTACACTTTATTAAAACTGCACTCATCTGATCAACAAGTTACACAATGATTATACCGTTGGAGGTCTACAGAACTAAGTGTGTAGTAAAGTGTACCATAATATGAAAATACACTCATTGACCCTCTGTCTCGCCCAACCACTCAGTGCGCTCCTCAAGCAAGAATTTGTTGTACAGCTTAGCCTTAATAGACTGCGTTTGTCCTAGTTCCAAACTAGCGAATAAGGAGGTATTAACATTAATAAAACTAGATGCCGTGTAAACGAAAGAATGTAGCATAGCAGCAGTACGAACAACGGGGCAAATGAGAAGTCTAGCTGGTAGTCTAGTCGAAGTTCGAACAACTGTATCAATGTTTGCCCGATCGAATTTAGCAGCCAGATAGCTTGGCTTTTGATACGAAACAATAGAGTGAGCAAGAGCTGACTTGAAATATAAACGCCTGTGGCTCACCGACAACCAGCCCAACTGCAGGCGAAAGGGCGTAACCCTTTCTTGTCTTCCTATACTTCCATAGAAAAATCTAACGCAGGCATTAAGTGCCCGATGAAGTTTAATGTTTAACGTCTGAGGTAAGTCATCATAGACTACACAACAGTAGTCTATTATAGGAAAGATAAGAGCTTCGACAAGGTTTTTCCTGACCTGCCTAGACAGAGCATGTCTATGGAACTTTAATGATTGAAGAGTACCAAAGGTACGTCCAACCACCGAACCCACTTGCTTGTTCCAGTTTAAAGTACTAGTTATCCAGATACCCAAATTTTTGACCGAACTAGTATACGGCACCACCTTATCGTTTACGAAAATTTTAGGGCAAGAAAAAAGATCAATTCTTGAGATGAATTGCTCGCTACCAATGAACATTGCTTGCATTTTGGATGGGTTTAAGGCAAGACCATTGTCAACAGCCCACTTAACAACTGCAGCAACCTCGTGATTTAGAAAGTCGATCTCGTCATTCAGATCTGTGGGCAGAAATGAGTGGTACACCTGCAAGTCATCAGCAAACAGTATATGAGACGATCTGGTTAAAACAGAAGATAAATCATTGATGAAAACAGAGAAAAGCAGCGGACCCAAAACGCTGCTCTGAGGAATACCTGCCGTGCAGGTGACCCACTCACCGACGTGACCCTCCAAATCTGTAATAGCATAGGATCTCTTGCTGAAATACGACGCAAACCATCGTATAACAGTATCTGAGCAATTGAATCGACGAATATGTGACACTGTGTCGAAAGCCTTGGAAAAATCAAAGAGCAATAGAGCAGTAATCATTCTTTTATCCTCAAGAAGCTTCAAGAGCGCAGTCTGGGTACTATTAGATTTACGAAAGCCTGTCTGTAGACTATCGAACAGGGAATTTGATTCAATAAAGGAGCTAAACTGAGAATGCACTACTCTCTCCAGGATTTTGGAAACTTCGGAAAGTTTGGCAATGGGTCGAGTTTGTGAAGGTGAATCCATCTTATTCGTCTTTGCCAATGGAAGCAGAAAGGCCCTCTTCCAATCAGTCGGAAAAACAGCAGATGCGAGCGAGCAATTTATGATGGAAGTAATGAGATCAACAGAGGATTGACTCGTCATTTTAAGCATCTGAGCCATAATACCATCAGGACCAAAAGTCTTGGAAGTACCAAGACGCACAAAAGACTCGACAAGAGAACAATTAACTGGGGCAAAATTAAAGACAGGCAAGTCATTACGTAGTGGTACTGCAAGCACTTCTCTCAACTCACCCTCAGACAAAGCTGGAGTGACAGAAGAAATTGTTGTGTAGTGAGAGAGAAGAACACTTGAGGAGAAATACTGAAGCGGTGAAGGCAATATCCTTGAAGCCAGACCAATCTTGTGAAGAATGTTCCAGCGATTAGAAGAGTTACCCACAGAATTAAGACGATCAGCTATATAATTGTTTTTTGCAGAATCAAGCGCATTTGAAATTTCACTTCTGAGCCTCCTATATCTTAAAACTGCCTGAGTAGAGCCGAATCGAACAGCATGACGATATGCTCTATCACGCTCTCTCATCTGAAATCTAATGTCAGAAGTGACCCACGGTTTTTTCTTAATGTCTAATTTAAGTGCTTTATTTGGTGCACAAGAATCAAAGGACGAAACAAGAACAGAATACAACTTATGAACTAACATATCGACAGAAGAAGTGGCAGTGCCCAAAGATGAAACACAGCTCTCGTGTGAGTAATTTGAAAGAGAAGATGAAATTATACTGTTTAAAGTTTGAAGGTTAATGTTAGCAAAATTACGAGAATTGATTATTTTAGTTGCAGCCTGAGGCTTAAAAGAGAGAGAGAGAGAGAGAGAGAGAGAGAGAGAGAGAGAGAGATAGCATACGGTGTTGTTGTGACAGCTTATTTTGTTTGTTTAAAATTATATAACTTTAAAAACAAAATCTCAGCTAATTAGGTTATGTTTGCCATTTTATGTGATTGCTGTTTTATTATAACAAAAAATAATTTTATTCATATAAAAAAATATATTGTCCCATTTTAGTCAACGTTGAATTCATGTATAAGGTTAGCAGTTTTTTTTATTTATGTATAAGACAATTTTTTATAGTTAAGTTTTTGCTAAACGTACATCTGAAGATAAAATTAAGCTTTTTATACGAATTAAAAAATTTAATTGAAAATAATACACAAACGTTAATGTACAAATAAACAATTTAATTTTCTATTAGCAATGAAATACATGATCATGTCATACGATGGATGGTTGGTCATCAAAATGAGAATCAAATTCAATTTGTTTACAGACATAAAACCTTTTGAGTGTTGATCGGTATTTAAGGTTATGTGAGTCTTGAAATAAATACTTCTTCTTTCTTCTTTTATATTAATTGGCTTTTTGCTTTTTGCTTAGGCCATCTTGAATTAAATATGTATGTATACGAAGTACTCATTAAGAATCAAATATTCACTTCATTCATTTTTTGAGATTTTAGTTGCTTCTTAATTATTTTAAGTGTATGCATTCTACATATTGTAAGGGCTCATATCAATTTTAAATAGAATTATTAGATTTGATATGAATATTTTATAAATAATTGGACATTATTTAAGACATAGAATGATTTTCTGTAATAATAAATTTAAATTACGTTAAAAGTATCAGTACGGCTCTATAGTTACCTATTGAGGCCGATAATGAAGATAACTCAAAATGTATATATATATATATATATATATATATATATATATATATATATATATATATTTAAAAGAACATTCCATTTCTATATTTATTTTACTATATATATATATTTTTTTTTTATTTATTTATATATAGTAAAATAAATATAGAAATGGAATGTTCTTTTACTAAAAAGTATTATCAATATTTGATTGTTAATATAATAAAAGATGTAAGATGTAACTTTTGAATATAATTGTTTATACATAAATGGAACATTTAACTCCTATAATATGTATAAAATTTATTATCCTATTTAAAGTTTGGAGATAGAAATTAAAATATAAAATATTAGCTTTTTTTGGTAATAAATAATAAAATAAATTATTAAAAATAGTCTTTTGGAATGGAAAGGAAACAGAATGTTTCTTTTACAAATATATTTATCTTAATTAAATGTTTCTTTTGCAAGTATATAAAATAAACGTTATCCCTAGTGGAAATATAAGATGTGCATTACTGTTTGAAAGAATTTAAAATTATTTAAAAATGTTTAAAAATGTTTAAAACTGTTCAAAACTGTTCAAAATAGTTTCTAAGTGTGAAATTTGAGACATTTAAAACAGTAATAAACAGTTATAAACATTTTTAAACAGTTTTGAACAGTACAAAATAATTTGAAACTAAAGTGAACATTTTCTCGTACATATTATATAAATTTTAATATATAGAAAAAAATTTTCACCAACACAAAATAATAAAAAACTGTTTGAAATCATTTCGAACTTTTTAAAACTGTTTAAAACTGTGTTTAAAACTGTTTGAAAGTGTTCAAAAGTGTTTAAAACTGTTCAAAACTGTTCAGAATAATAAAAAATAGTTTATATTGATTTAAAATTGTTTTAAAATATTTGGAATATTTAAAATAATTTATAACTTTCAAACATGAAAAATTCAAAACTATTAAACACTGTTTGAAACCATTTCAAACTTTTCAAAACTTTTTAGAACTGTTTAAAAATATTTAAAAATGTTTAAAACTGTTTATTACTATTTTAAATATCCCAAATTTCATACTTATAAACTATTTTAAACAGTTTTGAACAGTTTCGAACATTTTATTTCCGCTAGGGTATAGTTACAATATATATACACATATACATTTATGAAGTTTTCTGTTTTCAAGGATTGATTATTTTGTTATAAATTTCTTAAAACATGGTTAAAAAAATAAAAAAAAAGATTTATCTCTTTTTTTTAATGAATAAAATAAAATCATGCATTAGTTAAACCTCAATCTGCTTCGAAGTGGGCTAATGGAAAAGAGTTTATTTTAACCTGTTACAACAATACTATTGTAAAAATTTTAGGCAAAGTAAAATTATTAAGATCTAACAGTAATGATGATAATATCAAAACTTTTGATAATATTGAATTTTCCATGGAAAAAATGAGATAATAAGAATAATTTTTTGTCTGATTTATATTTTTTTTAAATTATAAAATTATCAATTTGATTAATAATTTTAGGTTTATATCTGTCCTTTTCTAATCAAAGAATTGATTTTATTACAAAAACTAATAATTTTAGCAAAAAATGAAGAGAAAGCCGCATTTCGTATAAAAAAAAGCAATATTTTCATTGATGAGAAAGAATTAGTTTTATCGCTTCGTTTCCAAGAAAACCTTGAAAAACATAAGACATAGAGGTTAGGGTAAGCAATTTGGTTTTTCAAGGTTTTATTGAAATCGAAGCAATAAAATACATTTTTCCTTATCTAAGAAAATGTTGCTTTTCCTGATACGAGATGCGGCTTTCTCTTCATTCTTTGCTAAAGTAATTAGTGTGCGGTGAAAATTAATTCTTTGATTAGAAAAGGACAGAGGTGCGTGACCTCTTCTTAAATATTGTTTTAAAATCAAGCTTTCATAAAGAAAGAGTATCAAGGTCTATTGGAACTGCTACAGATGCTAAATGCAATTTTAATGTTTTTATAAATAATTATGAAAAAGGACATTGGATCAAAATAACTGGGAAATTCATTTATCAAAGTAAAGTTGGTTTTAAAACCGTTGATGGCAACAGTATTGTGCATCTCCAAAAAGATAAAGTACCTATTGAAACTTTGGATGATATTAATAAAACACCAAAAAGGAAAAATGTCACTTCTCCAAATGAAATCAGATAACAATTTGCTAAAGGTAAAATATAAAAATTAATAAATTATATCCATTATAATATTAAACATATTTTTAAAATAATAATTGAAACCATAATTTTTTTAGAAATTGAAATCATCAGAAGTAAAAGAAAATTAATACTACGTATCAACAGTTCACTTTATATGTTTCGACAATATCATAATAAATTTTAAATAAACATTAACTTATTGCTATATAACGAATTAACTTACATTATATTCTCAAGTTTATAAGATTGCTATACTTAAATTGTCTGATAAATATAAATCAAAGTCAAATGTAAGTGCAGGAAAAAAACGGATAAATTCTTAAAAATTAGTATTAGCTTATGAAAGTTCTGGAAAACATTTATTGTTCAAAAAAAGTATATATTTATGATTGTGAATATGAATTATTAAAAACATAATATATTAGATTGATTTATATGATAATGGATAATACTTAGCTATTACAAAAACTTTTTATAATAGTTGAACTTTTAAACTTTATTAGAAAGTTATCAAAATGATCAGATCATATTATTGACAGCAAATGTAATACATTCATTCGCCTTACTTAATTATTTCATTTTGAATGCATAAAATAAACAAAAAATATAGAATGTTGTTAAAGACTAAGTTTACTTTTAGATTAGACTAGAAAATCCATGCGCGCAAATGCGCCCTATATTTAATCTAAATCTATAAATTTTTAATGATTGATTGTGGATATAATATTATTATTTTCTGTTTATTATTAAAAAATTAAAGTTGCATATCTACTAATATCTGCATCAGTAAAGAAATTGATGTTATATACTAATGTATCAGAGCAGTCTATACGCCATTAATTAAATTCATTCAATACCTGAGACACGAAAAACTTCGAGAAAAATAAATCCCATACAAAAGAAATATTATTACTTTATTCATTTTTTAATTATTATTTAAGTAAATTAAAGAAATAGTAAACTTTTATTATTATTTAAACTTCCTAAATCTTAAAAGCGTGCAAGCATTTTCAAAATTTAAATAATTTAAACAATTAGGAAATCAAAAGTTATTTTACAAATATCCGAATTCACGCGCTGTGAAGTTGATTGTTGTGAATGATGTGGACAACATTCGCAGCTATTAATAATGAAAACCCCCAATATAAGAGTGCGTAACAATATCGTAGCCAATCATTCAAACTTTCTGTATAAAAGATTACATTGATCGAAGCAGAGTGCTGCGACTAAGCTGCGTTGTCGCTCGCTACAACTCTCCATACTCTACCGCACAGAAAGCTGAATCCAAGCTCAGTGACTAAACTACTTCGTCGTTCGCTCCGACTCTTCGCATCGAATCATGCAGAAGGCTGAAGGTAAACACCACGAATGAACTATGTAGTAGCTCACTACGGTTCTCCGTACTCACGTATACAGAAAGCTGAATCCGAACACAGCGATTTATTGCGTGGTCGCTCACTTTGAATGCCGATCTCAAGCATTGCGACAACGCTTTGAACACGCTTGCTTGATTAATAAATAATATTGAATAAATGATAATTTTTACTTTCTTTTATATTTTTTCAATGTTCATGTAATTATGTAAATTCATAATTTTGAACTATTTTTAAAGATTTATAACTTTTAAGTAGTTTTTGATTATTTTTTTTTTATTTTTAGATTTATTAGGACATATTTAAAGTCAAATAGTTAAAAAACTATACTAATAAATCTATTAACAAATCTAAAAATAAAACAAATAAGAAATTGAGAAAAAAAAATAACTTTTGTAATTTTCAAACAATTTATGTGATGAATTTATAGGTAAACATTTGTTTACCTTAATTATATTATTCCAAATTTTATACGCAAGTTGTATTCACTTGCCGTAAAAGGGAAAATATTTACAAATGATTCTTATGCTATTTTAAATTCTTAATTAATTTAGATGCATAATAAATAATTAATAAATATTTCCAAGTAAAAAATACTCTAAACCTGTTAGAACTACGATTTATTGGTTATATCGTCACTACATATTTATACATGATATCTTATAAAAATGTATTTGTACACTGAGAAAAATGTCTGTATAAAGTTTACTGCAAAAATATGTAAAATTACTATATAATATAGTAACGTTGTGACGGATTCGTTTTATGAGAAATATTACTTCATTCCGACAAATAATTCTTATGTATGTAATATTTTTTATTAGAAAACACATGAAAAAGTAGTATTGATATTCAACAAAAATTGCTACATAATATAGTAAAAATTGTAGAAATAATTTTTACTACATGAGTTACTAAATTTTGTTGATTAACCTATTAATTTTATCTATAAATATACCAAAATTCACTGCCTTGATAGTAAATAATAATGTAAAATCGAAAAGCATAAAGTACTTGAAACATATATGGTAAAAAGTTTTATTTTATGTAGTATACTCGATTCGTCTGATTTTTAATTCGAAAAGTTAACTTCAAAATTTTTAACTAAATTCAAAGTATCCTCTATAACATATAAAGACGATTCGAAGTATATTGCGTAACATGTTAGCATGGTGCAGTCGGTAACGTTCACGCTTCACGTCCTCGCGATCGGCGGTTCAATCCCAACAAAGGTAAGATTTTTTTCTGAGTTTTCTTTCAAATATTATTTTAATTAATTCAATTATGTTGAGAGTGAGCGCACAGTTCTGTGATATAAGTTTGTATAGTGTGCCGTGGGCACTAGCGCCCTCTTTATACTCTCTCTCTCACTTTTACTTTTAATACGTTTCGTTTGAGTTTTCTAGATCGCCTTTGGTGCTAGACGTCTGTCAGTAAATGGAATTTATTATTAAATAGATTAACAGAGTGTCATTGTTGTATTGAAGAAGGGCAAATAAAGATCAAAGTGAATTAATATTGAACTGGGGAGTTTTCATTAAAGAAATATTTACAAATGGTTATGGACGCCCAGCAGCCTTCCACTTCGCGAGGAGGTGACGAGAACGCGAGGTTGGATAATGGTAAGAAGAAAAATTATAATTGTGTAATAGTCCAGTCATTGAAGCATTTCAGCTTGAAATTTTGTCGGTTAGGGTGGATTAACATGAAAATTTGTCAGTAGGTAAAGAATAGTCCAAAAAACGAAAGTTATATAATGCCGATGTGCACTTTTGCCCAGGGGGCGGGAGCCACCCCTTCTCGGGGGCGGTGAGAAAAAAAAATCATACGATTCGATGTAAAAATCAGTTTAAAGCAAAAAGTTTTTAATGAGTTTTTTTGTTAAATGAATACTTTTCGAGTTATAGGTGATTGAAAACATAGATTTTTAGTGTAAAAAAGCATGTTTTCTGACGGTTTTTCATGAAATAAATTGAAAAATTTTAAATTTATCAAAAAACTCATGGAAAACAAAAATAAAGCTTGTAAAAAAACAAAACGATTTTATTTTCAATCATTATTTTATATACAATACATAACGAATTATAAATTATTGAATATTAATACTGTTACGCTTGAAACTTTGAGAGCAATATTCAACGTTAAATAACAGAAAAATGTCATACTTTTTGAGGAAAACGTATAGAATATTTTTTGAAGGTATTGAGATTACCTTTTGAAATAATTTTGTTTTAAGTCAATAGTATAAAAATTAAAGGAGTTACAAGGAAAATAAAATTATTTTATATAGTTTGACAATAAAATTTCAATATTAAAACCACTGTCATTAAGACAGGTTTTGAAATATAAAGAAATCCTTTTAGGGTTTATCTTATTTGGGTACCAACTATGTGTTCTAGAAGTTTCAGCAATTTAGGATGCTTATTTTTTAAAAAAATCAAGTTTATATAAAAAAAAAAAATTTTTTATTTTTCAAAAATTCATCCTTTTTTTAAAATATCTCAATAATTAACAGATGTACGTAAAAAGTACTGAAGTTAAAAGATATAGCTTTTTTTTCATGAATATTTTGCTTTTTTTTTATTTTTGTCCGATAAAAATCAACTGAGATATTAGTGTTAGAATTCCGTAATCAGAGCCAAGTACCACCTATTTTTGGTCCTTCAAACTAAAAAATCTCAAAAAATAAAACTTTTTAAAAATTGATATTTACATGACTTAAAGATGATACAATTACCTACAAAATCCATTTTGGAGCAATTAAAAAGCTTAAAAATTAGCGGAGTTATCATAAAAAAACCAATTGTACTTTTTCGGTAAAATTTTCGGAGCGCATAAATTCGTTTATTTTCGAGTATTTTAGATACATACATAAAAATATTTTACAGCTTCTTTGAGTCTGTACGGTATATAGCTTCTATTCTTTTCAGTTCCTATATGTATATTTTGTAAGTGGACACACACATATATATATATATATATATATATATTTTATGTCGTCGTAGGCCGTATTCGGTGGAATACCTATAGACCACGCTAAATTTGTATAGGCATTGCATACGTTCATGCTAATATCTCGACGATATTCTCTCTGTCAATACTCCCAAAGGAAGTATTGACAGATCGAAATATCGCACAGCATGACCGTATATGACGCGAGTGACATCGATTCGTAGGTTAGTGAAAACAAAAGAATGTCGTTAGATATGTCAATGCTCACACAAATTCATATAAAATCTTAACTTTACAGAATGTTTTGCTTAAACAAATTTTCAAAGTTAAACAGTTTATAAGTAAAATAAATAAGTAAATAATGACATTATTTACTCTTTTTTAATAAAACATATATCATTAATTTTAAAAAATCATTTTTATAGTTCCTCATACGGCCTACCAACGACATAAACTTATCTACGTAACTTGGGAGTACGAAGGATTCTGAATCCAGGCTTGACTAAAGTGCTTGTCGCTTGAACAGCAGTCAGTTTCGGGTGCGCTTCGCGCGCCCTCGACCAACTGCTACTCAAGCGACAAACACTTTAGTCTCGCCTGTATTCATCCTTCTTACTCCCAAGTTACGTATATAACTAATATCATATAAGTATAAACTCAGGTAGAAAAAAGAAATGAGACTATGTAGCTTACCGATTTGAAACAGCTGCCGTGTGCGATATATACGTCTATACAAATAAGAGTTCTATACCTTTTCTCTTCATTTTCTTACCTATCTTTGTGTGTGTGTGTGTGTGCGCGCGCGCGCGCGCGTGTACGTGTACGTGTGCGTGTGCGTGTGCGTGTGCATGTGCGTGTGTGTGCGTGTGTGTGTGTGTGTGGTGTGTATGTATGTATGTTTTTATATTTGAATGTATTGTACATGTAACGTAAATCTATTTTGCGGAGCGTCAGTATCTTTCCAAAATTGAAAGTGTAAACACATTCTGTTTTGATAATATTAATAAAATAGTCAATATTGTAATGTTTCTGATTATTTTTAAAGTGTTAGTGCATTAAAAATGTAACAGATAATTTTTTGACATTGTTTGTTTTTATATTTTAGAAGAGTATATTTGCAAACGCAAATATGGTTGGGAAATAAAAATATTCTTCCGACAAATTGGGGATGGATCCATAAAGATGGTTTTTTACAGCCTACAAGAATGCTAAACCATCCTGCACCAGAACAGCTTCTAAGAATGATTTTTTGCAACTGTAAGATTACTTGCGGTGCTAATTGCAGTTGCAGAAAATTAGGATTATTTTGTAACTCGACATGTGGAACATGCTCCGGTAACAATTGTCTAAACTGTCCTCCGATTACAGATCCAAGAGAAGAAGAAGAAGTCGAAATTGATCATGAATAGAATTTAAAAAAATTTGTTTAAAATTTAAGTGAAATATTTGTATTTTTTATTTTGTTCTTATAATAATAATAATAATAATTTTTAAGTTATGATATTCTTATAATTTTAACCATAAATAGTCATTTTTAAATGTTAAATACTTCAATATATTCTAAATTCTATAATAAGACATAAAAAATATATTATTGATAGAATAAAAGTTATTAAATTATTAAAAGTACTAAAGTTTCGTTTTTTTGGCATTTTATCATCAAGGGTTGTTTTTAAGGGTTGAAATGTTACAATAAAATAAAAATCATTATAAACTGTGAAAAAATGTCTAATTTAATATAAATATGTCATTACAAAATAATTTACATGTTCAAAATTATTTTTTTTTTCATCATAAGGGGTAGTTTTTAAGGGGATGTAATACGGTATATGATTTCAACATAGTTACCGACATTGCAGTTTTCAAAATTTTTAATCTTTATTCCAAAATTTTCAAAAATATCTCTCAATTAGGCTTTTTATTAGTAAAAATAGAAGGCAGTAATATAGAGATATTGTAAAAATTTCTAGATTAAGAATAAAAAATTTGGAAAACTGTAATGTCGGTATTTTACATTCCCTTAAGGGTTGAAATAATGTAATTAATTAAAAATTATATCATAAACTTAAAACGTTAATATTTTTCAATAATTATATCATAAAAATATTTTTTAATGTTAAAAACTATATATGCTCTTTTTATTAAGTCAAAGGGGTGGTTTTTAAGGGTTGTAAAAATGCTTAATATCATTAATTATGTTTCACAATATTAAACAATTCTTATTTTAGATATTCCAAGATTATTTTAATTATTTATAAGCGCAAATCGGCATTTTTACTATTTTTCAACATTAAGGGTAGTTTTTACCCCTTTAAAGCAAAAAGCGCACCTCGCCGATATATAACTTTTGATCTATAGGGTAATATAAGCTTAATCCTAAAGTTTTATGAAAATCAGTGCTAACCGAAAGAATTTCCAGTTTATACCCTATTTTTGCCTCCAATGACTGGACTATAAGGAGCGTGGACGCGTTTTATTTTGATTTTCACAAGTGCGGGCTGGAAATCAAGAGTTTGTATATATGCATGTAAATTTTACTTAAAGAGTGTAAACTATTATATTTTTTTTTTTAATAGTGATTTAATTGAGGCGTTTATACGTATATAAATTTTATTTAAGGAGCGTGGATAAAAATTTTTTTAATCGTGATTTTTGTGTATCGGTTCTTGGAATGAGAGAAGGAATCGTGCGAACGCGTACGATTCCGAAAAGCCGAACGCGCATGCATATATATGTATATGTATATCTGTGCGTGCGCTAGCCTAAAGAGGTGAAATCGGCAAATAAAAAGAGATAGAAATAAGGCGTGATCTGTCTAAAGATATTCTACTGACGCCATACTGAAATACTGGTGTCTGACAAAGGAGAGAGAAAGAGAGAGAGAGAAAGAGTGAAATAGATCGCAATTTTTGCGTGGCGGGCTGGCGCTATAGTGAAATATAGCTTCTATACAGCACGCGTTATTTTATTTTACTCTAAATTATGAACGTATATGCGTGTATGTGTGTACACGTATGTGTATGCATATGTATATGTATATTAAATTAACGTTTATTCATTAAATGAATACAGATATAAATCGCATGCATGCTAAAAGCATTAAAATTAAAATGAATAAGAGCGACCAAATAGTACACTTTTTCGTATGCTGATTGGATTTTTTTTCTGTACAGAACAACTCAACCTTTTGCTGTTTCTACGGACGATGGAAGAGTTTTGCCGTTTTAAGGAGCGACACCTGAAGGAGAGGGTCAGTGTTGGGGTGGAGAACGACAATTTGGTACTTTTAACAGATCTGGATACCAAATATGATGTAGGTACATATATGCAAATATGTATTATTATTATAATAATATATATTCTTTATTATTAAATTAAAATACTAGACTAGTCTAATCTAATAAATTTAAGGTCGGCAGGGGCGCTGTGAATAGTACGTTAAATTTTCTTTTTACATATGTATATAGATATATTTGTGTTCAATATATCTTAATTGAAATCAAAGTCTTATACAAAAATAAATGTACTTGTGTTCAGTATATCATATTTAATTAAATTAAATTAAAATTGAATTAAATTGCTTGTGTTCAGTAAAGACATTCAATTTTTTTTTATTATGCTTAAGTTAGATATATCGATTTTTATTAATTTTGTTTTCATATATCTTAGGAGGAGAATTCATTACGACTGACTAGATGCAAATGGTAATAAGAGCCATTTTGATTGAAAAGTCGAAGAAAAAATCGCTCTTACTGCGTTACTGCCGTAACCTTATTCTAGAGGATGAACTTGTAGAGGAGAGTGAGGAGGGAAGTCATGACGAGGAGGAGAGGAATGAAAGGAGAGAAGGAGATGATAAGAAAGGAAAAGGAGCGGAAGCAGTTGATACTGAGGAGAGAAGTACGACTGTGGAAATTTTGACAGGTATGCCTTGTAACGTTTTTCCCTTTCGGGAGGGGGAAATACGTGTAACTCCTGTTGCCAGACGCTTCAGTGAGTTACCAGGGTAAGATCGACAGGAGTTGGAGGGATCGGACGGTGGAAAGTAAAGGAAAGTAACCGGGTTTAACACGTTTGGTTATGCTATGGAGTACCTTGGCTTTATTGTACTCATAAAACTCTTACAACGACGATTATAAAATATAGAATGATAATAATGTATTAATCCAAAGCTAAACCTAATAATCTTATATAATGCAAATGACTAACCTAACCTTAACGGAATGGAATGTACAAAAATAATTAGTTCTTTAATTAAATCGGCCACTTGACGGCTATTCAATAAGTGAAATCAATTAATCAATAATCTTTAAAGAATCTGAATTATAGTTTACTTTAACTAAGTGATTCTACGGCCTGGACGGCTTAGTTTATACCGGCGGCCTTGACCTGCAACAATGTGCAAAACAAAAGAAACAAGTGATTAATAATTAAATATAATATAACTAGGCGGCGGCATCTAGTAACGCTATACTTAATACTACGGTAATAATGAAGGTGGGTAGCCGGCTCCCTTAATTATCTAAATTACAAATCTCTATAGGCACGAGGGACCTTTAAGTGACGTAAAGACAATGGGTGGCCGACACCCTTAACTTATTCTAATATCTTAATGACTACGCGGCAGGCGGACGGAGTCCTCTAACTAATATAAAAATGTGTTGGGTGGACGACACCCTGAGCTTAATCTAAGTTTTAATATTTACACGCGGTCGGACGGAGTCCTTTAAACTAACAAAAATATATTGGGTGGACGACACCCTTAACTTATTCTAATGTCTAATATTTATGCTCGGCTGGACGGAGTCCTTTAAACTAATGCGAATTAAATAATAAGGTGGACGACACCCTTAATATATTCTATAATCACGTGGCGACGGACGCGGCGGCTACGGGTTAACCAGGCGAAATGTGAAATAGAATATAATATTATGGGTGAACGTCACCCTTAAATTCAACGGCGCAAGTTCGGCATTGCGGCGGCGGCAAAAATTTCTAGTGTGCTCTGGGCAGGTAGATTTACGCCTGGGTGCGCCCTTGACGTAACTCTAGCACTGCCAGCATTTACACTGTAGTGTAGACCTGGGTGCGCCCTGGGTCTACCCTCATGTGCAAGAGAGAGAAGCTCTGCCTAAGCTGTGGTGCTCCACAAGCCAAGGCAGCCAGCTACTACTTGTCTCATTCTCTCTTAGCTTTGTGTGCTCCCTTAGGTAAAGAGAGGGGAGAGACCATAGTCTACACTGCTCTTTCTGGTTAGCTTCTTGGCCTCTTATATACTCCGGCCTCATTTTTCCCGATGCGTGCAACGACGTTTGAAGTTGCCACCTGGCGGCTGAGCTCAGAACTACTGTTCTATAGTAGCTTGACCGTCAGGCGGGAAATTTGAATGCGCGGGTATGTATACTCGTCGCAGCCTCAAATTAAAAAGATAAAAAATTGCAACTACGATATATCGAAAATATTTATAAATAAAAATAAATTTAAATTAAAAGGGTTGACAGAATCAAAGAATCTAGATAAAAGAGAGAATTCACTATATAATTCTGTTTTAGAAATCTAAGAACAACTGAAAAATCTCTCAGAAAGATTCACTGAGAAAATGAAAGGACGAGGAGAGATTTTTAAAGAACGAAGAGAAAATGAAAGAGTGGACCAAGAACGAGGTCGCTGCTGCTCTCCAGCGGCCGAATAAATATAAAAAGGAAATTTGGACGGAATGTCAAAGTATTGAGAAACAGGTAAATCAATTTAATTCTAAACCTGTTTCTAATGAATCGCTTATCAATATTGATTGGGAAAATAAACAAAATAAAAATAACCAACAAAAGGATAGTGAAGGGGTAGATTATTGTAACTCAACAGCAATCAATCTTGAAAGTATGGATAAAACTTAACTAACAAGATTGATTCGAGAAGAAGTAAGTTTAATGAAAAGGAGCGAATATGAATCATTTAACAACACAGCTGATGTATCTAAAGTGTTGAAAGAAAGTTTAAAAGCTGGCCTAATCAATAAATCAGTAAGGAGGGATTATAAACTAACGAATTCAATAAAAATGGATCACTTTTTAGATTATCTCACGACAGAACTACGGGCAAACGACTTGCTATATGTCATTGATGAAACAGCCAAATTTAGATGTAAACATTAACGGCATGTCGGAGCTGCAGCAATTGAGTTTTGCTTTTTTTATTTTATCAATATCTTTTTAAATTCATAAATTAAACAAATATAATGACTTGTCCGCACTAAAGCTATATTAGTACAATAATTTTTGTTAAAATAAAAAATCATTTGGACTTGTTATTTTTTTATGAGCTTTGATTGGAAATTAGATATTGTACTCGACAAACCTAGCCTTAAAATACGATACATTGAAAGTTTTTATTATAACTTTGTATGTATAATATTTTGGTGGATTTCTTGGGTTGTCCGCACTAGAGTTTAATCTTATAAATTTTTTCTTTGTAGTAAAAAAACTCGATTAAACGCATCGTTTATTCATAAGTTAAGATTAGAAATATTATTAGAAGGCGGACAGCTTCGTCATGCTCTTAAGGAAAATCATAAATTCAGAGTTCGTGACATCATAATTAATCACATAGATCAGCATTACCACGCGAAGGTGGTGGATATTAAGGGCCCGCTACAACTATTGGAAAAACTTAAGGAAATAAAATTAAGAGAGAAAAATCTAAACTCAACAACGATAAAAAAACAGCTGTATAGCCTACAGTATTGTCCAAACCAGGAAAAAGCTACAGTGTTTCTGAGTAAATTCGAAGAATTAGTTAGGAGTTACAATAATCTTCCTAATGTAAAAGAATTATCTGATGAAGATAAAAGAGATGCATTCTTCAATGCAATTGTAACATTTGTACCAGAAATTCAAAACATTGATTTTATGTATAAGAGCGCTACGGGTAATAACATAGGTTATGAAAAACTAAGAATGTTTATGTTACAGATTGAGAGCATCAAACTGTAAATAAAAGGAGCAGTTACTGGAGGAGCGGTAGCAGAAGGAACGGTAAGAGGAGAAGCGAGTTGAGGCAAAGAAGCAGCTATGGCGACCTCAGGCTCAAGTTCAGAGCTTAGATGCTTCAGATGCTCTATGTTTGGTCATCGAGGCAGAGAATGTCCCAATGGGAATTTAAAATTATGCTACGAGTGTCGTCAGCTGACTGATCATATTGGTGACAACTGCCCTCAACGAGGAAAAAGGTCTAATCGTCATCGAAGGTATGAAAGTACAAGAATATTTTAAAATAATCGTAGAAATAACTATGATGTTAATCGGCGAGGTACAAAGCGTAGATTTGAAAACGCGAATGATAGGAGCGGAACAAAAAGATTGAAATTTAATGAAAAATATAGAGGAAAAGGTCATAAAACAAATTGTAATTCGAACCAAAATTATAAACGAACGACTGACAACAAAATTGGAACACAAAAAGGAAATGGTGAGTGCACTAATGAAAATTTAATAAAACCTCAAGATAAATTAGAAATGTATGACATAGGTGCGTTGGGAACGACGTGTACAGTTTCGAATAATTTAATTAAAGAAAGTTTATTAAGGTTTCTCGCGGACTCAGGGGTGACATAACATCTTACTAACTCGAAACTAATATTTAAAACTTTTAACGAGAGAACGAGCGAAATTAAATGTACAAACAAGGATAGTAACGCGAACTTAAAATCGGAGGGAGTTGGAACGGTATTAGGACATACAAATCAAAATAAATTGGTACACTTAGATAACGTGTTGTACGCTGAAAGCTTAGTCGAGAATTTATTATCATTACGACAATTTGCAGATCAAGGGTTAAGTATTTACCTAGATAATAAGCAAATCGACATATATGATCCGGAATCCAATGAATCATTTATAAAGGAAATTTATAAGAAATGGTACTGGGTTATAGAATTTATAGCAAACGGGAATATAGAAAACGAGAATATGGATGCGAATAGAACGATAGCATATATAGCTACCAGGAGCATGTCTAATAAAAGAAAATTTATTGAGGATGGAGCGAAAATTTAAATTGAAGGTAAAAAGGAGAGCATTATTTCTGAATCATGTTCAGATTTCATAAACACTTTAAGTGATAGAAAATTAAATAATGCGAGCGAAAGTAAGAGGAATGAAACTGTAGAATGCGACTCTGAAGAGTCAGAAAAAACACTTCTTATAATCGTGCAATGATCTGGCATGCAAGGATGGGACAAGCATCACTTAATTATTTAAAGGAATTACAGAAGAAATATAATTTTATCAAGAACCTACGAGAGACAAAATTTGATAATTCTGTTTTGGACTGTGAAGTATGTATGATCTCAAAGATGAACAAATCGCCTTTTAAGACTACTAGGCAAAGAGCTACAGAACCTCTACAAATTATTCATTCAGATGTTATGGGAGTTATAAATCCAGCTACGTACCCAAAGAAATACAGATTTATATCTGTATTTATAGATGATTATTCTCGTTTGGCCATGGCTTATCCGATGAAAACAAAAGATGAAACCGGATACTGTTTTGAATCATTTGTCAGGAGCGCACGAAACTTATTAGGAAGAGATGCCAAAGTTTGCTATCTTAGAACGGATCAAGGTACAGAATATACAGGAGGTTATACTCAGGAATTTTTAAAGAAATTAGGAACGGAAAATCAATTGGCTTGTCCTGATACCCATCAGCACAATGGAGTAGCAGAGAGGTTCAATCAGACTATTTAGAAGAAGGTATGAACATTAATGTATGACTCAGGATTACCAGAGAACATGTGGGACATAGCCTTAGGCTCTGCTGTTTTTGCTTATAACAGATTACCACGTGCTTCAAACGAAATTGTTTCCCCATCGGAAAAATTCAATCCTGAATGCAAAGTTGATATCACACAAATAAAACGTTTTGGATGCTTAGCGTACATGAAAATACAAAGAAAAATTGGACCCAAATTCAGATTTACTGGAAGGGGAGTTATACTTGTAGGATATAAGGAAACAGGATTCATCCTTTTTAAACCAGAAGAAGGAAAATTTTATGAGAGCAGGGATGTTAGGTTCAATGAAAAACTTGTATTTTCCAGATAAGTACAAACGCAAACAAATAAATAATTGGGAAATTATTGAAAAGACAGATCCTGATACTTGGTTTATTGAATTTGAAAAGGATCCTGAAATAGAAAACTCACAAGTAAGAGAAGCGGAAAAGGAAAATAAAACAGAAATATCAACAACGGAGGGAGCGTTAAGGAGAGGTAGAGGTCGACCACCTAAAATTAAAAAAGTTACTAGTGAAGAAATTCTTGCAACTGAAGAAGAGAACTATGTTTTATTGACTCAAGTAAATGGAGATCCAGCTTCATATCAAGAAGCTATGAGAACAAAAGAAAGAACAAAATGGACCGAAGCTATTGATGAGGAGCTCAACTCAATGTATAAAAATTATGTCTGGAAAATTGTTGATAGACCAACCACAACAAGTGATAATAAAAAACCCAATGTAATTGATTCACGATTGGTTTTAAAGAAAAAAGTAGAACCAGATAACAGCATCAGGTATAAGGCTAGATTAGTTATAAGAGAATTCAAGGATAGAAACATCTACGATTCACAGGAAAACTTTGCTCCAGTGTCTTGATTGCCTCTTATACGATCTGTCTTAGCCATAGCAAACAAGTTGGATATGAAGATGGATGTCAAGACTGCTTTCTTAAATGGATCACTTAACAGTGAAGTGTTTATGAAAATACCAGAAGGAGTGGATTGTCCAGAGAATACAAGACGAACAAAAGTTTGTAAATCAGAAAAGGCATTATATGAGTTGAAAGTAAGCCCAAAATGTTGGAATGAACGTTTTCGAGAGTCAGCAATTGAACTGAGATTAAAATCTCATGAAGATGAACAGTGTCTGTTTACTTGGAAAGAAGGAAATCAATTATTAATATTGGTTCTTTATGTAGACGATATTTTACTAGCTTGCAATAGTGGACCCAAGTTAAAAGAAATCAAAGAAAATCTAATGAAAGAATTTGAGATGACAGACATAGGAGAGCCTAAAATCTTTCTTGGACTGGAAATTCAACGAAACAAAGGAGAGAAAACGATAATTATCAAACAAGAAAATTATATAGATAAAATGATGGTTAAATTTGGCTTTGAGAACATGCACCCTCAAAGAACACCTATGATAACAAATCAAGTTGCAAACAGGGAGAGAAAAGATCGCGAAGGAGCTGAAGACGTAAACACGTTAGTAACTACTGATGATGCTATAAATAGACCTTATAGAGAGGCTGTAGGAACACTGTTATACTTAGCAAATATCTGCAAACCAGACATTGCCTGTGCTATAAATGTTTTGAGTAGACATCAGATAAACCCTACGGAATCGGAATGGAAAATGATTGAACGAGTGTTTAGATATTGAAAGGGGACGAAAACTTTCGGTTTGAATTATAAAAGCGAACGGAACGATTGTCAGGGTTTTTCGGACGCAAGTTTTGGGGACTGTAACGGGTCATTAACTACGAGCGGATACGTAATTAAATTTTTCGGAGACACGGTTGCTTAGAGAACTAAAAAGCAATAGTATGTTGCATTATCGACTTGTCAGGCTGAATATGTAGCGATGAGCGATTGCAGTCAAGAATTGATTTCTTTACACAATTCGTTGAGACAATTTTTAAGGAGTGAATCGATACCTATGACTCTATGGTGCGATAACCGTGCGGCCGAAGCGAGCGTTAAAACTGGCGGAGGAGGGAAATTACGTCATATGACCGAAATTAAAGAACACTATGTACGAGAATGTGTTCAAAGAGGTTTAATTAAAATACGATGGTTACCGTCAAAAGATCAAATTGCGGATGTACTGACAAAACCCTTATCGTTTGAATTACATTTTAAATTAATAAAATCAATTTTAAATTTATAATAAGTGGTAAAATTAAGTTTATGTTTCTTTGTTCTTTGTTGCAGGAATTAAGGAGTGAAGACCATCTTGATGCTGGATTTATTTATTTATTATTTTTTTAAATGTTTCTTATATTATTCATAATTTTTCTTACTGTGCGGGAGGGAGTGTTGAGAGTGAGCGCACAGTTCTGTGATATAAGTTTGTATGGTGTGCCGTAAGCACTAGCGCCCTCTTTATACTTTCTCTCTTACTTTTACTTTTAATACGTTTCGTTTGAGTTTTCTTATACCGTTGGAGATCGCCTTTGGTGCTAGACGTTTGTCAGTAAATGGAATGTATTATTAAATAGATTAACAGAGTGTCATTGTTGTATTGAAGAAGGGCAAATAAAGATTAAAGTAAATTAATATTGAACTGGAGAGTTTTCATTAAAGAAATATTTACAAAAAATTAATTATAAAAATAATTTAATAATTAAAAAAAATTATTTCGCGTGTAATAAGTAAATCAATTAAAAAGTAAATTAAAAATAAGTAAATTAAAAATAATTTCAAGATAAAAAGATAAACGAATGAAAATTTTTTTCCGTATATTATCTGCTTAAGGTTATGTAATAGGGTATATGTTTAATACATAGTTACCAACATTGCAGTTTCCCGAAGTTTTCATCTTTATTTAAAAATTTTCTGACATATCTTTATATTATGCTTTTTATTAATTGAAATAGAAGACTGTAATATAGAGATATTTTTAAAAAATTTGGGTTTAGGATAAAAAGTTTGGAAATCTGTAATGTCGGTATTTTACATCCCCTTAATTAAAATTTACTATATAAAATTGTAATTTTTCTTACAAAGCAAGTATGTCACAGCATTACTATATTGAATAGTAGTTTTATATGTTTGTAGTAAACTTTATGCAGACATTTTTCTCAGTGTACGTTTTCTTTAAAATTAAGTGCGTTTAAAGAAAGAAAATCTTATGATAGATTAAAAATGCCTGTTTTTAATACTTTTCCGCACATTCAGGTATTTTTACAAATTTTCTTTATTATTATTGAAATTTATTTGTTCTTTATAAAAAAATATTAAGTCAAGTCATTAAATATCAAATCAACTTAGGCAGCCTTTGTGTATATTCAATAGTGATTTTTCACCGAACATGTAAGTTAAAAAGTCTACATATTTTAAATTTTTAAAAATCAATAACATGTTATTTACAACAAAAATAGTTCTATTAAGTTTTTACAATAGTTTGATACTTTTCAATAGAAAATTTATTAAAACATTAATTTAAAAAAAAATTATTTTGAATTTGTAACCCTAAAATTTTTTTTAGTTCAGAAACTAAATGGAATATATTTCCAGAATTATTAATTTTTATTATTTAGCCGTGTAAATTCATGTAAAATTTTTCATATATATATATATGGGTCATTTCACACCAACTGAAAGAGCAAAAAAATAAAAATCGCTGAAACTCTGAAAAATTATTCTATTTGTTACCCAAAATATGTAAAAAAATTTCCAAGGATCTAGATTAAAAGGATCAAGAACTACAGGAGCTTGAAATTTGAAAATTATAAAAAATTTTTGGAAAGTCCCAATTTTATTTTTTTTCTGAAAATCCTGATGTTTTAGAGAAAAATCAATAGGAACACTTCTTGTTGTAAATGAAGAGAAGAATGAGCATGATTTTTAACAGACCTGAATTTTGCAGTTTTCTGATTGGTTCTTATATGTATGACATGAAAATTGAAATTACTCATGGTTCGCCACTTCAGAAATTTCTTTTCGCGAGCTTATTTTTTTCTATTTTACATGAACTTTAAAATGAATTTTTTTACACAGGGCGCGTACAGTGGGTACTTTACTCCCTCCCAGCGAAAAGTAAGGTACCCACTGTACGCTGCCTGTGTAAAAAATCGTATATTCTCCACGGGAGTAAATGAAAAATCTCTTAAATCGTATGTTTGTCATTTAACATACGATTTCAGACATTTTTCGTTTTTACTCCCTAGGTGAATAATATACTATTTTATCATGTAAGTCAGAGCCATTAATAAGGAGTTATGGCAGTTTAAAATATAAATTTTCATGTATTATTTACTTTTTTTATTGAAAATAGCCTGTCGTATATTAAACATAAGCATCTGGTTTTAATACTCGAAAACTATTAAAATAAGTTTAAGAATCTTATGGTAGGATGTTATTTATCAATTGGAAGCTTAATTATTTATTAAACATTACTCCTTATTATAATAATTACTTTCGAAAGGCAAATAAGACTTTGAGTTATTGTAAGCTTAGATAATTATTTTTTAATAAAAATTTACTTATTTTAAGGAGTTGTTTCATCAATAAAAAAGAATAATTAAATATTCATTTTACTCGGATTAACTTTCTATAAAAATTATCTGTTAAATGGAAATAATGATATAATTTTCGAACACACAATGTTAAAGGAAATGATAGTGGCTTCCAGTACATCTAAATTCAGGATCTGTATCATCTTCTAAATGAGCTTTTACAATTGGAATACTGATTTTTAGATAAGCATTAATAATTTCATTAATACGAGGTACACCTTGAGTTATGTACATAGATGCTATACGAGCGAAATGAAAAGTTTTCAAGGTTATTCAAGTACAAGGTTCTTCAATACTTTGTGCAGCTTTAGCACCAACTGCAGTGCCTTGATCAATTTTTGCTTTCATACATTTATCCTCACTTGTATAAATAAATTCAACAAGTTGTGACACAGTTAAACATACAATATACCTGTTGTAACGGTAATTTTACTACTCGTTACAAAAGAAATTAGATTTTTATTAATTCCAATTTACTTTTTATAAAGACTAAATAGTTTTATTAAAACACGGAGCTGCCAGAATTTATACTAACTATGACAAACTTGTAACAGACTCCGGTAAAGCTAGTTAGTATATTAGATTGATATGCGACGGAGTATTTTTCCGTCAGCTCGTTGCTGCGCGTCTCTCTCTCTCTCTCTTACCTGATCGAGAGACGCGATGCCGCTAGCACAGTTCTCCTTACTTATATGGAATTTAACTTTCCCAGTTAAATTTATTAGGAAATATATATATCTTTTAATAAAATAAATAAGGACCGCGGAGGCGTCGGGGTAAGCAACAGGATAGGCTTTTTATAGCGTGCAACTTATATCAGACAAAATAATATTTTATGATTAAAATATATTTATTAAAAACAATGAAGTAAAGATACAAAATAATATATGAACGCGAATGAATTAATATGCAAACGTAAGCAATATAAAAGTGTTTAAATCAAACGGAGAAATATTCTCTAAAAAGAGATAGCAATAGGGAGGGACGCGACGCGAGCTAAGATACAACGTACGCTCGAACGCACGACAGTTGTTACAACGCCAGAAGTTTCTTCGAGGTAAGAAACTTCTGGTTAACAAAACCTTAATAATAACTTACGATATCGCGCAGAGGCCTCTTATCTCGTGTAGCAAACGACGACCGACGTTGACCAACAGCAACGATATATATTTCGCCTGAACGCTGTGGCTCGTGTATCCAGCCCAACGGTGGAAACAATTTCCCGGTCGCTGCGACTCCTCGTGGACAGCCAACACAGGTTGAACGCAGCCTGGATACGATGCACGTGCGAATTTCGACCGGAGATCTCCTTTTCCTTTTTCTCACACAAAATTATGAACGGCACTACACCAGCGAATTGCTTAATAAGTACGAACGATCAAGCAAAGATGCGCGCTTGTAGGCCGTTGAATCAAGTCTGAAGCGCCGCGGCTTCTCTTCCTTCTCGTGCGCGTCGATTGACGCCTTATAACACTAGTATATGACGGCGCTCGTGACAGCGCCCCGAGTTAAATTAATTACAGCAGCGCGCGAGATTCGAACACGGTAGAATACCGTGACACTGTCAACTGGGGCATCTGATTTAATATGCTGTCTAATCCTTGCAATTATAATTGCAATTGTTTTAAAAAATTGAGCTTATTCTTGCATGAATTCTTTATTTACACAAAAATATTCCTCTGACATAAAAAGTTCAGAAGTAACTTTTATAACACCAGGGCCATCAAATGGATTTTCAATTTTGTACGCTGATATTGATTTAATGTCATCAAGAACTATTTTATAATCAACAAGAATCAACAAGACAGTCTTTGCCTCCTATGTACGTTGGATCCATACAATCTACACCATAAAGAATTTGAGCAATATCACTAACAAAACTTTTAACTGTCACATCATAATGTAAACAAAGATCTTCTAAACTCTTACCAATCTTCTTTTTATAAATCCGATTTCAGTGATTTCAACACACGATGACCACTATTAGTTTGTTGTCCTACACAAGTCATCATTTGTAGAATATTAATAAAATTTCTCTTAGATCGTGATAATGCCACAACTAAGGGACTATTACTAGGATGAAGTTCTTTTAAACAGACTTTACCAGCATGGTCACAAATAACTGAAAATTTCTTCAAAATTATGATTTTAATACTTTCTTCTTCGAAACAACAAGGTTGCCAAGGCAATAGACCACTTTCCATTTTATGAATATACTTAGTACACTTTACGTAGCCATTGTTGAGTAATTCTTGTTTTGCTTCTAATCAAGTGTGTCAAGAAAATGTGATTTGATTCCAGAATCAAGTAAAATTTTTCTTCTATATCTCTGTCCAATGTTACCAGCAACTACAATTTTTTCAATAATATTTTTCATCGTAACGATTGTCTCTTTTCATGTAAACAATGTCCAGTACTTGTTTATCAAAATATTAATCATATCTTGCAGATTTAATTTTTATACACTTTAGACCATTAGTAAATAAAAACATAACCTTGATAAAGCAATACGTATGAATTTTAAGTAAAAAATTAAGTCAATCATTTACTGAATAACATTACTTTCTTGTGGGCCCGAATTGAAAGTCGATCTTTATACTGAATCTCAAACCTCATTATGTCTTTGTCTATGTCATGATAGAAAACCATTCTATTCTTGTCTCTTGAGATTCAGAATTCCAGTCATTGTCATGAACTATATGCGTAGAGTTCTTCTTGAACTAACTGTGCTTTCTACATATTTATTAAAAAAACGAATTATTTGTTTTACACGCAAATAACAAGCATTCGTTTGGTATAATAATATATTGAATTCCAAAGAATCAGAAAATCCAATATCAAATACGTACATAGATATCCATAGATACTCCTAGCTGCTATCTTCATAGAATATAAACAGACTATACTTTAGTTTTTTAAGCAGAAGATTGCAATTGCTATTGAATAATTATTTTTACTTATATTGAAAATAGCGGATTCATATTAATATATATAATTGCTATCTCCATAGAGTCAAGATACTTAAAAATCTTTGAACACAATAGTTAACAAGTCTGACAATGTATATTATGTTAGCTCTTAAAGTGATGAGAGCAATAAACTTATTTTGAACTGCACAGAAATTCAAAAAGAGCTTCCAGTATTGGTGATATTAGAAAATTAATCTCCTTGCTTAAAAGAAAATGTAATAGTAATCGATGATGTAAACAAAAATTTTGATAATGTTGGTATGCATAATATCAAAAATTTAGATAGTCAACAAAATGATAATGACAAATCTTCATGTAATAAGAAAATACTAAATACTTTGAATAATAAGCAAAAAAGTAAATCTTTTTCCAATTTAAAACATATCTCAGAGAAAGATTACTTTTTTTATATAGATGTATGTCTCCTTAACCTTGGTCTCTCAGTCTAACCAAGGAAGTACGCTTCTACCCCGTTAAAAACGTTTAGCTAAAAAAATTAGTTAAAAATATAGCTGAAAATACAGCTGAAAATATAGCTATATTTAGCTGGAATATAGCTATATTCATCTCGATTTTTTAGGTAAAAATCAAGTTATTTTTTAGGTAAAAATCCAGTTAATATTTTGAGTCTCTTGTAACAGCGGAAAATATAACTGTATTTTCAGCTGTATTTTTAGCTGTATTTTTAACTGTATTTTTTAGCTAATTTTTTGAGCTAATCGTTTTTGATGAGGCGAACAATAGCTGATAATATAGCTAAATTTCCAGCTATATTTTGAGCTGTATTTTTAGTTTAATTTATTTTATAATTTCACGGGATAATAACTCGTTAGTTATTTTCCTGTAAAAGAAAGTTCCAAAAATGAGGTAAACCTCATAGTGTCAGCTCTCCGAAGATCGAAGAGCTTCTACGTTTTGGCACAAAGTATCTTGCTCTTTTATAATTGTGTCCTCAAAATTTGTCGATGGAATCGTAAAATTTAGAGATCCGCCACCTAGCGACGTAAAGTGAACTTACCTGTCTTTAATTATTGATTAATGCTACGTTGCAAGGTGGCGTTTCTCTAAATTTTACGATTCCATCGACAAATTTTGAGGACACAGGTATAAAAGAGCAAGATACTTTGTGCCAAAACGTAGAAGCTCTTCGATCTTCGGAGAGCTGACACTACGAGGTTTACCTCATTTTTGGAACTTTCTTTTACAGGAAAATAACTAGCGAGTTATTATCCCGTATAATTATAAAATAAATTAAACTAAAAATACAGCTCAAAATATAGCTGAAAATTTAGCTATATTATCAGCTATTGTTCGCCTCATCAAAAACGATTAGCTCAAAAAATTAGATAAAAATACAGTTAAAAATACAGCTAAAAATACAGCTGAAAATACAGTTATATTTTCCGCTGTTACAAGAGACTCAAAATATAACCTGGATTTTTACCTAAAAAATAACTGGATTTTTACCTAAAAAATCGAGATGAATATAGCTATTTCCAGCTAAATATAGCTATATTTTCAGCTTTATTTTCAGCTATATTTTAATAGTATATTACGTAACAAGTGCGCGAAGGATGCGATTCACACACGAGCCGAGTTTGTCGCTCGAGCGAAGCGAGGGCGACAAAAAGGCGAGTGTGTGAACCGCATCGCGCACGTGTTGCGTATACTATTTTTTAAGACACCGTGGGCGAAACACAGACAATCGAAAACGACATTTTTACGGTCATAACAAACTACGAGTTTTGTTTGTCACCTGAGCGAAGCGAAGGTGACAATAAACGAGTAAATAATATATTATAAATAAAAATACATATAAAAAAATATATATATTATAAAAAAAAATATATGTTACAAAAAAATATACATAACAAATTTACAAAAAAAATACATATTGCTAATCAAATAAATAAAATAAATAATTTAAAACAACTAAATAAACTTAAGTATACAATTCATTTATTGATAAACTATTTAATGTACAAATATTTCATT
Organism: Anastatus disparis; assembly: GCA_017163975.1. NCBI lineage: Eukaryota > Metazoa > Arthropoda > Insecta > Hymenoptera > Eupelmidae > Anastatus > Anastatus disparis. The sequence goes on along the minus strand of JAFFSR010000351.1, from coordinate 3,324,190 downwards.
ATTTTTTTTCATTTATTATAAAATTGACTATACACCTAACGTCAATTGATTCTTTCCCGAATCTTTTGAAATGTTCCAATAAAAACAAAAAAAAACAACGAGAAAGAATCCATTAACGGTGTGCTTGCAATTACTAAATTGATATTTAGCATTATTAACTCAATTAAAATCTGGTTTGATTTAAAAATAGAAATATACATAGCATATATATATAATATATTTCGAAATATACTATTACAATGTCAAAATGTTTTGGTTAGTTTTTTTTATGTATGAGAAGAAAAATAAAAGAAAGCTTGCATACATGAAGCCAGCGCTAAGCGAAAAACAATGACAAATGGTTCTAAAATTTTTCGCGCAGCGCAGTGTGTAAAAAGACTGCTTCGCACATTGAATACTGACACAAAAAACTGTGTTTCGCACACGGGTGTCTTAAAAACTAATTTTTTTAGCTAAACGTTTTTGACGGGGTATAAGCATCTATCTGCAAATTTAAATTTGTTTGTGCATAGGTTATAGCAGAAGCGAATACGCAGTGTCAGTATGGCTATGATGATATGATAATACAAATATTTATACGTTTGAAATTGTGCAATTTCAGTGGTTGTGAATGTATGTAATAGTGCAAAGTACATTTAATTTTAAGAGGCGGTCGGAACCAAATCGGTGACTTAGTTCGGTGCTTGTAATAAATGCTTATAATAATTTATTCATTTATTAATATGGTAAAAATATAGTCATTTTCTGTAATCATGTATATAAAGAATAATTTAAAATAGTTAAAGCCACAAAAATATACAAAATATTGTTATAAAGTGAAAAATGCCACCTAACAATCGACACGACAGTTTTTTGCATGCGGTATATGTCAAGTCAGTTTGATATTTGTAATAAATGCTTATAATAATTTATTTACTTATTCATATGGTAAAAATATAGTCATTTCCTCTAGTCATGTATATAAAGAATAATTTGAAATGGTTTAAGCCATAAAAATATACAAAATATTATCGTAAAGCGAAAAATGCTGACTTGATATATACCGCAAGTCACCGATTTGGTTCCAACCGCCTCTTAAGATTTATAATTAAACAATTTTATACTAGTAAGAACATGATTTGTCAAGAACATCTATAAAGTATTTTTAGTGAATAATAGCTGTAGCAATCTTTTTTTTAATTAAGATTCTGACTTAATCTAAAAATGTTTGAAGCTGCTTAGTATTATTTCTTCTTAATAAGTATTATTAATCATAGTTTAAGTTTTTTCTCTGCTTTTATTAGAATAAAAAGAGAAACTGAAGAGGGATGTTTTAAAAGAATTTGCTTTTATAATTAAAAAATCAAATGGATTTATTCAGCAAACATTGGTTTTAAATTACTTGGACTTATTCTTACTGAAGCACTAACAGTTATTGTAGCTAGAAATTTTTTCATTTACTTGTCTTGTTAAAATGATACTTTTGATTTATATCCATAATGCTATTTTGTTTGTTCAGAAAATTTATTTTTAAGATTAGCATTTTGGTGGACCTATTTCAGTTATTGATTTTTATGTGCAGATAATAGGTACGAGATGGCCATTGGTTATGTGATTAAAGAATGGAAGGTGGAGTTTTAGCTCTTGTTGGTAGTCATTTAAGAGATTTAATGTCTTATACAATATATCTAAAAGCTTCAAAAGTCAAAATTCATGCGTGTTGCTTTACCAAGGTTATGTTTTTACTTGTTAATAGTCTAAAGTACATGAAAATTAAATCAGTAGGATATGATTTATATTTTGATACTGGTCATTGTTTACATGAAAAGAGACAATCGTTAATGTTCACTATGACGTTACTGTTCACAAATAAAAACTCCTAAATTTCATGTAAAATATTAATGAAAAAATTGTAGTTGCTGGTAACATTGGACCGAGATATAGAAGAAAAATTTTACTTGATTCTGGAATCAAATCACATTTTCTTGACACACTTGATTAGAAGCAAAACAAGAATTACTCAACAATGGCTACGTAAAGTGTACTAAGTATATTCATAAAATGGAAAGTGGTCTATTGCCTTGGCAACCTTGTTGTTTCGAAGAAGAAAGTATTAAAATCATAATTTTGAAGAAATTTTCAGTTATTCGTGACCATGCTGGTAAAGTCTGTTTAAAAGAACTTCATCCTAGTAATAGTCTCTTAGTTGTGGCATTATCAGGATCTAAGGAAAATTATATTAATATTCTACAAATAATGATTTGTGCAGGAGAACAAACTAATAGTGGTCATCGTGTGTTAAAATCACTTAAATTGGTTACATGAAAAGAAGATTGGTAAGAGTTTAGAAGATCTTTGTTTACATTATGATATGACAGTTAAAAATTTTGTTGGTGATATTGTTCAAATTCTTTATGGTGTAGATTCTATGGACCCAACGTACATGCGAGGCAAAGACTGTCTTGTTGATTATAAAAGAGTTCTTAATGATATTAAATCAATATCAGCGTACAAAATTGAAAATCCATTTGATGGCCCTGGTGTTATAAAAGTAACCCCTGAACTTTTGATGTCAGAGGAATATTCTTGTGTAAGTGAAAAATTTATGTAAGAATAAGCACAATTTCTAAAAACAATTGCAATTATAATTGCTGAGATAAGACAGCATATTAAATCAGATGCCCCAGTTGACAGGTATATTGTATGTTTAACTGTGTCACAACTTGTTGAATTTATTCATACAAGTGAGGATAAATGTATGAAAGCAAAAATTGATCAAGGCACTGCAGTTGGTGCTAAAGCTGCACAAAGTATTGAAGAACCTTGTACTTGAATAACCTTGAAAACTTTTCATTTCGCTCGTGTAGCATCTATGAACATAACTCAAGGTGTACCTCGTATTAATTAAATTATTAATGCTAATCTAAAAATCAGTCTTCCGATTGTAACAGCTCATTTAGAAGATGATACAGATCCTGAATTTAGATGTACTGGAAGCCACTATCATTTCCTTTAACAGTGTGTGTTCCAAAATTATATCATCATTTTCCATTTAACAGATACTTTTTATAGAAAGTTAAGCCGAGTAAAATAATGAATATTTAATTATTCTTTTTTATTGATGAAACAACTCTTTAAAATAAGTAAACTTTTATTGAAAAATAATTATTTAAGCTTACAATAACCCAAAGTCTTATTTGACTTTCGAAAGTAATTAGAATTATTATAATAACGAGTAATGTTTGATTAATAATTAAGCTTCTAATTGATAAATAACATCCTACTATAAGATTCTTAAACTTATTTTAATAGCTTATGAGTATTGAAACCAGATGCTTATGTTTAATATACAACAGGCTATTTTCAATAAAAAAAATAATAAATGAAAATTTATATTTTAAACTGCCATAACTCCTTATTGGTGGCTCTGACTTACTCAATCAAAAATTTATTTTAAAGTTTATAAAAAATAGAAGAAAATAAGCCCTCGAAAGCCAATTTCTTGATTGGCGAACAATAAATAATTTCAATTTTCATGTTATACATATAAGAACCAATCAGAAAACTGCAAAATTCAGATCTGTAGAAAATCATGCTAACTCTTCTCTTCATTTACAACAAAAAGTGTTCCAATTGATTTTTCACTAAAACATCAGGATTTTCAGAAGAGAAAATTATAAAATTGGGACTTTTTCAAAAATTTTGAAAAATTTTTAAAGGCTCTAGGGTGATAAACATGTAAAAATTGCCCACAGCGGTTTTGATAAACAGGCTTTTTCACTCGAAAGGTCATATAAAAAAAACTCCTTAGCCAAATTTTTAGACCTCTAGACCCTTCTTTTCACTATATAACCTCAAAAACGTGATTTTTCGATTTTTTTTTTATTTTTGACGCAATATTGCTTAAAACGAACTGAAAATTTGCATGCGAGAGTTTTTATAGACTCCGAATATTCCTATTTTTTTCAAATTCTCTCGTTAAAAAATGAGCTTTTGCGACCTCGTTTTATGTTTCATTATTCGGGATCTATTCCGTAAACTTATTTGGATAAACTTTTAAACTATTTTTTTTTTCGTATTCCTTTTCGCTCTTTCGAATGACGGAATCAGAATTATGAATTTCAAGGTGCGTCATACTCAAAAGTTCAAAAAAACGATTTTTATTGCATTTTTCACTATATTTGGGGACTTGACCGCAAAAAACAGTGACTGTGTAGGCGAAAAATAGTTTTTAACACATCGAACTGTGTTTTCAGATGCATTTGGATGCAGATCAAGTGCTTTAAAAATTACTATTATTTTACTTATGACCATAACAGACAGCATATTACTTTGAACCCCAGATTCTGCTTCCTTGGTGGGTACTTGTTTGCTAAAGTATAAAAATATAAGAAATCCGGGAAGAATAATAAAAACACTGGTTACAACCTTTAAGGAGATGTAAAACGGACACTACGCCTGTACTTATAGATATTAGCTACACTGAGAAAAAAATTTAGTTGAGTCAATGAAATAAATTTAGTTATTAAATATTTTGTTGATAAAAATTAATTTTGATTGAAGTAATATGCAAGGTTATTAAATCACTGAAATATTTAGTTGGGATAAAAAAAATTAATACCTAAGTTAAAAAAAAATAAATATTTTTTTAAAATAAAGAAAAATTTATTGTTTTGGTTAAATTATTCGATTGATTTAATCAAATCAATTTCATTAAGGCAGCTGATAAAATTTTATAAAATATTCATTTGTAACAATAGAATATGTTTATAAATTATCTATATATTTTGTTACAGTAATTAAATATTTATTTTAGTAAATCGTTTGTAAAATTAACAAAATCTTTAATAACAATAAAAAAATATTGATCAATCATCAATATAATATTTGCTTGAATTAACGGTCATCTGATTAAGTTAAAGAAGCTTATATTGTAAATAAATGCTTCACTAAGTTAATAACATTGTCATTTAATTAATAATATATGTGATTGTATAAAAAAAATATTTTGTTGTATATAACACATAAAATTTGATCAGCATTTCAATAAAAATTACAATTAATTTAAAGAAATAGGTTCCTTAAAATCAACAAATCCAATTTCAATGAATTTACAAAAAGAAAACCAATAAATTATTTTTTTAAAGTCAAGAAAGGTGCAACGTAAAATCAGATATTAAATTTTTTTTTAAATATATATTTATTAAACCGAATATATTTATTCTATTATTTCTATCAAGTTGTTATTGAAACAAGAATATATTTCACTGATTTAATTATATTTTATATTAACACTTCCATTAAATTACTTTAATGTTTAATAATATATTTGATTATCTTAAAGAAATATTTATTAAACCAAATATATTTATTTTATTATTTCTATCAAATTGTTATTGAATCAAGAATATATTTCACTGATTTAATTATATTTTATATTAGCACTTCCATTAAATTACTTTAATGTTTAATAATATATTTGATTATCTTAAAGAAATATTTATTAAACCAAATATATTTATTTTATTATTTCTATCAAGTAGTTATTGAAACAAGAATAAATTTTACTAATTTAATTAAATATTATATTAACACTTCCATTGAATTACTTTAATGTTTAATAATATATTTGATTATCTTAATGAAATATTTATTAAACGAAATATATTTATTTTATTATTTCTATCAAGTAGTTATTGAAACAAGAATATATTTCACTGATTTAATTATATTTTATATTAACACTTCCATTAAATTACTTTAATGTTTAATAATATATTTGATTATCTTAATGAAGTATTTATTAAACCAAATATATTTATTTTATTATTATTCTAACGTATTTATTCTATTATTTTTATCAAATTTTGATTAAAAGAAAAATATATTACATTGATTCAATTAATTATTATATCACCACTATTAAATTACTTTACTGTTTAATAATATATTTAATTATATTAATGAAATATTTAATAATTTCAAGATTATTGTTTTATTCTTTCAATAAATTTTGAATAGTAACAAAAAGATATTTCATTGTTTCAATTAAATATTGTATGACTTATATTAAATTATTTCACTGGTCAATGAAATACCTAATCATTTTAATTCAATATTTAGTTGCTTTGATGAATGCGTTTTTTCTCTTTATGAAATATATGATTGATTCTATGAAATATCTCATTGTCTTTTAATCAAATAATTTCATTGCTATATTATAATTAATTGGATGCATTAAATTAATTAAATTTTTAATTGATTCAAATATTTGATTTATTTTGTTCTATAAAATTATTTTATTACTTTTATTATTTAATTATATTGCGTCTATGAAATCGGTGAATAATTGAATTAATTATTATTTTTAACAATTAAATATTTTATTATTTATGTTCCAATTAAATATTTTGTTGTATTAATTAATTTCTTTATCAGATCGATTAAATAATTATTTGATTATCTTAATGAAATATTTATTAAAACAATCAATTATTATTTAATAACATATTTACTAAATCAAATGAAATATAATGTCAAAATTAATATTTAATATTATTGAAAAATATTTTTTTGTATAAGTTATCATCCTTTATACTCAAACAAACTCATGTTTTAAATACGTGTCTTGCTAAGTGAATAACTTAGCAAAATATGTACTAAAGTTAATAAAAATTACAGAGGAATCTGATTAAATACTTGTCAAAATCAAGTAAATCCACTATTTGATTCAACTACATAATTTATTTCATTCAAATAACACATATTTGATCTAAAAGAAACATTTATTGTTTTAACAAAATCATTTAGTTCGATGGTTTGATGATACTACCGCTTGGTGGCGTCGTTAATTTTCGATCTCGCAAGCGGTAAGAGGGCCTCCAAGTTGATATATAAGGAAGTTAAAAATCCAAGATAATAAGTAAATTGTAATGTGAACGAAATTCATGTTAGATTTACTGCGCGTGCGATCACTGTATAAAGCATACTAATGTTAGTATGTTAATAATTGTTATTCTTTACCATATAAATAAATGTAATTATATTCACCTGTCCTTTAATGAGAGTCATCAGTTCATTGATGTTAATAAATAAATATAAATCACTGAAAGCAAATACTGTTGATTAAAGACAGTATTTGTTCGATTAAAATATCTATAAATCGAATTAATTAAATATTTCTTTACTTTGAAGAAATATTTTATTTGTGAAACCGAATAATCTATCAATGTCTTTATATTAATAAAATTTTTTGTTAAGACAATGAATTAATTTTATTAAATCAATTTTTGCAATATTCAATAAATTAAACTTTTATTTGAAAATATAAAATATTGAACTAATTTAATTTCAATATAGCATTATTATGATGAAATAATTAATTAGAAAAACAAATGGACATTTTAATTGATAATTTTTTTGTTAAAACAATGAATTAATTTTATTGAATCAATCTTCGCGACATTTAATAACTCAAATATTTAATTGAAAATACAAAATATTATTTGATTTAATTTCAATATGTATATTAATGTAATGAAATAATCAATCAGAAAAACAAATGGGCATTTTAATTGATAAAATTTTTTATAAAAACAATGAATTAATTTTATTGAATCCATCTTCGGGACATTTAGTAAATCAAATATTTATTTGAAAATACAAAATATTATTTGATTCAGTTACTATATGCATATTGATGTAATGAAATAAGCAATTAGAAAAACAAATATGCATTTGAATTAATAACAAATTTTTATAAAACAATAAATTAATTTTATTCAACCAATATTTGTGATGTTTAGTAGAATCAAATATTTATTTTAAAAAATGAAATATTTATTTGACTCAATTAAAATATTTGTATTAATGTAACAAAATATTTTATGTGCCGCCCGCACCTAAGAGATTTCATTGATTCAATTAAGCCTTACTTAATCCAACTAAATTTTTTTCTCAGTGTACCTTTCCATTTTATTGCAAAAATTTTCAGTAAAGAAATGCACTAGCTTGTAGTATGTACCATGATGATTATCTAAATAAATTTTCAAATAAATTCATTCATTAGTTTTTAAGATATTTGGATTCCTGTACAAAATTGAAAAATGTTAATAAATAATTTTGGAACCCAAAATTATCAATAACTAATGAATGAATTTATTTCAAAATTTAACCGAATCATCTTCATGGTACATACTAGAAGCTAATGCATTTTTTTATTAAAAATTTTGCAATAAAATGTGAAGATAGTGAATATTTATGAGTACAGGTGTAGTGTCCATTTTACATCCCCTTAAGAGGAGGTTACGTATCTCCGACCTTTTCTAATCGAAGAATTAAGTTTTTGCAAAAACAAATAACTTTATCGGAAAATGAAGAAAAAGCCCCATTGCGTATTAAAAAAAGCTATCTTGCTTATGCAATCTTCTATGTAGTGATACCAGCGGGGTTGGGGTCCTTCGTATTGTTTACGTTGGTTATGAAGCATGTGACACGTAGCAATCATTACTTAAGTTGGGTCCATAAATTCAACCTTTAGGTTCGTGTTCATAAATGTAACGCAAGTAATGATTGTCTCATTGGCCTATTTTTCTTATAAGAGAAATAAAGACAGAATAAGATTTAAACTTCATAACCTCATAGCGTAATTATAAAATATTTGTAACAAAGCTACTAATTACAGTTAGGGTGCCAAAAGCTTCAGCGTTTCAGGATTCGTGAGGAAGGGTAATTGGAATAAAGAAAGCATATAAATAAAATAACAAATTGACATATTCTTAAGTGAAATAACAAAAGTAGAAAATAAAGTGAAGTTAATATTGAATATAAATAAAGTAGTCTTTAATTAACTGCTTCATCAGGATTCGGCAGTCTGAAACAAACGGAAAATAACGTTGTTCTTAGTTTTACACTTAAACAGGCTTTAATACGCATTTACGCATCAAGTTTACATGTTTCTTTCTGTTCTTTATCAATCAAGTTACCATAATCTGGCTAGTTTGTATTCTTTACAGGTCAAGTTACAATAATCTGACTAATTTCTATCTCGGTTCAAGCAAATCACGAACGCGCATGCGTAGGACTAGGAGTGCATTTCGTATACTTGCTCACTGTACCTTGAGCAATCCCTTGGCACAGAGCGCAATCAACGGTTTCTAGCCTGACTCGTTTTACAGTCACGCGCAATCACCTGACTGCAATCCGAGTACAAACTCTATGCAGGATAACTAGGATGTTACCTAGATAATCATACGACCACGAGCAATCCCCTGGTTCGTACAATCGTCATCGACAGGTAAACAGGAAATGGGGGGGGGGTTCGGGTTGTAACACGTATGCTACAACCTTCAACCTTACTATACCGTTTCTCACACAGGCCACGAGCAATCCCCTAACCGGTGGTTGAAACTCGACAGCTCCCCCTAGGAAGTCGTCTAGTCGTACCAGCTCATCACCACGAGCAATTTCCTGGTGATGAAAGGCATAACACATCTTTCAACCACTGCGCCCAATAACCCAGTGATTGGTTAAAGTGAAGCCTGTCAACGGTGGAGCAAGACTCGACTCAACTAGCATTCCTAAGGCTTTATATCCTAGTGGTCAGCAGTTCCATGGATGTTCCACTGGAACGGGAACGGACCGCTTATACATCAAGCCTTATATTTTTGACATCTTTTACTTATACATTATGTACGTCGCTTTACAAAGTATAGTATAAACAAAAACGTAGCAGACGTATTCTGTTACAAATTAAAAAAGATTTTTTCCAAGTATACCATGTAATTATAAAATAATTTAAAATATTTGTCTAGAATTAGCTTACAACATAAATATGATTGAGGCTCAAGTTCATGGACCCAATGTATATACACATGTATTAGTAAAAACACTGAATTTAGTCAACAGATTTAATTTGTGCAAAATGGATTTATGTTTTAAATCATTATGAAATTTTTTTAATTATAATTGCAACATTAAAAACTAAATATATGTATACATAATGGTTTTACGATTGGTTAACTTATAATTGTAAGTAATAAAAACTAATATATATTTAATATTACTCCAATAGCACATGCTTTTATGCAATAGAATGATAAATGAAGAGTATTAATTGTATGTTTAAATAACATTTAAGGGGATGTGAAATGGACACTACACCTGTACTCGTAAATATTGATCTTTTTATTTTATTGCAAAATTTTCAGTAAAAAAATGCATTAGCTTGTAGTATGTAACATAAAGATTATTCAGTTAAATTTTCAAATAAATTCATTCATTAGTTTTTAAGATATTTGGATTCCTGTACAAAATCGAAAAATTTTAATAAATAATTTCGGAACCCAAAATTCTTTATTACTAATAAATGAATTTATTTGAAAATGTAACTAAATAATCATCATGGTACATACTACTAACTAATGCATTTTTTTTCTGAAAATTCAGCAATAAAATGGAAAGGAAGTTAATATCTATAAGTACAGGTGTAGTGTCCGTTTTACATCTCCTTAACAAAACAAATGCGTTTCTTCACATACTTTAATTTTTATAAATGTCATTTATGAAATGTAGATTAAATGTTTTTGTACACAGTTACAATTGCGATCAAGTATATCTTAACAATTAAAAGGTACAAGCTGAATTTAACTTCAAAACTTACAACTGAAAACTTATATTTTTAGATCAAAATTTTATCTTTTAAAACTAATGAAACAGTTAATCTATTTTCTAGACATTTATTATTGTAAACATATCTAAAGTATCAATAGTCAATATTTACATTCGTACAAAGGTCACAAATTATGACTATGGAGAAATAATTGTAATTAACTTATACTAACAAGCAATATACCAACTGATGCCTTCTGTATTTTCTATGCGTTTGTAAATATTAACTATAAACAATGTAAGTGAATAACTATTTTATAAAATAGTAATAATAAATGTTTAGAATGTAAATCATATGTTTGATTGATGTTTTCAAAAATATATTCCTAGATATAATTATTATTTATACATAAACACATGTATATGGGACATTTCTTACACTCATACATATATATATATATATATATATATATATATATATATATTTGTGAAAATTATGATGAAAATTATATAAAAGAAAATTATCTGTTTCATAACAATTATAAGAAGAATTATTGATTTGAAAATATAAGTTCTCAGTGTGAACTTGTGATTAAGCATATCCTTAAAATGTAATTATGTTACGTACAATTTCTAAAATAATATATTTGCACAAGATTATTCCAAGCAAATATAAAGAAAATTTTAATTTTATTTAACATATACAGATGGGATATTTTAAGCCAACTGATAGAGCAAAAAAATAAAAATCGTTGAAACTCTAAGAATTTATTCTTTTTGTTACCCAAAATATGTAAAAAAAATTTCAAGGATCTAGATTGAAAGGATCAAAAGTTACAGGACCTTGAAATTTGAAAATTTTTCAAAATTTCTGGAAAAGTCCCAACTTTATCATTTTTTTTCTGAAAATCCTGATGTTGTAGAGAAAAATGCATAGTAACACTTCTTGTTGTAAATGAAGAAGAGAGTTAGCAGGATTTTTTACAGACCTGAACCTCGCAGTTTTCTGATTGGCTCTTATATGTAAAACATGGTTATTGAAATTATTTAATGTTTGCCGCTGCTAAAATTGGCTTTTGAAGGCTTATTTTTTTCTATTTTTTATTAACTTTAAAATTAATTTTGGTTCGTGTAAGCAAAAGTCACCAATAAGGAGTTATCACAGTTTTAAATATACATTTTCATGTAAAATTTATTTTTCTTATTGAAAATAGCCTGTCACATACTAAACATGATCATCTGGTTTTAATACTCAAAAACTATTAAAATAAGTTAAAAATCATTTAGTGAAATGTTATTTCTCAATCATAAGCTTAATTATTAATTAAATAACACTCGTTAATATTATAATTACAATTAATTTCAATGGAAAATTAGACTCTGAATTATTCCAAAATCAAATAATTATTTTTTAATAAAAATTTATGTATTTTAAAGAATTGATTCATCAATAAAAAAGAATAACTAAATAATTACTATTTTCCTTACCTTAACTTTCTAGAAAAAGTATCTGTTCCATTGAAAATGATGATAGAATTTCGGAACACACACTAAATGAATTTTTTGGGAATGATTATAAACAAAAGCTTTCTGACTACCCATCTTTATTTATTTATTTAAATATATATTTTTATTTTTTCTTAGTTCTTGATGATATATTAAATCTACATCAACGTATAAAATTGAAAATCCATTAAACAGACCTATTATTATTAAAGTAACCCCTGAACTTTTGATGTCAGAGAAATATTCTTGTGTAAGTTAAGAATTTAAGCAAGAATCAGCTCAATTTTTGAAAACAGTTGCAATTATAATTGCTAGGATTAGACAACATATTAAACCAGATGTCCCAGTTTACAGGTATATTATACGTTTAACTGTGTTACAACTTTTTGAATTTATTCATACAAGCAAGAAAAAATATATGAAAGCAAAAATTGAACCAGTCACTGCAGTTGGTGCTTTAGCTGCACAAAGTATTAGAGGACCTGGTATTTGAATAACCTTGAAAACTTTTCATTTTGCTCGTGTAGCACCTATGAACATTACTCAAGATGTACCTTGTATTAATGAAATTATTAATACTAATCTAAAAATCAGTATTCTAATTATAACAGCTCATTTAATGTAATTCATTGTAATAAAAGCCTCTATTATTTCTTTTAAGCGTATGTTCCAAAATGATATCATCATTTTCCATTTTACTGATACTTTTTATAGAAAGTTAAGGCAAGGAAAATAGTGATTATTTAATTATTCTTCTTTATTGATGAATCAATTCTTTGAAATAAGTAAATTCTCATTGAAAAATAATTATTTGATTTTGGGATAACTCTTATTTTCCTTTGAAATTAATTGTAATTATAATATTAACGAGTGTTGTTTAATTAATAATTAGGCTGATAATTGAGAAATGACATTTTACTAAATGATTTTTAAACTTATTTTAATAGTTTTTGAGTATTAAAACCAGATGATCATGTTTAGTATGTGACAGGCTATTTTCAATAAGAAAAATAAATTTTACATGAAAATGTATATTTAAAACTGTGATAACTCCTTATTGGTGACTTTCGCTTACACGAACCAAAATTAATTTTAAAGTTAATAAAAAATAGAAAAAAATAAGCCTTCGAAAGCCAATTTTAGCAGCGGCAAATATTAAATAATTTCAATAACAATGTTTTACATATAGGAGCCAATCAGAAAACTTCGAGATTCAGGTCTGTAAAAAACCCTGCTAACTCTCTTCTTCATTTACAACAAGAAGTGTTATTATGCATTTTTCTCTACAACATCAGGATTTTCAGAAAAAAAATGATAAAGTTGGGACTTTTCCAGAAATTTTTTATAATTTTCAAATTTCAAGCTCCTGTAGCTCTTGATCCTTTTAATCTAGATCCTTGGAATTTTTTTTACATATTTTGGGTAACAAAAAGAATAAATTCTTAGAGTTTTAACGATTTTTATTTTTTTGCTCTATCAGTTGGCTTGAAATATCCCATCTGTATATGTTAAATAAAATTAAAATTTTCTTTATATTTGCTTGGAATAATCTTGTGCAAATATGTTATTTTAGAAATTGTACGTAACATAATTACATTTTAAGGATATGCTTAATCACAAGTTCACACTGAGAACTTATATTTTCAAATCAATAATTCTTCTTATAATTGTTATGAAACAGATAATTTTCTTTTATATAATTTTCATCATAATTTTCACAAAAGATATATATATATATACATATGTATGAGTGTAAGAAAAAAAAATTATAATTCATAAATATCCTTAATATTTTTAATTTCAGTATCTCCTTTAATAATGGATGATTACAATATACCCGATCAATGCTGCAAATGCCTCCGTAATCTAAGAAAACTGTCAACTCAAGTAAAAATTATTAATACGGTACATGAGGTTGAAGCTGTTAGTGATCAGTTGAACATTAGTGTTGATGTTGGTTATAAACTTTGTGACAGGTGTAGAAGACTTGTTTTTTTTGGTACAAAAGAAACTCTTACTGCGGATGCAATAGAACCTTCAACTAGTGAACAGATTGAATATCACCCTATGAGTTTGCAATCATCTTCATAATCTTCCAGCCTATCTCAAAGTTCAGGAAGTGTTTTTGAAGTAGTTTTGAATGAACCTAAAGAACAAGAACATACCATTGAGCTGTTAATTAAAATAATTATTTCCACGCATCGATTATGTTGTATTTGCAAAGGAAAACATAATTTAACTATTATTCCAATAGATGCTAAATTACAGTGCTTCAATGAATTGCGTGTTTTTATTCCTAGTGTAAATCGAGTATGCAACAATCACTCAATCAAGAAACGATTTTATGAAGATGAGTTGAAGTTGATACAAGTATACAGTAGCACAAGTTTCTTAACTAAAGATGAAATATATTTATTTTTAACTCAAATAGCAGAATCAGCTTCAAAAACGTTTTTAGATAAAGTTAAATCTTTAGAGCTTAGCGATAAACAAATATTTACTTTTACAAGTTTTACGAATAATCAATTACAAGAAATAAGGTCATTACTAGTTTCAATGAGAACATCAAGCTCCAGAAATGTAATGCAGGCTCTAATTATATTTCTATTTAAATTATGAACTGCATCATCAAATAATTTTATTGCATCAATTTTCGAAATTGATTATGAAATTCAAGTATCACATTTTTGTTAGTCAGTGTTAAATTCATTTGCAAAAGACGTCTTACCTTGTCACTTTGGAGTAAAGAATCTTGTGAGAGAGGATCTTATTGATAATCATACCTCTATTTATGCAAAAAAACTTTTGAATTTAACTAACGAGCTTGCTTTGGTTTTTGAAGGAACTTATCTTTGCCATGAGAAAAGCAGAAATAATGATTATCAACGAAAGTCGTATTCAGGTTTATAATGTAATTTTTAATTTTAATAACTGCTCAATCATTATTGGATATAAACTTGAAATCATAAATAATCAGACTATTTAAATATAAATATTCATATATAAATATTATCTTTTTAAAATAATATGTTATTCTTTCTTTAATTATATCCTATATGAAAATAATTACTGTGAATATCTGTAAATAACTGTAGATGATTGTTAAAAAATTTTAGAATGGAGACATAAATAGCAGTTACAATTATTTAGTATTATTTACAGCTATTTTCAATTTTTTACAGTTATTTACAGTTATTTACTATTATTAACATTTTTAAAATTATAAATTCGTAAATAATTTATTTTTATTTATAGGTATTTATAATTATTTATAATTATTTTCAATTTCTTACAGTACAGTACTTTACAGTTCTTAACAGTAATTTAATGTTATTGACAATTATTTACAAAAATCATTTCTATATGGCATAATCAAAAATCGGTATTAGTCGTACGAGTGATAATAAAAAT
The DNA here is from genome assembly GCA_017163975.1 of Anastatus disparis. Lineage (NCBI taxonomy): Eukaryota > Metazoa > Arthropoda > Insecta > Hymenoptera > Eupelmidae > Anastatus > Anastatus disparis. Next base: position 3,308,686 of record JAFFSR010000351.1, on the reverse strand, counting down.
TCAAATTTTTCTCAAACACTAATAATCAAACGCAAATATTTCGCCCCCAGTTTGTGCAATTTTTTATCAATGAAATTATGAAAATACATATTTAAGTTTTTATGTAACTTATTAGCAATATGCAATATTTCAGGCCATAAAAATTATCATTTATGTAAGCCATTCACCATTTGTACTACAGATGGTTATATCGTAGATCTTCCTGGTCCATTTTTAGCCACTGAAAACGATGCGAGCATTATGAAGAAAGTGATGAATGATCCTAATGGAATAAAGAGTATTATGAAGAAAGGTGATATTTGTATTGTAGATAGAGGATTCAGGGACGTGGTTCCTTATTTAGAACAACTTAGTTTCAAGGTTCTTATGCCTGCCTTAAAAGGACAGAGACCTAACCTCACTACATCTAAGGCGAATCTATCTCGTTGCATTACGAAATTAAGGTGGGTAGTAAAAGCCATTCACGGAATCTTGGAAAAAAAATATAAGCTTCTCCATCATCAAATTGATAACAAACTTTTACCAAAAATTGGTTTCTATTGCAGAATTACGTGTTTTCTTAATAATCGATTTAGTAAACAATTAATCTGCAATCAAAATGAAGATGGATTACAAGATATAATCATTGACAGAATGTTGAATTCTAATAAAGAGGAAAATACCTTAGCAATTGAAGCAGAGTCAGCGAGATGGTCTAGACGTAGCTCTACAACCACTAAGCTAACCTCTCATGAAATTATCGATTTTCCAGAGATGACAGAAAGAAATCTTAAAATTTTTTTTTCAGGAACTTATCAGTTAGGTCAAGCCATATGTTATTTGGCTGAGTTATTAGATGATTCAGATAATATTAATTTGGAGTATATCAAACTGATTCCTAATATAATTAAAGTCTTAGTAAGATCAAGACATAGAAACAAAAAACTTGTAAATGTTATATAGAATACAAACCTAATTCAATTGGCTATGGAGGCATTTTGCGCCATACCTGCGACTGTGCTAATGGTTTACGAACAGTCGGCTTCTGTTCTCACATAGCAGCCGTTATTTATTACCTCAGTAATGCTAGATATAAATCAAGAATAATTAAACCAGCGACAATTCTTTCTGAAATGTTTTCCACTTCAGACATTGATCCAGTCATAGACGAAGACAGTGATGAAGATTGAAATTATTTCGTATATTTAAACAAATTATAATTATAAGCTTCTTCAAAACTTCTACGTTTCTCAGTTTAATTTAACAATTATCAATTAATAAATACATAATTCAATATTTTAATAAAAAAAAGATTTAATTTTTTTAATGGATTCAATGTTATTTTCATTTCCTTTTTACGAATACTTATCTATCTTCGGCAAATAATGTAATTTTATAGCACTGAGTAGCATCGATCTGCATTTATGTCACATCTAGCCGTGTCATAAGTAGTCCATTATTTCACCGTGCTTATCAGCCTACGCACGGTGCATAATTACACTCCTGATGCTACGGACAGACGTAACAGCGGATTTATGCTAGTAAGTGTTCTAAAAAATCGTATGATACTCGTAGTATAAATTGCCTATTTTGCACGACGTGAATTATCACCCTCGCTTCACTCAGGCGCTAATACACTTCGTGCCATGATAGGCAATTCGTCACCTGCGTCATAATGTACTAATATTTGTTCTCATACGTCTAGATCTTTATAAAATCCATTATAATACTTTTCAATCAATCTGCTTTTCAAAAAGATCATTATTTATTAACTTTTCAGGTAACATCCCCAATAAGAAGCAAGAACTTTTAAAAAACAGATTTTTTTCTACTTTTGACTGCTACGCATCTAAACATGCATTAAATTAAAGTATTTAAAAGTTTTCCATCATAACACAGCCTTTCTATCGAACAATCAATATTTAAAAAAAGGTTTTTAATGCAATTACATATATTTATAAATGTATTGAATAATAATTCAATATGAAGTATCCCTAGGTTCAAAGTAATATGCTGTCTATTATGGTCATTAGTAAAATAATAGTAATTTTCAAAGCACTTGATCTGCATCCAAATGCATCTGAAAAAACATTTCAATGTGTAAAAGACTATTTTTCGCCTACACAGTCACTGTTTTTTGCGGTCAAGTCCCCAAATATAGTGAAAAATGCCATAAAAATCGTTTTTTTGAACTTTTGAGTATAACGCACCTTGAAATTCATAATTCCGATTCCGTCATTCGAAAGAGCGGAGAAAAATACAAAAAAAATAGTTCAAAAGTTTAGCCAAATAAGTTTACGAAATAGATCCCGAATAATGAAACATAAAACGAGGTCGCAAAAGCTCATTTTTTAACGAGAGAGTTTGAAAAAAATTAGGAATATTCGGAGTCTATAAAAACTCTTGCATGCAAATTTTCAGATCGTTTTAAGCAATATTTCGTCAAAAATAAAAAAAAATTGAAAAATCACGTTTTTGAGGTAATATAGTCAAAGGAGGGGTCTAGAGGTCTAAAAATTTATCTAAGGAGTTCTTATTTGACCATTCGAGTGGAAAAGCCTGTTTATCAAAACCGCTGTGGGCAATTTTTACATGCTTATCCCCCTAGAGCCTTTCAAGGTCCTGTAGCTCTTGATCCTTTCAATCTAGATGCTTGAAATTTTTTTTGCATATTTTGGGTAACAAAAAGAATAAGTTCTCAGAGTTTCAGCGATTTTTATTTTTTTGCTCTCTCAGATGGTGTGAAATGTCGCATATATATATATATATATATATATATACAGGGTGTCCCATTTTAACTTGGACACGTCAATAACTCTGAAAATATAGACTTTTGAAAAAAATGTTTTAAATGAAAGTTGTAGGGTTTCAAGGGGGGCATCCAATGGTGACCTTGATCGTGACCTTGACCTTGACCTTCAAGGTTATTTGAAGGTCAATTCGGTTTTCTTAAATGGAAAGTCATAATTTTGATACCGAAAATGGAAAGAGCGGAAAATTTTACGTCCAAATATGACCTTGGCCATAATCTTTATTATGACTTTCAAGGTCATTTCAAGGTCAAGTCGATTTTCTTAAATGGAAAGCCATAATTTTGATCCCGTAAATGGAAAGTGCGGAAAATTTTACATCCACATATGACGTTGACAATGACCTTGACCATGACCTTTAAGGTGACCTTGAGGTCAAGTCAAATTTTTAATGGAAACCTACACTTTGAACATCGGAACGGTAGAATAACTAAATAAAAATTATTATAAATGTGTCTAGAATAATTGTAAGGTTTTTTCAAAATATCTAATGGTAATTAACTGCAGCCTCAACCATGGCTGTAAGTTTTTGATTTTTTGAAAATCTTGTCCAAGCGAAACATTTCCAATTCTTAATAAGCAACCTCAAAAACCCATTAAATTAAATGTGTTACGGGTGATAGCTTCGCACGCATAGTCGAAGCACAAGAACGAAGCAGCGATAGCCGCAACTCAGCATTTTAGGCGAGATGTGCAGTAGTCGCGGCGACGTGCTAAATAAATAAAAAATAGTAATTAAAAAAAAAAGTCACATCGTTCATTTCTACAAATTTGAGCTTTCAGATATTATTATACATTTCAGATATTTTTCTGCGTCTCAGAATTGAGATACTTTGTCGCTGTAGATTTGCCTGTGATTCCAAAATTTATTCAATAATAAGACTACTAAATACTTATTAGTTTACAGCTTTACTTCTAAAATTATTTCTCTTAAAATTAGAAAATTATCGAAAGTTGTTTTAAAAGTTTCATAAAAAATGGCTAATTATTTAGCAAATGATGTGGTTGATATTCTTTTAGTTCTTGGGAATGTCACAGAAATTACAGAAATGCTTCTCAGCTTTACCGTCAACGTTATCCTGATCGTCGACATCCAGGACCACAACAAATTATAAACATTGAAAGAAGATCGCGTTCAAATGCACTACATCGTCATAGGCGACAAAATCGAGTCCTGAACAATAACGACCCTCGTCTACTCGCTATATTGGGTATGATTCATATAAATCCCCATATCAGTCTCCGTCAGATTGAACGAGAATTGGGTATTCCTAGAGCAACAGCACATCGACTGCTCCAATTAGTCAGATATCATCCTTACCATATTACTCTTGTTCAAGAATTAAATGACAATGATTGTATATTAAGAGTAAACTTTTGCACATGGGCACTTAATGAATTAGATCAAGATCCAGATTTCTTCTGGTCTGTTTGTTTCTGTGATGAAGCCACATTTCATAGTAACGGCAGCCTTAATCGCCATAACAGTCACTATTGGTCGCCAGTTAATCCTCACTGGTATAGAGAGGTATTAAATCAGCATCGATGGAGTTTACATGTATGGGCAGGGATAGTTAATGGATCTATGATTGGACCACATTTCTTTGAAAGAACTATTAATGGTATGATGTATTTAGATTTTCTTCAAAATCATCTACCTGGTTATTTGGAAGACATCCCATTAGATGTTCGACAAAGAATGTGGTTTCAACAAGATGGCGCTCCTGCTCACCACGCTGGAATTGTGACAACGTTTCTTCGGCAACAATATCATGAACGGCTTATCATCCGCAATGGTCCAGTGCCATGGCCTCCAAGATCTCCGGACTTGAATCCTCTTGACTCATACTTTTGGGGATTTGCTAAAGATGCTGTCTACCAGGAAGCTCCAACAACGAGAGAAAACATGATGCAGAGAATAATAGAAGCTTGTCAATCGGTAACGCAAGAAACTTTGCAACGTGTTATGCGTAACTTTAGGAGGAGACTAACATTATGTTTAGAAAATCAGGGTGGACACTTTGAACACCTCATACCAAGAGGTAACGCCAATGACGATTAAGTAAGATAAATATTTATTTTATCAAATGTACATAAAAGCGTTGGGAACCTTTATTCCTGACCTTAACTGGTTGGGAACGCTTAGTCCTTACCTTAACTGGTCGGGAACCTTTATTCCTTACCTTAACTGGTTGGGGACCTTATTCCTGACCTTAACTGGTTGGGAACGCTTAGTCCTTACCTTAACTGGTTGGGAACCTTATTCCTGACCTTAACTGGTTGGGAACCTTTATTCCTTACCTTAACTGGTTGGGAACCTTATTCCTGACCTTAACTGGTTGGGAACGCTTAGTCCTTACCTTAACTGGTTGGGAACCTTATTCCTGACCTTAACTGGTTGGGAACCTTTATTCCTTACCTTAACTGGTTGGGAACCTTATTCCTGACCTTAACTGGTTAGGAACCTTTATTTCTTACCTTAACTGGTTGGGAACCTTTATTCCTTACCTTAACTGGTTGGGAACCTTATTCCTGACCTTAACTGGTTGGGAACGCTTAGTCTTTACCTTAACTGGTTAGGAACCTTTATTTCTTACCTTAACTGGTTGGGAACCTTTATTCCTTACCTTAACTGGTTGGGAACCTTATTCCTGACCTTAACTGGTTGGGAACGCTTAGTCCTTACCTTAACTGGTTAGGAACCTTTATTTCTTACCTTAACTGGTTGGGAACCTTTATTCCTTACCTTAACTGGTTGGGAACCTTATTCCTGACCTGAACTGGTTGGGGACGCTTAGTCCTTACTCTTACTAGTTGGTATCGTGCTATTTCTTACCGAAATTAATTATCAAATTTAATAAGTTATTTAACGTCAATCATGACCTTAGAAGGTCAAATTTTGTAAATGGTCAAGGACTTATTCAGCTTTAATATTTTCAGTACCTTTCATAGCGGAGTCAAAAATCTAGGGTTCCACTTAAAAATTCGCCTTAAACTTAAGATGACCTTGAAGATCGTGGGTTTCCATTTAAAAAATCGACTCGACGTTCTAATGACCTTGAAGATCATGGTCAAGGTCATATTTGGACGTAAAATTTTCCGCTCTTTCCATTTTCGGTACCAAAATTATGACTTTTCATTTAAGAAAACCGACTTGACCTTCAAATAACCTTGAAGGTCATGGTCAAGGTCACGATCAAGGTCACCATTGGATGCCCCCCTTGAAACCCTACAACTTTCATTTAAAACATTTTTTTCAAAAGTCTATATTTTCAGAGTTATTGACGTGTCCAAGTTAAAATGGGACACCCTGTATATGTATATATATATATATATCACCCATTCTCCGTCAATCGAAAGACGAAAAATGTTTTTTCTATTTTTTCATTAATTTGTACATATTTGAACACGGTGAGTCGAAAAAAGTGGTTTCCAGAAAATGTGTGTGTGTGTGTGTGTGTGTGTGTGTGTGTGTGTGTGTGTGTGTGTGTGTGTGTGTGTGTGTGTGTGTGTGTGTGTGTGTGTGTGTGTGTGTGTGTGTGTGTGTGTGTGTGTGTGTGTGTGTGTGTGTGTGTGTGTGTGTGGTGTGTGGATGCAGATTCAGTAAAACTGTATCTCGAGAACTGCTAGATGGATTTTCTTCTAATTTTGCATGGAATTTAGTTTTGTGACTAACTTGCTGGGAAGCTATTGATAATTGGTTCTTCTAGCGTAGTTTTCATTTTAAAGTTGAAAAAAAAAAAAAAATTCGACTTTCCGTTTTTTGTTTTTTTTTGTTTACTAGATAGATAGATATTTTATTTATTTGTAATAGTTTACAAAAAGTGTGTAACAAAACAAAAATATAATATTTAATACATAATAAGTTACAGAAATGAGATAATGTAATTATTGCACTCATGATATCACAGTCGATTTCCTAAAACTAATAATACTACAAAAGTAAGTCACTTTTCAGAGTGATATCACAGATCATTACAATAATAAAATACACACACAATCATCAATAAAATAACAATAAACAAATATGTCGAATTAATATCTATCAGTCAAACTAGTAAAAACAAACTAAAAATAAAATATAATAAAATCAAACGAGTCAAATAGTCAAAAATAATAAAAAAAATAATGCATTCACTCTCAACCATGCGCTCATCATTCATACTATAAATACAAGCACACCTTAAATCTATATACGGGACTACACATGATAATAAATTAACATAAAGGGACTATAAATATAACATAAAGAGAATATCCGTTACTCAAGGTCAAGTAGGTACCCCCTCACTGCCGTCTTGAACCTGCTGATGGATGGAAGATACTTCATTTCAGCAGGTAGGGAATTCCAAAAATGCACACCTTGAACTTGGGAGGAATTTCTTCCAGTCTCAGTGCGCATAAAGGGCACCGTAAGATCCTTAGTCTCTCTCCTAGTAGCCGCCCTAGGTACACATCTAGTGAAGAGACTCACTAGATGCTTCGGAGTATTCATGCGCACAATTTTCTACATTAGCACAGCCAAAAAATACTGTCTCCTCGAATCAGTGCGCAGCCAACCCAACGCGGTTCTATAAGGAGAGACATGATCACCCATTCTCAAACCCATTACATATCTCACACATGAATTTTGTAATCTCTGTATTCGTCTTCTCAACTCCTGAGAAGCATCGAGCAGAACTACCGATAAATAGTCAAGATGTGGAAACAGCAGGGCGGTTGCGAGCTGTTCACGCAGAGTCTCCGTGGTGTACTGACGGAAAAACCGCAGGGCATACAAAACTCTATTGAATTTTTTTGTAATCATATCAACGTGCGGTACCCATAAAAGTTTAGGGTCAAGCTCAACACTAAGACTCGTTACGGAGTCAGAGAAAGGTATACTAATGCCTCCCTCAAGATCAATCGTACGTGACCCATCAGCATAAAAAGAATTTTGGAAACGACTATTGTCAAAGACGATTGCCTTGGTTTTATTAGAATTCAAAGTGAGAGAGACACCAGCAGCCCACTACGACACCGCTTTGGCCACCCTCTGTAGAGTGAGAATACCTTCTTCCACATTCTCGTGAGGCACCTGCGTGTAAATTTGCAGGTCGTCTGCATAGAGTAGGTGCCCGACGCAACCAGAGTCAAGAGCGTCACGTACGTCATTAATGTAAAGACAAAACAACAGAGGCCCCAGTACCGAACCCTGTGGAACTCCAAAGTTGGTTGTCAGTCAACTCGATTCCTCGTTTAAATGCGTGGAAACCATTTGTTTCCTTTATGAAATATAGGAGTTAATCCACAAGAGAGCAGCCCTGAAAAGCCCCATCGATCTAAGCCTAGTAAGTAACTTGAAGGGAGAGATCGTGTCGAATGCTTTACTGAAGTCAAAAAGTAAAAGTAACGTGACGAGTTTTTTGTCTAGACCCGATCTTATGTCATTAGTTAATTTAAGAATAGCTGTTTGTGTCGAGCTGTGCTTTTTGAATGCAGTCTGCATTGGGTCAAGTATTTTATTAGCAGTAATGTACTCCTGCAATTGGTCATGGGCGATCTTCTCAAGTACCTTTGAAAGAAAACATAAAATAGCAATAGGCCTGAAGTCTTTAGGCGATTTGGGTGCACAGCACTTCTTTAATGGCACAATACGTGCCTGTTTCCAAAGGCCAGGGGAAACCCCCCGTGCAAAAGAGGAATTGAACAGAGTCACAAGATGTTAATGCTTTAAGTATCACACTTTGCAGAATGCCGTCTTCCCCACGAGCCTGCGATGAGAAATGAGAAACTGCAAGAATAACATCGTTAATATTAATTGATTTAAAAGCGAAACCATTTTCGCTGCATTCAGAAAGAAACTTCTTGCGTTCCTCACTATCATCATGTGGCGAAACCGACACCCCAGCAAAGTGCGCATTAAGCTTATCTGGAGCAAATCCATTCAGATCGCCTTGGGGTCCGGATAAGAGTCCCAGCTCTCTCAACTCCTTCCAGACATTACCACTTGCAAGAGCCTCGAACAGTCTGTTATGATAATATTCACTTCTTGCACGCTCAATCTGCTCGTCCAACGCCTTACGTAAAATTGAAAATTCTGAAAAATATTTATTGTCGTTTGTCCGTTTGTATCGCCTATATGTGGCATCCTTCCTGCGCTGCATCTGTGACAACTCTCCATCTATCCATAGTGGCTTCTTTTTCGTTCATTTAAATATTTTCACTGGTGCTAAATTTTCAATAGCAGCAGTGAGATTATCACAAATGCAGTCAAGTGCAGACTCAGAATCCACTATATCAGTTGTCAATTTGGACCAATCATAGCCGGCCAATTTCTCCAATAATAATTTTCCACTAATATTTTTATAATTTCGATACTTAATTGGTTCTTGCGCTAAACTGCTAGCATTGTAGGCTATAGAAACTTCAATTAAATTGTGCCGACTATGAAAGTTCGCGGGTACTTTACGTGCGTCTAGTATAGTGTCATTATCATCTACAAAAATCAGGTCTATCCATGTGCGAGACGATGGAGTTATATGCGTGGCACCGTGCTGGACCAACTGGAGCAAAAGCTCAGCGGACAGTTTACTAAGAAACTTCGCATCACTGCTTTCTCGCAGGAGATCGGCATTCAGATCTCCCATTATAATCTTAAATGAAAAATCGGGAGTCAAACTGACTAACGTATCAATTAGATCAGAATCTTTTGTAAAAGAAATGACAGGAGGACGGTAAATGATGGAAACCAACACAGATTCAGAGTTGCCTCCTTTAACAGAACAAAAAATATATTCAGGCACTTCAGGCTTACCACTGGCAGTTATAGTTGTATTATTCGAAAAAGCTTATATCTCACATTTAAAACTATCTTTGACGTAAAGGGCAACCCCTCCTCCATGAAGGTTTCTATCCTGTCCAAAAATTTTATACCCCTTAACCTGAATGACGTCATCCGAGACAGTCAGACCCAGCCAGGTCTCAGCCACTCCAAACAGGTCATAAGAATGGTCGTCACATAGAAGCTCACGCACCTGTCCAATGTGAGCCCTTAAAGAAGTCACATTCAAAAAGCCCGCTCGCAGTGCACCCCTTCTCCCTTTTCGACTCACCGAGGAGGTCTGGCTTAGTCATTGGGGAGAGAGTTCATTATTATTTAACTTACTTTTAATAACAGGACATTCATCATTGGGAGCTATCTTAACAACATTGTCAACCTTATTTAAACATCCACTAATCACACAAGATTTGTCAGCAATAAAATTTTTGTCTACAATAACATTATTTGAACTAGTTAAAATTTGATCTATATCATCTTTAGTAGCAAATGTGTATGCTCTCTCCCCTCTCGCCCGTCTTTCCAGAAATCTGCCACTTCTATGCCAAATAAATTTAATACCTTTAAGCTTAGCATAATTCTTTAGATCTTTGAAATTTTTATATGTATCTTTTTGAAGGTATTCATTAATAAAAACCTTATAATGGTTTTTTATGACAGACAGACTGGCAAAACGAGGAAGATCAATGTCTGCCGTTGAAAAACTAGTGATTTTTCTTTTCTCATTTAATATTTTTTTAACCAGACTGACCTCGGAGAGTGACTAGCAGCGAGTGAGGACCCCCTGGATCGTCCCTGATCACGCCGCTTCTAGATTCAGACGATGTTAAACACACAACCGACAAAATGTGTGACTGCATTAAGTCCGGAAATATGGTACCACGGACAGCACAAACATAATCCTCCTGTCAAACATTAGCCGCTAAGCAGTCCAGTCCACTGGAGATCACCAATGAGCCACCCCCGATACCACAATTTTGTGTATTTTGATGATTATCCTTTTCTATTTCTGTGTTGATAATTTGTGTGTTGGCGTCTGCTGTTTCCTTTAAATTCGTGTCAGTGTGTGAGACATTTTCACGCTCTTCTACACGCTCCTGCACACTGAGATCAGAGACGGTCTGCACCACGCATGCCAACCCCACTCCAAGTTCTGAAAAATTCTTGTCCACTCCATTAAATTCAGCTTGTATAGCAGATTGAAGGCTATTAATTTTAGAATTTAAATTTAAATCAGTCTTATCATACTTTTCAATTAGAGTGGACAATTTATTTTCCAAACTACTGACTATCCCCCTTAATTAAATATTTTCATCAAGCAGTCTTGCCTGCATTACCTCAAAATTTTTTATTACTTTGTCCTGATTGCTAAGTTTATCTAAGATGCCTCGCAAGCCATCATCAATACCCATTATGCTGCTCTCAACACTCCGGATTCGATCGAAAGCGCCTAAGACTGAGTCAAGCTTACGAGACAAATTTCCTTCAATTTCAGACAAAGCAGCTTGAGAAATGGAGATGTCAGCATTATTATTCAATTTTGCATTGTTATTTGTTAAATTTTTTGTTTTATCATTTTTAATATTGGCAGCGGGGGCAACATGCGCAGCGCCACCTTTACTATGCGCCGGTTGAATTAAATTATTATTATTTAAAATGTTACTTAAGCTAATCTTATTTTTCGCCGCGCCACTAGCCTTCTGAGGTTCCTTGGTTGTTGATTGCCCCTGTATGACGATAACCGGTGGTACTTGCGTGTCAGTTCTCGATGGAGTCGATGTGCTTAGGGGCGACTTCTTCGCTGCCTTACCAACATCGAGTAGTTGGCTATTGTTAATGCTAGCATCACGAGCATGTGAACTGGAGGGGCTGCCTCTCTCATTCTTTGTCTTCACACATTTGTTGCAGGTATAGTGGTAACCTGTGCCTACTAATTATATGCGTGTCATACATTTAGCATGATAGCGCTGACGACAAGTCGAGCAATTATATAGTCTCTTTGTTCCACATATGTCAGATGATGACTGCTTACATATGGCACATCGATCCATGATAGCGACCTCTTGCGGCAAATTTGAAAAATTTTGTCACTTGGCGTGTTCTAAAAACCACCAGATACTGTCTTCCCTCCAAAAACAGTCAGTTTATCACTAACCTCAAAAAAAAGCCCACCGGTCGAGAAAAACTCACATCAGAAAAGCAAGGACAGCATCACTGCTCACAAACTTGAAACAGACACTGTCTTGCATTAAGGCGCTTGCAAGTACCCTGAAACAAAAACGCCCGAAGGCAGCTTGCGGCAGAAAAAAGTCAAAAAAGTACAGAGCGTCCCAAAGTACGTCTGGTGCTACTTACATGTTACAGAAACAACTACTCGAATACTACTAGATGAATTCGTTTCAAAATTTGCATGGAATTTATTTGTGATTACCCGGATAAAATAAATTTTTAAAAACTGATTTTCTTAGCTTAGTTTTAATTTTAGAGCATTTTAAAATTAAAAAAAAAATGTTTCTATTTATTAAGCCAATAACATCTTAAAAACTACTCGATGGATTTACTTCAAATTTTCCATACAATTCAATTTATTGATGAACTGGTGCAGAAGCTATTGAGAATTGGTTTTCTTAGCGTAGTTTTTTTTTTGGAATCATTTTAAGAATTTTAAAAAAATTCCGATCTTTCATTTTTTTTGTATTTTACGTAAACTACTCGAAGAATTTGGTCGAAAATTTGTATGGAACTTAATTTCGACTGCCAAAAGTATACAAAATTTTGTAAACTGATTTTCTTAGTGCACTTTTAATTTTCGAGCATTTTTTAAATTTTTAAAAAAATTTTTATTTTTAATTTTTTTCTATATTACGAAAACCATTTGATAGATTTGCTCCAAAATTTTTATATAATTAATTCGCTATTGTCTGAAAAAAATAAGCTTTTGAAAACTAATTTTCTTAGCGTGGTTACAATTTTAGAGAATTTGAAAGATTTAAAAAAAAATTTCGATTCTTCTTTTCTTATTTTTTTTTATTCTACGTAAAGTACTCGATAGATTTGTTCTAAAAATTGCAGGGAAATTATTTGCGACTGCCAAAAGAAGGGAAATTTTCAAAAATTGATTTTCATAGCGTAGTTTTAATTTTAGAGCATTTTTAAAATTTTGAAAAAGAAATTTTGAAAAGAAAATGTTATTTATTTAACCAGTTAGATCTCGAAAATTACTCGATGGATTTGCTTCATATTTTGTATACCATCTATGTTTTTGTATAACTAGATGGAAAGCTATTGAAAATTTGTATTCATAGTGTATTTTTTTTAAAGAGCCATTTTAAGAATTTGAAAAAATTTTCGATTTTTAATTTTTTTTTTGTATTTTACGTAAGTTAATTGATGAATTTGCTTTGAGATTTCCATGGGAATAATTTGCATCTGCCAAAAGAAGGATAACTTTTATAAACCAATCTTTTAAGCGTTGTTTTCATTTTAAAAAATTTTAAAAATTTTCTTAAAAAATTTTTATATTTCATTTTTTTTCCATTTTACGTAAAGTACTCGATAGAATTGCTCTAAAATTTGTATACAAGTTATTTGCTACTGTCTTTATAAACCAAGTTTAAAAAAAATAATTTTATTAGCGTAGCTTTATGATCAATTCTTTTGATTTCTGAGTTACTCTTGAAAATTTATAATAGTACTACTGATTTAGATGTTGACTTGTATTATTACATTCAATAAAGTATTTAAATATAATCATTATTAAGTATTATAAATTAAATTGTTTTTTAATAAATGGAAAGAATATTTGAAGAAGAAGAAGAAAATCAGAAGAAGAAGAAAAAATTACAGATATCAATAATTACGAAGTTGAACAAGTAAAAAAAACGCTCACTTAAATATATCTATAATACATTTCTCTCTCTCACGATTAACGTAATAATAAATCCATCAGTTTATTTTAATTATCATCTTGTTAATTTAATTACCGTCACTAAAATTGAAAATAATTATCATAAATTTAAAAATAAATGATTTTTAAAATAGAAAATTAAATAATTATTAATTTAACTTAAAAATTTTGAAAACTACAAAATATCAATTAAATAGAAATTGTAAAAAAGTATATTACAAACTACCGGAGAAATTAAATAAATAACTACAAACACTCTTTTAATTAATTTTATTAAAATTCCAACATTCACTACTTGAAATTTAAATTATGTTATGTCTATTTTTTTTATTTTTTTTAAAAAAAAAAAGATTAATATATAAAGGATATTGTCCTCTATATGATTAACCTTTTTATATGGTGAAGTCGAGGGAGTCCCCCACCCGGTATCTGTTTAACACATTACATCAGGCTAGGACTGTCAGACCCACCATACCGAAAACTTTGACTACCGATGGATGGTCAGCCACTTTTATAACCAACAATCAACCGATACCCAATGAGGTCGGATTTTTCAAAGAGTCGCGATATAAATGGCACATACACTAATTTTCTTTCGAAAAAAAAAGTTAGAGGTACCTGGCCAGGATTCGAACCCATGCCCTCCGCGTTGAAGGCAAGAGCTCTATCCATTACGCCACCGCGCTCTTATATTATGTCTATAATATAAATTATTATAGATTGAATAATTTTACTTGTTTGATTAAAAAATAACAATAACAATTATATACACTTCAATTTTATCATTCGAAACAACTTGTAATTAATTTAAAAATTATTTACTAAAATTTATAAAAGATGTCGCGACTTTTGAAAATTTTATGATCTTACTTACCACAATGACGGCAAAAGAAAATATAACAAGTAACGAATTAATAAAAAATAAAGAGAGATTAAAAAAAAAAAAAAAAAAATTGATAATTTACCCTGGTAACACAATCTGTTGCAAGCACGATTGCGCAGAACTTGCATGGTCTGTTTCCACATTTTAATGCATATCTGCTGAAATTTAATTGCGACTGAAACGTGCGACAGATTTGTAACAGATTGCCAATCGAAACGTGCGATTCAAAGATAAGAATAAACGCGCAAACTTGCAGCAACATCGAAGCAGTCTTCCGTAAGAATATTACAGCAGCAATTTACTACAGAATTACATAAGAAAGACATAAGTTAAGTGCAATTATATGACGAGAATAAACACGCAAACTTGCAGCAGAATCGAAGCAGTCTTCCGTAAGAATGTTGCAGCAGCACTTTACCCCAGAATTACATAAGTATGACATAAGTTGAGCGCAATTATATGACGAGAATAAACACGCAAACTTGCAGCAGAATTGAAGCAGTCTTCCGTAAGAACCTTGCAGCAACACTTTACCCCAGAATTAGATAAGAATTACATAAGTCAAGTGCAAATATATGCCCACTAGTTATATATTAAAATCACATTTGAATAAATATAAAAAAATTAATGAAACTCAAAGAGCTCTATGAGAAAGCATTCCGCCAAAGCACTTGGCAGCGTTTTTATATCATGAATCATTCAAAATTTTTTTAGATTCCTTTAGTCCATATTTTTAGAGCCACAAAGCTTCAACGATGAGCGAAAACCATATTTTTGACAGTTTTGACTAATTTGAAGCTTAACTTACTCAGTTGGATTGCGTTTTAGAAATTTATTACTAGGAAACTTTTTTCCTTAGAATATTCTAAATTTTGAGAAAAAATTGATTTTAAAGGGCTAATTTAGCCATTCGCTGAGCTAAAGTCATTTCAAGCATTGAAATACCACTTTTCAAGGTTTTGAACCATGATCGCATGTCTAAGAAAATCATCAAAGTAGGTAATATATGTATAAATATGGCCTACAAATTTTAGAGTGGACATCCTGGGCGATTCCTTGAAAAATAAAAATGTAATTAAAAATAATGAAAAATGTGATTCTTAGCTACATTTACTCATTCCAATGTTGACTTATACTCATCGGTTGCAGATGTCCCTTGGCAATCATTCATAGAAATAATTTTATACTTTACAAATATTAAAATATATAGAAAAATATCTTCTGAAAGATTTAAAGTGAACCAAACCTTGAGATTTTTTAACAAATCATATGCCACCGTAGCACATAAAAAATATACTGAATACTGAATTAAAAGAATTTTTGTTCATTTCATAGTTTAAGGTTATATAATACTACTAATATTTTCAATAACACAGGATGATAGGTATCAATATGTAAAATTCTTTTCTTATAAGATTCGGAATTGATTTTATTAATAGAAAAAAATTAAATGTCATTGAATTTCTTGAAAATTATGATGGTTAACTAAAATATCCTTTGTTTATTTGACCTAAAATATTTGGTAAGTCATTTTTTCTTCATTTCTTTTATAATTTAAACATAATCTATCTCAAGATACAATAATACTTTAAAGAATAATTAATTTAATTTTTTATCAAGAAATTATTTTATATATGAAATAATGTTAACAGTCCAAGAGATAATAAGACATGATCCGCTTTGTACTGATTATTCATCACATTTGTTATTGCATTTTTACAGTAAAAGTCACTCAAATTCATAACTAATTAATATTTAAATTTAATTTCTTATACACTAAATACAAAATTTATTTGCCTATACCTTTTTCTTAGATGTATCAGTTATAAGATACAAAACTAAAAATGCACTTCTACCTATATGTTAGAACTTTTTGTGTAAATTCATAAGAATATTGAAAATAAATTAACCAACACTTGGAATACGAGCCAGCTGTTTTATTATTTTAAAGTTGTCACAACGTTTCGAACATTTTAAATATGTTCTTTTTCAAGCTAAAAAATTTTTTTAACAAAGTTAAATAACACACAGAAACACAAATTTTATTTTTTATAAATACGTAGAACATATTACCATAATTTTAGTGCCCATAAGGCTAGTCAAAATTCAATTAAAATTTTATTAACGCAACATCGTCTCTGAGAATATAAAAAACACTATTTACAAAAATTCACAATAAAATAAATTACATAAGATAAAATAAAACTTACATCGTCGCGTAGCCTATTTAAAAATACAATTCAAACAAATAAAATTTACAAAGTCTTATATACTAAAATCGTTGGTACTCAAACTCTAATAAATACAAATATATATACGGATTGCCAAAGTATAAGTAAGCGAAAGAGGGGAATCGATGTTTACAATAGATGTACATGTAGAAAAATACTGATTTTAACGTCAAAACCATTTACTAAGATTCTAAAATTGCTTTAACAAATTAACTATGTCCTTATAAGTTTTTTTGAGATATTGTGTATCTAAAATCCTGTTCATAGTTTTCTCATTGTAATGGATATTACAATATGTTCTACGTATTTATAAAAAATAAAATTTGTGTTTCTGTGTGTTATTTAACTTTGTTAAAAAAATTTTTTAGCTTGAAAAAGAACATATTTAAAATGTTCGAAACGTTGTGACAACTTTAAAATAATAAAACAGCTGGCTCGTATTCCAAGTGTTGGTTAATTTATTTTCAACAATTTTCCTGCGAGCATTAATCTACTACAATTTTTTAAACTTGATTGGGCATTTGGAGAGAAATATGCCATTTTATGTAACAATGAAGGAGTCAGGGATTGATCACCATATTACATCTCATGATCAAAGCCAGGCTTCTTATAACACCTATGGAAACACACAAGATTCTACATCAGAGGATTTATTCAAGAAACGCCACTCTTCTGCAGAGATAATAAGTATTATTAACGCGAATTCGAAAACTAAAATGTGCGTGATTTTTTATAAATTGTTTTTCTTTTTTGGGTCTTATATTAAAGATAAATTTACGGTTTTAACTAAATCTCTTAAAGAAATTGACAAAACAAGTTTAAAACTAACCTTTTTATTAAGATGTAAAAGACATGATATCTTTCCGAAGTACTTTTATACAGAAAAGTTTTTTAATAATATTAATTACCATAGTAATAAAGCAAAGAACAACATTAAATTTACATCACAATTAGCAAAAAAACGCCTCTTAAAAATTCTAATAAATGATAACTACTTACATAGAAAGTATTTAAAAAATAAAATTAATAATCTAAAGAATTCACTATTTAGTCTTACTAGTGTAGAACTTACAAACCATATTATTTCACATTATATTAATTTAAATAAACACGCTCATTTTAAATACATAGAAAAACTTGAAAATAAATTTAACTATATTTTAAAAAAGTATAATACAAACCTTCATAACTTGAGAGAAAAGATAAATAATGGCTCGAAATTTGAAAACAATAGAATCGTCAATTTAACAGAGGTCACTTTGCCAAAACCAGTTCAATATATATTAAACATGGGTAATAAATTTAATTTCACTGCGAATCTAAACAATAAAGACTATTTTGATATAGTTAAACATATTGAATTTATCGATGATAATGATGCTTCAAAGGATGAATCTAACAACAATAGTAATAAAGTTAAAGAATCTCTCATTAATAACTTAACTACGGTTATTAAACAAAATAGAAGTAATGATACCGTTGGTGTTGAATTTCTAATACAAAACGCCATTTTAGATACAAAAGATTTTCTTCATAAAAATAAAAATTTGTTTGTAACAAAAGCAGATAAAGGGAATGCAACAATTATCATTGAGAAAAATTCTTACATAGAAAAAGTTGAATGTGCTTTAAACAATAATGATTACTACCAACAATTGAGTAAAAATCCTCTTAACAAATTAAAAAATGAAACAGAAAAATTTATTAACAAATTGGAGAATTTAAAACTTTTTGACTGTGATAATATTTTTAATCTGATTAATATAAAAAACATAAAAAAAACACAGTTAGCAAAAGCCTATGGACTTATTAAAGTACACAAAAATGATCTACCTGTACGTATAATTGTTTCCGCTATTAATAGCCCTACATATTCCTTAGATAAATCAATTGCTCTTCTCTTCCGGAAGTACGTCCCTAGGTCAAAATTTTCAGTTTTAAATAGCTTAGATTTCAAAAACAAAATTAACGATCTCACTATTTCAAATATACATAGCATGATTTCCCTTGACGTTGTTTCTTTATTTACTAACATAAGTTTCGACATTATTATTGCCGCTATCAACAAAAAGTGGAAGTATCTTAATAGAGTATTATTTATATCAAGAAATGAATTTATTGAAATTATAAAATTTCTATATGATTCTACATTTTTCAAATTCAACAATAAATTTTATAAGCAGATTCTTGGTGCTCCTATGGGTTTTTGTACAAGTCCTTGGCTTGCAGAATTCTGCTTGAAGATTATTGAGAATAATTGTTTAAATAAACTTAAAAATTCGATTTTTCACTATACAAGATATGTGGACGATTGTTTCTTAATTGTGAATAAAAATAAAATAGCTGAAATAGTTTCTGAATTTAATAACCAGGACGCATTCTTAAAGTTCACTTTGGAAGAAGAAAATAACAACACAATTAATTTTTTGGATGTTAGTATTATAAAGAATAGTAACTCTAAAACGTTAGAAACTAATTGGTTTATAAAACCAACCGCGTCTAATATTTATATTAATTATTACTCACACCACCCACTTCCACAAAAAATAGCGACAGTATATAGTTTAGTAGATAGAAGTATTCTATTATCTGACTATAGATTTCATAAAAATAACTTAAAATTTGTTTCTGATGTTCTTATTAATAATGATTATCCAATAAACTTTATTAAGAAATATATAAATAAGAGATTGCATGGGATACATAATATAAACAACTATAATACTAATCATAATACAAACACCCGCAAAAATATTGCTGTAGTTCCTTATATTAAGGACCTACATATCAATTTCAATAAAGTCCTCAAACAATATAATTATCAAACTATTTTTAAAAATTCTAACAAACTTAAATTTGTCAACCTTGGAAAAGACACGGATAAAAAGAAGATATTATGAATGTAGTGTACAAAATCCCGTGTAATGATTGCAAGTATGTATATATTGGACAAACTTCTAGATCACTGAATGATCGTTTAAAAGAGCATAGAAGAGACATTAGAGATAGAAACACAAAATCAGCTTTAGTTATTCATATGTTCGATACTTCACACAATATTAATATCGAAAAAACAACTATTATTACCCAAGAAAATCAAAAAAAGAAAAGAGAATTTTTGGAAATGTTAAATATCCATTACAATGAGAAAACTATGAACAGGATTTTAGATACACAATATCTCAAAAAAACTTATAAGGACATAGTTAATTTGTTAAAGCAATTTTAGAATCTTAGTAAATGGTTTTGACGTTAAAATCAGTATTTTTCTACATGTACATCTATTGTAAACATCGATTCCCCTCTTTCGCTTACTTATACTTTGGCAATCCGTATATATATTTGTATTTATTAGAGTTTGAGTACCAACGATTTTAGTATATAAGACTTTGTAAATTTTATTTGTTTGAATTGTATTTTTAAATAGGCTACGCGACGATGTAAGTTTTATTTTATCTTATGTAATTTATTTTATTGTGAATTTTTGTAAATAGTGTTTTTTATATTCTCAGAGACGATGTTGCGTTAATAAAATTTTAATTGAATTTTGACTAGCCTTATGGGCACTAAAATTATGGTAATATGTTCTACGTATTTATAAAAAATAAAATTTGTGTTTCTGTGTGTTATTTAACTTTGTTAAAAAAATTTTTTAGCTTGAAAAAGAACATATTTAAAATGTTCGAAACGTTGTGACAACTTTAAAATAATAAAACAGCTGGCTCGTATTCCAAGTGTTGGTTAATTTATTTTCAACAATTTTCCTGCGAGCATTAATCTACTACAATTTTTTAAATCATAAGAATATTGTTAATTATTATTCAATTTAAGTCTAACTGATTTCATCCACTAGGATATTGATTCATAAATTGCCTTATACTGATCTTCGACGTACTGAGATACAAAAAGACATGAGTTCAGTTATATATCACTGCCCTGCTGTTGAAAATAATCAGGTGATAGATCACCTGAATTTTTACACCAGGTCGACTATAGGAAAAAGTAAGTTGAATAATAATATATATCAATCTCTATTATATGTTGATTGTAATTATTTATTTAAATTGATTCTAAGTTTTTATACATGATAACATATAATTATTGCTGTCACATCATTAGATTTAATGACAAATTTTCGGAAAATTTAAATTATGATAGTTAATTTTCATTAAACTATAATGTTTATTGCTAATATATAAATAATCAAATACATTTAACCCTTTGAGTCATGCTTTTTTCTACTGCATATTTTGACCTAAAATTTTGTACTACAAAATTTCAGACCAAAATATGCAGTAGAACATTTTTGACAGCGGTTTAAAAAGGTGGTACTCTGGCAGTGCCACTGTGACTCAAAAAGGTTAAAAAATATAACAAAAATTAGAATCAATCATTTTCTAAAACTGAACTTCATAATAACATCAGTAGATACTTTAATCTTAATAAAACTGATCAAATGAAATTATTTCTTAACTGAAAATTAAATTAATTATTTTTTAAGGGGTTATTGTATCTTAAAATGGATTATCTTTAAATTATAAAAGAAATAAAGAAAAAATAATTTTCCAAATCTTTTCAGTCAAATAAACAAAAAATATTTTAGTTACCAATCATAATTTTCAATAAATTCAGCGACATTCAATTTTTTCAAATAAAATAATCCATTCTGAATCTTATAGGAAAAGAATTTTACATATAGATACCTGTCATCATGTGTTATTGAAAATATTAGCAGTGTTATCTAACCTTAAACTATGAAATGAACAAGTGCTACGGTGGCATATAATTTGTTAAAAAAATCTCAAGGTTTCATTCACTTTAAATCTTTCAGAAGATATTTTTTTATATATTTTAATTTTAATATTTGTAAAGTATACAACTATTTCTATGAATGTTTTCCAAGGGACATCTGCATAGGATGAGTACAAGTTAACATTGGAATGAGTAAATGTTGCTAAAAATCACATTTTTCATTATTTTTAATTACGTTTTTATTTTTCAAGGAATCGCCCAGGATGTCCACTCTAAAATTTGTAGGCCATATTTATACATATATTACCTATTTTGATGATTTTCTTGGACATGAGATTATGGTTTGAAATCTTGAAAAGTGGTATTTCAATGCTCGAAATGACTTTAGCTCAGCGAATGGCTACATTAGCACTTTTAAATTAATTTTTTCTCAAAATATTTCAAATTTCATAGAAAAAAGTTTTACAGTAATAAATTCCTAAAACGCTATCCAACTGAGTAATGTAAGCTTAAAATTAGTCAAAAATGTCAAAAATATGGTTTTTGTCCAACTTTGAAGCTTTGTAGCTCTAAAAATATGTACTAAAGGAATCTAAGAAAATTCTCAGTTGTTCATAATAATTTTTTATCCTATTACGATTGATTCATAGCATTTTTCATAATTTCTTATATTTTTAGCTTTTAAAAGTAAAAATACACTAAATTAAATTAATTAATATTAAAGCAAGTCTATTGTGAATATTTTTAGAAAATCTTTTTTTTAAATAAATAAAAATTCTTAAAAGATTTTCAATTTTCAATAATGAGTTTGACTGAGAAAGATAAATTGATTGTTAAAGGACAAGAATTGTTTAGTGGAATTGCTTTTATGTTAACTGATATTCATATATTAGGTTTTAATAATATTTTCAATCGACGCATCTTATTTAATATGCAAAGAACTCTACCAATTCAAAAACTGCAATATATTAATTCAGTACCGACTGATGAAGAAGTATTGTTTTCCGGAAATTTTAAAAAGTTCAATGGATTTGTATGTATTATAATAATAAAATAATTCATATATATGACAGTTTAAATCTTAAATATCTACAAGAGGAGCATAAGAATCATATGAACAGATTAATTTTAAACAAATCTGAATTGAGCATAGTTTTCGAAACAGTACAATCACAAACAAATAGTTATGATTGCGGCCTTTTTGCATTCGCTTTTGCTGTTGCAATACTTTATAATTTATGTCCGTATTGCTTGAGATATGATATTTCTCAAATGCGATAATATTTATTAGGAATTTATGAAACGTGACAAATAAGAATGTTTCCATTTTCACTTAATTATAATAATACAAATATTAATAACGATAATCCATCGGACATGATAAAAAGAAGTATTTATTATGAACCATGTTTCAATAAAATACCATTAAATTTAGATATCGATCAATGCCCCCCGTTAAGATGGCCAAAAATGCCTTTAGAGGAGGTCACGCATCTCTGTCCTTTTCTAATCAAAGAATTGAGTTTTTTACAGAAACTAATAACTTTGGCAAAAAATCAAGAGAAAGCCGCATCTCGTAATAAAAAAAGCAATATTTTCTTTGATAAGAAAGAATTAATTTTATTGCTTCGTTTTCAAGAAAACCTTGAAAAACTTAAATCATAGAGGTTAGGGTGGACAATTTGGTTTTTCAAGGTTTTCTTGAAAACGAAGCAATAAAATTAATTTTTGCTTATCAAAGAAAATATTGCTCTTTTGATACAAGATGCGGCTTTCTCTTCATTTTTTGATAAAGTTATTAGTTTTTGTCAAAAAATCATTTCTTTAATTAGAAAAGGACAGAGATACGTGACCTCCTCTTAAATCCGAAAATCATTCTCGCTTTGATGACTGTATTTCTAATAATAAAAAAAGAGTTTATACTATATTTTGAACCCTCCCTGCCCCCTCCGCCTTCCCCATACCTTAAAAAAAACATTTTTTTTTTTGCATTTTATTTTTTTTCTTGGATTCGAGTCGGTCGACCATTCTGAAAAAAATCATGGAGGTTGAAAATTAATTCAGAAATTATGAGAATTTTTTTTAATGCTGATTATTTAATACCAAGTCACCTAAAAAAAATTTTTTTTTTAAATCTTTCTTATTTTTGTCCAGAGGGGACTACAGGGCTGAATTTTATAAATTTTATGTATTATATTAAAAGACTCTTCCCTAAACTTTTTCAGAATATTTCCATTAATGCTACATCTCTAAAAATGCAAAAAACCGTTTCTTTTAGCAATTTTTGACATTTTTTGGGAATTTCCAGGAATAATTAGCATTAAAAATACATATGAGTAACGGTAATAGTCTCTATTTATGCAATCTGAGATATACAAGTTCTAAACAAAGAGTGTTTTAGCCCAAACAATATATTTATAAGAGCAAAATTGTAAAAAGTAGGATATTCTGATTGGTATCCAATGTTATAAAATGCAAAAGATCAGGGAGCGTGGTAGCGCAAAACGCTACAGTGAACCTTATTTACTTCTATTATTTTATCAGTGACCCCTACTTAAAAATCTCAAGTGAGATCCTTAGAAATTTAGGTTATATTTTAAATCAAAAATCTATAAAAAATTGACATAATTTACATTCACAATAAAGTGTCCCAATATGATGCATTTTTGAACACAGAATTTTAAAATGTAGCAAATATACATTGTTTAAATTCTGTAACATTAAGAGATATTAAACAGAAAAAATTATTTTCTCATGTTTTTATAATTATCTCTGTCAAAATTAGATATGACAATAGGAAACATTTCTTATGCTCCCGCAGAAAGTTCATGTCTTGCTCCTTGATTTCACGATTAAAAGTATGCTATTTCTCCCTAGTTATAATCTTTCTTGTTAGAAAGATCCAAATTTATAGTCATTGCTCAAACTCCATTCTCAACCTCGCTTTGTCCTTGTTTTTCTCATGATAAAATGTCATTTTGTCTTTATCTGAACATGGAGCATGCTCGATGCTTGAGTTTGAGCAACGACTATTCGCTTTGAAAGTTTACTATTCCTCAATGTGTTTTTACAATTAATTACACAGCAACAGCCGTTATATGGGATTATTTTAAAATCTTTTCATTTGCCTAACATACAAAGCGTCCTCTTTTTTTCGACATGTTACCACCATAAGAAGGGCTACCGACTTTCAGACCCCCACTATGTAAACTTTCGAAGCGAATAGTCGTTGTTTAAACTCAAACATCGAACATGCTCCATGCTCAGACAAAGACGAAATGAGATTTATCATGAGAGATACAAGGACAAAACGAGGTTGAGAATGGAACATACTCAATGCTTGAGTTTGAGCAATGACTATAAATTTGGGCCATTCTCACAAGAAAAATTATATAATCAGAAAGCAACAGCATACTTTTAATCGTAAAATCAAGGAGCAAGACATGAACTTTCTGCGGGAGCATGAGAAAGAAATATTTCCTACTGTAATATCTAATTTTGTCAGAGATAATTATAAAAACATGAGAAAATAATTTTTCCTTTTTAATATCTCTTAAGGGGATGTAAAACGAACACTACACCTGTACCCATGAACCTGCCCTATCTTTTCATTTTATTGCAAAATTTGAGGAAAAGAAATGCTTTAGTTTGTAGTATTGACCGTAAAGATTATTTAGTCAAATTTTCAAATAAATTCATTCATTAATTTTTCAGAATTTTGGGTTCCAATATTTTATATTGAAATGTTTAGATTTGTACAAAAAATCTAAAATTTTGAAAAAATTTGAGATTTATTTAAGTGTTTATTTGAAAATTTAACTGAATGATCTTCATGGTACATACTACAAGCTAATGCATTTCTTCTGTTAAAATTTTGCAATAAAATAAAAAGATAGTCAATATTTATGAGTACAGGTGTAGTATCCGTTTACATCTCCTTAATATTACAGAATTTAAACAATGGATATTTGCTTCATTTTAAAATTCTGTGTTCAAAAATGCATCATATTGGGACACTTTATTGTGAATGTAAATTATGTCAATTTTTTATAGATTTATAATTTAAAATATAACCTAAATTTCTAAGGATCTCACTTGAGATTTTTTAGTAGGGGTCACTGATAAAATTATAGAAGTAAATAAGGTTCACTGTAGCGTTTTGTGATCCCGCCGCATGGAGCGCTACTACGCTCCCTGATCTTTTGCTTTTTATAACATTGGATACTAATCAGAATATCCTACTTTTTACAATTTTGCTCTTATAAATATATTGTTTGGGCTAAAACATTCTTTGTTTAGAACTTGTATATCTCAGATTGCATAAATAGAGACTATTCCCGTTACTCATATGTATTTTTAATGTTAATTATTCCTGGAAATTCCCAAAAAATGTCAAAAATTGCTAAAAGAAACGGTTTTTTGCATTTTTAGAGATGTAGCATCAATATAAATATTCTTAAAATTTATGAAATTCAGCCCTGCAGCTCCCTCTGGACAGAAATAAGAAAGATTTTGAAGAAAAAAAAATTTTTTTAGGTGACTTGGTATCAAATAATTATCATTTAGAAAAATTCTCTTAATTTGTGAATTAATTTTCGACCTCCATGATTTTTTTCAGAAGGGTAGACCGACTAGAATCCAAGAAAAAAATAAAATGCTAAAAAACGATTTTTTTAAGGTATGGGAAAGGGGGAAGAGGCAGGGGAGGTTCAGAATATAGTATAAACTCCTTTTTTAATATTAGAAATACAGTCATTAGAACGAGAATGATTTTCGGATTTGTGGCATTTTTGACCATCTTAACGGGGGGTACCCTTTAATGTAACTTCAAAATTTCATCTGAGAATGATTTATAGGGCCATTACATACTTTAAAAATCATTTTTAAAATTGTTTTACATGATTAATTTGGAGAAAAATAGGTAAAAATGAAAAAAAAATTCAAAACCAAACAATTTTATTTTATTTATAAAAAAAATGCTCAAAATTGTTTGAGACATAGGTATAATAGTAAAGATATAATAAAATTGAAGAATATCTGCCTTATGTTATGGAGCTATTGAGTTCAAATATTAAAATTAATGTCGAAAAATAGTTCTATAGCTATTTACGTATAGATTTATAGTATTCAATGAATGTAAATATTTACATCGATAACATCTGTTAATATACACTTTGAATTGTAATTTGAAACTTGCACAACTAACAAAGAGAGATCTTCACACCTCTAGGAAACAGATTTGGCTGATACTGCAGGTTATGATTCTTTGATGAAAAGAATGAATCCGTGTTGTTTCTTTTCCTTTAATAAACCCAAAAGCCCAAATACAAAGATCAGGTTATTTTTTTTTAATATAATAACAAGAAGTGCTTATAAAAACTTTAATAACCAAAAAACTAAAACTCTTACAAAAATGTGCATGGAAGATAAAAAAGTACAAGCTAAAAACTTTACTTTAAATCTTATTGTGTTAGAAAAGTTTTTGTGATTTAGAAGTTATGCTAAATTAAATATTACTACATATTTCCTTAGAATTTTAACCCTGTAGTAAGTGATAAATTTTCACACAGTTTAATTAGCGTATTTTTATCTCTTTCCACACAGCGTGGAATATTTATGGAAGCTTCCTGGAATATTGGCACGGAAAATTTAAAATATTTTAGGAATCTTCCATGGAATATTCCTGTAATATTCGTTTGTCCTTGATTCTTCTTATATTGGAATATTCCATGGAATATTAATGGAAGATTCCAAAAATATTTCATTAGCAAATTTGGGTCATCTCAGATCTCTCATTAAAACATTTCAGGAATCTTGCAGGAATATTTCATGAAATATTCCGTTGGAACATTCATGGGAGATATCGAGAATATTGAAACGGAAATTTAAAACATTTCATAAACCTTTCATGGAATATGTATGGAAGATTTAAGGAATCTATGATGAAATATGCCATAAAATATTTCTGGAAGATTTTAGGAATCCATCGTAAGATATTCCATGGAATATTCATGGAAGGTTCGTAGAATCTTAGCACGGAAGGTTTGGAATATTTCTGAAATCTTCCATGAAATATTCCTCTAATATTTGTATGTCCTTGATTCTCCATACATTGGAATATTCCATTGAAAATATTCTTGGGTGATATTAATAATATTCAATGGAAGGTTTGGATAATCTCTCATCTTTCATAAAATGTTCCTGGAAGATTTTTGGAAAATTTCGATGAAAGATTCAAAGCTGCAGATCTACCACAAAATATTTCTGGAATATTTTATGAAAGGTTTTGGAATGCTGTGAGGGGATAGTATATGAATATTATATAATAACACATTATACTCATACATTAACACATATACACATACATAAACATTGACAGTTATAAAATCGCATTCACATATTTGCTTTGACTGTACACAACAAAGCGTTGACCCTTCTGCTTATACAGTAAGTAATGTATCGTCCAACCGCTTGGGGATGAGACTCCCATTTGACGAATATTCCCCTATCATCGTCACTGGAAATCTCCTGTAACATTTCACGTAACCTTCCAACGAAAACTTCATGGAATCCTTCTAGAATCTTTCATACAATATTCCACTGGAAGATTACTTACATCGTACGATGAAATATTTTGTGGAATGTTACTGGAAGATTTATACAATATTCCGCTGTACGATTTTAAAGTTTTTCGAAATCTTCCAGCGAAATGTTTATGAAACCTTCCTGAAATCTTTCATGCAATATTGCAAATGAGGCTTTACATAAGAAAGAAGCTCTGATATGAAAATAAAAGAAAAAGAATAAAATAAATGTAAAAAAAATCAAATAATACAAGGATAACAAAAATGAAATTAAAGAAAAAAAAAGTCCTGATAAATTAAAAGAGCAAGAGACATAGACATAGACATAGACATAGACAAACTTTATTTGGCCTTGGGGTGTACACCTTGTCTCGCACAATGAGAAAATACAACAACGAATAACAATAATAATAATATTTCAAATTAATTAACAATGAAAAGCAAAAAATAATAGTAAGAATAATGTAGATTTACAAGTGAGTATAGTATGTTCGCAAAATTTTTAAATTCAAGTGTTTACAGGTAACTAATATAAGTTTTAAATCAAGTTAAAATTAAACAATTACAATTACAAACAGAAGTGCATCATTACAAAAATGTGTATAGCTAGTAAATCAGAAGGCGCTATGCCATTAATAGTGACCAGCTGACAGATCAGCCAGCACCCATCTCATGCTGCCACGATTCACACTCACTCAATAGAAGTTTTTCATACAAATAACGTTTGAAAGTGAGAAAATCTTCAGAAGTAAAAGACTCCAACGAAGAGAGTTCTTTGTTGAAATAGTCAGCCGCAGAATAAACAAAAGAATGCTGCATAGCAGCAGTGCGAACGTTAGGACAAATAAATAGTATCGGTGGTAACCTAGCAGAGGAACGCACAGACGCATTAATATGCTGCCTTACGAACCTAGTGGCTAAGTATGATGAGTTACCGTGAGCAAGCACGTTGAATGCCAAGGGGATTTTCAAGTATAGGCGTCTATTTTAAACCGAAAGCCAACGATATTGAAGGCGAAAAGGCGTCACTCTGTTTCGGCTGCCTATGTGGCCATAAACAAAACGAATGCAAGCATTAAAGGCTCTATGCAGATGGAAGTTTAGTGTTTGTGGAATATCATCATAAGTGACTGCTGCGTAGTCAAAATGCAGAAAAATAAGAGACTCGATGAGCTGTTTCCTAGTATCCTGAGACAAAGCATGTTTATAAAATTTCAGCGACCGTAAAGTAGCATGTACCTTACGAATGATCGCAGAGACTTGGTTATTCCAATCAAGAGTGGAAGATATCCATATACCCAAATTTTTAACTACCGAAGAATAGGAAACAATGGTATTTCCAACCAGAATATCAGTAGCAGGATTATCCTTCAATCGAGAGATATACTGCCACTGTCAATGATTATGGCTTGTGTTTTTCCCGCATTAAGCAACAGACCATTTTCATTTGCCTACTTAACCACAGAAGCCATCTCATGATTAATAAGACTAACCTCATCTACCAGATTTACCGGTGGGAAGGACTTATAAATTTGAAGGTCATCTGCAAAGAGTATATGTTTTGATGAAGACAACACATCAGAGATGTCATTCATATAAACCAAGAACAATAATGGCCCCAGGGCACTACCCTGAAGAACACCAGCCGATACAAACGATCATTCAGAAGAATTATTCAAGTTATTCAACACAAAATAAGATCTATCGGATAAGTAGGAGGCAAACCATTTGATGACAGTATCAGAGCAGTTCATGAAACGTAGCTTGACAAGCAGATTAACATGAGCAACTTTATTAAACGCCTTAGAGAAGTCAAAGAGAAGTAGCAAGGTAACCATACGACGATCGATAGCAATCCTAAAATCATCCAACAAGTGTTATAGGGCTGTTTGAGCACTATGACCCTTTCTAAACCCAGTCTGATAAGTGTCAAGCAAGAGATTAGACTCAAGATGAGCTGAGAATTGGGTGTGGACCACCCTTTCCAAAACTTTCGAGATCTCACATAGTTTGGCAATAGGACGAGTCTGAGTTGGGCTGTCGATCTTAATCTACTTAGACAATGGTAATAGGAATGCTCTTTTCCACGCTGTCGGGAAATACCCATGAACAAGAGAGTCATTTATAATAGAGATTAAGCCATCAGCTATGGAATTGTCCACAAGCTTAAGCATTTCAGCAGTAATAGAATCAGAACCAACAGCTTTAGAGCCAGCTGAACGTAGAATATTTACTATAGTATTTGAATTAGTTAGAGTAAAATCAAAGACTGGAATATCTGATCTGAGAGGCGTGGAGAGAACATGGTCAATGTCAGCATTAGTCAGAGCAGGGCTGATAGATGAAACCAATGTGTAATACTTTAAGAGCGCCAATGAAGAGAAATATTTAAGAGGAGACGAAAGAGTATTTGAAGCAAGTCCTAACTTGCGAAGTTCAGACCATTTATTTTTGGCCGTGGGAGCAGATAAAAGCTTGTTATCTATATAATCATCTTTTGATTTAGAGAGAGAGTTTGAGACTTCATTTCGTAGTTGTTTAAAACGAGCATAGCCATCTACCGAACCAGTTCTCCTAGCAGGAGCAAATTTATCGAAGACTTTAACAAAACTAGAGGTAAAATTAGTAATCTTAGCATCAATAAGGTGGCCATTCGATTCAGCCAGTTCAGAAAGAGGTTGATGTAAAGTAATTGAACCTGAGTAAGTAGAGTATAATGGATTTGACAAAACATGAGAAGAAAAAGTAGATAATGGACTCGCAGGAAAACATGTAGATAGACATTGAGAAAGTTCAAGCTTAAGAGCAGTAGTATTACAATTACTAAAGTTTCTAGTTTAGAATGATTTAACAGCCCTTTCGGGTTTAGAAAACTTGAATTTAATTTCAATTAAATCATGACCAGCAATAAATGGAGCATTGGACTTTTCATATGCTAGTAAAGCTGACCTATCGTTTATGGCAAATAAATCCAGCCAAGTATAAGAGTCATGATCCAAAGTGACAACGTGATGAGTGGCCTCAGAGGGCACCAGAAACATTGATAGAGAATCAAAATAAGACCGAAGAGCATCAGATGAGTAAGAAGACTCATTTAAATTAATGTTGAAATCTCTAGTAATATTTTTATAGTTATACGTATGCTCAGATAGGACATTAAAGAGGCTATCGAGCGAGGAAGCCTTAGGTCTTACATAAACTATACAGAAAAGCAAAGAGTTTGCACCAACACTTACATCTAATATGAGCGATTCCGGGGTATTATCAAAAGAAGGATCGAAATGATGAAGAATTCTGGTTTTAAAGATATCACGAACATAGACACCAACACCACCAACTGGAAAAACTCATAACCATCTATATTTATGATGGTAGAGGAATCAAAATCCGAAAGAAAGGTCTCTGTGACTCCGAAAATATCATAATCCTTGGACCTACACTGGAATTCAATCTTGTTAAAATGAGATTTTCGGCGGTTAGCATTTGCATGGGCAACATTCACATAATCAATTAAAGGATAAGAAGAAAAAAAATTACTTAAGTGACTAGGGGACAATACATCGGATGAAACAACCTGCGAGTCTTTCAAAACTCATTTTTGATTTGGAGGTAAAGAAGCCAAATCAGCTTCAGAAGCGATGAGAATAGGAACAGAGTCCTTCGTGCGTCTCATATATACCTTGAGATCAGTGACAAAGGGCCACTCATAACTAAGATCCTTCTTAGCCGCCTTAGCCTTTCTTAACAATGAGTATACTTCTTTAGGCCATAATGCCCGCAGAAAGATTTTAGAGTTTTCACCACAGCCAAAAATACGCTTGCATGGAAAATCATGCAGTCTAGATGCCGATCCGGCTACACGATCACGAACGTGACTGGATGAGCACTGAACTACCACTGAATTTTTAGTGATATTAACCTCCTTATTACTCTGATCTTTACTAGCAGTTTTAGGTAACCATTTACGCACACTAAGGAAGTGCGATCTATCAATATTGAGTCTCATGGGAGTGAGGATTTTCATGAAATTATCAATATTCAGTGAGTCAATTTCAAATGGCAGACCCGAGACCAAGATCTCACAAGAATCCTTATAAGGACGGGACAACACAGACTCAGTGCGCAACAAACGAGATTCAATACGCTGAGAATTTGCGGCACACTTCTTTTTGGCTTCCTGAACAGCCAATTCAAGATTGTCAATTCTGGAAGCAATACCTTTAATACCTGAAGTTATCTTACTAAGAGTAACAGAAAGGCCTCCCTTAAACTCCAAGAACCAAGGTGGTGGAGTTTTATTAGACATAGCAGCAGAGTTAGCATCATCATTCATCTTGACGTCAGCTGACAGCTCAGTATGCTTATGAGAAAGAGACGTACTATCAAGTACAGTGGCTACAGAAGACAGAGAAGTGTCCGTCAAGTATTGCGACGACGAAGAGAGACAAGTAGGCGTAGACACCCCATCCAGCACTATAGAATGATCAGAGTGTAAGGAGCTACCACCTAAACTAGGGCAACGCCTACGAGCTAGCGGCTCCGAAGATGTGTTAGGCAAAGCCACGCCCCTTTTTTCCACTGGAAGCGGTGATGCGATACTCTCGAGCTCGAATTCACGCTCCGTTCCAACAGCAAAATTGTCAATGCACGTGTCACGCTGCCTATATGCATGTTTAGAGCGGGCACAGCAAGGAATTCTACGATCACCCATGAACCAAGTAGAATCGCATCAAGTGAAATGGTACAGGTTACTACAATGTACACATTGAAGTGAAGGCACAGAACGTATGATCTCACACTCACGTACCACACACACACAACCATCACACACACACACATATCGTGACAGCAATAAGAGAGCACTAACCTAAAAATCAGAGGTAAAGATGTAGGCAGTAAGCACTATGACGATCGAAAAAGCGTGGCGTATAGTCGACTGCAGATCACTGTAGTTGGTTAAGTAGAAAACTTCCTTAACGGCTGGTATAAAATAAGGCGGATAGTAGTAACAGGAATAGCCAGTGGTGCGTGATAGTCAATAAAATTTCTCAGCCATGCCGCCAAGCCAACATTACCTCCTCCAAAAATTTCACCACAAAATGTAAAAAATCCAATGCAAGGCACAAAAAGCAGATAGAACTTTTTTGTTCACCGAACGCCTTGCAATTTTAGCGTGCAAGTCACCTGTAACAAAACGCCCGTGGGCAGGATTAGGCAGCAGCAATGTCAAAGACAGACAGAGCGTTACAAACAGGCAGCTAACTATACTCACTTTAAGAAAGAGAGAGGGCGAAAGAGGAAGAGAGACAGCAAGAGGGGGTGAAAGAGGCATAGACATAGACATAGACATTCTTTATTCGGCCTTGGGTTATATACCCTGTCTGCCACTATGAGGTAAAATACAAAGACGTATAAAATTATTCATAAAATTATATTTATAAATATTGGGCCTAAAAAAATAAAAAAACCAAAAAAATATGAGGCCCAAAGAAAATAGAACTTAGAAAAATGTAGGGCCCGAAAAATATAAGGCCCAAAAAATATATAGCCCAAAAAAATATATGATCTAAAAAAATTTCAGGCCCAGAAAAAAATAGGACTTAATAAATACAGGACCCAAAAAATAAGGCTCAGACAAATATAGAGCCCAAGAAAATATAAAAATAAAAAAAATATTAGGCTTGAAAAAATATGAGGCCCATAGAAAATAGGATTTGGAAAAATATAGGGCCCGAAAAATATAGGACGCAAAAAAATAAGACCCAGAAAAATATGGGACTCAACAAAAGGTACAGAAAAATATAGAGCTTAAGAAAATATAAGAATTAAAAAAATTTTGGACTGAAAAAATAAGAGTCCCGAAAAAATAAGAGCGAGAAAAATGTAGGGCTCGAAAACATATGAAGTTAAAACAAATATAGACACCATAAAAATATTGGGCCAAAAAAATATAAGGCTCAGAAAAATATAGAGTCCAAGAACCGACTCGTTGGCCGAGTGGTTTGGCGCTCGCCAGGTTATCTGCGAAGTTAAGCAGCATTGGGCATGGTTAGTAGTTGGATGGGTGACCGCACTTTTTTCAATGAAAGCCTGCTTCATCTGGACTTGCTTCGTGTGACGGTTGTTTGGGCGTGCTGGCCACATAACAATGTGAGCGGAAGGTGTGGCAAATACGGCATAGGTATTCTTGTATAAAGAGTACCTATTATCGAATTTGCTTTTACACTGACAAATTCCAGAAAGGGTTTTCCCAAGATTTATCTCACTGGGTCTGCCTATGGATTTTGCCCTCTTCACGGGCATAACCCCGGTCGAATGCGGAATGGGATGGGGTAATATGGTATGGATAATATAAGGAAGTGTAATGAAAAATAAAGGTGTGGGGTAATATGTTAAGATCGGCTTTGCCGATGAACGTGGAATCCACCAAAATTTAAAAAAAAATTCATAGAGCCCAAGAAAATATAGGAATAAAAAAAAGGAGGGC
Organism: Anastatus disparis; assembly: GCA_017163975.1. NCBI lineage: Eukaryota > Metazoa > Arthropoda > Insecta > Hymenoptera > Eupelmidae > Anastatus > Anastatus disparis. The sequence goes on along the minus strand of JAFFSR010000351.1, from coordinate 3,274,233 downwards.
CCAAAAAAATGGACATTGAATAAAAATATAGGGCCCAAAATAATATAAGGCCAAAAAAAAGCTTTTGAATAATGAGTACTAATTATATTGGCATTGAAAAATAAGCATGCGAGACCTGATGGTCACTTCATGAACTATAACAATGGTGGATATGACTATACATGTGCCGATGTTTTCATGTGCAAAAGAACCAGTAATTTTCTTTTTCAACTAAATTAATGAAATGAAATGTTAAATATGTTTAATATAATAAAGAATTCACTCTTGGAAACGAATCGTGTATGTAGACACATTCAAGGATGTATAGTCGTGCCGGCCATATTACTCTTGCAACAGTAGCGCCTCTAAACCCTCAGTGGTATTTTTCATTGCCAATAGGACCCAATAAAAAATTGCTATTCTTATCACCAAAAGAAATGGGGAGAACCAGAGAAACGGAAAAAAAAGTGGTTTCACTTCAATATAATATAAAATTTTTTTTTTTTGGAGCGGTGGTAGCGCAGGGGCTAAGGCTCTTGTCTCGCGCTCTAGTGGACCAGGGATCGATCCGTATGGGCGTCGAGGGTGCGGGAAATCCGGCTTGGCATCGCCGGCCCGAGGGTTCACCGAGCTGAATCTAGGATGACTCAGCAGCCCGAGGTGACCAAGAAACAACCCCCGACTCTCTCTGGTGGTAGAGAGATGTCGGGTATCAATAAAATACATCACCCCTGACTGAAAGTGTAATGTGAACCGTGCCGATGTTGTTCGAGGCCCAGGGGTCACAGTGGGTCTCGAATGGTGCCTCGTAGCTACCGGGCGCCTTCTACGAGTATTAATGCCTTACCTCTACATGCGGGGCTCTGTGGAGATGGACCAACCTTTCCCTAGCTATTCGTGGGACTCAAATGAATGTAACTCAAAATAAACAAAATCTCACGCAACCTGATAGTGCACAAGGAAGGAGAACCACTCAACTTGAGCTGGTGACCCAACCTGAAGCGCAATCAGTGTCTGCTAACTCGCTGGTGAATCTGGAAAGGGAAACCGATAACACGCCGGTGAATCTGGAAGGGGGGACCGAAAACTTCGCCGGTGAACCTGGAAAGGGGAACCGGAACTACGCCAGTGAACCTGGAAAGGGGAACTGCTAATAAAACGAAGAGAATGGGGAGCAAGCAGAGGAGAAAAAAACGTCAAGAGGGCACGCCCTTCTCCTCTTTGCCCTTGACTTTCTCTCAAATCAAAGAGGTCAAAAGACCCAAAACTTCATGCGATACTCCACTGGAGGGGCAAAGACCCCCTAAAAGCAACAGCGTTGGATCGGGAGAAGGCTCTCTGTCGATTGCACAGAGTACAAACCCACTCACGGTAGTGATGGTTCCGGTAGAGTATCCAGATAAGTGCTTCTCGTCAGGTTATCTAACGAATCTCCGTAAGGAGAGTGAGGAGCGCGTAGACCAAATAGAGGATGGATAACTGCCAACGTTTTGATGTCTCTGTGGTAAAGAACGGTGCAATGGTCGTCGTGCCAGCGGACCGATTCAGCAGGGAGTGGTTTGTGTGGCAAATGGGTGAGAAAAGTATGCCAGGTGCTCCCATCCTCAGAGTAGGGGGGATTGAGCTCCTCCAGCGTCTGATTGGGGCCACTAAACGGCTACCCTCAAAGGTAGAACCGGGAGTGGCGCTGAAGAGGTTGGGGAGGCTCAACCCGTCACTCAAGATGGATGGCTGGAGGCTGTACACGGTCTCAGAGTCCTGGAAGCTAATCAAACTGCAACAGCAATAGGGTTTAGCAGAACAGAAAGACCAGCAGAGGACGCAACGGGACCAAGGGTCAACAGTGGAGCAGTTAGAAGGTAAGTTGGACGAGGAGGGGATGTTGCTTATAGTCTCGGCATTCCCGAATCGTCTCTTAAAAGTCTGAGTTTATCAGACAACAAAGCTTACTACGGTATGCGCAGAATTGAAGTTAGATACTCTGCTAAGACCATGGAACCATCAAGTAATCAATAAAGAAACTTCCAAACGGAGGAGATCCTTAAAATTACTCAGATTAACTTGCATCACAGTAAAGACTCCTCAGCTCTTCTTGCGAGGAGTCAGTCAGCGGCGATCATATATGTATCATTGATACAAGAACCATGGACCATCAAAGGCTCAATTGAAGGACTTGGAAGAGGTGGAAAAATTGCCAGAGACCCAACAGCAGTCAAACCTAGAGCGTGTATCTGGATCAATGGTCTGGATAACACGCCACTTATGGCAGTCATTACTCGAGATGTAGAGGCTATTAAGGTAAAACTCTTCGTGTTTCAAAGGAGGTAGTGCCAGTTTCAGTCTACGTCTCCTATGAGAAAGCAATTCCTACAAAAGAGGTAATTAAGTTGGTGGACTATTGTGGCGAGAGGGGGCTTCCTCTGGTTTTGGGATAAGGTGCCAATGCGCACCATACGGAGTGGGGCAGCACGGACACGAATACCAGAGAATCAGCTCTACTCGAATACTGAGCCACAGAACTAGATATTCTCAATAGGAGTTCGGAATCTACCTTCTTTAGTATAAAGAAAACATAGATAATCGACCTAACGCTGTGTTCACAAAACTTTATTCATGCTGTGCAGGGTTGGAGAGTGTCAGAAGAACCGACGCTCTCTGATCATGCACAGATCACGTTTAATATTTGTTTTCTGTTTCAGAAGGTCAAATGGATTAGGAACCCAAGGAACACGGACTGGGGTATATACAAAAAGGAACTCTCAATAGCGATGAGAGGATCCCCTAAAAATATTGGGAGTAGTGAAGAGATCCAACAGTCTATCATCTCGGCATTTTTTAAGAGCTGTCCTCTCAAGAAAGCAAGAACAAAGTATGATTCTCCATGGTGGAACCACAAACTGGAAACTCTCAAGGAGGCAGTCAAAAGACTATTCAAAAAGGTTAAGAAATCGAAGCGGAGTTACCTTGGCGGAAATGGAGGAACAAGCAAAAAGAATACAGAATGGAGGTCAGAAGGGCCCACACGAAAGGATGGAGGAGGCTCTGTTCGGAAGTGGAGCGAGGTTCGGAAGCATCTCGACTGGACAAACTATTTGCACGGAATTCGGAGGCATGGTTGGGTGTCATTAGTCTTCCAGAGGGTGGTTACTCAGTGACGGACGAGGAGACATTGGGCTGCCTGATAAGGACGCACTTTCCGGGTTTTATCAACCTGAAAGATAGGGAGGGTCATCAACCCAATAACCCTTCAAGGGTGAATTGGGGTCCTGGTCACGGTGGACCCACTGATAAGTCAGCTAGAGTGAAGCTTGCGGCTAATTGTCTCCCCAGACCGTGTCAGGTGGTGACCGTGGTCCTGGTTCTCCTTTGGGCCGTTCAAGTCTCCCGGGGTGGACGGGGTGTACCCGATCCTGCTTCAGTAGGGAACAGAGGCATCCTCGGTCCATTCGTGAGACTGACGAGAGCCTGTTTGTGGCTACACACCCAAAAACTGTAGGAATTCAAGAGTAGTGTATATTCCAAAATCAGGAAGAAGCAGCTACTCCACGGCAAAGGATTTTAGCCAAACCACCAGCCAAACCACAACAGCGAAACTCCGAGATAAGCTAAGGGGACTTGTCCTGAGAGCCATGACAGGGCTGACCCCTACCATTATACACTGAAAAAAAAAATTTTTTTTTACATTGCTATAAGCAATTAGAAAATGACTTTTTTCATACCGGACTTACGTTACTTCAAAGATTTTTGATCAATCTTTCAAACGCTGTCTGGATTTGAAGATGCAATTATCAGTTTCGAAGATATAAAACTTTTTATTTTGATAAATTTTACTCTAGGGTGGGCAAAAGCAATTGATCGGTAATGTATATATATATATAGGTTAAAATTTTATTTTTTTAAAAAATAAATTCGGGAAGAGTTCTGAAATTTTTCCAAATTTTAGTATGTTGTTATACTATAAAAAAAACATGTCATGCAAAATTTCAGCCCTATAGAGATATTATTCGTTGAGATATGAACATTTAAACAGTCAAAAACACCATTATTTGACTCTTATTTGCCATTTTTCAAACTTCTGCTAGAACAATGATTTTTAATATTATTTCATTTAGCATAAAGTAGCTCTATACAGATATTGTTCAATGAGATACGAATATTTAAACAGTCAAAAACGCCATTTTTTGTCATTTTTTAAACTTTTGCTAAAACTATGATTTTCAATATTTTCTCTAAAGCTTCGAAATAAGCCATGCCAAACTTGATTTCATTGAACCAGAGCCATTCTACGTAGCTTGAAGTGTTGTAACCTTTTTCGTCATTTCACGATACATTAAACTTCTCTAGAAACTTTCACTCTCAATTTTTGCTATTTTTACCATAGCCTTTCGATTCAGCACAAAAAATACTTTTTTTTGTCTTATGAGTTACCTTTGGTTGAAAATTAACCTAGATACAGTACTTCAAAGTTTCGAAAAATCATAATAATCGCGTCATTGACCATTTTCAAGTTCGTTTTCTAGAAATATAGGTGAAATTTTGCTTCCTAACTTTTTACATGCCATTGTATATATTTGATTTAAAATATGAAATTGAGAGCTCTGAAATTCCCTTATTTTCATACTTTTAGCGACATCACCGCGGTGTACTTCTAGTAATATGAACGTTTCCCGAGATACAACATCTTTTAGACGGATTATTTAACTTATGATACTATTGAAGACCTTTGATTTGAACGCTTGTAGAATTTTCTAGGTAATTTAGAGCCAAAGAAATGACGATTAAGCATTTTTTAAATGTTAGATATCAATTTTATAATAGCTAATTTTTCTCATTTTTGCATTTTTTCTTAAAAAAATCATAACTTTGGTTCTAAATGACTACAAACTTTTTAATAAAAATAAAATTAAGATCTTTAACTATATTTTTATAGTTTAAAATAAGAAATTTTATTACTCGACACTGTAATTTTGCTAACAGGCTGAGTCCGATCTATGTACACGTGTATATGAATGTGGACTTTGCGCTATCCTCTTGTAGTTATGTTCCATTGCATGCATTTTTATTACAAGTTCACTGTTTCTCGATGGAGAATAGATCTTAATTAAATTTTATATTTATAGCATTGAATATATTAAATTTATCTGGCTCTATTGTACTACCCGCAGAATAAGAAAATTAGAAAATCTCATTGCAGTAAACTGATTTTTGTTTTCGCTTTTCTACTTTAACCATGAATCAGAAACTAATATAGATTAACCGAAAAAAATTGAACTTTAAAAAGGATGCTTGCAAAGGAATAGAACCACAAGAGGATAGTGCGAAGTTCACATTCATACGCGTATGTACATGGGATCGGTCAGGACTCAGCCTAATAGTTTATTTTATAACGTTAATAGTTCATTTGATAGTCGGGGACCCAAGATAGAGTCTCTTAAAGTTTGTAAATTCACGTTTTTTAAATATTTTTCTACTCATTTTTTAAAATTTGCCATAATTTCAGTTTTTGATATTCTTTTATTCGGCTAGTCGCGTTTTTCAGGCTCTTTTATAAGCTTCAAAACGGATTCTGCTGTATAGAATTAAATTGAATAGGAGTCAAGCTCCATTATGATAAATGATATACGTTTCTTTGCAATTTTATGGTATTTCAAGACCGTTATAAAACCTTCCACTCTAAATTTTAATTGATTCTGACAAGGATATTAAAAAATGCTGGAAAAAAACTTGAATTCGCCTCTCATTAAATCAAAAAAAGTTAAGATATGCCGGAGTTGTAAAATTTTAAACTTCAGAAAGAAACGAAAATTCGTATTTTATTCCAAATTTCAATCCTTATTATAAGAAAGAAGCTACGCCTACTTATGCGTGTAGAATAGATGCGGGGTTATTTGAATCATAAAAGTGAATTTCAACAATTCATTTCACTACTCACTAAAAATTTATTCATAATAAAATTTTATTTTAATTTTTACAATAAATAACGCAATCAAAAAATTATTAATTTTTCAATTATTAATAAATATAAAAAAATTTAACTAATATTGGATGATACATTTTTAGTAATAAATTTTTAAAAAATAATTTGAACCTATGCAAAAAATATTTTTACGAATAATGAATTAAATAAAATAAAACAAAACAAAACATTAAAACTAACTATTCAAATTAAGTGTAGCAAGTTGCACAGTGTTTTATTTTGTTTAGCCAAGTTTTATTCTATTGGTATTGGGATTCAAAGTGAGCGAGTGGAGGGGACAGTACGATCAACATGGCAGACTAATGCTGATGCTGTAGCATAGGTTTATACAGACAAAATTCTTAATTTTCACTCCATTTTTTTTCAAATGATTTATCGAGCCAGTAAAGTTTTATGAAACATCTGAAAAAATATAACATTTTGTGTAGTTTGGTATTTTATACATGGTTTTTTGGTATTTTATGTACGGTTCATGGATCATATAATCTCTAGTGTTTCATTAGCTTCCGTTATCTTCCCATTTATTTTATATGGTTTACTGCAAGTTTGTAGTGTTTGTGCGCACATAAAGCTTTGATACGCGAGTTATTAGTGCTCAATTTCCTGCATAAAACTAACATGTTCGCGTCCAAAAGTTGCTCACTTTTTTTCTAGTTATCATTATATCTAGCAATCACGCTTGAAGATTCTTATTTTAATATTTTTAATAAAAAAGGTAAAAACTTTCCATAAGAGGCTACATTTAGATGTTAGCTTAAGTGCGCCCTACTGTTACTATTGGCTGTACTGTTCCCTCCACTCGCTCACTTGAAATCCCAATACTGTATCTCCCTCACCTATCTAGTTGGTAAGGAAACTCACATACTCAAAATTAGCCGAGAAAGAGCACGGATTCCCTTATATCTTGATCTTTTGTATCGAAAGTCTACTGTAAATGAAAATTAGAGAAATCTTACAATGGAGCTAGATAAATTAAAAATATTCAATACTTTGAATATAAAATTTATTTAGATTTATTCTCCATCGATAAACAGTGAACTTCTAATAAGAGTGCATGCAATGGAACAGAACTATGGTACAAGATCGGACTCAGCCTGTTAGAAAAATTAAAGTACGAAATAATGAAATTTTTTATTATAAACTATAAAAATACAGTTAAAGACCTTAATTTTGTTTTTATCGAAATGTTTTTGGTCATTTAGAACCAAAGTAATGAATTTTTTAAGAAAAAATGAAAAGATTTTCAACAAAAAAAAACCGACTTCAAAAAATGCACTGAAAAGTAACAAATAATTTATTATCTTTAGAAATCATACAAATAATTGGTAAAATACAATTTTAGAAGTCGGCGTCTAATTCCTCAATGAATGTAAACGTTATTTTTTAACAATAAATGTAAACGTTATTTTTGAACAATGAATGTGAACGTTATTTTTGAAAAAATGGACTAAGTCATTCTGCTTACGCACCATAGATTTAGAATTAGACGCCGACTTCTAAAATTGTATTTTACCAATTATTTGTATGATTTCTAAAGATAATAAATTATTTGTTACTTTTCAGTGCATTTTTTGAAGTCGGTTTTTTTTTTGTTAAAAATTTTTTATTTGTCATTTTTTAGTGCAATGTTTTTAAAATCTTATTTTTTGTAAAAAATTTTGTTTTTATTCGATACTTTTAAAGTCGGTTTTTATTTATTAAAAATTTTTTAAATTGTTTGTTTTTGTTAAAAAATTTTTATTTTCTATCTTTTAGTGAATCCCCTTACTAAAAACGCAAATATAGGTAGACCCACTAATTACATTAAACTTTCATTATTAATTCATAACGCATGCATTAGTACACCACCAAGCAATATATAGCAGGAAAGAAAGAAGGCTCAACAGCACAGTGTCGTTATGTGTGCATGTATACATATTCAAGCTCAGGTAAGAGACTTAGACTTAGACTTAGACTTAGACTTATTTATTTGGCCTTGGGGTAGAACCCTGTCTGGCACTAAAGAATCAGTTACAACGACGTATTACAATTTTTAATAATAATATCAAATAAGAATTTCAATTGAAAATATAAAATACATTTTTCTAATGAAATTCAAAGTAAGAATAACAACAATAATAAAGGTAATAGACATATAGAAAATCAAATAAAATATCTTATGTATAAAGTAACAATATCCACATTGCATAATTATTACAATATAGTATCTAAGTAAGAAAACAAAACAATAAGATTTCAAAAAGTAGTCTTAAAAAGTAGTTCAAACGCAGATCAAATAGTAATATTTCTAGTAGAACATAAGAAAATAAATAATTATTTTGCCAATATCAATATTAGTTTCGTTTACAGTAACAATTAATAATTAATTTAAGCAAGTATAGTCATTGCGAAATTATCTCATGCTCAAAGTAAATTAAGTTTAATGCGTTTAAACTTAATTAGAGAGAGAGAGAGAGAGAGAGAGAGAGAGAGAGAGAGAGAGAGAGAGAGAGAAGGCGAAGTGTAAGGGAGGTAAATAACAAAACACCCGGTTTTTTTCTTAATTTGATAATTGGGTCATACAAACCGAATATTGGTCCAACAATTATAAGACACGTATGGGACCTTCCTGCAGACATTCTCTATCAGATAAGAAAAAGTTTTTTCGAATCGGTTAAGAAATGACGGAGTTATGAGGTAACAGACATAAAAAAAAAAAAAAAAAAAAAAAAAAAAGTTCAATTGAATTGAGAACCTCCTCCTTTTTGAAGTCGGTTAAAAAAATGAGAAAAATTAGCTATTACAGAATTGGTATCTAAGATTTGAGGGCATAATGAGGGCATTTCAGAGCTCTCAATTTTATATTTCAAATCAAATATACACAACGGCAAATGGAAAGTTAGGAAGCAGAAAATTTATCTTCATTCCAAAAAAAAGATCTTAAAAATAGTCAACATCGCGATTTTTATGATTTTTCGAAACTTTGAAATACTGTATCTCGGTCAGTTTTCAACCAAAGGTACTCATAAGACAAAAAAAAGTATTTTTTGTGCTGAATCGAAAGGCTATGGTAAAAATAGCAAAAATTGGCAGTGAAAGTTTCTAGAGAAGTTTAATGTATCATGAAATGATGAAAAAGGTTACAACACTTCAAGCTACGTAGAATGGCTCTGATTCAATGAAATCAAGTTTGGCATGGCTTATTTCGAAACTTTAGAGAAAATATTGAAAATCATAGTTTTAGCAAAAGTTTAAAAAATGACAAAAAATGGTGTTTTTGACTGATTAAATGTTCGTATCTCTTTGAACAATATCTGTATAGAGCTACTTTATGCTAAATGAAATAATATTAAAAATCATTGTTCTGGCAGAAGTATTAATCGATGTATCTGCAAATTGAAGGTTGAGCGCAATACACTGTAAAGGAAATCAAACTGTCACTGTTCTCTTCGGTACAGTATGTGTCATTTTTAGAATACAGTCAGTTCACGCTTCGAAAAACGAACTAGTAGTCTCTAGATACGACATTACTCTCTGAGCTTAGACTTGCTATCCTCTTCGTAGAAAGAAGCCTCGCAGAGAACACTCATTAGTCTCTAGAAAACACTGCTTACTCGTTCGTAATACAATGAATGTTCGCTAGCGACACTAACGCCACTCAACGCCGTAGAGTAAAATCAGTATTCTAACCCCTTTTCAGTGTAGATATTATTACTATTATACATATTTATGCGCAAGTGAAAAAAAATTCTATCAAATTGGTTTAGAGAAAAGTAAGGAACGCTGAAGTAAAAGGTAATTTTTTTTTTTTTTTTTTTTTAAAGATTAATATATAAAGGATATTGTCCTCTATATGATTAACCTTTTATATGTGGTGAAGTCGAGGAAGTCCCCCGCCCGGCATCTGTTTAACACATTACATCAGGCTAGGACTGTCAGACCCACCATACCGAAAACTTTGACTACCGATGGATGGTCAGCCACTTTTGTAACCAACAATCAACCGATACCCAATGAGGTCGGATTTTTTAAAGAGTCGCGATATAAATGGCACGTACACTTATTTTCTTTCGAAAAAAAAGTTAGAGGTACCTGGCCAGGATTCGAACCCATGTCCTCCGCGTTGAAGGCAAGAGCTCTATCCATTACGCCACCGCGCTCTCACTAACTAAGAGAGTGTCACACCTCTGGATCACGGATTTTGCTCAAACTTCGGGATAAGTTTTCAGATGATAAAATATGGAAAAAGCTAAAGTTATAGTCATAAATACTCAATATTTCCCTAGTTATAGGCAATTAAAGAAAATCACTAAAAAATTTACTAGATTTTTAAACGCATATAGTTCTTTAGCATTGATAGCTACAAGCTTGAAACTTTTTTTAAATTAAAGCTGAGCTCAAATCCTTTCGAATTAGTAGTTATAGCATGTGAAAATATAATTTTTTCCCAAAGTTAGAGCGTGATAAACATTGGACCTGATTTTTCTTTTAAAAACATTAATTGATAATAAAAGCTGAAATTAGGTCCAATCCTTATTACGCTCTAACTTTGGGAAAAAATAATATTTTGACATGCTATAACTACTAATTTGAAAGGATTTGAGCTCAGCTTTAATTCAAAAAAAGTTTCAAGCTTGTAGCTATCGACGTTAAAGAACTATATGCGTTTAAAAATCTAGTAACTTTTTTAGTGATTTTCTTTAATTGCCTATAACTAGGGAAATATTGAGTATTTATGACTATAACTTAAGCGTTTTCCATATTTTATCATCTGAAAACTTATCCCAAAGTTTGAGCAGAATCTGTGATCCGGAGGTGTGACACTCTCCTAGTAAGTAAAAGGTAATGTTTATAATATTTTTGCATTCATTAATTTTCTCAAAAAAAATTCAGTAGAATTTTTTTTTCTCATACATAAATATTCATAATAATAATATCTATTGCGCTCAACCTTCAATTTGCAGATACATTGATTAATACTTGAGTAAATAACAAAAAACTCAATTAGACAGGGACAGCGAATCCGGCCTGCTCTTAAAAATTATATTTTTGACAAAAGTTTGAAAATTGGCAGAAAAGAATTTAAAAAATGGCGTTTTTGACTGTTCAAATGTTCATATCCCATCGAATAATATCTGTATAGGGCTAAAATTTTGCAGGAAATGTTTTTATTATAGTATAATCTTACTAAAATTTTTAAAAAATTGTAGGACCCTTCCCCAATTCATTTTTCAAGAAAGTAAAATTTTGACCCATATTTATATATATATTTATGTTACAGTATGTTGTATTCGATAGAATACCCACGGAGGTAGCTAAATGGGTAATGGGGTGTCATACTGCCCTACTCGTAGCTAAAGTATATTCAATTAGCAATACACTATACAATGGAGTATACAACTTTAAAATACTCTATAGTATGGAATATTATTGCATACGTCACACCATATTGAAGTGTATTGGCGAATATTCTACAGTCTTGTTGAATAACGTTCGGAGCAAGACACTAAAATATGTTTTTAGAAAGGTGGTAGAGTCAGCGCGCTGCTACAAGTAGGCAAATTTTTTCGACTCTAAGACAAAGACAAATAAAGAAGAATGCAGTTAAAAGTAAACAAACAAGTTAAACTCTAAAAAGCTATAGTTCTCCGTCGGCGTCGTTCTTTCGTTTTCGTAATTGGTCATCGTCTCTTTCTGTCGCATCTACAGGCAGAAGTATACCTGCACCCCTCAGTTCTTGACTCATGATGCAATGTGCCTATAGGTGTGGCGAGTTTTCGCCACTTTGGCGATTTTCGAAAAATGTTGGCGACTTTTTTTCTTGACTGGCAAATGGCAATCGTATGGCTATTTACTTATCTGTTTGACGATTATTTGGCGATTCACTATACTTTTCCACTATATTTTATTTTAAGATTTATATTTCAAATGATTTGAATATCACGCCACTGCGGTTGATTACATATTCGCTATCATGCGCTATAGGATTATTATTTGCCATATTGTGCCATACAGCCTATCAAATACAGAGTACAGAAGGAGAGTGCTTAGCTGTTTTTGCGAATTTTCAAAACACATGTCAGTGAGTTAGCGTAGCACTGGTGCTCTCAAAACAAACATTTATAATCTAAACGTCTACTGATCATTTGTATAATTATTTGCATTTGTAAATTTTTTCTTTTCCTCGTCAAAGGAGCAGTGCAGTAACGCACTACTGATTTTACTCCAATTTAAAAAGTAATTCTTCAGTCAACTCTGTATTTAATAGATAAGGTAACAACTTATTTTAAGAAGGGGCCGAACTATCTGTCTTTGTCTAATAGCGTTTTTCATCATTTATGTAAACACTATCCGGTATAACAAGAAAAAAATAGCAGCCCCCGCTAGATATTAGTATAATAAGTAAATTTTGTAATAACAACCAAATTTTTTCACTGCGTAGTTTTTGAATAATTAGAGACCTACCAACAAAAGATAGGTTATATTCTAGATTGCTAGTAGGTCTCTAATTAGTCAAAAACTATGCGGTAAAAAATTTGGTTGCTATTACAAAATTTACTAATTATACTAATATCTAGCGGGGGCTGCTATTCTTTTCTTGTTATACCGGATAGTGTTTACATAAATGATGAAAAACGCTATTAGACAAAGACAGATAGTTCGGCCCCTTCTTAATGGCATTTGATAACCTATTCATTTTTATGAGTATTAAAATTAATATATTTTGACAGTTTACTACTATTCATCCATTTGGAAAATGCAATTTATTTTTTTTAATAAGTAAGAATGAACGAAGAGAAAGAGACAAAGAAGAGGATTTTCAAATACAATGTGAACTGGGAAAAAGAGTCGTGGGCTCATGGTAAGTTTTCGATTACTTAATATACTAACTGTATCGTAAATCATTTAATTACTAGATCGTTAATCATTTTATTATTATTATATTTATATTTTATAATATTATGTCATAAATATTGAAATTCGGAATATCGATCTACGTACACATTAATACGATAGTTTTTCGAATTCGAGTTATATACGCGTATTATACGTTTCGTATTTAACTTAAAATTTCTTCTTCATGATGGTATAATTTTTCTCATCAGAGTCGAAAAAGAGAAAAGTTGCGATTTTGAGGTTAGAATGAAAAAAAATATTTTGTGTTTTCTAGTGAAAGATAACTAAAGTTTTTAGTTTTACTTTTTATTATTTACTTGTAAGATCATTTAAAAATAAATAAATATTTTCGCATGATTATTTACTTTTTCAATATGCTTATAGGTTGGTTAATGAAAGCTGATTTTAAGGAGAAAAAGCAAAATCAAGGTTACTGTAAAGTTTGTCGCAAGAATTTGTGGGCTCAAGTGGCAGATTTAAAAAAACATGCTTTAAATTCATGCCATGAAAAAGAAATGACTAGTATTGATGCTATTAAACATAAGACTTTTGATACAATGTGTAATGTGTCATATAAAAAACAAGAAAATCCCAGAGATTCAAGTATTGCTACGTTTATAGCATGTCATACAAGTATTCGAGCAATGGATCATCTTAACGATGTTTTGAAAAAACCTACTTCAGCTTTAAAAGACATGCAAATGCATCGTACAAAGTGCAGTAACTTAATAACTGATATTGTAGGTCCGAATTTCTTAAAAGAATAAATTGAAGATACTGGAGATTCAGAATTTTCATTAATGGTTGATGAGTCGACTGACGTTACTGATTGTAAATACTTGATTATAATGATAAATTAGCTGTTCTAAATGTCGAGTGATCACAGAGGCTTATTACATATTAGGACCCAAATTCAAAGTCGCGTCTTGAGTATTAAGTATGACTTAAAACTTAAGTATCGTTACTTGAGTATCAGCTGTTACTTCAACTGAGTACTACATGAAGAGGTTATCATAGTTAGTTATGAAACAAAATCACATAGATAAGGTACTCGTCGGTAAAGATGTAACACTCAACTGAACTAACAGCTGATACTAAAGTAACGATATTTAAGTGTTAAGTCATACTTAATACTCAAGAAACGACTATGAATTCGGGCCTGAACTAGCAGACGCTAATTCTCTATATGAAACCACGAAAAACTTTTGCATGAGCATTGGTTCAAATGTTCTCAAATGTATTTCGTTAGGCATTGATGGAGGTAGAAATTTATGTGGAAAAAATCACTCGCTCTATACTCTTATGAAAAACGATATACCGAATTTAGAATTGGTAAGATGTGTATGCCACGTTTTGAATAATTCCGCTTCCATCGCAGCTGAAGAATTTCTAGCGCACATAGATTTTCTTTTGGAGCATACCTATTCATGGTTTAGCAAAAGTACGCTAAGAAAAGCTGAATATAAATTGACTTCGGAAACCATGAATAAAGTTAATTCAAACAATAAAAATGATTCAACAAAGATGGTTCATAAATTTGTATATCCATCGAAAACACGATAACTAGCAAAATATAATGCTGTTAAAATTATCAAGGATAATTTTTTTGAATTAAAAGTTCATTTTACTGCAGTTGTAAACAACGAAAAAAATTATTCGACCAGACAGTTACATCAAATGTATCAAGATGATGGAAATTATTTATATTTAATACTTATAAAACCCATTTTATATGAAATCAATGAAGCTTATTTATCCTTTCAAAAAACTAATGTAGATCCAGCTAAAGCTTATGAATTGTTAGAATTTTTGATTCCATTCATTGCAAGAAAAGTTATAAAAGACACTTTTTTGATTAACACAGATTCTATTATCAGAAATATAGATAATAATTTAGCTTTTTTATTAACTGAGTATAGTCTGACATTACTGTCAGAAAATGTAAAAATTACATCATCGACTAAATCAGATATTGAAAAAAGGTTTCATCAATATCTAGAAAAATTGCTCAAAGAACTGTGTGCAAGATTACCAATAAATTTAAATTATTATAAAAATATAAAAAATGTATCATTATCAATACGTCTTAACCAAGTTCAGAGACCCTTTTCCAAGAATTTGCCATTTATAAAAGAATTTCTGACAGATACAGAATTACTAAAAGCTGAATATCAATACAATAAATTATTAAACATCAACTGGATAGAAAATTTTTATCAAAAAATTCTGAGAAGTAGTTATGAATTCTGGGCAGCTGCTTATGCATACAAAAATATAGCTGATCAATATGTGTTTAGAGACTTAGCTTTTTTTATGCTTAAAATATTAACATTACCATCAAGCAATGCCATAGTTGAAAGAGGCTTTTCAATTGGGATGTTGCATGAAAATTTTTTTTAATCCATTACATTCGTCATTTAAAAAAAGAAAAAATAAAGGACACGTATTTTTTCTTTTATCATAAAAATGAAAACTCAAAGAGATAGAGGCAGTTGAAAATTGGTGTGTAAAAATCAGTTAAGGTAGCTCGTACCAAAAATGAAAAATTTACAAATGAAACCAAAATATAAGAGGTTGTTCTTTAAGTTTAAATGAATTCCTACGCAAGAAATCAGACCTGGTTTCCAGGGAAAATTTCAAGAAAAAATCTTTTGAAAATGATGCGTTCACTGACATTTTAACATTGCTCATATGGTAGATATTCGATTTTCCTACAGTTATAATCGAACATTTGCATCTAAAGATTTACCACCGCTCTGAAAAACTAAATATAAATACTTTATTTAACAAGCTTTCCAATGGTATATTAAATGTTATGTATATCCAGGGATTTTTCAAAAACATTACGAAAAGAATCTGAAAATTTATTGATCTTCATAGGAGAAATTTTCTTGAAACAAACGTCTGTTTTTGATGGTGAGCTCGCGCAAAATTCAAAATATTGGAATAACGATTTTTTATTAAAATTTTAAAAATATTTACGGAATATAAATTTTCAAAACATTCATATAAATATTTATATAAAAAATAAAAATAAAGTAAATAAAATAAAATAATTAAGATTATTTATTTTTAGGTATTATAATTGATAAATAACATCTGCTAGCATGTAATATATATGTATATACGCGCGAAATTTTCTGCAGTCGCAACAACAAAAGTCAATAGAGTTTCACTTATACTCATTTGACTTTAGTTGCGCGGTACGAGATACCTTAAACAATATTTAATACTCTAACGGAACTTCGTTTAGAAGTTCTGCCACCTGGACGTCTGGTACAACGAAACCTACGACGTGTACCCGAGAATTCTACTAAATATCGTAGTTTAATAAAGAATGTATTTTATTCTATATGTAAGGTAGGAACAAGATGAACTGTAATTACTAAGGAAGCGAGATCATACACTAGTTAGTAATTAAATTCAATTTCAATTTCACTTTACTTTATTCAATAAAATAGCTAAATTTTATACAAGAAATAGAAACTATAAATGTAACGCTTTGAAAGCAAAATTAAACGTATTTCATGAGTAACAAAAGAAAACAATACCTAATCTAACCTACAATGAAACACACAGACATGGACGACCGTCTCCTACGCCGCAACTTAGATAGGCAATACAAAAAGTATACGTACAAGTCTACAGACTTACATTATATGCGCACGATTCGTTTAGAGATTCCTTTTATCCTTTGATCGTTCTCGTGTACAATCTGTAGCGGTACCAAACTTACGCGGTACTGCCTACTGTCTCTCTTGCACCTTCCGTACTATGAATCGGGAAGAAGCCGAACCTGACGGATATAATGCATTTTTTCATGCAAGGTCCCAATTATGAACTTCGTTCAAGTTTGAACCATCGAATTCTATGCTTAAAGATTTCAATGCCAAGGTTGTGTATTTATTGTGTATTATAGGTTATGATTATTTAAAAGATCCAGAGTTAAGTGAGAATGAAAAAAATATCAATTAGATACTCATTTTGTTAGAAAATACTTTATGTCATGGAATATAGATATTTATTAAAAACCAAAGTATAATCTCCATAAAAAGTTTAAGTTATTATTTAAGCAAAACTATAAAATAAACTTTTGTAAATTTTTGTAAATTCTATATTTAATAAAGACGTAATAAACTCTATAAAATATTGAAATTTTTTAAAATATTTCCCTTGATTTCTTAAAAAATCATTTATAAATCTTATATATAAGTGTAGCGATTAGTGGTAATTTTCAGTATATTTGAATGTGGTGATTAGTGGCTATTTTCAGTATATTTGAATATGGCGATTAATGGCGATTTTCACTTCACTAGATAACAATACGCTATTTATTTTATCTGGGCACACTGGTGACCATTATTAGTCAGGTGAGAGAAAAATATAAAATTTTTTACACAACAGTTTACATTTTACCGAAACAGTAATATACTTCTAATATTGTCAAAGGCACTAGCCATATATATGTAGAATAATTATTGATGATAATCTTGTTTTGAAAGTCCAAGCTATTGTTATAAAACGAAAAATGCAGTGCGAAGTAGAGCCGGCGTGAGCATGTGTATACGTCGTTCTTTAATATTACTTTCTCTGTCGCACTTAGGAAAAATACCCATATGTTTACATCGATTTTACCACGCGCCGTATTTTTCGTTTTATGATAATATTTTAGACTTTTCGAACAATATTAGCATCAATAATAATTCTACATATATATGGCTAGTGTCTTTGACAACGTTAGAAGTATATTATTGTCTCGGTAAATTAAAAATCGCTGAATAAAAAATATTTTCTATATTTCTCTCACCTGATCGCAGTGCCACCCTATATAGAGCGGCGAATGGTTACGACCTCCTCTTTATACGATTTCCATATATATCTCTTTAAGTTGTTATTTTCATGAAAAAATATGGGTCTTTTATTTTTTCGTATTCTACTTGACGGATATAATAAATTTTTTTATAAAACATGCTAATTTAAAGTAAAAAATTTTAATTTTGCATTGAAATACGTATATCTCTAAATATAATTGAATCAATAATCAATCAGATAATGAATTTAATGTTCAATAGTTACAAATAATACATAATCAAGCTAATATATGTTGGTATAATAAAATATTGCTTTACACTGGCAGAAATGATTTCTATCGGGAAAACGAATAGTCCACTTGATTAGAGTTTCTCCACGCAAAGAGAAATCTACTAGACGTTCATAAAATTATGCATTTTTACAAACGATGTCGTTCTTGTAATTACAATAAAAATTGCTTCTTGTTAAGAGAAATCCACTAATCTGGAGAGGAAATCTGACTGATTGTATTTTCACTTAGAGAACGCAACATTATTAGAGTTGCGTCATGAGACAGAGATAGAGATAGAGACAGGCTCACAAGAAAAACTGGTAAGATATGTATAAATGGATGGATGAGCGCTAGGTTGATGGGTCGATGGTTCATTGGCCCATGGGTCAGTGGGATGATGGATTAATGAATTTATGAAATAATCGATTGATGGATTGATGAGTTAATGGGTCGATGGGTTGATGAATTGATGGATCGACGAGTTGATGGATTAATGAGTTGATGGGTTGTTGGGTCGATGGATTATTGTATTGATGGTTCTGTGGGTACTAATTAATAATAATGTGGATAGTACTATTATTATTATTAATTACTAATTATTATATAAAATATTAGATAAAATATTAGAGTTGCGAGTATGTCGCATTTAATACAAAATTTGATATTAATGTAATTAATTGTTTGTTCTCAATTAATGTTTGGAATTCAGTATTATGATTCAAAATTGAAATGGATATTACCTTGAGAGTAACTTTTGTAAAAGCAGGTGCATCATCCTCTGCAGGTTTTGAATCTCTTCGGGAATTTAGAGTCCACGGTGCTGTTGGCATTGGTATTGGAGGAGGTCCATCTTTTACCCATGGCGGTCTAAAAGTCGTTCGTTGGGGTGGTTGACCCCCTGCGCCAGGCATTCTTAATCGTGAATTTTTCTTTTCTTTCTTTTATTCTTATCTAATGAGTTATTTTCTATGTACCTAAAACATACATTTATTTTTTGCAAAAGATTTATTATAAAAACGTATGATAACAGTATACTATATTTAAAATTATTTATTGATAACAATATCCTCTTAATATTGATTTTTATTGAAATTTTATCATTGAGTATTTATTAACGCCATCTCTCTGATACTAAATACTTTAATAATTCTGGTTTCATTTTGTGATATCTCTAGATAATTCTTATAATATTAATAAAATATTTAATGACAGTTACCGTAACTAATAATACTAATAATGTACAAGTTGATAAATAAACGATTACTTTTTTAACTATATTTATTATAACACACATCTTAATTTATTCTGTCTCAAAAGTAAGAGCATCGATTGAAACATTCTGTGTAAATTGTTGTATAGTTTCACATATGTTTTCAACAAACTAAAAACTGACTATAGATGTATAATTTTTTCAGTTTATATACATACATAAAAGAAGAAAGATATTTGAAATATAGTCGAGTATATTTGTAGAAGTGCGTGAAGAGAGTTGTGTGTATAGATGTGAATATACATATGTATATACATACACACATACAGATACATGTAAATGTATATTAATACAAAATTATATCGAACAATAATTTGACGGAAACTCTCTCTCTCTCTATAACTTATCAGATGTGACAGAATGATTAAACGGTTACTATGTAAGAAAGTAAATACGGATTAAATTAAACATTTCATCTAGTGTGGCGAATTATTAATTTAGTTCAATATACAAAGTTTGTAAAATACGAGTTTTTTTTCATCTCTGACATGTTAGAGGACATTGCGTACGTGCACGTGTTCACCTCTCTCGCACTAACAGTGTAATTGCGTTCGTCACGCTTTCGTGAGAGAGCGTGCGTATACGGTGTCCGATACATGACAGTATTTTGATAAAATTATACTCTTGATTATTTTATTGCACAGAACTTGTTGTACGGTTGTGTGCATATGGAATAATTTTCGTTACACCTTTAGAGATATATGTATACAGACCATACATATGTAGACGTGTTAAATATTTGAGGTTATATAATATAGAAGTTTACTTGGTACGTTTTAAATTTTGTTTAAGTAAAAGTCTTAATTAGTTCAGTTGTTTTATCTTTCGGATACAAAAATCTGCGATAACTTGTTGTACGGTTACGCATGAAAATAAATGTACTAAAAATACTAATAATTTTTTTTATACATGTATTGCATCGTGTAACATTTTTTTACGGTTACACACAAATGTAAATACAACTGTATAAAAGAAGTTTCTCCATCTCAGAAGTCGAGCTAAGATGAGCACAAAAAGATGAATTCTCAAGCAACCGAGTTCCAAAGATAACACTGACGAACAAAATAAAACCTTTCGTTTTGAATTTCTGTATTTTATTGAACAATAATTTATACAGAAGTTAGATAGTGGATCCACGTTAGTAACATATATAGATGTTGTAAAACCAATTAAAAATAAAAATAAATAATTAAAAATTGTTCAAAAATGCAGAATTATCAGAAGCTGAAATCAGCTACACCTTCGCAAAATAAAATAATTAGAAGTAAGAAAATAAAATAATTAGAAGTACTAACAAATTAAATTAACAAAAATTTATAGCAATGCTAATAAATTAAATTAACAAATAAAAATAATTAGAAGTGCTAAAATAAATCAGCTGATATTAATACAAATGTAAATTAGCAAATAAAAATGATTAGAAGTGCGAAAATAAATCAGCGGATGTTAATAAAAATGATAGAGGTAATCTAATGTTAATTTCAAATATTGGTAAAACAATAATAAAATTAACTAAGATCTTAGCTGCCTAATTCTCACATAACCTAATATCTCTAAGGAAATTCATAGATGTCGAGCTAAGAATTTACTTAGTTGATAAGATTTTAGAAGTTTTTTTTAACAAATAAACAGGAAGATATGAAGAAAAGCCAAGTCGGTACTATCTCTTAGATGTTACAAGAATCCAAGATGACGCATTAGGAACAGCTGTGAGGAACATCTCTTCAAGGCCTAAATGATATACATAGAGGACTTCCTAAGTCAATCTCAGACTGTCTACCATCAGGATATTCTACAGAAGAACCGTCAGAGATTGGGAGGGAGAAAGTGTCAGAAGTCCTACAAAGAAAAAGATGTCAAAGAAAATCTCGTTGACAGGAAAATGATGGACTTCAATAAAATTATAATCCCAGAAGTTAACGGCATTACGTGGGAAGAGAGGAAATGAATAGAAGTTGAACCAAATACACTGAAGAAATAACCTTTTTAGAGTGTGAATCTTGTATAATGGATATAATGCAAAACTTTCCATTCAAAGAAACAAGAACCAAAGGAACAAGATGTCATAGAACCTACTCGATCACCATCGTGTCAGTTTCCGAAGGGAGCTGAATTACAGAAATTTTTTTAAATATCTACTCGAGATTCATAATTGTATACTCAAAAATAGAAATGAGACTGGAGGACGTCCTGAAAAGTTTTTCAAGACTGCAGGAAGGATACTTGGAGAAGATTTCGAAGTATTTTACGTTAGAGCTGAAAAAAGTATGGAATTCACCGGAGGAAGTTCTACAGAATTGATGGTCGAAGACAACATAGAAAGTAACTTTGGATTGTTATATTCACCAAAGTTAAATAGAACCACTGAGAGGTTCAATAAGACGCTTCAATCAAAAATAAAAACCATGATGATAAATTCGGCTTTACTAGGAGGATCTCTATAGAAGTTATATCACCAGAAAGTAAACTACATAAGGACAAAATTAGAAGTTCGGCTACACCACATACACTAGACTACTTATCACCAAATTAAAAGCAGCTGAAAAATCATCAAGAGCAGTATCGACACGTTAGATGTAACGAAAAACTAATAGACTAAGATGTATAAAAATTAAAAACAACATTGAAAAATTTGGACCACTGGAAGTTGATAAGAAAGTCAAAAACAAAACTGAAAAAGTGAACAGATAATTTGAAGTGCCAGAAAAATGACTGCAAGCAATTAGATGTTACAGAAAAAGAAATGTTAGTACAGCCAGAAGTAAACAACTAGAAAGCATCCAAATCCATAAACGAGAAAGATCAATGGAAAGACGTATTCAGGATTTCAGAAATACTTCCATGCACTCAAAGTAAGTTCAAAAAGTTGGAACAAAAAGTTCCCAGTAGAAGTTTTAAAACTAGAACTGAAAAGAAGTAAACAAATATTATCTATTTACCTGAAGTAAAGAACGATAAGTTGTTTTTATTGTATTGTGTGCAAATGATGCAGTACTATCAGGAAATAGACGTGCAAAAATCAAAGAAATTAGTTCACGAAATGAAAAGTTGCAGGAAACATAGACATTTCCTAATAATCAATATTGTCAGTGACTACATAAAAAGAAGTTTGCATCTGAGTCAAAAGAGACTTACAGAAAGGATGTTAAAACGTTTTGATGTAATGGAGTGCAAAGCTAAATTGATACCCACAGTTACAAGAAAAATCAGAAACCGAGCGTATAAGAAGTGAAAACACATCTGAGATCAAATAGACGTAGTTAAGAATATATAATTCAGAGAAATATTTGGAAGTTTATGGCAACTATCTAAAACAACCCAACTTGATGCAGCCTATGCGGTGAACTACTTATCAAGAAAGCAGACAAAATCCACATGTGACTAGTTAGGAGTAAAAAGAATATTAAGATATCTCAGAAGTGCAGCAGATCAAGGACTGACCTTTAATAGACAAGGAGAGATGCTGAAACCCATGGGAGATGTTAGCTCTACGACTTCTCATCTACAAGAAAATATATTATCAGATTGTTTGGATATACGATTTCGAGGAGGAGCCACAAACAAAATACTTTACACTCTCTGTCTGTCAAACTGAGTTCGTCATTTGTGATGCAAGCCAGAAACTGGTATTTATCAACAAAGTTATGCAAGACATAATTGGAAAGACTTTGGACCCCAATGACTGTAAGGTGATGACAATTCAACAGATGGCTGCATCCAGATAGACGACAGTCACGTAATTAAAATCTATGATGATGTTAAAACGATCAAATAAAATTTAGAAGTCGGAGAACCAACATGAAATAGAAGTTACATGGTAACTATAGAAAGTCTTGTCTGATAGAAGGAAAAATCGTCAACGAATGGGCGCTGACCAACAAAATAATGCAAACATCATATCATAACCATTACCAACTGACAATTTTTCATTATTCTAGAAGTAGAATACTCAGACTAAAATATTTTATTGTTTTAGACAATAAAGGGTATTAAAAATTAAGAAGTTGAAATGTAAATTAAGACGTAACATGCTGCATTAAAATTTATATGCACATAATTACGTATAGAGATGTAGAAATAGATGCGAACATTCAGAAGTTATAAGCCGTATTATGCGGTATCTTCTTTCAGGTGACACTATAGATTGTAAAGACAATCAACACGAGGAAAGGATGAAAGGACAGAGGTCTGTTAGAGGGAGGGAGTGTTAAGAATAGGAGCTCCAACAAACCAAACTTCCCCAGCGCCACCTAAAGATTGTTGACGCGCGCAGTATAATCGAGCCCCACTGTTCTTTCCGACGTCGCCTGCCGTGCCCGGTGGAGCTGCCTTATTGCATTCAATTGGATTGTTACGAGTTCTGTTTATTATTAGAACGTCAATAGTTTTTCTCTGTTTAAGCTTGTTTTATATATTAATAAAGTCGTTTGTTATTTTATAAATACAAAAGGGATTTGTTTGAGTTTTGGCTCCTAGATCCAACACTTATGAATAGCATGTAAAGTAGGTAATGAAGGTTTTTAAAAATTTTATTGTTCTAATTCATTTGCAAATTTTTTAAAACAATTATAGGTTAATACATACTTGTGTGCTTACTAATATAAAATAAAAATTTTATTTCAATATATCAATCTCTATATCCTGCAGGTAAAACACATAAGTATATTGAGAGAAAATTCTAAAAATTACTGTTAGTAGAAAACGTGCTTTTTCTTCTAGCGTTGTAGTAAATTCTATTAGGTTTCTGAAATTATTTACAAGATAAGCAGCAAAAAATGCTAGGATATTTTTGAACTATTACAAAACAATCTTAAAATAATTACTATGTTACCATAGTAAAATTTTGAAATGGAAACATAAAAAATGGTGTATATATAATTTAAGGTTATCAGTAATAATAATGCTAAAGAAATGGCCATAAAATGTTAAAAAAGCCTTTCTATTTCTGCTGGTCATAAAATGATTAAAAAAAAAAACGTTTTAATTTCCATCAGGGCACCTATAAATTTTTATTAGTTCACATAGTAATTTTTGTCATACATTCGAGAAATCCTATAACTTCTTGTTAAAATACCCCTTGCGTATGTGATCCCGACAACTAACGATACCAGCATATTGTAAACACAAAAATCCTGTCACTTGACGTTAAAATTTGTGTCTAACTCCCGCAAGTGGTGAGAGTTCAGTACACTTCGAATATAAGTCCGATCCATCTGACCATTACTAAAATGCGCGCGTGTTTACTAGCGACCTCTGCGGCGTTAGGTTTATTTTAGGTTAGATATATGATATAGGTTGGATTAATTCACAACGACCGAATAAAAACAGAAATTTTCAAAAACATAATACAGTTTATTTATATATTTTTTTATTCTTACTTGTATGTTATTTTAAAAATTTTGTTTATAATATATTTTATATATCTAAATAAAAACTGATAAAAAATAATAATAATTGTTATAAATGGATAAAAAATATTATTTTGTAATAATAATAGATAAAATCGGATAAAAATGGATAAAATCTAATAAAATGTCCGAATTCATACCAATTTTATTCCCTTTTATTCAATTTTATTACTTATTATTTTATTTTATCCATTTTTATCTAGTTTTATCCATTTTTATCTAGTTTTATCCATTTTTATCTATTTTTATTATCTTTTTTCATTTTTTATTACTTAAAAATAATTTTTATTCATTTTTATCGTTTATTTTCATTTTTTATTAATTATTATTTAAAATCTTTTCCGCCAGGGTATCGTAGCGCCCTCATCTTCACATAGAACTTCTAATAAGTTACACATTTATTACATATATCAGCAATGATTATTTGTTATAATTTATGTGTTAGTAGTGAAAAAACATACATGTTGTCACAAATAAGATTGGTCAAATGAATAAAAATCAAGAATTAGAATTTTTAAAACATTTATAGTCAAATTTACTCTATATCCCACAATAAAACTCGAAAAAGGGTTCACTTATTTACTAATTTTAACACGAATTCTATAAAATAAATTAGTTTTCTTATATAATAGAATTTGTGAAAATTCTTTAATAATTCTTTTTTCAAACAATAAATTTTCTTGTTATTGAAATTTTGTTTTAACTTTTTTTGTCTTAACTTCTCATATAACATATGTAATGCATAATTATCATAATATTTAATCTTCTACACGGACAAAAATGTATAATTGAATATTATTATATTTTTTACTAATCGGGTGACAAACTCGGCTTATGAAGCAATTTAATATATTTTAATGAAAATTTACTATATAACCATGAGTTAATAATATACAGGCGCAAAACAAATTGCAATATAGTATAGTAAAAATTATAAATTCAGAAAACGATACACTAACAAGGAGAGTGTTTTACTTTCGGGTCATCAATTTTGCTCAAATTTTAAGAATGTTTTCTGGATTCAGAAACATAAAGAAAGCTAAAATTTTAGAAGGCAAAGGCTCAATATTTCCCTAGTTACAGGCAATTCAAGAAAATCACTAAAAAAGTTACAAGATTTTTAAGCGCTTATAGTTCCTCAGCACTGTTAGCTAAAAGCTTAAACCTTTTCTAAATGAAAATTGAGCTAAAATCCTTTCGAAATAGTAGTTATAGCATATCGTAATATTATTTTTTCCTAAAGTTATAGCGTAATAAAGATTGGACCTGAATTTTCTGTTTAATTAATAATAAAAGTTGATATTGGGTCCAATTTTTATTACGCTCTAACTTTGGGAAAAAATAATATTTTGATATGCTGTAACTATTATTTCAAAAGGATTTTAACTCAGTTTTCATTTAAAAAAGGTTTGAACTTTTAGCTAACAATGCTGAGGAACTACACTGAGAAAAATAAAAAATAGCTTTAGTTATAGATAGTAATAAAAATTACTACATTTTATAAGTCAACTGGGATATTTCTGCATTATGACGATTTTTATTACATTCATAACAAATATTACTATAAAATTTGATAAGGTTGGCAATATTGTTTAAGAAATGAGACTATATCTTATTAGAAAAATTGCTATATTACATAGTAAAAATTATGCTATTGTAAAATTTATTATTACAGAGTAAAAATATTTAATATCTTATGTTGGAATTAATGTTATAAAAATAATAAATTTTATTATGCGTATAATAAATTTTAATATGAATAAATTTTACTATTTTAAATAATAATGTTGAGTCGATGATCTGTAAATTTATTTCTAACCTCGAAATTTTCTACCAAATTCAAAGTACAGCTCTGTAACATATGTAGACG
Organism: Anastatus disparis; assembly: GCA_017163975.1. Classification (NCBI taxonomy): domain Eukaryota; kingdom Metazoa; phylum Arthropoda; class Insecta; order Hymenoptera; family Eupelmidae; genus Anastatus; species Anastatus disparis. Next base: position 3,247,770 of record JAFFSR010000351.1, on the reverse strand, counting down.
ATTCGAAATTTTATAAGTAACATGTCATGATGGCGCAGTCGGTACACCGAAAAAAATCCGTTACGCCAATGGTTCCATACCTCCTACAACTATTATTGTTCGCGAGGTTAAAACTACAGCGGTCTAAAATATGTGACGCACATTATTAGATAGGTATAGTAACAGTAAAACCTCATCGACGCTATATCATTCGAGTCTGGAATCACGCGCGTTCGTGTGTTTTGACGGATCGTATTTCATTTACCCCCAACAGCCAACGTTCAGCGCTCGAACTATTGCAGTATTTACAGTGAACTACTCTGTTACTATACCTATCTAATAATGTGCGTCACATATTTTAGACCGCTGTAGTTTTAACCTCGCGAACAATAATAGTTATAGGAGGTATGGAACCATTGGCGTAACGGATTTTTTTCGGTGTAACGTTCACGCTTTCCGTTCTCGAGATACCCGGGTTCAACTACACTTCAGGTCCGTTTTTTTCAAAGGTAATTTATTTAAAAAAAATTAAATTAATAAATTAAATAAATTTAAAAAATTTCAATAACATATTTCGGGTAAAAAAAAAAAAAATTTCTACATATCTGTTTTCACAAATTTTACTATGTAATATAGTAATTTTTATTATAACGCAGAAATGTCCTACTCGTACTATATAATATAGTAATTTTTAATACAATCTATAGTTATATTTATTATAGGATTTCTCTCAGTGTATAAGCGTTTGAAAAATTCGTAACTTTTATAGTGATATTCTTTAATTGCCTGTAACTAGGGAAATATTGAGCGTTAGTCTCTAAAATTTTGGCTTTCTTCATATTTCTTCACCCAGAAAATTTCCCAAAATTTGAGCAGAATCGGTGACCTGAAAGTGAAACACTCTCCTTGTAAGACCACACAATGACCGTATTGAATGACCATCATAGTTGCCGGTGCGACGTAATCGTGCCGGCGTTTGAGCATGCGTTTGGTATAGTTACAGTGTAACAGCTATTAACGCTGTGGTCAGTAGATAGCGATTCGTAAAAGTCAACTCGCAAATGGTGAGATTACTATTTAATTACTATATAAGAAAATTTAAAACTACTAGCTACATTCATGCGCGCGAAGCGCGCAACAAATTTATACTCCAGGGTCAACTATGGATATAATAACATCTATAAACATGATAAGTAATTTTAATAAACGAAATTATTTTAGTAGCAATTTTATTGTTTTTAAAAAAATGATGAGTGGTTATCTATCAAAAATTAATTTTAAATAAAAACTAAAATTATGAACCTTAAAATCAAACAGTACGAAGTGCCTTTAATATGTCATCAAAAAATAAAAAAATTAAATTAAAAGAAATTTTTAATATAATTTTTTACATACATAATTTTCAATATTTATATTAGTTTTTTGGCATATAGGATATAAGATCAAACTCTAGATACCGCAGCATACAACTGACCATGATCAAAAACTTCTCTTCATCAATCAATAATTATATTATTCTTTTAAGCAGCTAACAACAGCTAAAATTTTTTTTAAGCAACTGAATAAACTAATAGCAGTATCTGTTTCAATTTTTCTTTATTTACAATATATAAGTGATTTGAAACATAATAGAGATAAATCTGCGTTGGTTACACACTGTAAAAATTCTAGCCATAGCTTTGATACAAACATAGGAACCTCAAACATATTAGACATTGAATGCAACTATCAAAAAAGATTGCTATCAGAAATGATACATGTTAAAAAATATGAAAATTGCAATAATACACGACACTGAAAAATTAACCAACGTATATAATAAATACATAGTTGAATTATTAAAAAGAAATTAATTTTTTTGATAAAACGGTTTCAAGAATAAATTATTTACAATAAAACGCAATAATTGTTAAATTAGATTAAATATAATTAAATAAAATTCATTCATGTGAGTCAAAATCTTGAATCAAATACCAAGTACATAAAAGAAAACACTTGCTAGTCACTTTGTACATACGTAACTCACCTAAATTAGCAATGTTAAAGATTTGTATAACCAAAGAAAATAGACGCTTATAGAAGGATTCTTCTGGGTTACATTTTTCGTCCGAAAGCCTGGGTAACACTTCAACATTGTTTGTATATCTATACATATGAAAAATGTGCTATATATATGATATATATAGATATAAAAATACATGGGATTTGATGGCGTCCCCAAGTAGCTGGGTAACAGAACCAACTCATTTTTGGCATAAATTTCCCATGTACGCTTCTATTAGCGTCTATATTCGTTGGAATAACTTATATTTCATAATGTCACGTAGATCATGACGACGCATATTAGATTGCGAAAATTTTTATTATTAATAGAAATATCTATTATTATAAATTTTTATAAAACAAAAATAGTTATGTAATACCACATGTTTAATACTTGTAAGTTTCATTTTTTATTTTTATTGTTACGCCTAAAATGTATTGTTTTAGGTGATGTTTTTTTAATGTATTGTTGATGAATTTAGAAATTTTTAATCATTAAGAAACTGTTATCAGTTGTTATTAAATTTTATGTTTTAGCACCTGAAGTGGCCTCTCTAAAAAATAGAGGAGAAAAGTCGTTTTTTCTCTTATAGAAATAAAGAAAAATTGAAACAGCTGCTGCTATTAGTTTATGCACAGTTAGAAATATCAAAGACAAAGTCTGTTAAAACCAGTTAATAGACAAAAATGTGTGTTACTTTAACAAACAAAATGTCTTTAAAGGATTTAACAAACAAATGCCTGTTAAAATTTTACTTATAAATTACAGACATTGTCTGTCAATGTACTAAAACTTTTTTTGGTCTTGTTTTCCGTACACATACATACACGTTTTAAATATAGTTTTATTTTTTTTAAATTCACGTTTAAGAGGAGGTCGAGTATATCTGTCCTTTTCTAATCCAAGAATTGATTTTTTCACAAAAATTAATGATTATAGCAAAAAATAAGAAGAAAGCCCCATCTCGTATAATAAAAAGCAAGATTCTCTTTTATGAGGAAAAATTATTTTTATCGCTTCGTTTTTAAGAAAACCTTGAAAAACTGAATTTTCCATCCTAACCTCTATTTTTTAAGTTTTTCAAGGTTTTTCTTCAAAACGAATCGATAAAAATAATTTTTCCTTATCAAAGAAAATCTTGCTTTTTATTATACGAGATGGGGCTATCTCCTTATTTTTTGCTACAATTATTAGTTTTTGCAAAAAAATTAATTCTTTGATTAGAAAAGAACAGAGATATACGACCTGCTCTTAAGGAGTCTCATGTGCTAGCTATAGTTTGCTATAGTTTGTTGTTCATAATAATCAAAAGTTTAATAAATTCTTCAATATTTTGAAAAACATTAATTTATACCTGGAAAAAAATCTCTGCAAATTTTTAGTTAGACTTATCGACTGATTTTATTATTTATGCTCACTTAAAGTTTATCTTTTTACTACTATGAGATACAAAACACGCGGACTTCGAGTAAGCACATATAAAAAAATTAGTTGATAAGACTACTTGAAAATTTGCAGAAATTTTTTTCTAGGTATAAATTAATTTTTATCAAAATTTTGAAGAGTTCTTTAAACTTTTAATTTTTATGAACAACAAACTATAGCTGACATATGAGACTCCTTAAATTAATAAATGTACCCTGGTAGAAATTTACCCATTTAAAATAGTTGTAAGCCAAGAAATAGCATTAAATCCATTTTTACTAGGGATTAACTAGCCATTAAATTGAATCATTTCTACCAGGGTACAAGAACTCAAGAAATATTAGAAAGAACGTTTTTTATTATATCTTATACAATATTATATTCGTTTATAATATGATATTCGTTGTCTAATGAATAGCTTTCGTGACATTTACAATCATATAATTTTAATAATTATTAACAATTTTTATAAACAAATTATAATAATACGTTTTTTCGAAAAAAAAAAAATTATGATATTTTTTAGGTCATTTTGAGTAAAAAAGGTTCTCATGAACATATTGCTAAAATGAACTGAATCGGCAAAAAAAATCGCAGTTTGAAAAAACGCGATTTTTTAAAACTTTGACAGCCTATAGCTCAGCTTCTACTGATTTCATTTTAACTCACAACAGCGTAACCCTTTAAGGGGCAGTGGTACGTATTTGTCCCACCTATTTGGTTTTGGATTTTTCCGTATTTCTAAAACGTATATGCCTTTTTAAGACATCTATAAGACTTTTTGAACTCTTGAATACCTGATTTATTAGATTTTATAGAGAAATTGCAAATATTCATTAATTGAAGTATTTGTTATAAACAATTAATCTCAAAAAACCCGTTTTTTTACAGAAAAATGTGCCCCTCAAAGGGTTAAATTGTTTGTTAAAATATAAACTTAAAGATTACAGTAGTTAGCGACCGTATTTATAAAAAATCGCGTTTTTTCAAACTTTGCAATTTGTTTTCTGCCGATTCAGTGCATTTTAGCAATATGTTCATGAGAACCTTTTTTACTCAAAATGAACTAAAAAAATATGATAAGATTTTTTTTTTAAGTGCATTTTTATAATCTGTTTATGAAAATTGTTAATAATTATTAAATGCGCCATTTTCAGACATTCTACCCAAAAAATTCGGATTCAGCAGGTCAAAAATACATAAAAAAACCTGGGTAGAATTGAGGACCTCGATCGACCAAGACTTATGTAGTTTGCCCCTGGACTATCTGTTTTAGTCGTTTGTTACGGACATTTTCAGAATCAACTGACAGAAAGTCTGTTAAATCGTCACATCCTTGTTTGTTACTTCAACAGACAATTGAGTAATAGAAAATAAAAGTTAACAGACTACACAATTGTTTTTAACCGTGTTCAGTTCCTTAAAACAATAATTATATTATCAAACGTTTGTCCATACGTAATTTATTAATCGTCATAGCAAAAGATAATTCACGTGAAAATTACGTTCTTTTAAATGTAAAAGGAATATTCATTTTCACAATATAATCTACTACGGTTTGGAAAAATATCATCTTATACCACCCGTCAAAATTTTACATTTTAATAAATGATTAGAAAATTCTAAAATTTGCAATCTCGCACTATTGCATGAACCTTTATTAATACTTATATTTCTTATAAGCATTACAATAAATTTTTCTCTCAAATGTAATTTACTGGAAGGATTAAAAAAATTTAAATATTCTAGAAGAAACATTTCATCTGATTCATTAATGATTTTCATCACTATCAATTTCCGAGTTTTAAAATAATGTATGAAAATAATATAAATTTTGCAATAAAGAATCAAAAAGTTTTTCACAAAAAAAACATTTTATTTTTTACTTGCATTAAATTTTGTTTTAACTCATTCATATAAAATTGTTTTCACTAATTATTATATGCGTTACATCTTTAGTTTGGATAACATTAAATTAAATTAAATATTGCAGTAAATTAAATTTTTAAATACTATTATTGGTAATAAGAGTTTAAAAATTCCTCATTATTTAAAATTATAAAAGCATCTTTTTCATCTTTATATATTTAATGACTATTAAATAAATGACTTTACTTAGCTACTTCATAACCGCATTATAGGTAATAATAAATATATCTATTACATTTATTTGAACTTAAGCATTTACAAAAACGCTGCCAAGTGCTTTGGTGTAATGCTTTCTCATAGAGCTCATTGTGTTAGAGTATTTTGATTTCATTTTGCTTTCTCAAAGAAAAATTATTGTATCGGTGAAAAAATTTTTTCTATTTTTTCGTTAATTTGTACATATTTAGACTCCGGAAGTCGAAAAAAGGGTTTCAAATAAAAATTTTTTCAAAATTTTCAAAATGCTCTAAAATTAAAACTGCGCTAAGAAAATTAGTTTAAAAAAATTTTTTTGTTCTGACAATAGCGGATAACTTGCATGCGAATTTTGGGGCAAATCTAAGAAAATCAGTTTGGGTGGGGCTCGAACATTAGAATGTTTTTTATTTAATGAATATTTATTTAGAGTGCCACAATTACGAATAGCGTATTCCATAATTTAGAAGAAAGTAATAATGAATTTTCATGATTTCAAAAAGCAGTAGTGATAATCTCAAATTATTCGATTAAAATATTTAGAGTTCTTTCGAAATCTTGATATAATTTATTCTAAATTTAGACGTACATTTATTTTGCTACTTCTTATTTCGATAAAGTGAATATTCTAAAATGCTTTACTCGCATTAGTTATTTTCGTTACTTCAGTCACTGAAAATACGAAAATTCTAAAATGAATAAATGAACAGTCTCGATATGCACATAATTTATATGAACTTCTAAATAAATGTTAATTAAATAAAAAACACTCTAATGTTCGAGCCCCACCCATCAGTTTTCAGAAGTTTTTCTTTTGGTAATTGCAAATAATTTCCAAGCAAATTTTAGAGCAAATCCATCGAGTACTTAAAGTAAAATACAAAAAAAAATTAAAAATTAGAATTGAAAAAAAATGTTTTAAATTGTTTTAAAATTAAAACTATACCAAGAAAACCAGTTTTCAATAGCTTCCGTACCAATTAGACAAAAAAATAAATTGTATGCATTTCCAAGCAAATTTTAGAGCAAATCCATCGAGTACTTAAAGTAAAATACAAAAAAAAATTAAAAATTAGAATTGAAAAAAAATGTTTTAAATTGTTTTAAAATTAAAACTATACCAAGAAAACCAGTTTTCAATAGCTTCCGTACCAATTAGACAAAAAAATAAATTGTATGCAAAATTTGAAGGAAATCTGTCGAGTACTTTTCGAGATCTAATTGACGTAATGAGTACATACACACACACATACATACAGACATTTTCTGCCCTACAAAAAAAAATCAGGTGAGAGATCATTACATGAGATTTTGGCATGATAAATCACCTAAGAAATCAGGTGATTTCTCGCCTGATTTTTTTTAACAGAGTGGAAACCACTTTTTTCCACGAGTCTGAATATGTACAAATTAATAAAAAAATAGAACAAATTTTTTTATTGATACAATGTTTTCTTTATGAGAAAGTAGAAGTGTATTAAAATATATTTATAACTCATAAATCTTAAGACATGATACACATACAACATTATTTCATTTTAAATAGTGTTATTAAATAAACAAAATCAAGTTTTTAACTAATCAAAAGGATTTTAAGCATCAGATAAGGGTTTTTAAAACTATTCATGGATCAAACTTTTTTATTTAATGTATATTTAAGCTAAAAAGAAGTTTTATTAGTTAAGAGGAGACCGTATCATTCTGTCCTTGTCTAATCTTAATTTTCGTTATTATAAATAAATAAAATATTTTCATAGAAAAGTAAGACAACCGCCCAATAGAGCAAAAGAAAAGCAAACGATTCTTTTCTATGAAAAAATATGAAATTTTTATTATTTTTCAAATGAAGTCTGAAACGAAAAATCAGTTCAATCAACTCAATCAAGTTCGATTTTTTTCCGTATCAGACTTGACTCGAAAAATAATCAAAATTTCGTATTTTTTCATAGAAAAGAATCGTTTGCTTTTCTTTTGCTCTATTGGGCGGTTGTCTTACTTTTCTATGAAAATATTTTATTTATTTATAATAACGAAAATTTAGATTAGACAAGGACAGAATGATACGGCCGCCTCTTAATATTATAATAACAAAAAATTATCAATTACATTTAAATCTGATTTTTTTCAGACTGAAACTCAGGTTTGATAGCTCAAATAACTACAGTTGAGTAGAAAGTGCATAGGCGCCCAAGTTATTTCAGCTTATGTCTGTATATTATAAAATAACCCATATGTATAAGTAAACTAATCAGTTAAATATATTATATTAAATATTAATTCATTCTATATTATAAAATATAACACACCTATATTAGTAAATATTCAAATTTTTATTGAAAATATAGTCATATGGCTTGTTTGTCAACTGTAATGCAAATTTTATATATACAAATATATAAAAAGGATGCTTACTATAGTTATAATTTTATCAGCATGTTAATTATTTTTAAGCTTTATTCATTAAAACATAAATTGTTTTTCCATTTTTTAATTTCATGTATTAATATTTAGTTAAATAGTAATGTATATAATAAAATAACTCACTCGTATAAGCAAACTATTCAGTTACATACATTATATTAAATATTAATTCATCATAAAATAGCACACTTATATAAAATGAATAAGTAAATAATTCAAATTTTCATTAAAAATAGACATATAGCTTGTTCGTCAACTGTAATACAAATTTTATATGTTAATCTATAACAAAGCTGCCTATCGTAGTCATACTTTTATCAGTGTGCAAATTATTTTCAAACTACATTTACTGAAAACACACATTTTATACTTCTATTTATTTATGTATTAATATTTAATATAATAAGTTTAACTAAATAGTATTGTATATTATGAAATAGCACACTCGTATAAGTAGATTCTTTAAATTTTCATTAAAAATAGACATACAGTTTGTTCGTCAATTGTATCATCCATTGTTATCAGTAAATTTTGATCTTGATTCATTCTAACCTTATTTTTTTTATTAAAATGTGCACAAATTTATCTTTGAAACATTACTTAAATATATTACTTTTTTTTGGTACTTTGATGATTTTTAATCTGAGTAATAGAAATATAGAATAATAAAACTTTCATAACCTCAAACCTTCATAACCTCAAACATTCATTAATTGCTGTTACTATACTTATTTTTAAATGAAAAATAATTAAAAATATATACATATTATACCTGCATTAAGCAATACTTATGCAATAAAGGAATAAATTACTTATCTGAATTGTTATATTATTTAATGTCTTTACAATTTTACTGGAATTTTTAAATAAAAGGTAGTCACCTTGCTTGTGCTCATAGTTATATATTTTATCATTAAACTATACATTGGTTATATACATAAATAATATTGCTTGGTTTAAAATAAAATATTCTTATTCTATTTTAATTGAGTTACTTCTATTATATTTAAAAAACAATACCTAGAAATTAATTTTTATTTATTTAAAAAATCTAAACCCTTTAAAATTTAATTTTTGGCGCCTATTCTATATCGACCAATCAGGATTCGATCTTTAGATGCTTCAACATGGCGGCTCATCATTTTTTTAAGAAGGGATTACATTTAAATAGTTCGGTGACAGTGGTAATGCCATGTTAGGCTGTGATACATGTATAATTGGCTTGCGATTTGTGTACATTAGCTTAAGCGTAATTAACTCCGAAAAAGCAATTAAAAATTTACGAAAAATAAAAAGTTACTTAATATAAATAAATAAACGATTTCAAGTGTGAGAAGTCACTAAAATACAATTTTATTTTTATAATGAAAAAAAAATGTATTCATAATATCTAATATATAGTATTGAAAAAATTTAATATATAACTCAACAACCAAACAGTGCCAACAAAAAAATTAAAAAAGAATTCTTTATGCATACACTGAGAATCCATTGAGAGCGTAGCCTATACAAAAAGCCGATAAACGGCGCTATTAAAAATTGTAAGACTGCCTTCTTGGTTTTGGGGCGCAGTGGCCTAACTCTCAGAAGCCTGCGCACTTATCACAGCAGACAATAGTAATGTTCAGCTGCGTTCTCACCTTTTTGGACGGCTGAGCGCCAAAAAAAAAGACCAGCCTCGCATATTCGCAGTGGCGCCGCGCTACGTCCCTTTGAGAAGGCTACGCTCTCAATGGATTCTCAGTGTACTTTTGCAAATGAAAGTATCGATAAAGAGTTCTTAACCATTGCCTTGTTTATTAACGAATGTTCGACCCCTTTAGTTTTTAAAATAATCACAAAGTATTCACCAAGAATTCTTTTGATTAAATATAATTCTTAAAATACTTTCTTCAATCATAAAATTATCAATAACTCTATCATTTTACATGATTATGAAAAACAAAAAATGTTATATTAAATTAAATATGTTATTAAGAGGCGGTCGGAACCATTCGCCATTGGTGGCGCTGCGGTCAGGTGAGAGAAAAATATAAAATATTTTTTATACAGCAATTTAAAATTTACTGAAACAATAATATGCTTTTAATCTTGTCATTTCCTCTAGCCATATATATATGTAGAATAAGTATTAATATTAATCTTGTCTGAAAAGTCTAAAATATTGTTATAAAGCGAAAAATGCGGCTCGAGGTAGACCCGACGTAAACATTAGCATACATCATTCTTTAGTATTGCTCTCTCTGTCGCACTAAGGGAAGGTGCACGCATGTTTACATCGGTCCTACGTTGCATTACATTTTTCGCTTTATAACAATATTTTAGACTTTTCAAACAAGATAAGTATTAATAATTATTCTACATATAGATGGCTAGAGGAAATGACAACATTAAAAGTATATTGTCGTCTCAGAAAATTGTAAATAGCTGTATAAAAAATATTTAATAGATTTCTCTCACCTGACCGCAGCGCCACTCTATATGTAGCGGTGAATAGACCCGACCGCCTCTTAAATTACAAAAAAAAATTATTTGTTTGTAATTAGAACTCCGGTGTCCGAGGACGTCTAATAAAATTTAAAAAACTATTGCCCGTGACTTGGCCTACTCGGCTACGAACTTATCTGTTTATAAATTTTCGAAACTTGTACATATTCATGTTATAAGCATAAAAAATGTTAATAAATTTGGGTATAAATTATTAAATTATTAATCATTATTTATGATTTATAATATTAATCAAACTTTAATTTAATTTTAATAATTAAAAGTAAAAATTTATTAAATATTCAAGAAGCACCAAAATATAATAAAAACAAAAGAGAAAAAACTTTTCGTTAACTCATGATTAATTCAATTTAAATTGAAAAATGTTTGAATTTAAAAAATGAGAATCCACTTAAAATAACTTAAAATGTTCAGATATTTTATTTTATAAAATGCTAACAATTTTTTTACGTAAAATTAATGAAATTTTCAAATGAAATTTTTACAATTTATAAAAATATCAAAAGTTTTGATCTTTTTAATTTGTAATTTCATGAAATTCAAAATAATGTTAACATAATCTGAGAAGCAATAAAATATGAATTACATCTTTAAATTTTTGAAAATGACTTAGTAGAAAATCAGTGTTTCGAAATTACACTTTTTGACTGCTTTATAAATACTTTTGAACTATGATTGCTGTTTCAAAAAAAGAATTCTTTATGAATACTTTTTTAATTTTTTTATAAATATTCATAAAGATACGTTAAAGAATTAAATTTATATAAATTTTTTAAAAAGGATAGCTTTGTGGACATTTTATGAATACTTTTTAAATATTTTATATTAACTTTTGGGCGGACATTTGTGAATTCTTAGCGAATTCTTTTTTCCAGATGTGTGCTTATTGGGAATATTTGATGGGAGCATTTATGATTATTATTAGTCTTGTGGTATATCCCCAAAATTTGGTATGATGCTTTACTATTGATTTAAATACAGACTGTATTATGTTTTACTATTGATTTAAATACAGACTGTATTATATTTTAATATTTTGTTTAAAATAAGAAGTTATTGATTAAAAATTGTGAAAAAGATCATTTATTGTTTCAATATTTGTTTCTTTTTATTTGCAATAATTGCTATCAATGTTCTTAAATCAATGTGAATTGAAACAATCATAAGATAATAAGGTTATATTATCGTTATAGCAACAAAGATAGACGCTTGCGTCTATCTTCGTTGGTTAGAGTGAATGTGTTTTCATGAAACATATAATCAGGTACATATATACTTATGTATAAATAAACGTGAGGTTAACCGACTTTATCCTTTTAATTGCATTTATCCATTTAATTATTTGATCTTACTTACTTTTGCTTTCTCATAGAGCATAAAGCATTGCATTTATAAAAAAAATTTTTTTCTATTTGTCATTAATTTGTACATATTTAGACTCAAGGAGTGAAAATGAGTGGTTTCCAGAAAATGTCTATGTGTGTGTGCGTGTGCGTGTGCGCGTGCGTGCGTGCGTGTGCGTGTGTGTGTGTGTGTGTGTGTGTGTGTGTGTGTGTGTGTGTGTGTGTGTGTGTGTGTGTGTGTGTGTGTGTGTGTGTGTGTGTGTGTGTGTGTGTGTGTGTGTGTGTGTGTGTGTGTGTGTGTGTGTGTGTGTGTTAGATCTCGGAAACTACTTGATGAATTTTCTTAAAATTTCACATACAATCTATTGTTTTGTCTAACTACAACAATGGAAAAAAAGCGAATGCGACTTAGTTTACATGCTAAAACAACGTGGCTCTCTATGCAAGTAGATTTCCAGTAATATCAACAGAGTAATCACGCTTTGTTGACTGAAACAGCATAGTACGCTAAGTAAGTTGTTTTCAACAGTATTGAGAAGGACTTAACAAGCGCCATGTTATGTAAGCATGGCTCTACTATGTTACATTCGCTTATTTTTTTTAGTGTAGGCGGGAAGCTATTGAAAATTAGTTTTTATAGTTTAGTTTTAATTTTATATAGTTTTTAAAATTTTGAAATAAATCTTTATTTTTCATTTTTTATCTATTTTACGTAAACTACTCGATAGACTTGCTCTAAAATTTGTATACAAATTATTCGTTAGTTTTTATAAAAAAAAGTTTTTGAATAATAATTTTCTTAGCGTAGCTCTTCGGTCATTTCTTCTGATTTTTTCTTTAATGCTCTCGCCAACCCTTTTCTTTTTTCCTTACTTCCTCTCTTTCCTTCTATCTCACTCTGAACTTCCTCTCTTTCCTTCTATCTCACTCTGATACTCATTTTTACACTATTTTCATACATCCCTCTCTCTCATTCTTCCTATTTCCTAATCACTTTCTCACACTTACTCTTTCTTTCCCTTCTTAATTTTTCTCGAATAGAAATTATGCTTTTGCTCTCTCATAGAGAAAGCATTGTATTGATAAAAAAAATTGTTTTCTCTTTTTTCATTAATTTGTACATATTTGGAAGCAAAAAGTCAAAATAAGTTGTTTCCAGAAAATGTCTGTGTGTGTGTGCGTGTGTGTGTATTCATTACGCCAGTTAGATCTCAGAAACTACTCAATGGATTTGCTTCAAATTTTGCATAGAATTTATTTTTTTGTTTGACTGGTGCGGAAGCTATTTAAAATTGGTTTTCTTAGTGTAGTTTTAATTTTAGAACTATTTTGAAAATGTTTAATTTCTATTTTTTCTTCTGTTTTACCCAATCTAATGGATTTGCTCCAAAATTTGTATACAAGTTATTTGCTACTGTATAAAAAAACAAGCATTTGAAAAGTAATTTTCTTAGTCCAGTTTCAATTTTAGAACATTTTAAAAATGTTTGCGCATACAATACTTGCGCATTAAAACTAACAAACAATCAACAGATAACTGTTTACCCGATCCATCGATAATTTTCAGTGATTGACGTTAACATAATGATTTATTTGTAAAAAGTACTAGACATTCTTAGCTTTTATATTTTGTATTAATAATACAGTCTACGGCTCGTGTGATCCAACAGAGTTAACTGTCCAAAAATATCATCAAAGAGAGGTCGTACCAATAAAAATATGCACATTCGTTTTTTTCTATGATACTTTCTCTTTCTGTATCTGTTATAAATAAAAAACAAACTTTATATATCTATACATACACACGCACACACTCACACACACGCGCGCGCACACACACACACACACACACACACACACGCACACACACACACATATATATATATATATATTTGTATTGATATATAAACGCTAGCACACTTCAATTGAAAATTAGTAGAAAAGTTTTACACTTGTTTCTTATAAACACACTTCACAGCACCAAAACGCGCACAGAAGCAAAAGAATCGTTATACTTCTTTTTCATTATGCAAAGCTCGTAACTAACTTATTTTGTCAAGAGAACAGATGATTCAATACTGGCTTCTCTTTCTAAACCAAGATCTTTATGTCACATATAGTGAAGCTATATCTGAATGTGTAAATATTATTCTAAACTTACAATTTTTTTTAGATTTTGTATTAATTTTTTTTCCTCAAATTTCAAATGATAGAAATCTTTTTAAATATTTTATAATATGAATTGGTAACTTAATTTTTGTAGATTTATAAAAGGATTTTGGTTAAAAAATTGACCTTTGTGTCTAAACGTATGCGATAATTTTCCGTGACTAGGGAAAAGATCGTAGAGATGATTCCATCATTGCTGGGAGTTGGCTTCGCAACGATGTCGTTTTCTGTCGTAGTCAAAAGATGCAGCTATTTTTGTAATTCCGTGACGTCACTTAGTGAGAGTACAAAAATAGCGAAGCTTTTCTCTCTTCTTTTCTCATCTTATATTACTTCTTTCTATATATTCTTCGATTTCTTTTTAATTTATAGGACTAGCTCTTTTCATCAGACATTGCAAGTACTTCTACTTTCCATATCACTAAAGCGAGAAATTTGTTAATATTTTTTCGCGTGAAAATGTCAACTTATGCATGTAAAACGCATTCTTCTTGAACAAGTTAAGCATTTTTCTGGGAGTCTTTCTTTTCATAATTTACTGTTCGATAAAATAATATTTACAATGAAATTTTTTCTCACGCACAAAATATTATTCTAGCAATAATAATAATATTGATATTTTCGATGTTAAATATGAATTCAAAAATTTTTGCACTTTGAAGTATGTATATATATATATATATATATATATATATATATATATATATCTAAAATTACATAAAACTATTATCGGCTATTTTGAAATATTTCTTTTAATCATATTCTTACAAAAAACAAAACAAATGTGACGGCATGTTTGATTAATTATGTATATTAAAATTATAAAAACTGAGTTTGAAAACTTATCTATTTATAATAAAAGTTAATAAAAGTCAATATTTTGCTCAAAAGCATTTTTGAAACTTTTTTATTATACTTTGAAAATCACAATAAAATTATTTATGGACATATTTTTTTCATTTAAAAAAATGCGATTTGAATAAAAAAATGAAATAGTAGTTTAATGAATAACAATTTGACATATAATTTTAATAAAACTATCATTATTTCTAAAGTATTTAAATAAGGTTTAGTATTTCTAATCATTGCCAACTTCGTAAAATTACACGCAAAATTACATTCAATTTATTTAATTTGAAAGACTGTAATATCTCTCTGTCTTTTTCTCATTGCAAATTTAATTTTTTTTCAGAAACTAGTAACTCTATTTGGCAATCACAAATAATTACCATGCAAATTTTTGAGCAAATGAAAAAAGAATTCTTTCAAAATTTTCCAAAATGCACTAAAATGAAAATTGCGCTAAGAAAATTAGTTTTTCAAAGCTTGTTTTCTTCAGACAATAGCGAATAGCTTGTATGCAAATTTTGGAGCAAATCTATCGAATGGTTTTCATAAAATAGAAAAAAAATGAAAAATGAAATTTTTTTTCAAAATTAAAAAAAATTAAAACCGCGCTAAGAAAATCAGTTTTCAAAAGTTTTTCTTCTTTTGGCAGTCACAAATAATTTCCATGCAAATTTTTAAGCAAATTCTTCGAGTAGTTTACGTAAAATACCAAAAAATGAAAAAATCGAAATTTTTTAAAATTCTTGAAATGGCTCTAAAATTGAAACTGCGCTAAGAAAGCAATCCTCAATAGCTTGCGTACCACTTAGACAAAAAAATAAATTGCATGCAAAATTTGAAGCAAATTCATCGAGTAGTTTATGTAAAATACCAAAAAATGAAAATATCGAAATTTTTTAAAATTCTTGAAATGGCTCTAAAATTAAAACTACGTTACGAAAACCAATTTTCAATAGCTTGCGCATCAGTTAGACAAAAAAATAAATTGTATGCAAAATTTGAAGCAAATCCATCGAGTAGTTTTCGGATTGTTTTATTACAAAACAATCTTGAAATAATTACAATGTCAAGATAATGAAATTTTAAATGTTTTAATTTTCTTAATAATACCTGAAAATTTTTATCCAGTTCAAATATTAATTTTTGTTATATACATTGTACAAACTCTATAATTTCTTGTAACAATAGCCCTTGCGCATGCACAGGTTGATTCTCAAATAAGAGAGAACAATACCAGCATATAATCCTGGCGACTGATGTGTTGAAATTTGTGCTCAACTCCCGCAAGTGGTGAGAATTTAGCATACTTTGTATATACGGCCGATCCATCTGATCTTTAATAACATGCGTGCGTGTTTTCTAGCGACCTCTACGACTTTACGTTCATGTTTAGTTATATATATATATATATATATATATATATATATGTAAATGTCAATATAAAATAATTACTTGTATCTAAAAATCGACTCTAATAATAGTTGTATCCAGATATAAATAAATTGCTGTACATAAAATGGAAATCGGTAACCAGCTAAAAAAATTTGTAAAGTTTTTTATATAAAATTTATTAAGTAGAGAAGTAAAATTTTCTATATAGCATAGTAAATGTAACGAAATTTTTCTCAATGTATTTAACATGAATTCACTTTTTATTTAAATTTCTAATTAATGTATTTTCAAAAATAAAATAAAAAAGAATTTTATAACTTATAAAAATATAAATATATATTCTTTTGCATGTATAATATAATTTATGATTTACTATTTAGTGAAAAAATATTTTATGAAAAATTTGCTGATAAATCAGCTAACATATCAACTGATTTATTAGCTGCTATTAGCGGACAAATCAGCATCTGATTTATCAGCTGATATATGAGCTGATTTATCAGTTCGTTTATCAGCAGGTTTATCAGCTGCTTTTTCATAGCAGGAAACTTGTGAAGATATGTAAATTGAAAATCTCTACAAATTTTGAAGTCAATTTGTTGACAATTGGTTGAGAAATTTTACGGCAACCAAAAGAAAAGAAAATTAATTCATCGACAAAAGAAAAAGATTTCAACCAATGGATGAGGTCTTTTAAAATTATTCATGGATTAAAGTCTTGAATTTAATATATATTCAAAATAAAAAAAAGTTTCATCAATTATTATCATTAAAAAAAATTATCGTCACATTTAAATTTAATTATTTTTCAGACTTTAACTCTAGCCTGATACTTTAAGAAGTTTCACATATTTGCATTGATCATTATGAACTTGGCACTAATTTGAATTTTTAACTTTTTAGTAATAAGCAATTAACCGATAAAGATCGGCTTAAAGGGGGATTGAATACATATCGGCTGCTTGTGGCAATAAAAGGACACATGATATTATTTTTGAAAAATCAGACACGTGAAGATTATAGTTGAAAAACCAGACACGTCAGATTATTATTGAAAAACCGGACACTTGAAGATTATAGTTAAGAAACTGGAAACGTGGAAAATCATTTTTTTTTTTTTAATTTTGAGTTGGTACCTCTGATTTTAAGTAAATAAATTTGAAATATCGCCAGCCTAACAGAAAAAAATCTCAGCCATGTTATCTACCGAGAAAAAAATTTCACATCGAAAAGTACGTCGAAAAGAATTTTACTTTAAAGAGTGTGGAGAAAAGAATCTCATGTCAAAATATGCTGTGAAAAAAATCCCTCGTGAAAAAATTTTAACGAAAATAATCACACTTTGAATATGTACGCTCAAGAGGAGATCGGAATCATTTGCCGTTGGTGGTGCTGCAGATGAGAGTAGAATATAAAATATTTTTTATACACAAATTTACAATTTACTAAGACAATAATATACTTCTAATGTTGTCAATAACTCTTGCCATATATACCCTGTTGGAAATGATAAAGTTATTTAACGACATCATTTAATAACGTCATTTCATCGAACGACGTTGCAAATTGAAACATTTCGTGACGTCATTTATGTTAATATGACGTTTTTTGAGAAAATAACGTCATTTTTCAAATGAGCTTTGATGGCTTATTAAATTATAAAAAAGACGTAATTTATAGTGGGAGATGACGTTATTTTTGTTTAATGACATAATTTTCTTCAATGACGTTACTCGTTACCCAATTAAAAAAAACACGTGTTTTTTACATGTAAAATTTGTGTGTTTTTTCACGTATATTTTTCACATGTATTTTTCACATATTTTTTCATAGTTTTTCAAAGATCTTCTATCGCCTGACCTCTTATATCTGCGTCTTCAAAATTTATGTAAGGGATGACAAAACTTAGAAAAACGCCACCTAGTGAATTAAAAGCGCTATTAATGATCGATAACGTCGGTTTGACTTTAAGTCACTAGATGGCGTTTTTCTAAGTTTTGTCATCTCTTACATAAATGTGGAAGATATAAGAGGCCAGACAGAAAATCATGTCATTAAAGAAAAATAACATTATTTCCCACTATAAATCACGTCTTTTTGAACAACAAATAAAGTCACTCATAAAAAATCATGTCATTGTAATAGAATCACGTCATTCAAAAGCAACTATTTCCCATAATAAATCCCGCGTTCTCGCTAACGGATGACGTCATTTAAGAAAATCATGTCATTAAAAAAAATAACGTCATTTCCCACTATAAATCACGTCTTTTTCATAATTTAATAAGCTATCAGCTGGGCTATTAGCAGGATGAGGCAGTACCTCTACGTTGTTTTCTTCCAAGTAAGTACGAGTTACCCTTGCAGTATGGGGACGTGCATTATCCTGCATCAAGATGAAATTACCGCCCATTTGCCGACGCATTCGAATTATGTGAGGGCGTAAAATTTCGTTTATGTAACGTCCCGCTGTTAATCCTGGGGGTGGGATAATCACTAAGTCTGATCGATGGTTCAGTGATATTCCACCCCATACCATAACGAATCCTCCACCAAATGCTCTAGTTCGATCAACGTAATTTGGTGCAAAACGTTCTCGTCTACGGTGCCAAATTCGAATCCTAGCATCGTTTCCGTAAAGACAAAATCAAGATTTCCTATTATAAAAGGGAGATGGCGATTAGTATCGAAATAGAGCCAATTCAGAGCGTTATCAAAGAATGGGAGAATCTCATTGGTCAATCCAAGTAGAAAGAGACGAAAGTCAAGAGACGGAACGAACTGAAGAAAGGGAAACGCATCTATAGAAGCAGCCAACTTCACTTTGTTGATACTTTGTTGATTTTACTATAATTTACTATAGCAAAAGCCAGCAATCAGTAAATTATTAAACGATTATTATTATTGTACAGTTATATACAGTTGATAATTGATAGAAGAAAACATTTATTAAGAAAAAATTGTATTTTAGAATAAGTTTTGTGTTTTAGAAAATTAGAAAAAAATTTTATATTATACAGTTATATACAGTTAATAGTTGATAGAAGAAAACATAATTTTGATAGAAAAAAACATTCTATAAAGAAAAATTGTGTTTTAGAAAATTAGAAAAGTTTTATAATATAAAAATAAAATAATCTTTAATGTGAAATACGCGTGAAAACAAGTGACATCATAGGTTAGTAAAAAGACATGAAGTTTTATTCTCTTATTGTTTTTATTAGTTAGCAAAGATCATTTTTATTAGATTTAATCAGTTTAATTAATGAGATGGTTTAGCCATATATATTGTATTATCTTAATTTGCTTCATAAAATAAAACCAGTTAAGGCGACTTCGGATTTTAGGTTAGGTTTTATTTTTGAGTTTACAAATTACTCTTTCAATATGTAAAATTTTTCAGATGTTTTAATTTTCCACCATTCTACGGATTATAATAAATGGTGGAAAATTAAAATATTCAAAAAATTTTAGAAATTGAAAGAGTAATTTGTAAACTACAAAATGAAATCGAACCGAACTTCCGTAGTCGCCTTAAGTATTTTCATATATATGTTTCAAAACAGAAAAATATTAAGTTAACATAAGATTCTTCTCAAATTTTGGTAATAATAATCAAAATTCATTCCAATTGGTTAACAATATAAAATAGTTTATTTTAATCAATATCACCAGATTTAAGAAAAAATCTTACGTTAGCTTTATAATATTTTATACTTTTAAAACATACATATAATAATACTCTATTGATTTCATTCAAGGTGATGAATCAAAATTTATTTAATATGATGTACGAGACCAAATCATTTTATTAAACTATTCAATTTTTATAAAACTGACCCTTGTGTAGTCTTAATTCGTGCATTTTATTAAAACAGGCTTATTGAAAATTAATTTAATTATAAATAAAATCAGTAAAGTATTGTCATATATTTAATATATATACAGTGCCGTCCATAAATTCGGGATCACTCAGAGGAAAAAATTGCTGGAGAAAAATCGCAATAACTCGGTAAATATAGGTCGTATAGAAATTCTAAAAAAAAACGATTTTAAAGTACTCCTCAAGAGCTTTAAAAACGCTGTATTATATTATTTTAAAAGTTTTTTTATGGTATTAAAAAAATTACTTAAAAATAAACATTTTTTGCCAATTTTTTAAATTTTAGATTCGCTCACACCGTTTTTCGAGTATAAGATAAAAAAATCTGAAAAAAATATAATTTAAAGTACTCTAAAAGAGCTTTAATTTGCATTTTTTAAAAATTTTTTACAATGATTTTTCGTCAAGTTATAAAGCTTTAAAGATAGGCATTTTTGATGTTTTTTTCAGAAAATTGGCCATTTTTCTGCAAAAAACACCAAAAATGCCCAACTTTAAAACTTCATATCTTGACGGAAAATCATTGTAAAAATTTTAAAAAATGCAAATTAAAGCTCTTTTAGAGTACTTTAAATTATATTTTTTTCAGATTTTTTTATCTTATACTCGAAAAACGGTGTGAGCGAATCTAAAATTTAAAAAATTGGCAAAAATGTTTATTTTTAAGTAATTTTTTAATACCATAAAAAACTTTTAAAATAATATAATACAGCGTTTTTAAAGCTCTTGAGGAGTACTTTAAAATCGTTTTTTTTAGAATTTCTATACGACCTATATTTACCGAGTTATTGCGATTTTTCTCCAGCAATTTTTTCCTCTGAGTGATCCCGAATTTATGGACGGCACTGTATATATATATATATATATATATATATATATTAAAAATAGAAATTTTAAAGCTTACATAATATTCTTTCTTATATGAGGTAGATCAAAATACATTTCAATTGGTTGATATTATTAAAACAATACACAGAAGGTCATTTAAATAAATATCACCATATTTAAGAAAAAATCTTACGTTAACTTTATAATTGCTTCTTATAGAATATACAAATAATAATATTCTACTGGTTCTATTTATAATTTATTTAACTTTTAATAGAATAGTTTTCATAAATTTCATGCATCAAATCTTCGCGAAGGTAATTTTTATTAAAATTAAACAGTTTAATGAGATGGTTTGGTTATGTATCACATTAATTAAATTCTGATTCATCGTTTCAATAAAACTAGTAGAGTTTTGTCATATATACGTTTTGAAAGTGAATATTATAAAGCTAACAAGATTCTTTTTTAAATCTCATCATATTGATTAAAATGAATTATTTTATACTTTTTCAATATCGTTAACCAATTGGAATGAATTTTGATCATTATTACCAGATTTTAAACAGAATTTTATGTTCACTTTAATATTTTTACTTTTAAAACATACATATAAGAATACTATATTGGTTTTATTGAAACGATGAATCAAAATTTACTAATATGATATTCATGACAAAACCATCTCATTAAACTGTTTAATTTTAATAATGCAATTACCTTACTATATTATTATTATTACTTCCATTATTAGTTAGCAAATAAAATTTAAAATAGATTCATATATAAGATTTTCAGATCCATATTTTATTGATTAATTTCACAATTTTATAATGGATTTATTAAAAAAATTTAAATCATAATTTTTAGATAGTCATTTCACAAATTATCTTAGTTTATTTTCCAATTTTATGTTGAATTAAACACTATACTAACAAAATTAACAATTTTTTATTTTGAGATAGTATTTGGGAACATTAAACAAATTCTACTTTTTTTGCAGGTATTACAGTTCATGGTCCAAGAGGGTGTTGTGGGGCTGACTATTGGAGAATTTTTAAAGGACAATTTAAAGGAAAAATTACAAAAATCATATAAAGTATAATTTTTTACAAAAAAAATTGAAAAAGGAGGATTTCAAACAAAATATTTAAAGGAGAATTTTCAACAAAAAATTTGAAGGAGAATTTTAAACACAACATTTAAAGGAGAATTTTTCACAAATTTTAACAAACATTTAAAGGAAAAAACTTTTTAAAGACAATTTTTAAAGCTGGAGAAATAACAGAAATGTGAATTTATAAATTTTTAAAACAATTGAATTTTATGAATATTGTGTTATAATTTTAAAGGATTATTCAATTTTCAAAGGAAAACTTTTGAAGTTGATAAATAAAAGCTAATTGGTTGAATTCATAAACGAATATATATATATATTATATTTTTGTTTTCAAATTTGACAATATTCTTATTTTATGCAAATGGTAGCGTGACATTTGTAAACTTTTAAGCTATTACTGTTCGATGATTTTTTTTTCCAATGTAATTTTGTAATATATTGTATTTATAATACGTACAATCCTATATTAAAAGGGAGATGAGCTATAGAGTGCAGCCATATTGCTGAGCAAAAAATGTGATTGTTCGATAACGGTCGCCATATTGCTTAGAGTTGCTTAGCATAGTAGAGTACAATTTCTTAGAGTTCTTGGACTTAAGCGGAAGATGATATAGAGTATAATTTTTTAGAATTCTTAGAGTTTAAAGAATATAGAAATAAAGAATATAGAGTACATTTTTTTAGAATTAAAGCAAAATAAGTTTAGTTCAATTTGCTATTTGAACCAATTCATCTAAAAAGTTTTGCTTTATCAAACTGCCCAATGTTTTATCACAAGGATAAATTGATATAAAATTAATGAAGTGAACAAAGATAGTACTATATTTTATCACTCTGAAGCAAGGGGTCTAAACAAAAATTGAGTACAGTTCATTTGGAAAAATTTATTATTATTAAAATCAACAAAAATATAAATTTAAAAATAAAAATGAAATAAGAGATTGATTGTGAAAAAGTAAGAATATTTATTTTTCATATGTTTTATTTTTTATTTTCAATCATATTGTATTTTTATATTTTTAATTTTAATTGTAAGATCATTAATGTATTATGTATTATTATTTATTATTTATAAATTTAAATTTAAATAAGGTTTAAACAAATTATACTTTTAACTTTAAGTAATGTTAAATAATAAAATTAATATTGCCAAAGTTTATTTAAAAGATAACTTCCTTGGTCATTATGATATTATACATTTTTTGAGCAATTGTCATATTTAACATTTTTCACTCCTGCTCCCGACATTTTTTAAAAGTTCTATTGATTTTACTACATTTATACTAAAATAAATTTTTAATGAGTCCGCTACATCTGTTCCCACTGATTTTGTAATTTGTAAAAATTTATATACCATAGCAGCTAGAGAAAATTTTGTATGATATGTGCCTATTCCATTAACATGCATAAATGAATGGAATATGCGTCACTGACTTTTCCTTTATTAATCTGTTTTTAAAGGATGTATGAACAATTTAGGATCTACTTTTAATGATAATAAATCTAATCTATGTGCAAGTACTTTATTTAGATTAATATTTGTATAAAATGTTCAACTTTGTCGATAACAATCTATATTTTTTTCATTTAATAAAATAGTAATAATGAATATTAGAAGAATTTTATTAAATGAAGTACTATAAATGGTTATAGAAAAAGCAAACATGTTATATAAGTATTATTCAAGATAAAGTACTTGCACATAGATTATAATTATTATCATTAAAAATAAATTGTTGTCAATTGATTGAAACCTTAACATTTTCAGTGACAGTTATCGATGCTGCCAAAGTGTTCAAATAATTCAAATAAAATGTAAATTTTTAGTAGTTATAGTTCAAGAGTATTGGTTAGAATGTAGATAATAGATTTATATTAAAATTAGCAAACATAAATTTATTTCAGTTATTAATAAAAGATGGGTTGAGCAGGCCGGAGCAGAATCTGATACCGACCAAGTAAAAATTGAGTTTTTTGTTATTTACTCAAATATTAATCGGTGTTTCTGTAAATTAAGAGTTGAGCGCAATAAGCATAATTACTATAAATATTTATACGTAAGGAAAAGAAATTCTATCGAATAGTTTTCGAGAAAAGTAAGGAACGTTGAGGTAAGAGATTATGTTTATAATATTCTCGCGTTCCTTACTTTTCTCAAAAACTATTCGATAGAATTTTTTTTCCTTACGTATAAATATTTATAGTAATTATGCCTATTGCGCTCAACTCTTAATTTACAGAAACACCGTTTAATATTTGAGTAAATAACAGAAAACTGAATTAGACAAAGACAGCGAATCTGGCCTACTCTTAATTAAATATATTTTTATAGAAGATAACAAATGTGAATTGGAATTTAAAATAAATGCAAGTTTTTTTTATGAACATGATAAAAAATTTCTTTGAATTCATATAATAAAAAGGTTCGTCTGTCATATTGATCTATAGAATAATAAAAATAATAATAATAATAATAATAATAATAATAATAATAATAATAATAATAATAATAATAATAATAATAATAATAATAATAATAATAATAATAATAATAATAATAATAATAATAATATATTAATACTTTTTAACATTTCATCTTATATAATGGAATGCATATAATTTTCAATTTTATATATTTTGAATTTTATTTTCATGGTATCGTATATCAAATGTTTGAAATTATAATTATTTATCACGTATATTTGACCAAAAATGAAAATTTCCTGCAAAATCTCAATCACACAAGATCATCTAGAATTGTATGAAGAAAAAATTGTATAGAAATGCTAAACAACCAGAAAAGTATAACAGCCGAGTTGATCTTTGCTCTAATATAATTACTTTACAACATATGGTAAAAGTTGATATTAGAAATTGTGCGACATCTAAGGAATATACATCAGCATTTAATGATAAATTTATTATTATTATAAAAATAAGTATTGAATTTTAAAAATAAAAAAATTACATTTATTTATGTCTTTTTATTTAATACCATAAAATTTCGAAATGAATTATTTTTAAATCAAGTCCATTTTTTACTTTTGTGCTTACATTTATTTTTTATTATAAACAATTTATTTAATAATATCCCTACTAAAAAATCTCAAATGAGACCTCAACTAAGATCTCAAATGATACCTCAAATGAGATCTCATGCCAAAATCTCATTTGACAATATTTTTTGTTGTGGCGTGTTTGAAATCATCAGTTGAAGACTATTTTTAAAAAATTTTCAAAATCTGAATTTTTCAACAATAGCCCCCAACCGATGATTTTAAACATGCCACAACAAAAAATATTGTTAAATAAGATTTCGACATAAGATCTCATTCGATGTATCATTTGAGATCTTATTTGAGATTTTTTAGTAGGGATAATTTTTAAACAAAATTAATTTTATATCAGTCAAGTTTATTTTCATTTTGTATTTTGTTACAAAATTATATATTGAATATTAAAAAATTATTTTTATTAAACATTATTACAAAATAATACTAAGATAATTATTTAACATCAAGATTTCTAAGTAATTACACATAATTAAAAATATGTTTTTTAAATTAAAATTATTGACTAAATTGTAATTATTTTCAAATGATTTTTAATATCCTTATATAAATTCATGCTTTTTTGTTTTTATATACTTCTTTGCTTCAATTTAAAAAAAAAAAACGCATTAGAAACTAATAGAATACGTATGAAATTTCCAATAAAGGAAATACACCAAAAGTATAAAAGTACACAGAGATAAAAAAAATATTTTCAGTGAAAGAAATTTGTATTTCTTTTTCCTAATTGAAAATTGACCCTTGCCGATTTTAACGATTGCTTTAAGTATACACGTGCGTTTTTTTTATAATAGAGTAGAGTGTAGAGTTTTGTAAATTTCTTGAATGACAATAACAAATTTCTCGAATATAGAGCCTTACAAATCCACCACAGGTACTGTTGCACTATAGCGGTAGAATAGGTAGGAATGAGGTAAATTCCAATTTTTATATTATGATTAAATTGTTTGAAATCTCTTATGATTCTCTGGTAGAAAAAAATTAACCATTTTTTGGCCATTTTTGTTGGTCAACACATGTTAAAATGGTATTTATTTAGTAATTCTGGAAACACTTTAAACAGAATTTTTAGATGTGTCATTTTAACATGTGTTAACTAGTAAAAATGGCGAAAAATGGTTAATTTTCTACCAAGGTTCTTAGATTGAATATTATGCAATTGAATTACGGTAAATTACGATAAATATATTATAAAATTATAATCAATCAAATTTTTATATGTATATTTCAGTAGTGCCTTTGACGGAAAAATCATGCTGTGTTAATTGTATCTATGAAACAAGGAACACGAACAAACTAAACATCAATACTTGATTACAGCTTGTATATTTTTCTAATATCAGTCGATAAATTTTTAAATTTAGATATTTTTTATATTTACATTGTTCAAATTCATTTATTTTTACCACAGCATTTAATTCCACACGCGCGGTACGCGCGTTAATGAACTTCTAGTAATTTAAAATCGTTATTTATTGTTTTATTATATCTTTATTATATTCTCCATATTACTATCTAGCGTATCCATGTAAAATTTTTTTCAATATTAAATACATAAATAAAGAAAAGTTATTATATGTTTATTGTTACATCTTGATCCTATCCTACATTTTCTAAATTGCATCATATAAATAATTTTTTATTTTTATACATAAAATTTATAATTTATATTATATAATTAATTATTATATTTAAAATTATATATTATAAATAATAAGAATTTTTGTATATTTATTATTATTTCAAATATTGATTGTTTTTCTTAAAATGGTTGGTAAAAGAAAAGAAAAATCTATGAAAGAAATTCAGGAATCTAAGAAACGCAAAAAAGAACAGATAAGAATAAATCAACGTAATTAGAGAAAAAAACATTCAGACGCAAAAGCAACTAAAACATTAAATTCAGAATCAGTTATTAATAGCAATTCGGATAATATCAAAATTTCATTAGAGGCAGAAGTGACTGATAATAACTTTCCAAGTACTTCTAATGGTCATAACATTTTTACATATGATGTTAATTATGTACGTTCTGTAATTTATAAAGATCATTGCTATTTTAAACAAAATCATAATAATGTTCAAAATAATTCATCTTTTGAAATTTGTAATGAATTATATAATATTTTCATTGAACCGCAGATAACTGAACACTTTTTAGGAGAAATGAATGTTGAATGTATTCACTGCACTGAGAAAAAAATTTAGTTGGATTGAGTAAGGCTTAATTGAATCAATGAAATCCCTTAGGTGCGGGCGGTACATAAAATATTTTTTTACATTAATACAAATATTTTAATTGAATCAAATAAATATTTCATTTTTTTAAATAAATATTTGATTCTACTAAACATCACAAATATTGGTTAAATAAAATTAATTCACTGTTTTTATAAAAAATTTTATCAGTTAAAATGCCCATTTGTTTTTCTAATTGATTATTTCATTACATAATATACATATTGGAATTAAATCAAATAATATTTTGTATTTTCAATTAAATATTTGACTTATTAGATGTCGCGAAGATTGATTCAATAAAATTAATTCATTGTTTTAATAAAAAAAATTATCAATTAAAATGTCCATTTGTTTTTCTAATTAATTATTTCATCATATTAATGCTATATTGAAATTAAATTAGTTCAATATTTTATATTTTCAAATAAAAGTTTAATTTATTGAATATTGCAAAAATTGATTTAATAAAATTAATTCAATGTCTTAACAAAAAATTTTATTAATATAAAGACACATTTGTTTTTCTAATCAATTATTTTATTGCGATAATAATATATTTTATTGAATTAATTAAATCTTTTATAATCTTAAATAAAAATGTAACTCATCAAACAACGCAAAAATTAATTTAATAAAATTAATTGATTGTTTAAAAAAAAATTCATCGCATCAAAAGTATATTTAATTAAATTAATTATGTATTTTATTTTCCGCACTTAAAATCAAATCCATTTAATATCATAAATATTGATTTAATAAAATTAATTCATTGTTATTATACAATATTTAAGTAATTGAAACAAAATTTTGTCTTCTAATTAATAATTTCATCACATTAATTCTAATTTGAACATTAAGATTTTTTGATCTACACAAATATGTTTTTGAATTTATGAATTATTTTTTTAAAGTAATAAAATATTTTGTATTACCAATTAAATAAAATAATAGTCTATTTGAATAAAAATCCATCCAGTAAAATTGAAGTCCATTTGAATATTAAGTTTTGTTAATCAAAACAAATATTACTCGCCATTGATAAATTATTCGGTTTCACAAATAAAATATTTCTTCAAAGTAAAGAAATATTTAATTAATTCGATTTATAGATATTTTAATCGAACAAATACTGTCTTTAATCAACAGTATTTGCTTTTAGTGATTTATATTTATTTATTAACATTAATGAATTGATGACTCTCATTAAAGGACAGGTGAATATGATTACATTTATTTATATGGTAAAGAATAACAATTATTAACATACTAACATTAGTGTGCTTTATACAGTGATCGCACACGCAGTAAATCTAACATAAATTTCGCTCGCATTACAATTTACGTATTATCTTAGATTTTTAACTCCCTTATATATCAACTTAGAAGCCCTCTTACCACTTGCGAGATCGAAAATTAACGACGCCACCAAGCGGTAGTATCATCAAACCATCGAACTAAATGATTTTGTTGAAACAATAAATGTTTCTTTTAGATCAAATATTGTTATTTGAATGAAATAAATTATGTAGTTAAATCAAATAGTGGATTTACTTAATTTTAACAAGTATTTAATCAGATTTCTCTGTAATTTTTATTAACTTTAGTACATATTTTGCTAAGTTATTCACTTAGCAAGACACATATTTAAAACATGAGTTTGTTTGAGTATAAAGGATGATAACTTATACAAAAAAATATTTTTCAATAATATTAAATATTAATTTTGACATTATATCTCATTCGATTTAGTAAATATGTTATTAAATAATAATTGATTGTTTTAATAAATATTTCCTTAAGATAATCAAATAATTATTTAATCGATCTGATAAAGAAATTAATTAATACAACAAAATATTTAATTGGAACATAAATAATAAAATATTAAATTGTTAAAAATAATAATTAATTCAATTAATCACTAATTTCATAGACGCAATATAATTAAATAATAAAAGTAATAAAATAATTTTATAGAACAAAATAAATCAAATATTTGAATCAATTAAAAATTTAATTGATTCAAATGCATCCAAATAATTATAATATCGCAATGAAATTATTTAATTAAAAGACAATGAGATATTTCATAGAATCAATTATATCCCGGTCAAAAAAGGTTAGCTATAAAATATAGCTAAAAAAATAGTTAAATATATAGCTGTATCGAGCTGTATTTACAGCTACCCGAATGGAAATTTTTCGGTGTATCAAAATGTATAAAAGTGTATGAAAGTGTATTGAAGCATACAAAAATGTATCAAAGTGTATGAAAATGTATCTAAGAGCGATTTTTCAGACCTTATTCTCGATCCATTTTGATACACTCTGATACACTTAGATACACTTTGGTACACTTTGGTACATTTCTTAAAAAGTGAGCTATTATTAAATTTCCTCAATTTTTTTGATGTTATACACTTTGACACATTTCGATACACTTTGACACATTTTGATACACTTTTACACACTTTGATACACTTTTACACACTTTAATATACTATGGTACATGTTGATACACTTCTGAGTATTAGCCTAAATTGTTTTTCCTGTTTTATTTTGCACACGTTTGTACACTTTGATACACTTTTACACACTTTGATACACTTTAATATACTATGGTACATCTTGATACACTTCTGAGTATTAACCTTTTCTTGTTTTATTTTGCACACGTTTGTACACGTTGATACACTTTTACACACTTTTCAAGCTATTAATAGCTTGAAAAGTGTGTAAATTAATAGCTTGAAAAAGAATTTCAAGCTATTAATACAATTTTTGATGTGAGTAAGATAACTGAATGTGTGTCTTATAATAGGTTTATTTATAACGGTTGTCGATACACATCATCACAGTATTCCAAAAAAAAGAGAATTAATGATTGTATTTTACAAACAAATAATAATAAATATGGAGTAATTTCCCGAATATGTAAAATAACACATTCTTACGTTGATTATATTATTATAATAATGTTTGAAATTCAATTAGATACTGGATTCATTATTTCAACGAGCGATGTTACAATTAATCATATAAAATCTTGTACAAATAATGTGAGTAAAAAATTGAGAATTATATTCCCTAATGATATTGCGAATTCATGTATAATTATGCACAGTACTGATAAATATTTTGTAAGCCCCATCATGAAAGGAATAAGGGGAAAATCTCTAAACTAGATAATAAATAATTTTACTAAATCACGTTTTTTATTTTACTTCATACTTCATTTATATTACCACTAAAATATTATACTTTTAAAATAAAAAAGACGCTTCTATTTCAATTTTTTTTAATGTTTTAAATTATATGAAAGTATCAATAACCAATTATTCAAAATAATATTTTTTTGCCGTATCCTGTCCAAAAGTACTACTTTAACTCCCAGCTCAAAATCGCAGAAGTGGTAGTTTTAGCCCGGGTATGGCAAAAATAGCATATTCACCATGGGAGTAAATTAAAAATGCCTTAAATGTATTTTGGAATTAACTCCTTTGCTGAATAATGTACTATTCCTGCATTTCAAAAATGGGAAAAATGAATAAAAGTGTATTAAAGTGTGTAACACATAGCAAATCTAAAAATTAATTGTAGTTAACTTTTTTCGAAATGTATCAAAGTGTGTAAAAATGTATCAAAGTGTGTAACACATAGCAAATCTAGAAATTTATTTTAGTTAAAATTTTTAAAATGTATCAAAGTGTGCAAAAGTGTATTAAAGTATGCAAAAGTGTATCCAATAAAAACGACATTTTTCCTTTATTGGAAAAATGTATGAAAGTGTATCAAAGTGTATTAAAGTGTGCAAGAGTATATCAAAGTGTATCAAAGTGTGCAAAAGTGTATCAAAGTGTGTAACACATAGCAAATGTAGAAATTAATTTTAGTCAACATTTTCGAAAAGTGTATCAAAGTATGCAAAAGTGTATCCAAGAAAATCAACATTTTTCCTTTATTAGAAAAATGTATGAAAGTGTATCAAAGTGTATGAAAGTGTCCAAAAAATATATGAAAATGTGCAAAAGTGTATTAAAGTGTATCAAAGTGTATATCATTAACGAATATAAAAAATTGATACCAAGAAACTTTTTTTTGGAAGTGTATAAAAATGTATGAAAGTGTATCAAAGTGTACCAAAGTGTATTAACATTTGGTCCGAAATATCGCTCTTAGATACACTTTGATACACTTTGATACACTTTCGTATGATTTGGATACATTTACCATTTTCACTGGGGTATATCGATGTGTTTTTTTTAGCTGTTTTTTATAGTTAAAAATGTACTTAATTTTATAGTTAATAATTTCGTTATCTACCGAAAATATTAATAGCTACTTTTTCAACTATATTTTATAGCTATTATTATAGTTAAAAAAAAACACTTGATTTTTTAGTGTATTTATACCCGATCAAAAAAGGTTAGCTGTAAAATATAGCTAAAAAAATAGTTAAATATATAGATATATCGAGCTGTTTTTACAGCTATATCGATGTGTTTTTAAGCTGTTTTCGACAGTTAAAAATGTACTCAATTTTATAGTTAATAATTTCGTTATACCGAAAATATTAATAGCTACCTTTTCAACTATATTTTATAGCTATTATTATAGTTAAAAAAAATACTTAAATTTTTAGTGTACTTATGACAATATATTAATAGCTAGATATTTAACTATACTTTATAGCTGAAAATAAATGGTTTTTTAGATATCCCTTATCGTTGAAAATATAACTAAATTTTTAGTTGATAATTTGGTTATTACTCATAGATATTTAGCTGAAAAAACATGAATATTGCTATAATATAAATGAATATAGCTGTATTTTACTTATATTTTTAGCTGTTTTTATAGATGTTTTTTTTGACCGAGAATAGCTGAAAATATAACTGTAATTTCAGCTGTTTTTTAGCTATATTTTTAACAATTTTTTTTAGCTAAACATTATTAGAGTAGCTTTCAGATATACTCGAGTTTATTTATATTGTTCTTCGCTACCTTTGCTGTAAATTGATTAACCTATACATACACTAAATCTAAGTAAAAATGTCCCTGGGGTCGCTAGAAAACACGCGCGCATTTTTTAGTAACGGTAAGATGGATCGGTCTTATATACAAAGTGTACTCAACTCTCACCACTTGCGGGAGTTGGACACAAATTTCAACGAGTCAAAACAGCTATATTTTAAGCTTAATTTTTAGCTAATTTTTTTAGGTAAACGTTTTTAACGCGTTGAAATTTGTGTCCAAATCCCGCAAGTGGTGAGAGTTGAGTACACTCTGTATATCAGACCGATCCATCTTACCGTTACTAAAAAATGCGCGCGTGTTTTCAACTATAAAAAAAAACAGCTAAAAAAACACATTGATATAGCTGTAAATACAGCTCGATACAGCTATATATTTAACTATTTTTTTAGCTATATTTTATAGCTAACCTTTTTTGACCGGGATATTTCATAAAGAGAAAAAACGCATTCATCAAAGCAACTAAATATTGAATTAAAATGATTAGGTATTTCATTGACCAGTGAAATAATTTAATATAAGTCATACAATATTTAATTGAAACAATGAAATATCTTTTTGTTGCTATTCAAAATTCATTGAAAGAATAAAACAATAATCTTGACATTATTAAATATTTCATAAATATAATTAAATATATTATTGAACAGTAAAGTAATTTAATAGAGGTGATATAATAATTAATTGAATCAATGTAATATATTCTTCTATTAATCAAAATTTGATGAAAATAATAGAATAAATACGTTAGAATTAGTAAACATTTTATTAAGATAATT
The DNA here is from genome assembly GCA_017163975.1 of Anastatus disparis. Classification (NCBI taxonomy): domain Eukaryota; kingdom Metazoa; phylum Arthropoda; class Insecta; order Hymenoptera; family Eupelmidae; genus Anastatus; species Anastatus disparis. Next base: position 3,214,560 of record JAFFSR010000351.1, on the reverse strand, counting down.
AAATATATTATTAAACATCAAAGTAATTTAGAAGAAGTATTATAATATTTAATTGAATTAGTGAAATATATTCTTATGTCAATCAAAACTTGATTGAATTAATAGAATAAATATATTGGGTTTAATAAATATTTCATTGAGATAATCAAATGTATTATTGAACATTAAAGTAATTTTATGGAAGTGTTAATATAATATTTAATTGAATCAATGAAATATATTCTTGTTTCAATAATAGCTTGATAGAAATAATAGAATAAATATATTTGGTTTGATAAATATTTCATCAAGGTAATCAAATATATTATTAAACATTAAAGTAATTTAATGAAAGTGGTAATATAATATTTAATTAAATCAGTGAAATATATTCTTGTTTCAATAACAATTTGATAGAAATAATAGAATAAATATATTTGGTTTAATAAATGTTTCATTAAGATAATCAAATATATTATTAAACATTAAAGTAATTTAATAGAAGTGTTAATACAATATTTAATTGAATCAGTGAAATATATTCTTGATTCAATAACGATTTGATAGAAATAATAAACTAAATATAATTGGTTTAATAAACATTTCATTAAGATAATCAAATATATTATTGAACATTAAAGTAATTTAATGGAAGTGTTAATATAATATATAATTAAATCAGTGAAATATATTCTTGTTTCAATAACAACTTAATAGAAATAATAGAATAAATCTATTCGGTTTAATAAATATTTCTTTAAGAAAAATTTAATATCTGATTTTACATTGCACCTTTCTTGACTTTAAAAAAATAATTTATTGGTTTTCTTTTTGTGAATTCATCGAAATCGGATTTGTTGATTTTAAGGAACCTATTTCTTTAAATTAATTGTAATTTTTATTGAAATGCTGATCAAATTTTATGTGTTATATACAACAAAATATTTTTTTTATACAATCACATATATTATTAATTAAATGACAATGTCATTAACTTAGTAAAGCATTTATTTACAATATAAGCTTCTTTAACTTAATCGGATGACCGTTAATTCAAGCAGATATTATATTGATGATTGATCAATATTTTTTTATTGTTATAAAAGATTTTGTTAATTTAACAAACGATTTACTAAAATAAATATTTAATCACTATAACAAAATATATAGATAATTTACAAACGTATTCTATTGTTACAAATAAATATTTTATAAAATTTTATCAGCTGCCGTAATGAAATTGATTTGATTAAATCAATCAAATAATTTAACCGAAACAATAAATTTTTCTTTATTTTAAAAAAATATTTATTTTTTTTTAACTTAGGTATCAATTTTTTTTATCCCAACTAAATATTTCAGTGATTTAATAACCTTGCATATCACTTCAATCAAAATTAATTTTTATTAACAAAATATTTAATAACTAAATTTATTTCATTGACTCAACTAAATTTTTTTCTCAGTGTGTGAAGCTAAGCATTTTGGAGTTGAAAGAGTATCGAATCAAGGTAACTTAGTTTCTTAGTTGTAGGTGAGCACGTCTGGAATCTTCATGTATACTTCTATTCACAGGGTCCCATTTGAGAAAGCTGACATTGCATATAATTGTTCAGCTTTTAGGTTATGTCATATTAAAATACTTAAAACAGATCATATCAAAGGAACTCAAGAATTGGAGCATATGTTACTCTCAGTTCATACTATCTTTTGCTTTTGAAGCCTTAAGAGACTTATTTTGTTTTGTAGTAAGTATTGCCAGTTTTATCAGATTTTTTTTTAATACTTCTTTGAAATCTATCATGTTGATCCTTTTTCCAGTTGATTTATTATGGGGTGCGTCTGCGATTTTCCAAACTTTTTTCCCATCATAGATTTCTATTATTCTGTTGTAGCTGATTGATGACTCCCTCTTTCAGTTGATTGCATGACATCTTTGTATGTTCTTGGGTTTGTTCGACATTCACTAGGATTTGGCTGCTCTTTTTAGACATTTGGTATTTTTGGAACTATTTGTTGTTTGATAAGGTCATCTCTTTTAATGATTGTTGTAATCACGGAAAAGTTATACTTCCATCTCCTCCTGAATTTCCTGATGAATTGAAACAATTATTTGATTCTGAACATTATATGTCTCGCCAATTTTTTCAGAATATTCGTTGTTACAACAATTTATTTGCCTTTGCATCTTTTAAAGCTAATTTAATAAACTTCAATGACAGGTGCCCTGGTCCTTATTGTTTCAAAATACAGGGACAAATTTATTATCAAATAAATACTACTTTACAACCAGAAATAAATGAAAAACCTTCTTTTAGACTATTTTATATTATCGATGCCAACGAAGCAATAGAACATCGTATGAACGCTTTTAATGCAGATGTACATTTTGATATTGTACGATTGATTGAAAATACTATGCGTACATATAATATTTTTGCTCAGTCCTACGAAATGATGGGCGATGAATTAAAAAACCAAATGGATTGTCAATCAAACAATGAGTTACAATTAATTTTTTCTTTAAAATCAGGAGTAGATAGAAGACGTTCTAATAGCTTCTATATAATAGTTTTATTTCAAGACTAATAAAAATCTTTTAATTAATTATTCAATTAATTATTTCATTATATTGTAATATTTCTTTTTCTATAACAACTCTAGGCGTCCAGTGTCGATAATTACGGTCGTAATTCAGACGAGTTCGTCGGTGAACTGCTCATAAATTAGGCACTCTAGCATGAATTCGTTATCTCAAACCCCTTTCGTGAAGGCGTCTCCTTATTGTCTGAGCGCTAATTCGTCTGCCAGGTAAAGCATTATTCCCAATTCGTCGCGCAACCTGCCTTGGATTGCGCAGGGTTTCATTGACAATGTGGCGATCCTCTCGATTCGTAGTAGTCCTATGTTGACCTTAACCAGGCCTCCGGCGATAAGAACCTATTTCTTCATACCGACTAAAAACACGTGACACCGTTGAGCGATGAATCCCCATTCTTCTGGATATATTGCTTTGACTCAGTCCCGTTTCTAGCAGCGCAACAATTTGAATAGATTGGATTTCAGTAAGCCAAGGCATTTTAATTAAGAATATGTTATTATAATTTTTAGTTCCTATGTACTTTGTGTATAATAAAATTAATGTTGAATGATCTTTCGCTTTCACTCTTGGCCAGTATGCCGCCTTAAACTTCCACTTTATTTTTTTTAATTGATTTGTTGGTAGAGTTGATAATTTTACTGTAAGTGTGAAGCTGCAATATTAAATGTACCGAAAACGTAGTGGTGTAATTTTAAATAAGGGAAGCGACGAGCCACGCGGTCCCTAATGTAAGAAACGGTTCACACAATCGGCCCTTTCCAGGGCCACAATGATGCGTAAGTCCGACCAACAACCTCCTCGCGGTACGCATCGGGTAATGCTGATGTTGGTGGTATTTAGCTAAGACATAGGGATATCTTTAAAATGGCATAACTCGATCAAAAAAAATCGTAGAGGGTTGATTTTTTTTTAAATGCTCGTTGGAAAATGTACTTTAAGATGGTATGAGTGATTTTTTTAAAAAAAATTTTTGGTAATCCAGGCAAACGTGCAAAGTATTGCATTCATTAAGAAAAAAAGTTGGTAGGCCTGATTAAGACGTAGCAATGTAGCATTATTTCGCAGCTATTGGACATCATTTTTTCCTAAAAGTACACATAGTTCCCTACAAAACTAAAGAAAAAATCATCTTAATACGATGAAAATTGACCGAGTTACAAGCATTTGGAAAATGGCAATTTTTCGATGAAAAATTTTGTTGCGATAATTTTGTTGTGGAGTGTATATGGCCAAAGTTATTGACAACATTAGAGGTATATTATTGTCTCACTAAATTGTAAGTCGCTTGGTGAAAAATATTTTATATTTTTCTCTCGTCTGACCGCAGCGCCCCCATGCGGCATATAGTCCCAACCGCCTCTTAATGTAGTTTAATATATTGCTGATATGTCACCAGGAGGCGAATCCCATCGGCCATACATAGTATATTAAAAATTTGTTGTCAAATTTCGCTGATTTGAGGGCAATATTTCAGCCATAAATTTACAAATATCGCGACATAATAGATATATCTTTTTCAATATTTTTTCGTATAGAAACAAATTCAGCTTTAATTTTTATAAAATGTATTACAAAGGAATAAATACAAAGATTATTTCCTTACTTTTTTCTAATAATATTTACTTTTGTTGGTTCTTTTATTCCAATTTTATTTTTAGTATGCAAATTAAATGAAAAATTTAAGTAAGACAACTAGAAATTGTATTCATTTTTTATCATATATTTTTTTCCTATGCTAGTATATCCAATGAGAATAGCTCTTTTTCCTTATAGATTGAATTTTGGACCTCTTCTTCTTCGAACTTTTAGGTATGTAACACATCCAAATCGTTTTAGTTGCATTAAGTTCATTTTCAATTCAGGATTGAACTTTGTCAATGGTGTGACAGTATGGTTGAATTTGTGGAGCGTACGATTGTACTCATGTACTGTTGCCTTCAAAGCTAGGTCTCATATATTTTCCGGTAATCCTGAGTCGAAAATAAGGGTTCTAACTTTTTTTGTATAATTTGATTAAAGCGTTCTGGTACCACACTGAAAGAAAAACCCAAAGTCAGCGCTGCGAAATTAATCTGAGTGGTTGCATGCGAACAACGTTTGAAGCGAGTGACAATTACACTTACACAAAATTACACTTACATTTTTAATGTAAGTGTAATTTTTAGATGAAAATTACACTAACATTAAAAATAGTCTAACAGCTACCTAAAGAGAGGCACATGTACCAGGGTAGGCTTAAACTGTTCTTTTTACCATATTCATTATACTCAAAAAATTTGAGAATGATCAAAAGTACGTTACTTTTTTTATAGCTCAAGAAACACACGTAGGAAAATATGAAAAAAGTATCATTTTTGATGTATAAAATTATATACCGTGAACAACGATTGTTCAATCGATACCAAAATTTAATTACATATTCTACTCACAGAAACGAGTAATTTAAGCCCTTATTGAAGTGTGTGCCACTCCAGAAACTTGTATTATAGACTTTTCAATTGTTGTAAAGACAATTTCTCAAAATTAAAAAGTTCCAGATATATCCCTATGTATAATATTTATTCAATTGAGTAGGGACGAATGTAATTTTATACTTTCTTAAAGTTTATAACGATATAAAAAGTATATACCGGTTCTAAGTACTTTTTTGAATTCTTTTGTAGCTTTGACTTAAAATGAGATTTATTAAATTGAAAAGTAAACATATTGATCAAAAAAGAACCAAAATGTTTTTGCTAAAAAAACTTTTATTATGTAGCCAATGTTTTTAGATCGTATCTAACTACCCTCTTCAGAACTAATAAAAATTCACTATAAAATTTAAAAAAATAAACATGGAGAAAAACAAAAATATTATAAATTTTTTTATTTGGAAACGGGCAGTTTAATAAACAAATCAGAATTTTTGAAAATAAAATAATATTTAATTAAAACAAATTAATTTATACAAATAAATAATTATTACATTATAAAAAACTATTTATTTAAAATAATTAATATATTAATTGTAACGGAGGATATATTTAAATCAACTAATCAAATATATTTGTGGGTCTCGTATGTACATGCGCACTTACCGTTAAATAACCGATTTTCAATTTATAGATGATCAGCCTCGTACACTGCCACTGATCAACTATGAATGTCTTTTTCATACAACGGAAATCAGTTAAGCAATATTTAATACTATTGCAGAACTTTGCTTAGAAGTTCTGCCTCCCGGACGTCTGGTACGACGAAACCCACGGCGTGTACCTTAAGACTCTGTTAAATATCGTAGATCAAAAGAAAGCAAGTGTATTGAGTTTAACATATAAAGACAAAACACGATTTTAATCAGCGAGAAGTAATGTTATGTAATAATTCAAAATAACTTCAATTTTACTTTAATTTATTTAGAACAATAAATAAATTCAATACATTGACATGAGATTTGTAACCATGTACCGAAGCATGGTTACTATTTCAATTTAAGTAAGATTAAATAGCACCAGGAGGCACTGTTCGCACGCTTAGACAAAGAACGAAAGATATGTACTCGCGAAAGCGCGACTAAAAAATCTAATGAGTAAGAGAGATTAACTAAGCAAGCTGCAAGTTAGAAAGAATAAGCTAACGAGTAGGAAGTAGGAGGGGATGGCCGAGAGAGCCTCGCACAGCAAGCGTAACGCGAAGCTTGCTCTCTCGTCGCCTGACCGCCAGCAGAGCCAGTCGCTCTATTACTTGACTCCAGCCCAAGGTTCTACGTGAGCCATAGAAGCCTATTCATCGCCACGTGTTCGGTTCTCCATCCCGAGCTCGTATATCAAGGCCAGGAAGCTGCAGAGAGAAAATGCCCACCTCATTAACTCCAGTAGCGTAAGTCCTGGTAAAGATTAATTATTGTAAAACGCGGCGCGAGTCACAGTAAAGTAATCTCCATCTCTCTCTTTCTCACAACGTTAATATAATTGTTTTGCGAGTGCACCGGTCTCGTTTTATATCGAGAAAACATCCGATATTTTGTAAACTTTAATTTTAAGATTCTCATTGTAAATATTTCATTCAGTACAATACATTCACAAATTTCTTTTATATAATTACTGTGTTAAGAGAAACAGATTTAATATAACCTAGAATCAATTTCCTGCATGCTCCTCTATATCGCTCCTTATAATAAATTGCCAGGGTTGAGAATTCACCCTAGAAAGAATATAGTAAATATTTAAATCATTCATATCTTTAGAGTCGCTTGGTCTACAACTCAGCTAGTAGGAGCAAGAGCGAGAAAGTCCTCACTCTTTTTGTATCATAGTGTGCTCGTCCTCGCTAAAGTCGGGGAATGGAGCGATAATAATAATTGAAATACCTTTAAGAGTTATGGCAAATAAAATAGCCAAATCGAGTAAAAATCATAATTCCATTAATGCCTATTAAATTCCAAAACGCGAGCACGCTAGGTTACAGATTATCATAATCTTTACTAGTGGAACAATTTAATAAATTTCATAAAAAGAATTAAAAGTTAATTTTACCTAACCTATTCTATCTGACGCGGCGCACACGACGGTCTCGATATTTTTACATATATCGCATGCACGCATTCAATAATAAAAAGCAATACGATAGTCTGCAGACTTACATTTTTCTATCAGTCGTTGAACACGAAGATTTTCCGACGATCCTCTCTAACACAGACGAATCGATGATTCAACAAAAGCGGCACCGAAGATATGCGGTGCAGCTCAAGGTTATCGTAGCTCTCGTTACAAGGATGCTTCGATCTCTCTGCAGAACTACGGCAAACCCACTTGGTTCTTGTACACGACACGACGATTATATTAGCAAGAAGATCTGCTTTTCAATGTCTCTCAATAAGCCAATATTCGAAGCAGAGTCCCACGAATTAATTACATCAGCCAAAATGCTTCTATCTAAAGAACGGAAAATTATCCAAAGCACGAGCTCGCACAACGCACAATATGGCTGCTAAATCCTTTCTGCCTCTCTACACCGTCCGTTCGCTTCTCTCTCTTGCCTAAGCCTACACTGAAAAACTTTTCGTACGAAAACACTATGATGAAAAGCAAAAAGTGCTTTGGCACGAACATATTAATGCTCTAGTTTACGATTGTTCGTAGTTATTCAGCCCGAAGATCGTAGTGCATGAGCTGTAGAAAACGGTACAAGTAAAACCCTCTGACGCTCGAAGTTAAGGGCTATGAATTTCGTAAAATATATGATTGATACTAATATCATATGTGTATACTTTGAATTTCGTAGCTCAGCACTATGAGCTTCGTAGTAAAACCACACGAACATTCAAAACTTGAAAAGAGAGTCGAGTGCCGCTCTCCCACTCCTTCACACAAAAAGCAAATGAGGGGAAAAGATAAGACTCACGCTTTATAAGAAAAACTGCCTCGATTGAAATGGCGTTCTTTAGTTCATAACATATATATTATTTATATATAGATATAAAATTAAAAATATATTTTAATATTTTACGCAATCTAAGTGTAAAAAAAATTTAAATTAGCATTTTGAAAACCCAATAATTCAAAGAAATTATTTAATCTATTTGTTAAAATTATTCTAATTATTGTGTCAGGCAAATTTTCCTAATAATAAAATGTTAAGAAATATTTTTATTGTTAATCTATAGTTTTATTATATTTTTAGCATAATAAATATAACTTAATTTTTTGTAAATATTTATTTCGTTTGAATGAAATTTAAATTATATTTACATTAAAACTTCTTAACAATACTATTGGTTTTAGTTTTTATATAATAATAATTTGATGTAAAGATATATTTATTATAATTCTATTGAAGATAATAGTATATACATGTAAGCAAATATTTTATAACTACATTGATAGTAAATATAATAGAAATTTTTTTAGTTATATAAAATTATTTTTTCATTATCGCTTATTTGAGTAATTCTCTAGAACTTTTAACTTTTAATGTCACTGTTTTTAAACAATTTTTTATTAGTTTCTATTTCGTTATTTTGAGGAACACAAAACTTTACTAAAAAAATTTCTATTATATTTACTATTAATGTAGTTACAGAAAATTTGCTTACATGTATATACTATTATCTTCAATAGAATATAACAAATATATCTTTACATCAAATTATTATTATATAAAAACTAAAACCAATAGTATTGTTAAGAAGTTTTAATGTAAATATAATTTAAATTTCATTCAAACGAAATAAATATTTACAAAAAATTAAGTTATATTTATTATGCTAAAAATATAATAGAACTATAGATTAACAATAAAAATATTTCTTAACATTTTATTATTAGGAAAATTTGCCTGACACAATAATTAGAATAATTTTAACAAATAGATTAAATAATTTCTTTGAATTATTGGGTTTTCAAAATGCTAATTTAAATTTTTTTTACACTTAGATTGCGTAAAATATTAAAATATATTTTTAATTTTATATCTATATATAAATAATATATATGTTATGAACTAAAGAACGCCATTTCAATCGAGGCAGTTTTTCTCATAAAGCGTTAGTCTTATCTTTTCCCCTCATTTGCTTTTTGTGTGAAGGAGTGGGAGAGCGGCACTCGACTCTCTTTTCAAGTTTTGAATGTTCGTGTGGTTTTACTACGAAGCTCATAGTGCTGAGCTACGAAATTCAAAGTATACACATATGATATTAGTATCAATCATATATTTTACGAAATTCATAGCCCTTAACTTCGAGCGTCAGAGGGTTTTACTTGTACCGTTTTCTACAGCTCATGCACTACGATCTTCGGGCTGAATAACTACGAACATTCGTAAACTAAAGCATTAATATGTTCGTGCCAAAGCACTTTTTGCTTTTCATCATAATGTTTTAGTACGAAAAGTTTTTCAGTGTACCCGTCATGCCCTACGCGCGCCTCTCTCTACAGTACTATATCCAAGTCGCTGAGACAGACTCTCTCCGTCTCACTCTTACACTTGCATATCAAGCATACTGTTACGGATAGAATAATATTTGATATAAATTGTTATTAATATATAAGTTGTAAATAAGATCAATGTAAAATTAAATGTATAAAGTTCAGAAACTTATTAATGTTTGTTAGTAAAAATAATGTATGGCGATGCGAAATATTGTTAAAAAGCTACTACGATCATTGTATTAAACTAAACTGTTTATAAATTAGAAAATAAGGTAAAGCTGAATAATTCATTTAAATAAACTAATCAAGGTGCAATGTAAAAATGCAATCAAATTATTTAATTATTAAAATTTAAAGTTAATTACGTAATATTATAGCAGTGAAGAGTAATAGTGGTAATTCCAAAACATAATTTATAAAATATAAGAAATTAACAGAAATGTCATTTTTTAAGGTTAACTTAAGTCATTAAGTGATTAAATGTTCGCAATGAATAATCAGTTGGCGAATGAAAATGAATTGCACGCGCAAGATTGTGAGGACCTCTTTGGCTGCACTGTTGCGTGCATGGTGGAGCCTAAAAGCAAAGCCATTGTCGGAAAATGCCCATCTGGTTACGTGAAAAGATGAGTAAATACTTATCATATGTTCAAGGAAGATAAAACGCGTATATTCTTTGATCGATTTTCACGTAATATCGTTGCTTGGGAAAAACCAAGTTTTTCTCGGAGCGCCTAGGCTACGGGTGAGGTCAGAAAGGTCTACACGCGCTGGCAATGAAGGCTGTTAACCGGGCTCGAAACTAGCAATAAATAGTTCGAGTTGGTAAGAGTCTTTATGAAGCACGGAACAAAAAGGCTGTTCCGTAGCAATATAATATTAAAATCTATTTATTTAATATGACAAGAAATTTTCAGTCTAATGCTTTGTATTTGGAAATTACTATTGTTATTATTTATCTGTTTATATATGCAATTTCAGTAATGCTCCAGAATTACGGAAAAAGGATAATCCTCTTAAGCCAAGTAAAATTTTTCTCAGTGTATAAAAGGAGGTATAGAGAGTAAAGCGGTAGAATGATGTGAACTCATGGGCACAACATTAAAATATATGATTTGTAAGATCTTGCTCGAATTTAAAGTTTACAGAACCGTTTTTTATTAAGGTCCCTATTAACAGAAAATTAGTGTTTACCGAAAAAGGTTCACTTTGTGACAAATTTGTAATATGAAGGCGTGGCTTAGGAGAATTGTTCTTCGTTTCATCATATCGGTAAGAAAATTCGAGTCAGTCTCTCAGTGAATCTTGAGTCGTTCGGACTAAGAGTAAAAATTGCATTTGTATCTTTGCACTTTGATTTTTTCAAACTTAATACTATTGTAGTTTATATTTTTTTTACCTTTCTCCAACCTATCCTGTACATATACGTTGAGCCGTGCGACTGATAACGAGGATAGAGCTATATCATAGAATACAAATAATTTACTATCCTCGTTACATAATATATATATATATATATATATATATATATATATATATAAATATATATATATATTTCACTTTTACTTATTTATTTTTAAAACTATAGCATTTACAATCATAAAACTTTGTAAATAACTTTCAAATGATCTATCTAGCATGATTTTTTTTTTAATTTTGTAAATATCATCTTTAATTTTAAGATTTATATATTGTACGTTAAATACTACTTCATTTACATAATTATTTCAATTAATTTTCTAAAATGTTATGTATGGACTCATCTCCATTTTGTGAAATTGATGGAACGTTAATATTTTAAATATTACTTGTTTAACGAATTAATGTTTGATTAATTTTTCACAAACTTTTTAAAACTGATCAGTTGTTGTCAAACATTAATTGGTGCAAGAAATATTAAAATGTTTATGTGTTCATTGATTTTTCGTAATAAGCGGTGCTGAAAAATTTGGTTTGATTCGTACTGAATTTGTATTTACTAAGTAGTGTAAGGAATTCGTCATAGACTAAATCAAATCTAAAAGCGCTTACTAACTTACAATAAAAAAAATTCATTTTAAATTAAAATCTCAAGAATAGTGAATAAAAAATGGTAAAGAAGAGAAGAGAAAGTTCACAATTATAATAAAACTTGTTACACTATACATACGACACGCCATATTTTATGCTAAACTTTCTACCACACTGTAAAAAATTGCTTTGTAATGTTAATACTAGGTAGTAAATACTTTAATATTCTGAGCACAGTAATATTAATAACTGAAATTAGTAATATTAAAGTTGAAAAGTAAACTAACTATTCTCAGTAACGTAATTTTACTAATCTCGCTTAAATATACTATTTGGTTAGTAAAATTTTGATTCTCAGAATAGCAATTTCTGTAACCTACTCTCAGAACAGTAATTTTAATTTCATTATAGATATTAGTACTTTCTAAGACTGTTCTCAGAGTAAGTTACAAAAATTGCCACTAGGATAGTAATTTTACAAAGCAATTTTTTACAGTGCAGGGTCGTCTTAATCATTTTTATGTAAGCAACGCCTTTTTGCTTTCACGAAATTGATGGGATCATCCAATTTCTCTATTAATGTCACTACACTTAAGAGAATTGTCATTTGACAATCCAGTTTAAAAATATATTTTTTTATTAACTGCCATACAGCTTTTGCAGCCTCTGTCAAGTTTATCTCCAATGCTGTAGCTACTTTATGAGCAAGCGTCAGTGCATTTAAAACAATGTCCTTACCTTCTACACGATAACAACATTGAGATCCTATTACTACATCCGCTAATTTAATGTCATGTAAGGGCCCTATTGAAAATAATGACGTCTTTTAAAAACGTCTTTAGAAGACGTCTTTCAAAGACGTCTTTAAAAGACGTCTTTGGACGTGTCTGGATTTGGAACAAAAAAAGACGTCTTTAAAAGACGTCTTTTGAAGACGTCTTTTAAAGACGTCTTTTTTATCAATATTTTAAAAATAATACCCACTAAAATGTTTCAAAAAAGAACATACTTAAGCTAAAGTGTATATACTTGAAGTACGTAATTAAAGTATGTATACTGATTTTTAACTGTAAATAAACACGCAAAATTATAACCTCATAGACCTGCGTCTCTGAAATTTGGATAAGGGATTGCAAAGTTAAGAAAAACGGCACCTCACAGTTAAAAATGTAACTACTGAAAAAATTATTCGAATCGACTATTAATTCTGTCTTTGACTGTTAAGTGGCGTTTTTCTTAATACGCGAACTCTTACGAAAATTTTAGTGACTCGGGTATATAATGTTATAACATTTCCAGTTTGTTCGCTCAAGCTTTTCGGTCTGCAGAGAGCTGATGTTTATTTTGTTTCTATATTCCTAAAGAAAGATACCCTATTAAAAATAATAACGTAATAAAATAATACTTTTTTGGAACATTTTAGTAAGTAATTTTTTAAAAATTTTGATAAAAAAGACGTTTTGATTTAAAAGACGTCTTTAAAAGACGTCATTATTTTCAATAGGGGGACCACAAAGAATGATATTAATACTTAACGGCAGATTATAATTTGTGTATATTTTTTGAAATTCTTGTATTTTTTCTTCAATATCTGCCAAATGACAAACTTCATCTTCCAAAGAATCGATCTGCAAATTAATAAATTTTGTTAGTCTTAAAAATTCTTGAAATATTTCATAAAGAGAAATTTTCATATAATAGTACATTACGATACAAGTGACCTAAGTGCCATGTAATAAAGTTCCACTAAGATCACGAGTATCGTATACTATTTTGTAGCATGTGGGACATAAATCCGCCGGATTAAATCTGTACTCTTAAAAATAAATAATAAACAAAAACTATGCACTTCACGAATAATAATTCGTAAAATAAAAGCGAAAACTATAAAAAAACCAAATACTTGGCATGCCGTGAATGATAAATCAAAAATAAAAACGAAAACTATAAATGAACTAAAACTAAACACTTCATGAATGATAAATCGAAAAAGAAAAAAAAATTCTGATTTCAAAAATATACTTAAAATGTATAAAAATTAATTGTTATCAATATCATTGATATTATGTGAAATTATTTGTTAAATCATCTATAAACTGCAACGAGACCAAAATCCCGAAATTTTCGGAATTTTGGTCCACGAAGGGTTCCAAATCCCGAAATTTTCGAAATTTTGAACTCGTTGTGGTGGTTCTTGTTTCAAAAATTTTGATTTTTTGCTTTGCATTAAAATTTTGACACTTCAGTTGTTACGCTATTATTAACTTTAGTTTTACCCGTACTTAATCATAATTGTTATTTAATTTGAAAAATGTTAATAGAAAAGAGTTTTAATATACTACAGCTCATTGTTATTTATGAAAATACTTTAAAAAATAATCTACATATCAAATTATTTTTTATTATACGTACGTTCCCTATAAGTAAGTTCATTATTATACTGTGTTAAAAAATGCCTTCTAGGTAACGGAGGAGCGTTACCTAAATGTGGATTTAGGTCCCGCAGTGCTATAAAATTTATATTATCAAAAACTTACAATTGAGTTTTGTAAAAAAGAAGTTGCAACTTCTGCAACAGTTGACTTCCAGTTTATTTTGCCTTTTGCCTTCGATCTAAAGCATACGTGACTCCCTAATAAAAAAGGCAACAAAAGAAAGGACAAATTTTTTTCTATTTCTGAAACTTAATACATATAATGATAAGAAAGAGAAATTATTTATTTTAGACAGCTTAATTTTTAAAATAGAAACTCACGATTTTCTCCATAAGATGAATAATTTTTCAGGAAGTTAACAGTTTGTTTGTCACTTTTTTTTCTTGTCAATACATTAATTTTCGAAGCAAATTCAGTGATATGTTCTGTATCAACATTATTAAACGAATGAAATTTTTCAAAATGTTGTTCTAACTGAAACCAAATTAGATATTTAATAATTAATGAAAGCATATAGTTTTATTTAAAATTATTTATTAATCAAAGCAAGCATATATATATATATATATATATGGATTTTTTGTTTATGTGATTTGGACTGACGTTACAATAATTTTATTTAGAAATTTAAAATATAAGCAGATAGCTATATTGGAACTATATAAAATTTTATATTTCATTTTCTAACAATCCTCAGTTTAAAAATACTGTGCTACGTAAAGTACAATTTTTGAATTTTTGAATTTAATTTAATTTTTTATATAAACTTTTTGAAAAAAATTTTATTTTGTTCATTTCTAGTCTTTGGTTGCGTATAAAGTTTGATTTGCATTTTAATTTTTTTTACAACAAATTAATCTCACATATCATCAACTACTAATTTATATAAGATTTATTAATAACTAATAATAATACAAAAAGTAACAATAGGACTGTAACCGTTATTGTTAGTTAATATCGTTTGTGATACTAATTAAGAAAATTTTAATATTATTTTTATACTTGTTTTGTCGAATGTAAGCACAATAAATAAAATAATTACCAATGTATAACTACTAGGAGAGCACAGTGGGGGTAACGCATGAGCGAGTCGATGAAGGAGAAGGCGGTGGGACTCAGATCGTCGACTGTATAAGAATGATGTTTCTAGGAATCGAAAATATTAACTAAAAATAAATAGACCATCAAATAGCATTTTATGTCAAAAGCTTATGCTTTATGGCCACCCTCATAAAAGGTTCATTTTAATTACCATATCTGAAACATAAAGCTATTAAGATCTGACCATACCGACCCTCCTACTTTGATGTGATTTTCTTTAAAAAAAAACCCATTAAAGAGAAAAATTGTAATTACCATTTAATTCTCATTAAAGAGGATAATCTTTTGGTTAATAGTTTTTGTCCTATAAAAGCGACAGTGAAGAATTGATATTCTTCAGTGTGTCTTAGTTCACAAGCTCCACATTACTAAAGAGATATTTGAAATTCTCAAAATATAAAGTTCATTCTACGCATGAAATTTAAAGTGAAATTTATACATCTTATAATATTCAAGAAAAGTTCAAATATAAAAGTGTTTTCTAAGTGTTATATAATAATTCAACTATACATACCTTTGTATTTGTTTATAATATAATATCAGTAGGAATATTTTGAGAAATTTCACATCTTAAATCATATTTGATTATCAAACAATATATCTTAAAATAAAATTGTCAAACAATTCTTTGCAGTGTTGTCATACTTATAGAAAAATTCGACAATTAGAATAAAAAAGGATTGTTTTAAAAAATAAATCTTATTTATAAGATAAAATATAAAATTCTTAAGTTAAAAGTTATAAAGTTTTAGAATTATGATCATTTTAATAGAATGGAGTTCGTGTTTAATGAAACGTCTATCGATCAATCCACGTTGCATCATGAAACAATGTTATTCACGCTATACTTGTACAATTTACCTTCAATACCGTGCAATATCGTTGACGAAATCATCATTTCGATGAATAATTTTATAGGTAATATATTTGTTCCTTATTTACAAGATAAAGTTATCTCCATTTTTAATAATAGTTTTTTTTTTCTTTTTTATAAAAAAAAGGATTAATATATAAAGGATATTGTCCTCTATATGATTAACCTTTTTCCATAGTGAAATCGAGGGAGTCCCCCATTACATCAGGCTAGAACTGTCAGATCCACCATACCGAAAACTATGACTACCGATGGATAATCAGCCACTTTTGTGACCAACAATCAACCGATACCCAATGAGGTCGGATTTTTTTGAGAGTCGCGATATAAATGGCACATACACTAATTGTCTTTCGAAAAAAAGTTAGAGGTACCTGGCCAGGATTCGAACCCATGCCCTCCGAATTGAAGGCAAGAGCTCTATCCATTACGCCACCGCGCTCTTTATTTTTAATAATAGTAACAATGAACTTATCCAAGATTTGAAAGATCAGTTGCAACCAGTATTTCATGAAAGTATTAGTCCTTTTGAAAATTTTCTTACAGAACATCAGAGGTTCCGTATTTATGAGGAAGAAAGTGTGTTTAAATTACCACAAGAGTTTAAACTAGGAGAAAAAAGTCTTTCATTAGAACCATCAAAAGATATCACTTTTAAATCAATTAATGCTGTTCATTCATCCGTTTCTCATATTTAAAAATTTTTTTTAGAATTACCAGGTATTTTAGCAAGCGTTGATTTATATGTCAACAGTTTAAAATCACAGACAAGCGTACTTTCCAACATTATTCAAGGAAATATGTGGAAAACTAAATATTCTCGTTCGGACGATTCAGTAGTTTTACCATTAGTCCTATACTTCGATGATTTTGAACCATTAAATTGTTTAGGGTCACATGCTGGTGAACAAAAACTTGGTAGAGTGTATATAACTTTACCATTCATCCCTCCACACTGCAACGATTATTCATAATCGTGCAGACAGGTTATTCAAATCTCCTGCGAGGCACGATAGTAACAGGCTCAACCGCCAGGTGCCGTCAGTTTTTGCTGCTTCCGCAAGAGGAACAGCGAGCTCGGGTAGATATAAGAGCTAAGGCTCAGCGAAGAGTCGAGGCATTGGGTACTGTGCTCTCCCTCTCTTTTAGCCGAGTGCGCTCGCTGGCCTAGAGAGAGAAAGCAGCATACAGTACTGGCTTTCTTATATGAGGCTCCTATGCCTTATAAGAAAAGCCACTCTCTCTCGCTCGCTCTAATGTATCAAACCATTAGAAGCAAGTCGAGACGCAATTAATCTTTGCCGAGTGTGCTCGCTGGATTAGATGAAATGCGATCGAGAGAACCGCCAATGCACTTCCGTACCGCCGTACCATTGTACCGCCGTACCGCCCGCGCTGTATATATCAGATTAGTTTAACGTAACATAAGATTGTATTAGTCTATACCGCCGAACTGCCGTACCGGCCATCTTTGTAAATAGTAATTTTTATTAATTCATTATTAATTAATATTTGATATTAAGGGTGATTTACACCGAACCGTTATATACCGCCGAGCCGCCGTGCGGATCCGTATATAAGACATTTTGTATAAGATTAGTTCATAGTAACTTTAAGGTGTTTCTCCACCTATTATAACCGTAGTATTAAGTTAGTATTAAGGGTGCTTCCCACCTATTGCCGCCGCCGGAAAGAGGCAAGCCAAGATTTCTCTAACCACGTGTGGTTGTCGCGTATTAGAGAATCACAGGCCTTCAGCCATATTCCGCGTTACCGCTTTAAGGGTATCATCCACCCACCGCTACTATATTAGTTTATTAATATTATAATTATTATGATTTTGTTTGTTCATTAAAACCGTCCAGGCCGTTAACCGCCGTTAGTCTAATTCGACTATTATTAAATATAAAGTTAATCTCAATTATTTTTGATTCCATTTATTTCCGTCGCCAACAAGAGGCGCATAAGCCGTCAAGTGGCTTATATTAAATTCATTCTTTATTTAATTGTATCTCGCGTACATATATTAGGTTAGTTATTTTGATTTATATAAATTAGGTTAGTTCATTACTTTTTATCACTATTGTTATACGTCGTTGTAAGATATGAGTTTAGAGTACAATAAAGCTCTGGTACTCCCTAGCATAAACAAATGTGTCAACCCGTTTACTATCCTTTATCTTTCCACCGTCCGTCCTAACCGACCTCCTGCCTCGAACCCTGGTCACTCACTGAAGCGTCTGGCAACAGGAGGTAAAGACGTAATATTTCCCACCCGCGGGAAATAAAAACGTTACAACACTTAGTAGCTAAATTAGATAATATTTTTGTAAGTACCATTTTTTATTTTAAGGATCGAGGATTATGTGGGAACAAGGTATTCTTACAAGACATCGATGACCTAAATAATCTGTCCAAAAATGGTCTAGAAGTCCTTATTGACGGGTCTCTCCATAAAATCTATTTTGAATGTGTTCTTATTTCTGGTGATAATTTAGGTGTGAATAGTATTTGTGGCTTTACCGATAATTTTAGTTCCAAATCGAATTATTGGTGTAGGTTATGTAGAGCTACTGGCAAAGAGTGTGAATCTTTGACTTTGGAAATTCCACATTTGGTACGAAACTAGAGTAATTATGAATCTGATATGCTTTCCAACACAGGTGGCGTGATAGAGCAGTGTATTTTTAATAAACTGGAAAAGTATCATGTTGCAGAGAATCGAATATGCTTGATTTAATGCACGATTTTTTTGAGGGTTTGGTTTGCGACACCATTTCAAAAATTTTAAAAAATTTATATATGTAGAAAAACTGTTTTCCCCTCAAGATATTAATCAGCGCATCAAAACTTTTAATTATGGAGATTTGGAAGATTCAGATAAACCAAGGCAACTAACAACAGAAGTAGCTTCATCATCGGAATCTTTAATTTTGGGGACTACAACTAATATTAAAATGAAACAGTCCGCTTCTGAGATGCTTTGTCTCTTTCGTTATTTAGGTCTTATGATAGGGGATTTGATTTTAGAAAAAAATCAATATTGGAATTGATACCTCATCCTTCGAAAAATTATTGGAATTGTAACTTCACCATTTATAAGAGAAACTGAAATCGTTATGCTTGAAGAGTACATATCTATTCATCATCAGCTTTACATTATTTTCTTATTTGAAACCAAAAGGTCCAGTGCCGGATTTACCTATGGGCACTTGGGGCACAGGGCCTCCACCAGTCAAGGGCGTCCACAAAAAATATCTGTTTTTTTAATACTTTGAATCTACAATTAGTGAATTATTTTATATGTTTATTAAAGATTTTGCTGGTTTCTCGAACGAATCTCGAAGAAAAATTATTTTAAAATTATTCTAAAATTATTAATTGTTGCTTTGTCAACTAGAGAAAGTATCGCATTTTGCAAGCAACATTTACAATCTATAATGATAAATACAACCATTTCCTTGACTAGAATGTACCGTTTGGTACTAGTATATTTTGATTATAACATCTAATGTGTTTAAGATAGAGCTGTCTATTGGGATTTAAAGTGAGTGCATAGAGGGGGTACCAAATTCAATATGGTGGACATATGCTAGCAGTTTAACGTAGGCTCTTATGAAACTTTTTTTTCTTTTTTATTAAAAATGTTAAAAAAAGAATTTTTAAGCGAATACGCTGGGTACAATGAGAACCAGAGAAATTTCAGAGAAGGTGAGCGACTTTTGGACGCAAACATGCTAGTTTTATGCGGGAAATTGAGCTATGATAATTCACGTATCAAAGCTTTATGTGCACAAACACGACAACCTTGCAGTAATCCTCATGAAATAAATGGGAAGATAACGAAAACTGGTGAAATATTAGAGTTTACGTGCTCTTGCCCAGCTGGACAATTTGGCAAGTGTAAACATACATTAGCATCATTATTGTATTGTTATAAGTAAGTGAAAAAAAGTTATGTTTACATTTATAAATAACTAAAACAATATTTTATTTTTAAATGTAATCTCACCTATAAATATTATTTTTACAGATTAGGTGATGAACTGCCTATATTATCGTGCACAGACATAACGTGTACTTGGAAAAATAGGCATGTAAATATATTTAAAACTTTTGATCCTTTACTACTTCTCACACATTCTTGTATTACTTCTCTTCAGTCAAAAAGGAGAAAATTAAGTGACGCAGAGTTAGATAATTTAAAAAATGAAAAAAAGAAGCTGGAGTTAAAACTTGATAATGCAGTGAATAGTTTAAAAACAGAAATATTTAATGAGTTTAAAAAAATTTGCCAAATTCAACAATAACTAAATCTCAACATGGATGGCATAATACTATTGACATTCAAACGAACAAATTTACAGAATTTGAAAGAGAGAAATTTAAAATTTTATTTAGGAATGAAGATAGTCCATTGATGGAAATGATTCATAAATATGAGATTAATAGTGAAATGCAGCAGTGTTGTAAGGACAGTTTCAATGAACTTTCTATTAATGGTATAAGTGTATGTAAATCAACAAGAAATTGGTACGCACAATGGATTAGTGAAAGAAAATATCGTATAACAGGTTCTAAGTCAAATCAATCCTTGGCTTGCTTACTCTCCAGATGGTATTATTTTGAAAAATGGATCTCAAGATGCACTGTTAGAGATTAAATGTCCAGTCATAGGCAAAACCAAAGGTATCGATGAAGTGATGAAAGACCAAATAAATAAATGTTTAGTGATGAAGGATAATAAAATTATTATGAAAACTAATCATCAATATTATGGTCAAATACAATGGGGAATGTGTATTCTAAACATGAAGAAAACATATTTTGTTATTTATTCTAAAAAAGAGAAGAAATTGTTCGAGTTAGAAGTGAATATAAATGTATCTAAAAATCTCATATTATCTAAAAATTTATTTTTAGATAATATGTTAAAAAAACTTAAATATGTTTATTTTGTTCATATGTTACACCAGATTTGTTTATTTAAACTAATACAAGATACTAAAAATACATCTGATAATGTTAATAACAAATAAAAAATGTGAAGATATTAAATGTCACATAATTTTAAAAAATGTTCATAATTTTAGTAAGCATGACAAGATGTTAGTGATAAGCTAAGAAAGTTCAAAATTTTCAGTATTATTTTAATTAAGTTGAAAATGTTCTGTTTTGAAATAAATATCTATGCGTAAGGTAGAACCAATGTATTAATATTATAGTTACAAAGTTTATATATGTAAATTATATTATGTATTAGTATTAATAATCAGGAT
This sequence comes from Anastatus disparis, assembly GCA_017163975.1. Taxonomy (NCBI): domain Eukaryota; kingdom Metazoa; phylum Arthropoda; class Insecta; order Hymenoptera; family Eupelmidae; genus Anastatus; species Anastatus disparis. The sequence continues at coordinate 3,193,372 of JAFFSR010000351.1, read as the reverse complement.
TAAGAAAAATACAATGTGATATTAATACTAAATGTTAAAAGAAAATGTATAAGTTTATTTCGTATACGTAAAGTAATAAAAGATATTTTATATCATTTGAAAAGTTTGTAAATGTTCCATGAGAAATATATACTATGTTATTATTTGAAATTAGGATTAAGAAAAATAAACAATAATTACATAGTTTAACTGATTTATTTATTCAATTTTATATGTATCATTTATATATTACCCATACAATTATAAAAATACAATTATGTTCAATAATCACTCATAAACTTATTATCTTTGAGTATTAGAGAGCTTAAATTTACTGTTACACATATAAGTGTCATTATATCCTTAACGAAGGGTAAAAGATGAACTGGCATCACTGTACCCATTATATCAAAGTTTTTTATCCGCTGATTGGACCTTTCTAGGCAAGAGGGACACCCCCAAAAAAGCGTTTAGTTTTCTTAGTTTTCGAGAAGGTGACCGCTACCGTCCTACAAGCTAATTTTTTTTTTAAAAGAAGGTTTTGACCCACAGATTAAGAATACAAACTTTTTTTTTAGTTCCGAGTCCGGGAACATAAAGAAAATGGCGGTTACTTACAGCGCGTATAGAATTTTTACCTATTAAACCGCCATTTTCGCTATTTTCTTTATGTTCCCGAACTCGGAATTAAAAAAAAAGTTTGTATTCGTAATCTATGGGTCAGGAGCTTTCATTAAAAAAAAAATTACCTTGTAGGACGGTAGCGGTCACCTTCTCGAAAACTAAGCGTTTTTTGGGGGTGTCCCTCTCGCCTATTCAATATGTACACGAGCCTTGGCTATTTTTGCTGTCATTACTGCTTCAGTTTTAGTGAACTGTTTTTTGTCCTTTAAGTATGATGGCTTAATGCATTGCCACTAATTTTTCTCATATACTTCTTCTATTAAAAACCCACTATCAACCATGATGGTATCACCTGGTTCTAAAAGTGACATTAGGTCACATTCTTCAAATATTTTAGAATCACTAACTTTGCCACCATATGCCTTACTTACAAAAGATAAATCACCAGCTAGAAATTGATCACCAACAACTTTATGGTAACATTACACAATTGTATCAAGGATTTTCAATGATTCTATTTCTGTGGCAGTACTCAAGTCCTTGTTGCTTTTCTGTATTGAATCAGTAAATTTGAATTTCTTATCTGCACTAACATCTGCTTCCACAATTTCTGTAGTCATTTCAACTTTATTTGGAGAATGAAAATACTGAACATTTTTACTTGAACTTTCATTCATCAAACATTCATCATTTTTACAAAAATCAACACTTCCACTATTAAAATCTTCAGTTGAAATACTTTCATACGATGATTCTTGTACATTTTTAATTGCCCTAAGTTTTTTTGTTTCACTGTTATTCTTGGTTAAATTTCTTGATAATAACCTTTCTTTTCGACTCCTGTTCATTTCTAATGTCTTGATACTCTTTTTTTCTTGGTAGTTTACAGTTTGGAACAGCACATATTTTCAATCTTCTTTTCTGTAAGATTACATCTACAATACAAAAAAATTCATCATTAATATTAACTTTATTTAAATATCCATTGCTAAGCATACATTGTTATTAGATAACTTAAATATTTTTAAAAATCTATTTTACCTGCTTGTATTTTGCAGTTTAAGAGCTGTTTGCCACGCTATTAATTTATCAATTTTTTTCACACGATCAAACAAATCTGTAACCTCAACAGATTGCATATTCGGAGCAGGAAATCTATGAAAGCTTAATTTAGTGTCTGAACCTTTACTACCGCATCCAGGAACCACACAAATTACACGACATGTTTTATTTTTTTTTAGATGTTTCACAAAACTTTACTGACTCCATATTTCATTTAAAAAATAAATTAAGTAAAAATTAAAAATTTTGTCCATATAAACCAACGCTAGAGTGTTAGCATATATCCACCATATTGAATACGGTACCCCCTCTATCTACTCACTTTAAATCCCAATATCTTACTGATGATGAGCTAACAGAAAGTCTCGTGCTTGAAACATATACTTGTTTAATCTTTTCGAAGTCAGTTTTTTTCTTCTCTGGTTTTGATTCAGTTCTGTAAAAAAACAGAATAGTCATTATATCAGGAGATTCTATAAAAATAATTTTTCTCGACACCTGGCCCGAAACTACTACTTTTTTACATAGCGCCAAAAAAAAAAGTTGTATTTTCGGCCCAGTGTTGAAAAAAATCGCATTTTCGCCACGGAAAAAAAAGAATGCCTTAAATCGTATGTTTACATACGATTTTGAACATTCTTTACTCTTTTTCCCTAGGGGAAAAATATACTATTTCTTCAAGATTTGTTCGTAAAATCTTTAATAAATATCTGATTTTTTCTTTACTCATTGAATTTAAAGATTAAAACTTTTGAGGATAGCGTATGCTACACTAAAAAATTACTAAAAATGAGAATACCTATATAAAAATTTATATGTATAACTTGTACCTTGTAAGAATATGTTTCACCTCATACTGATTTTTTATCATAGTTAAAATATTTCAGCAAATTTACGTACATCAAATTAATAATTTTTAATTGGTTAAAGTTAAGAGTTATAAATAAAAATATTTTATTTACTAACTAGTACAATTTATTTTCCAATTTTGAATTTCTTACATAGGGCCCCGACATCAATTGTGCTCCAGGGTCCAACAAATCTAAATCCGGCACTGAAAAGGTCACTTTGTGACTTATTTGCCTCGAATGATTCGCGAATATGGTCCTCTGATACATCTATGGAGCATGCCAGGGGAGGTTCGAAAAGAAACCTTCCTTTGACTGTTGCAATAAGAATCCAGTTACGTTTATGTTTTAGGAAAGAAAATTCTAAATATGCATCGACACAGTTGAATATTAGTCCCAAAGAGAATTATGCAATACCTGCTTCGTTATTAAATAAAATAACATTAAAGGCTCAAAATATTACAGCTCATAGTTTGAAATATATAATTATTAATCGAAAAAAATATCAGCAAAATACAGTGTTTTTGTTAAAAATTAATGACGATATTGAAGGTGTTGGAATTTTCCCACAGTTTGGTAAAATTAATAAAATTTTTGAAGTTAATAGTAGAGTATTTTTTTATGTAAATACTTTGATGAATAAGAATTTTGACGAAGATTATCATGCGTACAGCGTGTTCGATGACAACGTTCTTGAAGAACTTATTGCTCTAGAAGAAATTCACAATCCTGTTCCGTGTTTATATGTAAAAAAAAATAACGAATATTATGTAGCTAGCAGATACGATATCTAATAATGTTAATAATATTATAAAATTTTTGTTTGTAAAATTAATTGAAATATAAAATATTTTGTTAATATTATTCTTTTCATTATAACCTTAGAATCATAACTTCTTGGTATCATTTTGGTTCATGTAGAACAAAATGCAGTTTACAATAGGTACATAAAGTCTTTTTTATGAAACTTGTTAAAGCCCTCACCTTCAATGTTCTATTTTCTTCTTCTAATTTTCATTTCCGCTCTATATATATATATATATATATATATATAAATAAATATTTTGCTAAGTTAATAACATTGCCGTTTGATTAACTATGGATGTCTTTGTATTCACAATAATTTTTTTTGTTAAAATACAATTAGCCTGTGATTTCAATAAAATATAACCAATCTAAAGAAATAGATTCTTCAAGTCTAAAAATCAGTTCCAATGAATTCATCAAAAAAATTCAATAAAAATTCGTTTTAAATTAAGAAAGAAATGTTAGGCTTAATATTTCCAATCATTAACTTCAAAAATAAAAATTTTAAAGTAATAAATTATCATTTTATAAAATATTTACTCAATCGAATGAATTATTTTGTTGCAATAACCATTTTATATTGAAAATTTAAAAAAATAAAGTACACAGTGGAAAAAATTTGTAATTTTAACACACATAAGTGTTACAAATGAAACACAAATTTTTTTAAATGTAATTTTCAAAGCGAAAATGTTAACATAAAAATTTTAACTTTCTTAAATTTCTTAACAGAAATATTTTTATTGTTTAAAGCTTTTTTAAAATTCATAATTTAATGAATTTTTTATTCAAAACTATCAAACCAAAATAAAAATTTAATAGAAATATCTTGTTCAGAAATTCAGAAATGTTCAGAAATTCAAAGTGAGCAAGCCTGTAACTCTGTCATTACCCTTGGTCTCGGCTTTCTGCATGAGAAATGCCGCAGAGTCAAAGAGAGCGTGCTCGCAGCTCTGCCGCTGTGCTTGGTCTCGGCTACCTGCACGCGCGATGCCGGAGAGTCAGAGCAAGCAAGCTCGCAGCTCTGACGCAGTGCTTGGTTTCGGCTTTCTGCACGCGCGATGCCGGAGAGTCGGAGCAAGCAAGCTCGCAGCTCTGACGCAGTGCTTGGTTTCGACTTTCTGCACGCGTGATGCCAGAGAGTCGGAACAAGCAAGGTCGCAGCTCTGCCGCAGTGCTTGGTTTCGACTTTCTGCACGCGCGATGTCGGAGAGTCGGAGCAAGCGTGTTCGCAACACAGTTGTGGCGCTCTGCTCGGATTAGCGTAATCGTTTACACAGAAAGTCGTAATTATTTACAGTGACATGGTTACGCATTCATATGTTACGATTTTCTGTAATCACTCGCTTCGAATGTTGTTCGCATGCAACCGCTCAGATTAACTTTGCAGCGCTGGCTTCGGGTTTTTTTTTCAGTGTACATTGTGTTGAGGAGTATCAGGACTGGCTAACTGCAATTCTGCTCCATAGAGTATAGCCGAATAAGTATGTGAGAATGGCCTTAACTCGAATTGCTCTGGAACTTTGCTTATTCTTTTATCTTGTCAAAAAACTTAGATCCTGAAATATTTCGAATCAATTCATGCTGTGCGGGACAGCTCTGTGGTTTATATTTGTGAGTGTTACTGTCAAAAATGTAGTTTCTGATTATATCGCCTGCTTGGAGGAAAAAAAGACACGTCAAATTATAGTTGAAAAACCGGACACGTCAAATTATTGTTGAAAAACCGGACACGTCAAAAAGCATCGTTTTTTTTTAAATTTTCAGTTGGCACTACTGATTCCAAATAAAGAAATTTGAAATATGATAAGTAAGAAATCTTTTTCTAGTACTGCGTGCGCTAAATCCGCTTGAAGCGCTCTCTGTTCCGAGTTCTATGTTCCATTTTCTGGCAGGGCATAGTTGACGATTTTTGTGAATTCTGTACACGTATTTCACGTTGGTTTGCGCGTATATGGACTAATGGCATGAGAGATAATATGAACGATGAATCAGTTGCTTTACATTCGGCTTATTCTTGTATATATATATATATATATATATATATATATATATATATATATATATATATATATATGTGTGTGTGTAATAATGTGTATAGTAAATAGCTAGCAAGTTTTTCAGTTAGTGTATATTGTATTAATAAATATTTAATACAATTTAACGTTCTAAGTATATTTTTGAAATTGTTTTTGTTTCTTTTTTTTCGATTTATCATTTGGGGAATGCCTAATTTTACTGATACATGGTATTGTTTATTTATTTAAATTATTATTCGTGGAGTAGTTTTTGTTCAGTATTGCTTTTTAAGGTTATAGATTTCGTATGGCAAATTTACCACACACGTACTAGAAAATAGTATTCGATACGCGTGTCCTAAGTGCCATTTCTCAGCACAGCGTAAGCGCTTTAGCTACGCTCGAGCGCTTAACCTTGCCGTGCCAGGAAATGATTCATAGGACCTTTGTATCGAAAAATACTATTATGTTTTTTGGATCGCTGATTGGAAATTTGAGACTAGATAAAGATTATGTCATTTGTCAAAGAATGTATATGGCTTACTAAAAGCATTATTTAAATGTATTCAAATAATGAATTCGTCTAAAAAATAACTCACCATTAACAATCAAGAATAAACAACTTGAAATTATTAAAAATTATTGTCAGAGTTTATAATTTCTATAAGTCTTAATCCTCCATTAAGATTATAATTAAAGAATAAACTTTGCTCAATTATTGTTTTTGTCTTTAGGTCTTTTCTCAATTAGTGTACGAACATATAATAGTACATTGTGCAACTAGGGAGCAAAATAGGTGTTTGCCGACGAGTGCGTGTTTGTCGCTCGAGCGTAGCGAGAGCGACAAATCGCACGAGTCGACAAACACCTATATGCTCCCGCGTTGCGCATACTATTTTCTCACGCGAAGAGCATCAAAAATATTATTTTTCTAACAAGCGCGCAAAATTCTAAGAATGACAAACTTGCGTCTGTGATAGCATGTACAATCTTGTTCGAAGGCTATCAAGATCGTAAGAGGTAGTCGAGGTCGGGGCGCAGGACGGGGTCCAGGGCGGAGCCCCGGCTCGGGGTGCAGGGGGCGAAGCCCCTGCCGGGGTTCGGGGGCGCCCCCGCCTCCAAAAAATAAATAATATTACTAATATAAAAATAAAATTAATAAAACCATTAACGGCAGGCCAGAGTAGAACCTGATATTGACCGAGTAACAATTGAGTTGTTTGTTATTTACTCAAGTATTAATCGGTGTATCTTCAAATTAAAAGTTGAGCGCAATAGATATTATTATTATGAACATCTATGCACAAGAAAAAAAAAATCTACCGATTTGTTTTTGAGAAAAGTAAGTAACGCCAAAGTGAAAGTTTATGTTTATAATATTTTCGCGTTACTTACTTTTCTCAAAAACAAAGCGATAGATTTTTTCTTCTTGTGCATAAATATTTGTAATAATAATATCTATTGCGCTCAGCTTTTAATTTGCAGATTCACCGTTTAATACTTGAGTAAATAACAAAAATCTCAGTTAGACAAGTTTTCAATACTATATATATATTTTTCTTATAATACATTAAAAATTAAATTAAATTTTGATTTATTCAAATTTAACATTTTTCGCGGAAATCGTCCATCGCTAACTTGTAATTTCAAGAATTTACGATTCGGCGTTGAATACTTGGCTGATATTATAAGGATATGAAAATGTCTTCGATGCAACGTGCAAGATTAAATATTACATAAATAATACTCGAAAAAATCAATGCTAAATAGACTGAAAGTTGCTACTGATATATGTGAACTTTTTCGAGGAATTTGTTCACCCCTGACTTGTAATTCGGGGAATTTACAATTCGCAGAATTGACCATTCTAAGTGAAGCACTTAACTGATGTATAAAAAGCATCGAGTTACACACACTAACTGATGTATAAAAATATCGGGTTACATTATCGAGCCTGTTAAAAGTTCGAATTCATTTTGCTCCCTAGGGAGGCAAAGAGGTATTTTGCTCCCTCACAACAGCTGGTCAAAATAGTATTTTGCGCTCTGAGTGCGAGAAAATAATTTATTTTCTTACTGAAATAAAATTTATTTCTTCTTTATTAATCAATCAATAAATAATTGAATATTTGAATAAAATATTAATTAATAATAATTTTTAATTACGCAATCATTCTCTTACATATAAAAGAAATTATTTCTTAAAATAACATTTTTAATTGATAAGTAATAAGAAAATATTTTCATTGATTATTTTTTTGTGCAATCATGTTGAATTATTTTATTTTTATTAAAAAAAATTGATAATTGTATAAAGTTGAACTTTTTTTTCAATTTTACTTAATTTTATTTATATTACAAATAATATAAAGGAAAAAGAATTATTTCTTAATGGTATATACTTTTTGGTAAAAAAAAATTGTTTTCAAAATTTTTGCATTGAAAAATAATTTATATAAAAATAATTAAAGAAACGTATGTAACAAATAGAAAGAGAAATACTAAACAAAAATTTTAGACAACCATTTATGGGTAAAAATCTAAAATTTGAGAAAAAATCTAATGACAAAAACAGTAATCGAGCAGAGTTTATTCTTTAATTATAATTATAATGGAAGATTAACTTATTAAAGAAATTTGTAAACTCTGGCAATAATTTTTAATAATTTTAAGTTTTTTATTCCTGATTGTCAATAGTGAGTTATTTTTTTAAATGAATTTATTATTTGAATTCATTTAAATAATGCTAATTAGTAAGCCATATGCATTCTTTTACAAATGACATAATCTTTATCCAACCTCAAATTTCCAATAGCGATCCAAAAAACATAAAAAGACTTCTTACTTATCATATTTCAAATTTCTTCATTCGAAATCAGTAGTATCAACTCAAAATTAAAAAAAAAAGATTTTCGACGTGTCCTTCTTCTTCTTCTTCTTAATATTTACTTGGCCTCTTGATTAGATGAATACAATCTCAGGCCATCACCAGGTTTCATTTTAACGTGTCCGGTTCTTCAACAATAATTTGACGTGTCCAGTTTTTCAACTATAATTTGACGTGTCCATTTTTTCCTCCAGGCAGGCGATATAAGAAAAATCATGCCCTGATAAAAATTCTATTCTTTACGGTATTAACTGTTCGAATTAAAAAATAAAAACAATGATTACATAACACAAGAACGTAAAGATAATTTACAAAAATATGCACGTTAAGGCAATATAAAACTGAAAATAAGTTAGTTTGCTATTTTAGTTGAAACTTTGATTTAACTTGAAATATGATTTAATTATTAAAAAAATTGTTAATTTTTAAATTACTAATTTTTTATTCGCTTACTATTTGTTATTCATTATTTTTCTTTATATTCAGTTAAATTTAGTTTTTAATTTTAAAAATAATTATTTAGGGTAGATGTGGGTATTGCTACGGAGGTGCTAGTTACTGTTTATTCGTATAAAATTTGTAAAAATAATTTTTTCCGTGTCCATAAATAATATTTGAATGCATAATCAAATATTATAAGTATTATTTAATGTTTTAAAAAATATATCCCACAAAATAAGTCTAAAAATATTTAATATTGGTTATTTGAAATTAAACTGTTCTAAAATCTTGATGACTTTCGTAAAATCGCGATCAAGTATGCATCCTAAATTTGTCAATATTTTCTGTTTTTATTTTTTTTTATGAAAATAAGATCATTATTAAATAAAATATATCTTTGCTTATTATATATTTTTTGGAAATTTCAGCTAGCACATATTTAATATTCTAATTTAATATTCTAATTTTACACCTTAGTATTATGCGTCATTAAAATCACCAAATATGAATTACTGTGGCATCCTTTTATTCTTATAACACGTGGTTAACCTAACCTCAACTTTTCGAACGGAATATGTAAAAGTGTCAGTAGTAACTGGCACGCAGCATGAGAAACACGGCCGCAGCAATAGCCACAAATACATTTTATTTTAAATTCATTTTTTCTTGTTTTTAATTCTATAATTAATGCTTAATTGATTTTTTTCTAGTAAATCAATGTTTAAATATTTTATTAAAAATAAAAGTGATGAGTTTTCTTCATATATAAGCTTTAATTTATGTTTAAAGTTTATCATACGTTGATTCCGCTGTAATACCCACATCTACCCTAATAATAGTTTGGTGCTAAGATATTTGAAAAAAAATTTTGAAGAAAAAAATTGTGTGTACCGAGGTTTGAACCCACAATCAAAACAAAAAGTAATACATGCTCATCAAATCCTTCAAAGTTTAATCACATTTAAATTTTAACTTAAATGATTTTGATTACCTCATATTTTTATATATCACGTCCTTCAATTCAAAGCATGGGTTCAAACCTGGGTACACAATTTTTTTCTTCAAAATTTTTTTAAAAATATTTTATTGCCAAATTACTATTAAATAATTATTTTTAAAATTATTTAAAATTAAAAACTGAATTTAACTGAATGATAAAGGAAAATAATGAATAATAAATAGTAGACGAATAAAAAATTAGTAATTTATAAAGTAACAATTTTTCTAATAATTAAATCATATTTCAAGTTTAATAAAGATAATATTTTTTTCGTTATCAATTACAATAGCAAACTAATTTATTTTCAGTTTCATATTGCCTAAACGTGCATATTTTTGTAAAGTATCATTACGTTCTTGTGTTATGTAATCATTGTTTCTATTTTTTAATTCAAACAGTTAATATCGTAAAGAACAGGATTCTCATCAGGGCATGATTTCTCTTATAAAATCAGAAACTACATCTCATACAGTAACACTAACAAATATAAACTACAGAGCTGTCTCGTACAGCATGAAATGTTTCAAAATATTTCAGAAATATTTCAAACGTTTTATGCTGTGTGGGGTTCATCTGCTTACTTGTACTTCAACACAAGCTCGGCACGCTGGCATGCCACTAGAAATACTTCCTTAAAATATATCTTTAAACTGAGAAAATATTTTAGTAATATTACATTACTATTTTGATGTTAATTACTTTTAAATTATACTGTAGCATATCAATACTCAATATTTTTGCTGACTGGGCGCATTATTTGGCAATATTTAGGTGGTACTCGACAAACATCGCACAGAACAATATAAACAATCTCAGTGAGAAGTTCTTAGGATCCTCCAATATATTTTATGTCCAATATGTTGTTTTGAGTACGACAGAAAAATAATAGTTGAGGTCATTTTTAGTCACTAAGTAAATTTTTTGAGGTTAATTTCATATATTTTGACCAAAAATCACACTGAATAAGATTAACAATCAGTATCAAGGAGGTTATCGGTCAGTAAATAAATTTCTAAGGTTACTTTGAAGATGACGTGGTGAAATAATAGTTTAGGGTGGTAATAAAAAGATTACAGGAGTCTTTTCGGTCAAAAAACGATTTTTTAAAGCTTATTCTCGTATTTTATGGATGAACATGATATAAATCCAATTAAATATCAATATTTAGGGGTTTTTTGGATCGCTGAACGTGTTTTCGGTGTTATTTTCATGATCACAATGCAATTAAACCTCTAAAACGCCATAAATCTTTAAAATTTTCAGTTTTTCAATATTTTAGATACCTTTTACCATTCCTACAGTTCCGCAAAAATTACAAATGATATATTTTATAAAAAGAAAAATTTTTAGAAGTCAAAAATAAAAATGCATGAATACAATTAATGTACAGACCATTTTGAAATTTTTAAATGTATTTTTAGGTTATAGTTGAGGCTCGTGAGTTTCTATATAGTCACTAAATATATGCGTTTTACCATCCTCTTTCACCTCGATTTGGGATTTTGGAGAACTATTAAGAATTCGCCTAATTATAGCCAAAAAACAAAAAAACTCGTTTTTTGAGGTTATGAAGCCAATTTTGAGACAAAGGATCTGAAACTTTCAGGATCTAATTTTTTTGACAAGACAAAAGAATAAGCAAAGTTCCAGGGAAATCCGAGTTAAGGCGATTTTCACATACTTATTCGGCTATACTCTTTGTCTAATATGTCTGTAGAACTATTTCCTGTAAATTCTGTTCCTCAATCGCACCTTAAGTAACAAAATTTGGCGTCTCTTACAAGTAAGTTTCTTGCACTAGTGATGAACAAATCTAAGTAGTCACTAGCTTCAGATTTATTTTTAATTGTGTAAGCAATTGATAATCTTGAGTAGTCATCAATGAACACGTTTCTAAAGCGATATCCTTTTGGATAACTTTTTGGACTAATTGGCCCCATATAGTGTCACTGTGCACTATTGATAAAGGACTTGTTGCTCTTTTCCTTGTCGATGAGAAAGACAGTCTGTTGAACTTAGAGATGTCACAGATTTTACAATTTAATATTTCCTTGTCGAAATTTACTTTCCTTAGTTCATTCAAGTCTAAATTTTGTCTTTGAACTTCCTTGAGGTAATATAGTGAGGTGTGTCTTAATATAATATGTCAGAGTTTAGCTTGATTATCTCTTTTATCAAAATTTTCCTTATTCATATCTTATTTACTTATATTTTCTTCTTCTAGAGTAATTTCTGTGGTTATTTTTATGTCACTTATAGTTCTGTCGAAATCTGAATATCTAAGAGTCTTTTTCTCGTCTCCAGCTGGTACTTCTCTCTCTCTCTGTTTTTAAGCTCTTCTTTAGTAACACTTCTAGTCTAATGTTTATAATTGTTATTTGTTCTATAAGAAATCACATTTGAAAGTTCATTGTTTTTCTCATTGATATTTTTATTTGATTTGAATTCGATGGTACAGAAAGGCTTATCGTAAATTCCTGACAAGAAAGTTTCTTTAAAGTGCAGATCTAAAATTTTTATTTATTCCCTAAATAGAAGCTTAACCTCTGATCTATAAACTTTCTCAACGATAACCATTTTTCATCTAAAGATTCCGCATCACATTATCTAGTTTTATTTCTTTTCTGTCTATTAAGGGCATGGCAGAGCTCGCTACCTTCTAAAATAATTCATTAATATTTTAATTCTGAGTTCACGAGTAAACGGTCCGTTAGATCGAGTTCTTTCATTACAATAAGAAAATTTGTAATACTAAACTTGAGTGCGGACAACTTACAGAATTTACCAGAATACCTTACATAAAAAGTTATAAATGATTTTTCGAAATATAATATTTTGAGATTAGGTTTATCGAGCTTGATATTTAATTTCCATTCCAAGCTTATAAAAAAATAACAAGTCCAAATGATTTTTTATTTCAACAAAAATTATTGTATTAACATAGCTTTAGTGCAGACAAGTCATTAAAATTGTTTAAATTACGAATTTAAAAAGACATCAATAAAATAATAAAATCAAAAATTGTGTCCAGCAGCTCCGACATCCCGTTAAGATGTAGCGGTTCTATTTTTATTTACACATCGAATTTCTACTCGTTATTTGGTATCTAATGTTTTAAATATTAATCGAGAATTCGACACGTGCTGTGATGCACCAGAATCAGCTAAGAATCTGATTAATTTATTCTCATATATAGTTTCATTTAATTCTTTAGAGCTATTTACAAATAATGACTTTAGTTTACCTTTCGACATCGAATGATTACTTCTGTCTTCTCTGTTCTAATCTTATGATCAGTGTTTGCGCGATTTCTATTTATACTACGATAGTTTCCCTTTTCTCGATCTAATTTGCGTCTTTTTTCATCGAAATTATTTAATTTGCCATTACTTTAATGTTTAAAGTTCGATCGAATTACATGTTTCTTATTGTAATTACCGCTTTCAAACATTTGATTTCCATAACTTCTGTCGTCTTGTCTATCTCGCTTTTCATCGTCCTTGTAGCAGCAATTTTCCGCTGTAAGGCCTTTATATTTCCTACAATAGCACATCATTCTTTGGTTCTTGCTTTCAACTGCGTGATGTCCCAATATGCCACATTTGTAGCAGCGATCTTTATCCTTGATAAAGAGTGTGGTGGCTTCCTCCTTATGTAACTCTTTCTTATCCATCGTATTTAGCGCTTCCAGCTGTAAAATATAATTTTTCATTCGTTTATAATCAAGATCTTTTCCAATATTGTTTTGATGAAAAAGTTAGTCTATTGAATTTGTGGTATTTTTTATACTATTGCATTGTAGAACAAGTTTCTCATTTCTGCTTTACTTATTTTTGCTGCTGTTGAAATATTATCATGAATTCTAATCAATGCCTCAAACCGATCCCAGAACGCAGTTACTTTTTCTTTATTTGGTTGATATCTTATCTGATATAATTTTTGTTTCACCATCATTGTTGTCAAATAAGCTTTACATCTTTTTATTTCTTTAATTTATGATAATGATTCAACTGAATCCTTTATTTGCGGTAATTTCATATGATAATTATCGTCAATTCTATACATTATAATATCGCGAATCCTTAATTTATTGTTCTCTATAGTACTTTCGTCTAATTTACGTTCTGATTTTATAATCGAATCTATGACATATAACAGATCTAATACTCTCAATTCTGCTGTTAAATTATATATGAATACATCTAATTTAGCAACGTTCGTTATTTAATACTCTCGTTTAATAATCAAATTCGTTTGGTTATTTTGCGACGTGCTTAGACTACTACTGTTAATTAGTTCATTCAATTTAAGTTAGTAAATTTTTTTTAACTATTCTTTTAATTTCATGCTCTTCTAAGTTTTTAGTAATGGTGTTATTTTTGTTAGTTTTAGGTAAATATGAATCATTTCTTACCTTTCTTTTAAGTGTAGTAACTTGACTTTTAACTTCTGCAGTTCTGGCAGTGTTCTCCTTCTTGTGTTTTACAAAGTCAGTCACTATCCCATCAATCCATTCCCCACATAGCATAAAATAAAACAGTGAAACATATCAAAATCTTTCAGTGAAAGATTTCTTAGAAATATTTTATTAATATTGTTGAAATATTTCGTAGCAAGATATAACAAACGAATGAAAAATCTTTCAATGAAATCTTTCAGCAATATTACAGTAATATTATATTGAAATATTTCATGAAATCTCGATGAAATATTACAAACAATATTTCATAAATCTTTCAACAATATTTCTCTGCAAGATTATTAGTTTACTCGGATTACAATGAAAGATTGCTGAAAGCTTTTAAAGAAAGTTTTTACAAAACATGGTTGAAAGATTTATGAAAGATTTCTCTCAGGCGTTCTTCTAGCTGTACCTTGAAACCTTCACGCAATCTTTCATAAATCTTTTATGCAATATTGCAAGGAAATGTATTAGCGATCTTACAGAGAAGGCTTCATGAAATATTTCATAAATCTTTCAACAATGTTTCTCTGCGAGATTTTTGGTTTACTTAGACTACAATGAAAGATTGCTGGAAGCTTTCATAGAAATTTTTCAAGAAACCTGTTTGAAAGATTAATAAAAGATTTCTCTCCAGTGTTCTCCATGCTTTAACCAAAAACCTTCACACTATCTTTCATAAATCTTACATGAAAGATTTTTGTAACTCTGATAATCTTGCAATGAAAGATTGTGGAAATCTTTAATAAATATTTTCTTGAAATATTACCGTAAATATTGCTGAAATCTTTCATAAATCTTTCAAGAAAGATTTTTGTAATTCTGATAATCTTGCAATGAATGATTGTAGAAATATTTCAGAAATATTTTACCGAAATATTACTGTTGATATTGCTGAAATCTTTCATAAATCTTTCATGAAAGAATTCTATGATAGTTACAATATTGCAATGAAAGATTTATTTGATTGCTTAAATCTGGCCTTGAAATATTGTGTAAATATTTATTCGAAATGATTTGGAAATCTTGTTAAACTATTTCAGAAATCTTTCAATGAAATATTCTTAGGAGTTATTTTTCTGCAACGATTGAGTTTCCTAATCATACCGATTGGAGGACGCGCGTTCAATGCGCATGTTGTCCCAAAGTGGTAAGAGGATACCTCACTTACTATATATGGCAAAAGCTCTGATTAGTGCATACATGCGCAGTGCTTATCTCATCAAAGATAAATGCGACTTTATAAGTGAATGTAAAATTATGTATGTGGATATGTATTTCATGTAGAAGTATAATGTATTAAAATATAATATAGTTGTTCTCGTTTACTTAATGAGTTTTCAATTATTTTATTACAATCATTGGAAAAAAGGTGAATAGGTCGCGTGCACGTAGAAAAGAGTCTATGGGCCGCAATTTTTTCTCGCCAAGTGAGTATTACGCAAAAGACGAGACTACGACGTAAAGTGAAAGCAAAGAGGCTACTTTACGGGCGTTCGACCACTGCACAAGTTTTTCTCAATGATATTCACTTATTGTAATAGTTTTTAATTAGTTGCTATGGAAATAAATATTTGTTTATTGATTTTTCGTTATAAAAAGGAAAAATAGAATTTTTGACAGATCAGTTGCTGGCAAGCTTTCATAATAAAAAAAAGTTATTTTCTGTTAATAAACAATTAAAATTGAATTATTTAAAAAGTTTTAATTTTATTATTCACCTCTCCTGCCGTTTATTCGCATGGCGAACAATAGTATTATGAAAATAAAAATTATAATTATTGTGAATATATGTGTGTGTGCGTGTGCGTGTGCGTGTATGTGTGTGTGTTATATCGATATTACCGAAAGATTGTAGAAATCTTTCAGAAATATTTTATTGAAATATTTTATCGTAAATATTGCTGAAATCATTCATAAATCTTTCATGAAAGATTTCTATGATGTTAATAATCTTGCATTGAAAGATTGTAGAAATCTTTCAGAAAGATTCCCTTGAAATATTACTTTAAAGATTGCTGAAATCTTTCATAAATCTTTCATGAAAGATTTATTCGATTGTTTAAATATTGCTTCGAAATATTGCATAAATATTTCTTAAATATTCATTTGAATTATTTTAAAAAATATTGTTGAAATCATTCAGAAAACTTTCATTGAAATATTTACTTGCAGTCTCTCAGGTGGACAGCGGGCTTCCAACAACATTTCTGCTTAAAACTTTTCACAAAAGGCTAATGAAAGATTTCATCCATATGTACAGTAAATATATTTCTGAAAGAAAGGAGAAATATTTCATAAATCTTTCATGAAAGATTTCTATACTGGTGATAATCTTGCGATGAAATATTGCATCAATCTTTCAGAAAGATTTCCTTGAAATATTTTCGTGAATATTGTTGAAATATTTCATAAATCTTTCATAAAAGATTTTTAAAACTGTGATAATCTTGCAATGAAAGATTGTAGAAAGATTTATTTGATTGTTTAAATATTTCCTAAATATTTATTTGAAATATTTTAGACAATCTTGTTGAAATCTTTCAGAAAACTTTCATTGAAATATTTATTTGCAGTCCCTGAGGCGGACATAGCGGGCTTTCAACAATCTTTTATCGAAAGATGTTTGAAATCTTTCATTCTTTCCTTGCAAATATTTCTGAAAGCTTTCAAAAATATTTTATGCTATGTGGGTCATTTATTTGATTATCTTTTCTTTTGGCATCCGTTTTGATTTTCTCCTTTAGGCTGGAGTTTTCCGCTAACAATTTAGTCATTTCCTCCTTCATCACATCTAATTTCGTTTCTGTTGATTCATAATTTTAAAAATATAATCCAGTAAATTAAATAGTTTATTTCCTAATTGTTGTTTAATTCAATTTTTTCCTATCTCATCCAAATTTATTTTTACTTGTTTGTCTGATTTTATTTTTATCTCTATCTTACCTATCTCTTCAACACGCTCATTTAACGTTTTGTTTCTGTGAAATCCTGTTTGGTACATCATGATGCTCCTATCTGATCATAAAATTTTAATGTCTTTTCCAGTGTCGCATTCTCTCCTTGTGTTAATGAATTCCTTAGGTAGTTCAATTTTTCTCCGCTAGGCTAGCATAATGTAATTTTGGCAGCAGATGCAGTGACTATGAATTCCGTTTGTGGATGTTTATATGTCAATTTATTATTGACATATATAGTCCTCATCATGTTTGTAAAGTTTCTTGTGTCTAAAATTGAATTTTTCAATGAGAATTTATTCTTTTCTTTTCTATATTTAATTTGTTGCACATGAACCATTAATCTAAAATTTTAATTTAAAATTTACTTTTTCTATTTAATGTAAGTTCTAGAAATATATTTTGGTTTATTTAACTTTCAATCACAAATTAAATTTATCTAAGTAATTTGTACATATCTTACCTTCAATCTAATTGAACCCTCCGTGGGTAATCATAAATTTAGGGACACGAAGGGTAACCCGAGTCATTAATGTCTTGTTGATGATTTCTCAATGAAAATTCCGGTAAAAAGGTCTGTAAAAACTCTGGAATACTCATTTTTGCAACTACTTTATAATCCAACAGTCTATTTAATTATTCATAATAAACAAAATTGTTTATAACAATTTTTATTTCCAGAGATATTTGATCTGAAAATTTGGCTTGTGCCATTAATGACCCAGGTTATCCATGAAGGGTTAAAACTTTCTAAATAGTTTCTGAACAAATTTAATTTTTACCTGAATTTAGTTTTTATTCCAATTGAAATATTTTTAAGTTAATCTGCAATTTCTAAATAATTTACACAAATCGAATTTCATTCTAAATTTAAAACTTTTTTATTAATTTACGAGTACTCGTGCACGTCAATCATTTCTAATTTTATCAAGTCAAGTACGCCGTTAAGTACTGCTATCCTATATTCAAGATAACTTAACTCTCTTACATGATTCTCTCTTTTTAATTTTAATTATAAGTTACAAAGAATTTAAAAGCTTAAGGAGGTACAGTCGACGGTAACATATTCTATGATAATTCTTTTTCTGCAATTTCAAAATAACGTAATCTTACTGGATGATTCCGTTAGTTCGCTCATTTTTATTGGTTAATTTTCAAATTTTGAAAAAAGAATTATCATAGAATATATTACCGTCGACCGTACCTTCGTCCACCACTCGAGTCAAATTTTCAATATGCTTATTTGATTAAAAGTTACTAGATATCTTCCCTTCCCAAGAATGTATGTTTTGTATGGTGATTTTCACATACTTGATAGAATTAGCATCAATATAAAAAAGAAATAATTTTTATTTAAAACTAAAAAATTAAAATTAATTAAAGAGCTAAGATCATCATCTTTACTGTCCAAATCATTTACATGCTCTTTTTACGAAATTTGAAAGTTTGAGGTTATGATGAGTTTTTGTCGCTATCCGGTATGTACGATAAAAGTAACTAGATTCGTACGTAAATGAATAATTTATTCATTTATATTTCCGCGTAAAAGTAATGAAAGTTTCTGTAATATTATGTTTATTCTCAAAAAATTTCATTTTATTCTGTTTTGTAAATTTTAAGATCAACTACAATATTAACGTTTCCCCATAAGAACCAATGTTATATAATTATTCTAATTCCTCATTAACGATATAACGAATCTTCATGAAATTTTATATGTGCATTTTTGACATAAAAACAAACAATTTTGCATAATTTCGACCAAATCTATTATGTAATACTAAAGCGAAGGTACCTCCTTAAGAGGCGGTCGGGTCTATTTCGCCGCTACATATAGGGTGGCACTGCGGTCAGGTGAGAGAAATCTATTAAATATTTTTTATACAGCTATTTACAATTTTCCGAGACGACAATATACTTTTAATGTTGTCATTTCCTCTAGCCATATATATGTAGAATAATTATTAATATTAATCTTGTTTGAAAAGTCTAAAATATTGTTATAAAGCGAAAAATGCGGAGCGAGGTAGAGCCGACGTAAACATTAGTATACATCATTCTTTAGTATTGCTCTCTCTATCGCACTAAAGGAAGGTGCAAGCATGTTTACATCGGTCCTACGTTGCATCGCATTTTTCATTTTATAACAATATTTTAGACTTTTCAAACAAGATTAATATTAATAATTATTCTACATATATATGGCTAGAGGAAATGACAACATTAAAAGTATATTGTCGTCTCGGAAAATTGTAAATAGCTGTATAAAAAATATTTAATAGATTTCTCTCACCTGACCACAGCGCCACCCTATATGTAGCGAAATAGACCCGACCGCCTCTTAAAATAGAAAAAGATTCTGTAAATTATACAAGTTATAATAAAGCTAAGCTCTCTCGTCTCTCTTGACCGACGGTGCTAGTCTGAACTGAACTCGAATAAAGAAAGACTTGGGACTTTAAACGAAGTGGGGATAGCCACCACGCATATATATATATATATATATATACAAGCTAAGTGCCCTGCACCATTTCCAACACTTATTAAAGTATAAATTAATTTTAAATATTTGTCAAAACATTTATTTTCACTGAAATAATTTTCCTCTCTTCTTTTTATTCATTGTTCATCTTTTTCTTGAATTTCTCTATGATTTCATCATTAAATTAATACACGTATTGTACTCTGCTAGTAATAATTTTACCGAGAATTTTACTGTACATTTACGATTCACGTACACTGTGAAAAATATAATTATAAATAAATGAACAAAATACGCAATGAAAAATATTAAAGGCTAAATTTTTATAAGTAAACCAACCTTCAACAGAATCAAGAAATTTGTGACCTTCAATTCTTTTGCAATAAATATTGGTCATAGCATTTAAAATTTTACACATCAAATTAGAGGTAAAGAAAAAAAAATTAAGTCAATTGATGTTTATTTACTAGTTTATTTACGTTTTCATCTAAAAAAATATAGATACTAATATAGCTTATGTTATAGAACATGTAAATATAATTGAAAAACGCTGCCAAGTGCTTTGGCGGAATGCTTTCTCATAGAGCTCTTTGAGTTTCATTATTTTTTTATATTTATTTAAATGTGATTTTAATATAAAAAAATTGTCCATCATTAATATTTATTCATTTTGTACTTTATGAATTTTGAATATATATGCTAGTTGATTGCCTTTTCAACATTTTGTTTGGGTTAAATGTTAGCTTTTAAAGTGTTTAATTTTGTTGACTTTAGCTAGCCTTATACATAGGTTCGAATTTATTATTTTTATTATCTTGTGGATATCTTTTTATCACGACTAAGCTTGGTAAATCCAAGTAGTCAATTTTAGTAACGGTAATTAAATTCAGTAGTACTATTATAAATTTTCAAGAGTAACTCAGAAAACAAAAGAAGTGATCAAAAAGCTACGCTAATAAAATTATTTATTTAAAACTTGGTTTATAAAGACAGTAGCAAATAACTTGTATACAAATTTTAGAGTAATTCTATCAAGTACTTTACGTAAAATGGAAAAATACTGAAATATGAAAATTTTTAAGAAAATTTTTAAAATTTTCTAAAAAGAAAACTACGCTAAAAAGATCGGTTTATAAAAGTTATCCTTCTTTTGGCAGATGCAAATTATTCCCATGGAAGTCTCAAAGCAAACTCATCAATTAACTTACGTAAAATACAAAAAAAAAAATTAAAAATCGAAAATTTTTTCAAATTCTTAAAATGGCTCTATAATAAAAATAATACACTATGAATACAAATTTTCTATAGCTTCCCGCCTAGTTATACAAAAACATAGATGGTATACAAAATTTGAAGCAAATCCATAGAGTAATTTTCGAGATCTAACTGGTTAAATAAATAACATTTTCTTTTCAAAATTTCTTTTTTAAAATTTTAAAAATGCTCTAAAATTAAAACTACGCTATGAAAATCAATTTTTGAAAATTTCCCTTCTTTTGGCAGTCGCAAATAATTTCCCTGTAATTTTTAGAACAAATCTATCGAGTACTTTACGTAAAATAAAAAAAAAATAAGAAAAGAAGAATCGATATTTTTTTTTAAATCTTTAAAATTCTCTAAAATTGTAACCACGCTAAGAAAATTAGTTTCCAAAAGCTTATTTTTT
Organism: Anastatus disparis; assembly: GCA_017163975.1. Classification (NCBI taxonomy): domain Eukaryota; kingdom Metazoa; phylum Arthropoda; class Insecta; order Hymenoptera; family Eupelmidae; genus Anastatus; species Anastatus disparis. The sequence goes on along the minus strand of JAFFSR010000351.1, from coordinate 3,172,140 downwards.
TCAGACAATAGCGAATTAATTGTATGAAAATTTTGGAGAAAATTTATAGTATGGTTAACGCAAAAAAGAAAATAAATGAAAAATAAAAATTTTTTTGAAAATTTTCAAAGTGTTCTAAAATTAAAACTGCGCTGAGAAAATTAGTATTCCAAAGCTTGTTTTCTTCAGATAGTAGCGAATTAATTGCATACAAATTTTGGAGCAAATCAATCGAATGGTTTTCGTAAAATAAAAAAAAATTAAAAATAAAAATTTTTTTAAAAATTTTTAAAATGCTCTAAAATTAAAAGTGCGCTAAGAAAATTAGTTTACAAAATTTTTAATAATTTTGGCAGTCGAAATAAAGTTCCATACAAATTTTCGAACAAATTCTTCGAGTAGTTTACGTAAAATACAAAAAAAATGAAAAATCGAAATTTTTTAAAAATTCTTAAAATGATTCCAAAAAAAAACTGCGCTAAGAAAACCAATTCCCAATAGCTTCCGCACCAGTTCATCAAAAAATTGAATTGTATGGAAAATTTGAAGTAAATCCATCGAGTAGTTTTTAAGATTTTATTGGCTTAATAAATAGAAACATTTTTTTCAAAAATTTCAAAATGCTCTAAAATTAAAACTGAGCTAAGAAAATCAGTTTTTAAAAATTTATTTTATCCGGGCAATCAGAAATAAATTCCATGCAAATTTTGAAGCAAATTCATCGAGTAGTAAACAAAAAAAAACCAAAAAACGAAAAATCGAATTTTTTTTTATTTTTTAAAAAAACTTTAAAATGAAAACTACGGTGGAAGAACCAAATTATCAATAGCTTCCCAGCAAGTTAATCACAAAACTAAATTCCATGCAAAATTAGAAGCAAATCCATCGAGTAGTTCTCGAGATACAGCTTACTAACTGAATTCATACATCCACACACACACACACACACACACACACACATACATACAGACATTTTCTGGAAACCACTTTTTTCGACTCACTGAGTTCAAATATGTACAAATTAATGAAAAAATAGAAAAAAATTTTTTTTACCGATACAATGCTTTCTCTATGAGAAAGCAAAAAGTAAGAAAATAACCCTGGTAGAATTTAAAACATTTTAGATGGATTTTAAACTAGGAAATAAGAATTAAAAAATGGGCAGAAATGTTTATATTTTAACTATTTTAAAACTATCTTAGAATCAACCGATTTTTATGCTAAAGAATATTGTGATACTTTACCGGGATGTGAAAAAAATTGCTTGTAACTAGACACCGCCCTCATAGCATAGAATATTTATAAAATATTTCTGAAATATTTCACGAAAGATTATAATTACTTCAGAAATATTTCATGAAACATTTATGAAATATTCCTATGTCGGGGACGAAAAATCTTTTATGAAAGATTTCAAAAATATTTTATGGATTATTTATAATTATTTATAAATCTTACATAAAATATTTTTAAAAAATTCATAAATAATTCATATAATATTTCATGAAAGATTTTATAAATATTTTAGAAATATTTCATTAAAGATTCATAATTGCTTTGCGATGCGAGAATTCCGGTAAAGTTAATAATTGCTTTATTTTTATTCAATGTATTAATCTACTCATGAGCCGATTCTCATATGCAAAATCGGTGTATCAAAGAATTTAATTTAAGGGCGCCAGATACACCACCAACTAGCTAGCCGTCAGCACGAGTCTCAAGCGGCCTTGGATCGGGAGGTGGCTCGTTTCGTATAGAATTCTTGTCTGAAATGGGAGGGGGAGAACACACAGAAAACTTCTAATTTAATTTCACTTAACTATAAGAAACTTTATTTTATTTTATTTACTAATCTGTCTTAATAAATCTTATTTAATTTCGACCTACTCGCGCTCTCTCATATCCCACACACACACACAAAATTATATTTTACTCTAAAAAAAAATTGTTATTTTAATCGTTATACTAATAAAAAAAATTTTTTAATTCACTTAAAATCTCTATTCATGTAAGAATTATCAAAAAAAATTTTATTATATATATTCTACGTAAATCACAAATTCGTAATCTAAATTGGCGGTCTTCCGGTGGCCATTTAGTTCGCTTTGCGTCTCTCTCTCTCTCTCTCCCACTCACAGCGCTCAATACGCGGCCACGTGTTACCAGAACGAATTTTTGAATTTATATTCTCCACTACATACGAAAGAAGAAAAAAAAAATATTATTATTATTCGCTTAACCGGCAATTTAAACGCGTCTCACCGGCCTAGCTTTTATTTCTGATAACACAGCTCACGTAACACACACACTCCGGCACTCACGGTCTACTCAAAACTTTTTAGAATACAACCAACTTTATTTCAATTCTATTACGCTTTACAATTATTCAAGATAAAAAAAAATTTATTTTTCACACATTAAACTTTTCAATTTTACACTTAATAAATCAATTAAAATTTTATGATTGTTAATTTACTCACGCTTAACAAGAAATTTTATTTTCGTTACAATAATTTGAATTTTTATCACAAGAAAAAGAAAATCTATAACCGTGTCACTTCGCGCACTACAAGAAAATTCAGCAAAAACCACTTCACTGACTCTACGATCAATCGGCGAGAGCCGTTGACTTACAAAGAAATGAACGAAAATTTCTGGGCGCAGCCCACTCACCGTTGCTGAGTTTTTCAATCTCCCAGGTCGATACAGTCGACGGTAATTGAGGTAGTAGCTGGCTGTGGAAGGCTGGTGCGGCGACAATGGCGGCGGTCTCTCGATCTTTCTCGCTCTTTCTTTCTCTTGGTCGCTACCGGCGACGTCAAGGATTCGTCTCCGCTCGTCTCTCTCTCTCCGGACTCCTTGCTTTCTCCCAATAATCTCTCCTCTCAGCAACACGCGAAAGAAGAAAAAACTGTTTAATTTCAGTGATGACACGAAAAAGAAAAAAAACTATTTTGTAGAGTAGCGAGTTAAAGCGTCCGATGTGGCACGAGGTCGACAGTCGAATAATTCCTTCTTATGGCTACTTCCTTCTTCTTCGCTATTTCTCTTATCTTTTATCTTTTTCTAATCCTTTCTCCACCAATTACTGCCTTTGATTTCTATTCTATAATTTTAATTGGCTCTTTCTCATTTACTGTAATAAAGAGGGCCCTGTGTTCGAATCCGCTTTGACAGGCGCCTCTATGCTGCTTCCCTCTATACATATATAAAGAACGTACCTATATATATATATAGAATATGCGATGTCTAGAGAGAGACGTCTAGATATATATATGCGAGCACACATATATGTATATGCGGCTTAGTTTGTTCTCATAGAAGGGAGATTACTCGTAGGTCCCCTCTCCGCTTCTTTTCTATCTTCATTTACTCCTACTCTCTCTCTCATCGCTTAATGCGCGAGAGATTGACGCGCCAGCACTTGAGATTCGTTCTCTTAACGTGTAGATCTCCCCATCTCTTTTACTCTTTACCGCTGTCTCACTCTTCTCTCTTCTAAGTCTTCTTCGTGGTACGGTGACTCCTAGCGCACGCGCGGCCGCTTACATGTATTCGTGTGTCCGCTATCGCTTAACAGGCTACTATAGCAGCACCGGCGTTCATATACAGGGGCTCTCGATGTATAGGTAATGGCTGCCGCGCGCGTCTGCTACTCGTGTGTCGTTGTCGTCGTCTCGTAACACCGGTAAACAAAAAAAACAATCTCGTTAATTAACTATTTTCTTTTTATTAATTTAACGTGCGCCCGGGTCGGTAGTTTCGTTGGTGGTGTGTCATAGTGCTGAGTGGGGAAAGTGCAATAAGAAATTATTTATTTATTTATAGTGGGGTACCACGTCACAACTTTTAAATTTTTCATGAAATATTTTTAAAATACTTATAAAATCGTTTATGAAATGTTTCAGGAAATTTTTAAATAATATTTCACGAATCATTCATGAAACATTTCATAAAAGATTTTAGAAATATTTCTTAAATACTTCGCGAAAGATTTATCAATAATTATAAATCTTTCCCATATGGAAATAATTTATGTGAAAAACTATAAATAATAGTAAATAATTGTAAATAACTGTTGAAAAATGTCAGAATTGAGACATAAATAATAGTTATTTACAGTTATTTACTATTATTGACTATTAATTACTATTATTTACTATTATTTACAGTTATTTACAGTTATTAACTGTTATTAACTGTTATTTACAGTTATTTACAATTATTTACAATTATTAACAATTATTTACAGTTTTTTATAATTATTTACAATTATTCATAATTATTTACAGTTATTTACATTTTCAAAAATTTTTGAATTAGTGAATAATTTAATGTTATTAATAATTATTTACAATTATTTATAGTTATTTACAGTTATTTACAGTTTTTTACAGTTATTTACAGTTATTTATAATTATTTACAATTATTTACAATTTCCCATAGTTTTTTACAATTATTTAGTTATTCACATTTTTAAAAATTTTCACCTATATATAAAATTATTGAATAAATTCGTGAATATGTTCGTTTTTAAGTGATGAATATGTATATAAAATTGTATAGCTTGCGATAAATATTTTTATTTTACATCTGGAATATTTTTAGATTTTTTTATTAAAATCTAAAATCATAGCTGGGTGAAAATGTGTAAAAGAAAAAATTTCTATAGCACGCTATAAAATTTTATATATTTATTCTTTAACTAAAAACAAACATTTTTTTCCTTGTCATTTTTTAATACGGTGTAATGCTTACGAGATATAGGAAGCTGAAAAAAGCTATTTTTTTAAAAGAAAAATCGTTATAATTTCTTAACGATTTGTCATAGCATAAAAATCAGACAGCATTTGGAAGAGGACTAAAAAACCTTCAATTCAATTTATTGAAGGGTTTTAGAATACGTAAGTAGCGCTAGACGTTCTTTGTGACGTCCTGCAATTTTTAGACTTTTCTCTGCCGCCAGGCTGGGGCGTTTTTGTTGCAGGAAACTTGCAAATGCCTTAATGCAAGTCAGCATCTGTATTGAGATTGCAGGAGTAATTCTGTGCTTGATGGCTGATCATTAATCGTCGGATCCGAAGACTTTTGAAGTTAGTATCTGGCTGTGTTATTTTGGAGGGAAAAGACTTTTTTTTGGTGTCTTTTGGAACACGCTTAGCAACAGTATTTTTGAAATCTGCTACAAGAGGTCGCTATTATGGAGAGCTGCTATATATGTAAGCAGCCGACATCTGATACTTTCAGAGCTAAGACACTGTATAATTGCTCAATATATCGTCAGCGCTGTCATGCTAAGTGCATGTCACGTCTACAGTTGCAATCCTCTACTAATTCAACAAGCTACGTTTGCAAGAAGTGCGTACAAGTGAAAGATAAGAAGAATATCCCCTCCATTACTCATACACACAGCACTGGCAATAACAGCCAGACACTTGGCATTCATAAAGATAGTAAGAAGCTGCCCCTAAGTACATCTACTTCTTCTAAGACTGACACGCATGCAGCAACGGTCACCAAAATCCAGAGGCAACTGTCGGCCGAAACATCGCAGAAGGATGGGGTCGCGGTGGAGCAGAGAAATACTAATTTAAGTATAATAATACTATTAAGGTTATGCAGAATAAAGGTGGCGCTGCACGTGATGCTCCCACTACTTCTCTTCCCAGGCAAAAAAGGTGAGCTGTAAAATATAGCTAAAAAAATAGTAAAATATATAGCTGTATTGAGCCGTTTTTACAGCTATATCGATGTATTTTTTTAGCTCTTTTTATAGTTAAAAATGTACTTAATTTTATAGTTAATAATTTCGTTATCTACCCGGTCAAAAAAGGTAGCTATAAAAAGTAACTAAAAAAATAGCTCAATATATAGCTGTATCGACCTGTTTTTACAGCTATATCGATGTGTTTTATAGCTATTTTTTATAGTTAAACGTTTACCTAAATTTACATTTAATAATTTGATTATGTGCCCGGTCGGAAAAAGGTAGCTACCCGGTCAAAAAAGGTTAGCTATAAAATATAGCTAAAAAAATAGTTAAATATATAGCTGTATCGAGCTGTATTTACAGCTATATCGATGTGTTTTTTTAGCTGTTTTTTAAAGTTAAAAATGTACTTAATTTTATAATTAATAATTTCGTTAGCTACCAAAAATATTATTAGCTACTTTTTCAACTATATTTTATAGCTATTATTATAGTTAAAAAAAATACTTAAATTTTTAGTGTATTTATACCCGGTCAAAAAAGGTTAGCTGTAAAATATAGCTAAAAAAATAGTTAAATATATAGCCTCATCGTGCTCGTTTTACAGCTGTATCGATGTGTTTTTAACTGTTTTTATAGTTAAAAATGTACTTAATTTTATAGTTAATAATTTCGTTATACGAAAATATTAATAGCTATTTTTTCAACTATATTTTATAGCTATTATTATAGTTAAAAAAACACTTAAATTTTTAGTGTACTAGGTGTTTTTTTAATATAATAAAAGCTATAAAATAAGTTGAAAAGTTATTAATATTTCGGTGATATGAAATATTAATAAAGGTAATTTAATATAAAACATAAATATTACAATATATATATATTATATTTTATTTTAAAAATATATATTAATACTAGATATTTAACTATACTTTATAGCTGAAAAAAAATGGTTTTTTAGATATCCTTTATAGTTGAAAATATACCTACATTTTTAGTTGATAATTTGGTTATTACTCATAGATATTTAGCTGAAAAAACATGAATATCGCTATAATATAAATAAATATAGCTGTATTTTACTTATATTATTAGCTGTTTTTATAGATGTTTTTTTTGACCGAGAACAGCTGAAAATATAACTAATTTCAATTGTATTCTTAGCTGTTTTTTTAGCTATATTTTTAACAATTTTTTTAGCTAAATATTATTAGAGTAGCTTTCAGATATACTCGAGTTTATTTATATTGTCCTTCCCTACCTTCGCTGTAAATTGATTAACCTATACATACACTAAATCTAAGTAATAACTCGCAAGGGTCGCTAGAAAACACGCGCGCATTTTTTAGTAACGGTAAGATGGATCGGTCTTATATACAAAGTGTACTCAACTCTCACCACTTGCGGGAGTTGGACACAAATTTCAACGAGTCAAAACAGCTATATTTTAAGCTTAATTTTTAGCTAATTTTTTTAGCTAAACGTTTTTGACGCGTTGAAATTTGTGTCCAACTCCCGCAAGTGGTGAGAGTTGAGTACACTTTGTATATAAGACCGATCCATCTTACCGTTACTAAAAAATGCGTGCGTGTTTTCTAGCGACCCCTGCGAGTTATTACTTAGATTTAGTGTATGTATAGGTTAATCAATTTACAGCGAAGGTAGGGAAGGACAATATAAATAAACTCGAGTATATCTGAAAGCTACTCTAATAATATTTAGCTAAAAAAAATTGTTAAAAATATAGCTAAAAAACAGCTAAAAATACAATTGAAATTACAGTTATATTTTCAGCTGTTCTCGGTCAAAAAAAACATCTATAAAAACAGCTAATAATATAAGTAAAATACAGCTATATTTATTTATATTATAGCGATATTCATGTTTTTTCAGCTAAATATCTATGAGTAATAACCAAATTATCAACTAAAAATGTAGGTATATTTTCAACTATGAAGGATATCTAAAAAACCATTTATTTTCAGCTATAAAGTATAGTTAAATATCTAGCTATTGATATATTGTAATAAATACACTAAAAATTTAAGTATTTATTTAACTATAATAATAGCTATAAAATATTAGTTGAAAATGTAGCTATTAATATTTTCGGTATAACGAAATTATTAACTATAAAAATAAGTAAATTTTTAAGTGTCAAAAACAGCTAAAAAACACATCGATATAGCTGTAAAAACAGCTCGATATAGCTATATATTTCACTATTTTTTTAGCTATATTTTACAGCTAACCTTTTTTGACCGGGTATAAATACACTAAAAAATCAAGTGTTTTTTTTAACTATAATAATAGCTATAAAATATAGTTGAAAAAGTAGCTATTAATATTTTCGGTAAATAACGAAATTATTAACTATAAAATTAAGTACATTTGTAACTATAAAAAACAGCTAAAAAAACACATCGATATAGCTGTAAAAACAGCTCGATATATCTATATATTTAACTATTTTTTTAGCTATATTTTACAGCTAACCTTTTTTGATCGGGTATAAATACACTAAAAAATCAAGTGTTTTTTTTAACTATAATAATAGCTATAAAATATAGTTGAAAAAGTAGCTATTAATATTTTCGGTAGATAACGAAATTATTAACTATAAAATTAAGTACATTTTTAACTATAAAAAACAGCTAAAAAAACACATCGATATAGCTGTAAATACAGCTCGATACAGCTATATATTAAACTATTTTTTTAGCTATATTTTATAGCTAACCTTTTTTGACCGGGTATAAAAAATAACTAAAAAATAGCTAAATATACAGCTGTATTCTCAGTATTTTATAGCAGTATTTTCAGCAGTATTTTCGATATTTTACAGTTGTATTTTTAGCTGTATTTTTAGCTGTATTTTACAGCTATATTTTTATAGCAGTATTTTTAGCCGTATTTTCGGAAATGTACATAAAGATTTATTTATAATTTCACGGGATAATAACTTGTTAGTTATTTTCCTGTAAAAGAAAGTTTCAAAAATGAGGTAAACCTCATTAAAGTCAGCTCTCCGATGATCGAAGAGCATCTACGATTCAGCAGGAAGTATCTTGCTCTTATATACCCGTGTCTTCACCGACGCATTGGCCGAGTGCTTCGGCGCGCGACAGGCAATCTGCAAAGTTAAGCAGCATTGACAACGGTTAGTACTTGGATGGGTGACCGCTCCAAGGAACGCTGCACGTCCAACCTGGACTTGCTTTGTATGACGATCGCTTGGGCGTGCTGGCCGCATGACAGTGTGAGCGGGAGGTGTGGCAGATATGGTGTAGGTATCCTGATACAAGGATGCCTAATATCGAATCTGCTATATACACCGACCCATTACGGAGAGGGTTTTCCCAGGTTTTATTTCACTGGGTTTGCCTATGGGTTTTCCCCTCTCCATGGGCATTACCCCGGGCAAATGCGGAGTGGGACGGGGTAAAATGGGACGGGTAAAACAAAAAATTGGAAGTATAAATAAAGGTGTGGGGAATAAGTTAAGATCGTAAAGATGAACGTGGAAGCCACCAAATTTTTTCTATACCCGTGTCTTCGAAATTTGTGGATGGAATCGTAAAATTCAGAGAAACGCCACCTAGCGCCGGGAAAGTGAATTTACCTGTCTTTAATCATTGGTTGGTGCACCGTCGCAAGGTGGCGTTTCTTTAGATTTTACGATTCCATCAACAAATTTGGAGGACCCAGGTATATAAGATCAAGATACTTTGTGCTAAATCGTAGAAGTTCTTCGATCTTCGGAGAGCTAACATTATGAGGTTTACCTCATTTTTAAAACTTTTTTTTACAGGAAAATAACTAACAAGTTATTATCCCGTGAAATTATAAAATAATCTTTATGTGAATTTGCGAAAATACGGCTAAAAATACTGCTATAAAAATATAGCTGTAAAATACAGGTAAAAATACAGCTAAAAATACAACTGTAAAATATCGAAAATACTGCTGAAAATACTGCTATAAAATACTGAGAATACAGCTGTATATTTAGCTATTTTTTTAGTTATTTTTTATAGCTACCTTTTTCTGACCGGGCACATAATCAAATTATTAAATGTAAATTTAGGTAAATGTTTAACTAGAAAAAATAGCTAAAAAACACATCGATATAGCTGTAAAAACAGGTCGATACAGCTATATATTGAGCTATTTTTTTAGCTACTTTTTATAGCTACCTTTTTTAGACCGGGTAGATAACGAAATTATTAACTATAAAATTAAGTACATTTTTAACTATAAAAAAGAGCTAAAAAACACATCGATATGGCTGTAAAATCAGCTCGATACAGCTATATATTTAACTATTTTTTTTGCTATATTTTACAGCTAACCTTTTTTGACCGGGTTAATAATAATAAAATAATTAATTCGTTAGACAATGATAAAAATTTTAATGGTAATGTTGACTTTTCTCCTGTTCATGATGCTCTGTCTGCGATAGAAGGCTTTTTGTCTCGTAAGCTTGAATCAATCCTAGGTGAGCTCGGTCGACTTCCGGGTCTTGAGAGTCGCGTAATGGGTATTGGTGATGGTCAGTTGTTGTCCACTCCAAATAAAAACTGTGAAGAGATTAATACAAATTTAAATTCTAAAATTCATGGTATTAATACTATGCTAATAAATGAATTAAATAAAGTGGACAAGAACTTATCAGAACTTGTGGTGGGGGTAGCAGGCATAGCGCAGACCGTCTCTGATCTCAGTGTACTGAAGCGCGTGGATGAGCATGATAGCAGTCCACACACAAATATAGATACGAGTGCAACACCGAACACTAACACTTCAAAAACACAAGCCAATATAGGTCAACAAAAACAGCTCCACCAAAACAAACATAATTGTGGTGCCTTGTACGTTTATTTGGTAATCTCTAGTGGACTGGACTGCTAAGCGGCTGATGTTTCTCTGGAGGATTAGTCCGGGATTTAGTCCGGGGGGTCCCTTCTCGCTGCTGGTAAGATTATCGGAGAAGAGTCTGGTGCAAGTGATATTCATACAAGAAAGAAGAATTACTAATTTCTCAACTGCAGATATTGACCTTACTCGTTTTTCTAGTTTTTCTGCCATTAACAATCACTCTCAAATATTTATTAATGAATATCTCCAAAAGGAGACATAAAAATTTCAAAGATCTTAAGAAATATGCCAAGGAAAGGGGTATTAATTTTGTATAGCATAGAAATGGCAGATTTCTGGCAAGACGGAGAAGGGGGAAGAGAGCATTTGCATTTGCTTCAAAAAATGAAAAAGATAAAATATGTAGTTCTCAAAACATAATCTTAGATGAAAATATTATTTCTAACGACAATTCCAAAACAATTAGTGTATACTTAGGAAATGACGATATTGTTATGACTAGTAAAGAATGTAATGTTAAAATAGTACATTAACTAGTGCGCGAAACAGGTGATTCACGCACGAGTCGAATTTTACGCCCGAGCGAAGCGAGGGCGAAAAAAAAGACGAGTGCGTGGATCACCTGTACCGCGCACGTGTTACGTATACTATTTTTCAACACATCGTGAGCGAAACACGATTATTTTTGCGATTACTTACCGAGTGGAGGGAGACGAGTTAATTTGTCACCCAAGCGTAGCGAGGGTGACAATTAGACGAGTAAATAATAAAAAATAAATGATAAATCATAAATGTTTACAACTGCATCATTAATACAATAAATATTTTTATGTTTGCGAATAAAAACTTTTATTTACATTTACTTATTAGAGAAGATTTCTGATTTATAATAAATTCAAAAGAGCAAATTAAAACGCTCATTATTTAGAAGATTTTTTAAAATTAATTGTTGACTAGCTAAAGTTATTAGTTGTTCATTAGAACAGTTTCTGGAATTAACTGTCAAAAAAGTTGAATTTTTTTCAAGAAAATTCTTAAAAAAAAATTAAACATTCATACTTGAAAAATTTAATTTTCTTTTAATTCTATGATATATGTTATATAGTAAAAGTGACATATATGTTATATATATGTTACTCTTATATTTGATATATGTTATATTTTAAAAGTGACCAAATGTTTTACATCAATTTTACCTGTGCAAAACATTATGAGTAAATATTTACTATCTAAATTAACTTTATAATTGATAAAAGTAAAATATTTTCGAAAAATAACATTTAACCACTCTTTTACATATGAAACAAGTCGCCCTTTTTATTTTTGGTAATAAAAAATTTTGTTTCGCATTTCCTGTCACAATAATCTTATATGACATAAATATCGAGGCTAAGTCCGCAAAACAATTGTGAATCTTGTTATCTAAAAGAAAGCAGCATGGCGTACGTGTTTCGCACATTATGAAAAAATATTAGGTTTCGCACACGCAAAACAAGCATGAGAAATCGTGTTTCGCGCACGGAGTGTTAAAAAGGAAAAATTAAATAATAAAAATGACGTTGATGTCTCTCCCCAATGACTGCACCAGATCTTCTCGAGGTGTCGCACGGGGAAAAAGGGTGAACTGCGAGCGGGCTTTCTGAATGTGACCTCATTAAGGGTGAAATCAGATGGAGCGGAAAATAGATGACGGAACGTCACAAAACATTCATTCCGTCGCCTTGTTTTCCGTCAAATTTTTTCCCTATATTCACATGGCGCGGAATGTAGCTGAAAAATTGTTAAAAATAGCATACAAATGTATCCGCGAATTTTAAATTAACAACAAAAATGTTAAAAAAGTTGGAAATAATCACCTATCGTTATTTTAATGAGATTCTTTTTTTATAAAAATAAAATATAGTTTGTTATTATAACCAAATATTTCAATTAACATCATTATTTTTTAATTATAAAATTGCTAATCAACGTCACAGAACTTCTATTCCGCTCCATGTGAATATAGGGAAACAAATTTGACGGGATAATAGAAGCGTCACAGACTTTTTGAAATTGTTTAAACAAATAGTTAACCAAAATAGAATTTAAAAGTTTGATTGAAATTAAAAGTACAGCTATGGAAAGCAAATTAAAAATATTACGTGAGGTTATTGAAGCACTAATAATTTTTTTAAACAAAATAAAAATTGATGTCGTCTATTACGTCGTCTTTACTCCGTTGGCGGAATACAAAGATGCGGAATTGAGGTTCTGTGACGTTTCGTCGCCTATTTTCCGCTCCATCTGATTTCACCCTAAGAGCTCACATTGGATAGGTGCGCGAGCTCCTATGTGATTGTTCCTCTTATGATCTGTTTGGAGTGGCTGAGACCTGGCTGAGACCAACTGTCTCGGATAACGTCATTCGGATTAAGGATTATAAGTTATTCAGGCAGGACAGAAACGTTCATGGAGGAGGGGTTGCCCTCTACGTTAAAAATAATTTAAAATGTGAAGTACTAGCTTTTTTTAATACCGCAACCAGTACTAGCAGTGGCAAACCTGAAGTGCCAGAATATATCTTTTGTTCGATTAAGGATGGCAACTCTGAACCTGTGCTGATTTCTGTCATCTATCGTCCTTCTGCCATTTCATTTACAAAAAATTCTGATTTATTAAATTTTTTGAGAGATTTATCTCATGATTTTTCACATAAAATTATAATGGGGGATCTGAATGCCGATCTCCTGCGAGAAAGTAGTGATGCAAGGTTTCTTAGTAAGCTGACAGCGGAGCTTTCGCTTCAGTTGGTCCAGCATGGTGCCACATATATAACTCCATCTTCTCACACATGGATTGACCTGATTCTTGTGAATGACAATGACAATGTACTTGACGCACGTAACTTACCTGCAAACTTTCATAGTCAGCACAACTTAATTAATGTTTCTATTGCTTATAATACGTGCAGTATAGATCACAAGTCGATTAGATGTAGAAACTATAAAAGCGTTTGTCAAAATGAATTACTAGAGAAACTAGCCGGCTATGATTGGACACCATTAACAGCTGGTACTGTCAACCCAGAGTCTGCGCTTGGTTGCATTTGTGACAATTTAACTTCTGTTATAGAGAACTTAGCACCAGTGAAAATACTTAAACATACGAAGAATAGCCCACCATGGTTAAATAAAGAATTCTCACAGATGCGGCGCAAACGAGATGCTACTTATAGAAGATATAAACGGACAAACGAAACGCAATACCTGACTGAGCTTCTGCATTTACGTAAAACAGTAGACGAACAGACTGAACTTGCAAAGACTACATACTATCACAATAGACTGTTCGAAGCACTTGCAAATGGTAATGTCTGGAAGGAGCTGAGAGACCTGGGACTCTTAACCGGACCTCAAGGGAACTTGAATGGATTCATTCCTGATAAGCTAAACGCGCACTTTGCTGGGGTGTCGGTTTCACCGCATGATGATAATGAGCTTTGCGAGAGTGTTCTTATTGAATATAGTGAAGATGGTTTTGCTTTTAAATCAATTAATATTAATGATGTTGTTCTCGCAATTTCTCATTTCTCATCGCAGGCTCGTGGCGAGGATGGCATTCCTCAAAGCGTGATACTTAAAGCTCTACCATTTATTGGTGAACATCTTATGACTCTTCTTCAATTCTTTGTTTAATTCGCCTTTGGAGGCAGGCGCGTATTGTGCCATTAAAAAAGTGTTCTGCACCTAAGTCGTCTAAAGATTTTAGACCAATCGCAATTTTGTGTTTTCTTTCGAAGGTACTTAAGAAGATCGCCCACGACCAATTGCGGGAATATATTACTACAAATAAGATACTTGATCCCATGCAGACTGCCTTCAGGAAGCACAAGTCGATGCAGACTGCTATTCTTAAATTAACTGATGATATAAGATCGGGTCTAGACAAAAAACTCGTAACGTTACTTTTGCTTTTTGACTTTAGTAAGGCATTCGACCCGATCTCTCCTTCTAAGTTACTTGCTAGGCTTAAATTGATGGAACTGTCCAGGTTCGCGCTTTTGTGGATTAACTCCTATGTATCTGGAAGGAAACAAATGGTTTCCACGCATTTAAATAAGAAATAAAGTTGGCTAACAACCAACCTAGAAGTTTCACAGGGTTCGGTATTAGGGCATCTGTCGTTTTGTCTTTTCATTCATGATATACGTGACGCTCTTGACTCTGGTTGCGTTGAGCACCTACTCTGCGCAGACGACCTGCAAATTTACACGTAGGTACCTCGCGAGAATGTGGTAGAGGGTATTCTAATCTTACAGAGGGTGGCCAAAGCGGTGTTGGAGTTGGCTGCTGGTGTCTCTATCACTTTGAATTCTAATAAAACTAAGGCAATCGTCTTTGGCAAAAGTCGTTTTGTAAACTCTCTTTATGCTGGAAGGTCACGGACGATTGATCTTGAGGGAGGCATTAGTATACCTTTCTCTGACTCCGTGATAAATCTTGGTGTTGTGCTTAACCCTAAACTTTGTTGGGAACCGCACATTGATACGATTACAAAGAAATTATTAGAGTTTTATATGCCCTGCTGTTTTTCCGGCAGTACACCACGGAGACTCTGCGTAAACAGCTCGCAACCGCCCTGCTGTTCCCACATCTTGATTATTGTTCAGTGGTTTTGCTCGATGCTTCTTAAGGGTTGAGAAGACGAATATAGAGATTACAAAATTCATGTGTGTGATATGTAATTGGTTTGAGAATGGGTGATCATGTCTCTCCATATAGAACCGCGTTGGGTTGACTGCGCACTGATTTGAGGAGACACTATTTTTTGGCTGTACACAGTAAAATGTGTGTAAATGCTAGCAGAGAGAGAATGCATTTCATTTGGGTCTCAGATTTTATTTTGACCTCGAGGTATTTTTCTTACATAAAACTATGAAATAAACCACGTTCTTGCAGTCAAACGCTTAATTTTTTTCAGGTATAAGCAGTTTTGTCTGATCTCTAAGCCTTTTCAATAAGGTATGCGAATATGGTTCTCGAAAAAGTGGTTAATACTCAGTTTTCTCAATATCTGAAACCGAACTTTTAGCTTCTGCCTCAATAAATTGGCCAATACTTGTACTGAGATCTTTATAGTTGTCTTTAACAACCATGCTTCTCTTAGATTTACTTTCATTCATCCTCGCAGTAGGCCATAAGTTTCAGGCGACTTTCTTATGGAGGAGAGGAACTTTGCATGTAGGAAGGCAGCAGGAACAGGTCGGACAGAAAACATCCAGCAGTATAGATTTTTGACTCTACAAATATAGAACATATTGTTAAGCTGCTTGATCAATCATGTGATCAGAAATCCAAATCGTCAGCTCTTTATGAATTGGAACTGGCCAACAAGGCTTTGCGATCCGCCCTGCAGTATTTCTCCGCGGAAGTTCTTCTAAATCACTATACATCAGCCGCTGAAAACGGACCTGCTATTACCTATGATAATGTCAAAAGTATTCTCAGAATACCACATTCTGATTCGCTGCCAGCGTTTAACTTTTATAAGATTGATTCTGAGAGGATTCGGGACCTCATTGTTGCTGCTGATTCGAGATCCTAGTGTCTATGATGAAACTGGCCTCTATATCTTTAGTTGAGTATTTGGCAACTATAATCAATGCTTCATTTAGATGTTCCACATTTCTTTCTGACTGGAAGAGAGCGCACCTGCTTTCTCTAGCCAAATCAAAAACCCTTGTGACCTCGTTTAACGGGATGTCGGAGCTGCTGGACATAATTTTTACTTCTATTATTTTATTGATATCTTTTTAAATTCGTAATTTAAACAATTGTAATGACTTGTCCGCACTAAAGCTATGTTAATACAATAATTTTTGTTAAAATAGAAAATCATTTGAACTTGATATTTTTTTATAAGCTTGGAATGGAAATTAGATATCAAGCTCGATAAACCTAACCTCAAAATACTATATTTTGAAAAATTGTTTATAACTTTTTATGTACGATATTTTGGTGAATTCTGTAAGTTGTCCGCACTCAAGTTTAGTATTACGAATTTTTTTACTATAATGAAAGAACTCGATCTAACGCACCGTTTACTCGTGAACTTAGAATTAAAATGTTAATAAATTATTTCAGAAGGTAGCGAGCTCTGTCATGCCCTTAAATATCCTTCTTAAAAAAATGATGAGCCGCCATGTTGAAGCATCTAAAGATCGAATCCTGATTGGTCGATATAGAATAGGCGCCAAAAATTAAATTTTAAAGAGTTTAGATTTTTTAAATAAATAAAAATTAATTTCTAGGCATTGATTTTTAAATATAATAGAAGTAACTCAATTAAAATAGAATAAGAATATTTTATTTTAAACCAAGCAATATTATTTATGTATATAACCAATGTATAGTTTAATGATAAAATATATAACTATGAGCACAAGCAAGGTGACTACCTTTTATTTAAAAATTCCAGTAAAATTGTAAAGACATCAAATAATATAACAATTTAGATAAGTAATTTATTCCTTTATTGCATAAATATTGCTTAATGCAGGTACAATATATATATATTTTTAATTGTTTTTCATTTAAAAATAAGTATAGTAACAGCAATTAATGAAGGTTTGAGGTTATGAAGGTTTGAGGTTATGAAGGTTTGAGGTTATGAAAGTTTTATTATTTTATATTTCTATTACTCAGATTAAAAATCATCAAAGTACCAAAAAAAAGTAATATATTTAAGTAATGTTTCAAAGATAAATTTGTACACATTTTAATAAAAAAAATAAGGTTAGAATGAATCAAGATCAAAATTTATTGATAACAATGGATGATACAATTGACGAACAAACTGTATGTCTATTTTTAATGAAAATTTAAAGAATCTACTTATACGAGTGTGCTATTTCATAATATACAATACTATTTAGTTAAACTTATTATATTAAATATTAATACATAAATAAATAGAAGTATAAAATGTGTGTTTTCAGTAAATGTAGTTTGAAAATAATTTGCACACTGATAAAAGTATGACTACGATAGGCAGCTTTGTTATAGATTAACATAAAATTTGTGTTACAGTTGACGAACAAGCTATATGTCTATTTTTAATGAAAATTTGAATAATTTACTTATTCATTTTATATAAGTGTGCTATTTTATGATATGCGATGAATTAATATTTAATATAATGTATTTAACTGAATAGTTTGCTTATAGGAGTGAGTTATTTTATTATATACATTACTATTTAACTAAATATTAATACATGAAATTAAAAAATAGAAAAACAATTTATGTTTTAATGAATAAAGCTTAAAAATAATTAACATGCTGATAAAATTATAACTATAGTAAGCATCCTTTTTATATATTTGTGTATATAAAATTTGCATTACAGTTGACAAACAAGCCATATGACTATATTTTCAATAAAAATTTGAATATTTACTAATATAGATGTGTTATATTTTATAATATAAAATGAATTAATATTTAATATAATATATTTAACTGATTACTTTACTTATACAGATGGGTTATTTTATAATATACAGACATAAGCTGAAATAACTTGGGCGCCTATGCACTTTCTACTCAACTGTAGTTATTTGAACTATCAGACCTGAGTTTCAGTCTGAAAAAAAAATCAGATTTAAATGTAATCGATAATTTTTTGTTATTATAATATAAACTAATAAAACTGTTTTTTAGCTTAAATATACATTAAATAAAAAAGTTTGATCCATGAATAGTTTTAAAAACCCTTATCTGATGCTTAAAATCGTTTTGATTAGTTAAAAACTTGATTTTGTTTATTTAATAACACTATTTAAAATAAAATAATGTTGTATGTGTATCATGTCTTAAGATTTATGAGTTATAAATATATTTTAATACACTTCTACTTTCTCATAAAGAAAACATTGTATCAATAAAAAAATTTGTTCTATTTTTTTATTAATTTGTACATATTCAGACTCGTGGAAAAAAGTGGTTTCCACCCTGTTAAAAAAATCAGGCGAGAAATCACCTGATTTCTTAGGTGATTTATCATGCCAAAATCTCATGTAATGATCTCTCACCTGATTTTTTTTTTGTAGGGCAGAAAATGTCTGTATGTATGTGTGTGTATGTACTCATTACGTCAATTAGATCTCGAAAAGTACTCGACAGATTTCCTTCAAATTTTGCATACAATTTATTTTTTTGTCTAACTGGTACGGAAGCTATTGAAAACTGGTTTTCTTGGCATAGTTTTAATTTTAGAACAATTCAAAATATTTTTTTTCAATTCTAATTTTTAATTTTTTTTTGTATTTTACTTTAAGTACTCGATGGATTTGCTCTAAAATTTGCTTGGAAATTATTTGAGACTACCAAAAGAAAAACTTCTGAAAACTGATGGGTGGGGCTCGAACATTAGAATGTTTTTTATTTAATTAACATTTATTTAGAAGTTCATATAAATTATGTGCATATCGAGACTCTTCATTTATTCATTTCAGAAGTTTTAATTTTAGATAATTTTGTAAAATTTGAAGAAAAAAAAATTCAGTTTTCTTTTATTTTACGTACATTACTCTATAGATTTGCCCCAAAATTCGCATGCAAGTTATCCGCTATTGTCGGAAGAAAAAAATTTTTAAAATCTAATTTTCTTAGCGCAGTTTTAATTTTAGAGCATTTTGAAAATTTTGAAAAAATTTTTATTTGAAACCACTTTTTTCGACTCCCGGAGTCTAAATATGTACAAATTAACGAAAAAATAGAAAAAATTTTTTCACCGATACAATAATTTTTCTTTGAGAAAACAAAATGAAATCAAAATACTCTAACACAATGAGCTCTATGAGAAAGCATTACACCAAAGCACTTGGCAGCATTTTTGTAAATGCTTAAGTTCAAATAAATGTAATAGATATATTTATTATTACCTATAATGCGGTTATGAAGTAGCTAAGTAAAGTCATTTATTTAATAGTCATTAAATATAGAAAGATGAAAAAGATGCTTTTGTAATTTTAAATAATGAGGGATTTTTAAACTCTTATTACCAATAATAGTATTTAAAAATTTAATTTACTGCAATATTTAATTTAATTTAATGCTATCCAAACTAAAGATGTAACGCATATAATAATTAGTGAAAACAATTTTATATGAATGAGTTGAAACAAAATTTAATGCAAGTAAAAAATAAAATGTTTTTTTTGTGAAAAACTTTTTGATTCTTTATTGCAAAATTTATATTATTTTCATACATTATTTTAAAACTCGGAAATTGATAGTGATGAAAATCATTAATGAATCAGATGAAATGTTTCTTCTAGAATATTTAAATTCTTTCAATCCTTCCAGTAAATTACATTTAAGAGAAAAATTTATTGTAATGCTTATAAGAAATATAAGTATTAATAAAGGTTCATGCAATAGTGCAAGATTGCAAATTTTAGAATTTTCTAATCATTTATTAAAATGTAAAATTTTGACGGGTGGTATAAGATAATATTTTTCCAAACCGTAGTAGATTATATTGTGAAAATGAATATTCCTTTTACATTTAAAAGAACGTAATTTTCATGTGAATTATCTTTTGCTATGACGATTAATAAATTACGTGGACAAACGTTTGATAATATAATTATTGTTTTAAGGAACTGAACACGGTTAAAAACAATTGTGTAGTCTGTTAACTTTTATTTTCTGTTACTTAATTGTCTGTTGAAGTAACAAACAAGGATGTGACGATTTAACAGACTTTATGTCAGTTGATTCTGAAAATGTCCGTAACAAACGACTAAAACAGATAGTCCAGGGGCAAACTACATAAGTCTTGGTCGATCGAGGTCCTCAATTCTACCCAGGTTTTTTTTATGTATTTTTGACCTGCTGAATCCGAATTTTTTGGGTAGAATGTCTGAAAATGGCGCATTTAATAATTATTAACAATTTTCATAAACAAATTATAAAAATGCACTTAAAAAAAAAATTTTATTATATTTTTTTAGTTTATTTTGAGTAAAAAAGGTTCTCATGAACATATGTCTAAAATGCACTGAATCGGCAGAAAACAAATTGCAAAGTTTGAAAAAACGCGATTTTTTATAAATACGGTCGCTAACTACTGTAATCTTTAAGTTTATATTTTTTTTTTTGTGAGTTAAAATGAAATCAGTAGAAGCTGAGCTATAGGCTGTCAAAGTTTTGAAAAATCGCGTTTTTTCAAACTGCGATTTTTTTTTGCCAATTCAGTTCATTTTAGCAATATGTTCATGAGAACCTTTTTTACTCAAAATGACCTAAAAAATATCATAATTTTTTTTTTTTTCGAAAAAACGTATTATTATAATTTGTTTATAAAAATTGTTAATGATTATTAAAATTATATCTTTGTGAATGCCACGAAAGCTATTCATTAGACAACGAATATCATATTATAAACGAATATAATATTGTATAAGATATAATAAAAAACGTTCTTTCTAATATTTCTTGAGTTCTTGTACATTTATTAATTTAAACGTGAATTTAAAAAAATAAAACTATATATAAAACGTGTATGTATGTGTACGGAAAACAAGACCAAAAAAAGTTTTAGTACATTGACAGACAATGTCTGTAATTTATAAGTAAAATTTTAACAGACATTTGTTTGTTAAATCCTTTAAAGACATTTTGTTTGTTAAAGTAACACACATTTTTGTCTATTAACTGGTTTTAACAGACTTTGTCTTTGATATTTCTAACTGTGAATAAACTAATAGCAGCAGCTGTTTCAATTTTTCTTTATTTCTATAAGAGAAAAAACAACTTTTCTCCTCTATTTTTTAGAGAGGCCACTTCAGGTGCTAAAACATAAAATTTAATAACAACTGATAACAGTTTCTTAATGATTAAAAATTTCTAAATTCATCAACAATACATTAAAAAAACATCACCTAAAACAATACATTTTAGGCGTAACAATAAAAATAAAAAATGAAACTTACAAGTATTAAACATGTTGTATTACATAACTATTTTTGTTTTATAAAAATATATAATAATAGATATTTCTATTAATAATAAAAATTTTCGCAATCTAATATGCGTCGTCATGATCTACGTGACATTATGAAGTGAAGCGTGTAGCTGCAAAGGTGGCTATCTCCATTTTTTCCGAATTCATTTTTATTGCATTTTCGTATACAGAACATTAAAATTTATCATGAAAAAATCATAAGGGACCAAAATATAGGTATAGTCTTTTTTTATGAAATGAAAAAAATATGGTGTATTGCAAAATACACTGACTTTTAAGTATAAGTACAGCAGAAAATGTTATTTCTTGAAAAAAATTTTTTTGGAGATAACTACTTTTGCAGCTATACGCTTCAAGTATAAGTTATTCCAACGAATATAGACGCTGATAGAAGCGTACTCTTAAATGGGAAATTTCTGCCAAAAATGAGTTGATTCTGTTACCCAGCTACTTGGGGACGCCATCAAATCCCATGTATTTTGATATCTATATATATCATATATATAGCACATTTTTCATATGTATAGATATACAAACAATGTTGAAGTGTTACCCAGGCTTTCTGACGAAAAATGTAACCCAGAAGAATCCTACTATAAGCGTCTATCTTCTTTGGTTATACAAATCTTTAACATAGGTAATTTAGGTGAGTTACGTATACAAAGTGACTAGCAAGTGTTTTCTTTTATGTACTTGGTATTTGATTCAAGATTTTGACTCACATGAATGAATTTGATTTAATTATATTTAATCTAATTTAACAATTATTGCGTTTTATTGTAAATAATTTATTCTTGAAACCGTTTTATCAAAAAAATTAATTTCTTTTTAATAATTCAACTATGTATTTATTATATAATAAGTTGTTTAATTTTTCAGTGTCGTGTATAATTGCAATTTTCATATTTTTTAATATGTATCATTTCTGATAGCAATCTTTTTTGATAGTTGCATTCAATGTCTAATATGTTTGAGGTTCCTATGTTTGTATCAAAGCTATGGCTAGAATTTTTACAGTGTGTAACCAACGCAGATTTGTCTCTATTATGTTTCAAATTACTTATATGTTGTAAATAAAGAAAAATTGAAACAGATACTGCTATTAGTTTATTCAGTTGCTTAAAAAAAATTTTAGCTGTCGTTAGCTGCTTAAAAGAATAATATAATTATTAATTGATGAAGAGAAGTTTTTAATCATGGTCTGTTGTATGCTACGGTATCTAGAGTTTGATCTTATATCCTACATGCCAAAAAGCTAATATAAATATTGAAAATTATGTATGTAAAAAATTATATTAAAAATTTCTTTTAATTTAATTTTTTTATTTTTTGATAACATATTAAAGGCACTTCGTACTGTTTGATTTTAAAGTTCATAATTTTAGTTTTTATTTAAAATTAATTTTTGATAGATGACCACTCATCATTTTATTAAAAACAATAAAATTGATACTAAAATAATTTCGTTTATTAAAATTAATTATCATGTTTATAGATGTTATTATATCCATAGTTGACCCTGGAGTATAAATTTGTTGCGCGCTTCGCGCGCATGAATGTAACTAGTAATATAAAGAAAAGAAAGAGAATTTGAGAGAGAATAAGTTAGAAAAAAGAATAAAATAAAAGATAATTAGCAATAAACTTATTCTCTCTTGAATTCGAATCATTGCGTTGAAAGTACAGACCATTGAATAAAAACAATGTCTATCTCTATCTTGTGCGTCGGCACGGCGTAGCAATTAGAAGTTATACCGGCCCACAAGATGGAAATAAGAGTATATGTACGCGCTTGGATGTGCGCCGATACACGCCTATAAAGTGACGTATGCTAGCACACATCCAAGCGTACCTGTAATAGTATCATGTAGAATATGTAAATGTATCCCTTCTACTTAGCAGTAGGAGAGAACTGCGACCGCGGCGGTTTGATCGTCGCTTAAGCTGATCGAAGCCGAATCATTGTACGGCACTCTTTGGCCTGCTCTCTTCAAATAAAGTTTAACTTAAAATTAATAAATCGTAATGTAGTGTTTCTTATTTCGTTTGTTCTGCAGGTCCGCGAGGAGTTGGATAATCACCAACTCCGTACCGGTAGCAGTAACAACGAATAAAACTTATTAAATTTAGAGTCAAAAAGTTTAAATATAAAGTAACAATTAAATTGAATATTTACATTCACTTGTATTTCATTTTGTGAATGTTGAGTAAAATACTCGTAATTAAAATTCAATATTACTTTATCTTGTTAAATATTTGTGCATGAAATTGTATTAACTAGTTAGTGATTTGTTTTAAGGAGATGTAAAATGGATGCTACACCTGTACTCATAAATATTTACCATCTTTTTATTTTATTGCAAAATTTTAAGAAAATAAATGCTTTAGATTGTAGTATGTACCATGAAGATTATTCAGTTAAATTTTTAAATAAATTCATTCATTAATTTCTCAGAATTTTAGATTTCTTGTACAAAATCTAAAAATTTTAATATGTAATATTGGAACCCAAAATTCTGAAAAACTAATGAATGAATTTATTTGAAAATTTAACTGAATAATCTTCATGGTAAATACTACAAACTAGAGCATTTCTTTTTCTCAAGTTTTGCAATATGATGAAAAGATAGGCCAAACTCATGAGTACAGGTGTAGTGTCCGTTTTACATCCCCTTAAGAAATAAATAAATTGAAATTTGATTAGTATGCTCTTAATAAGACTGTGAGTCTTTGGAGTTTCATGGCTTATAAGAGGCATTGACTATTTACTAACAATTAATATACAAAACATAAAGACCACGGACTAGTTACAGCATGATGCCTGTGTTAAAAACGGGTCTAATTTAAAATACCTTTTTATTCTTTCCTTATCCCTTTGTATAAGCACTTTTAGTCTAGGCGCCCAGAGGGTTTCTTATGAAGTTAGAGGTCCCACCAAGCAAGTAGGTGATTTATATGTATTTTGAGCCACTGAATCCGAATTTGCAACTTGCTTTTCGCGCAAGTGGTCGAGTAATTTGTTATAAACAAATTAATTGTTTAAATGTCTATAGTTTATAAACTAAAATAGATGCAGTAATTTTCTCTGCGAAAACTTGTTCTTTAATAAAGAAACGAATAAAATCATTTTTGTTGCATGTCGATTCGATAATTAGAACCACACGGAAAAAGGAAAATACCTGAAAAGAATGTACTAATTTGAGTCAGTACTAGAAAGAATATTACTAGTCGTTTTTTAATTGATACTCAGTATATATTTTAAAACGACCTATATAAGTACATTTTTTAACGCGACTCGTCCCAAGAATTGTGTGGTATAGTACCGAATTTTTCCGTACTACGGGACTACATTATCTTTTACTAACATAGTACCTATACAATATTTACTGCGGCGCTGTCAAATATGAAACTTCAATACAGCTAATTTATCATAATGTAAAAACCATTAAATTGTATATAAATTTTTAGCAATCAATAAATATAATATCGATCATATAATATGTAAAAATTTCAAACTACTAATTATTAATTTTAAACTTGAGTTGATTATTATAAACGGGAAAAAGCAGATGAATTTTTTTGCTACAATAAAGAAATTTGTAAGATTAAGCTTGAGTGCGGACAACTCATGAAATCCACCGAGATGCTATACATAAAAAGTTATATACAAACTTACGATGTATAGTATTTCGAGGTTAGGTTTGTCAAGCTTGATCTAACTTTCAATCTAAGTTTATAAAAGAAATAAATTCAAATGACTTTTTATTTTAACAAAAATGATTGTACTAACATAGCTATAGTGCGGATAAGTTAGAATATTTGTTTGATTAATGAATTTAAAAAGATGTCAACAAAATAAAAAAAAGCAAAAATCGATTCTAACAGCTCTGACATCCTGTTAAGTTGAAAATTAATTATTAGTAATTTAAAAGGGTTGTATATTATAAAAATGATTTTAGAATCATCAATTTTTAATTCTAGTATGGGAAAATCAGTTCTATATATAGCAATTATATTCTCTGCAAAATTTTACCCCTGGATCGGATAGGTGAAATATCAGTCCTAGTACCGAAAAAATAGGTACTACGTAGCGGAAATTCATGCACTCAGTTCGTAATATAGTTATGCCAGCATTAGTAGTTAAAATTTGAAGTATAGTATTGATTAAAATTATACTATTACATTTTTTTTCAATACTTTATCACAGAAATAATACATACTACGTGTAGTATTGATTTTAATGGTATTTACCTTTTTCCGTGCAGAGATATGGCAAATATATTGCTAAAAACAGAGACGTAGCGCAAGCGCGGAACGCCCTGGTAAAAAACCTTATGACTCGACTACTGATTAATATTTTTTGAAGTTTAACATGTGTTTGAAAAATGTCAGAGTCTCAGCTTTAATGATAAATTGTTATATATTACTTTCAAATGTTGATAAATAAGCTAGAATGATTTGAAACAGAAAATATTTTCAATTTTTCAGAATTTTGTTTGTTTATAACGAAATAATATAGGTTAGCGAACAAAATATTTCTATATTTTTTAAGAATCTGTCCGGTTTTTTAAATTTAAGTAAGTAGAACCTGAGATATCGCAAATTTAAGCTGTAGCGCCAACTCCTTGCAATACGACATATGTGTGCAATGTGGCGATCGCTTTTCTTATAAAAAATTCTTTTATTATAAGGTAAGTAATTTCATTCTTTTGTAATAAAATTAATTTTAACTCTGTATTAGGAAATTAAATACAAATTTAATAAAAAAGGATTCAGCTAAAAATAGATGACTCTAATAAATCGGAAACTTAAACAAATTTTTTGAATAAAATAGATTGTTGTTCTTTTTGCAATTGCAAAAAAAAATAAATGTAAAAATACTTCATAAGTTGAGTAAATTGTTTACTATTGTAGTAGAAAAATCAATGATTATTTAAAACCCTAAATCTACTTCATCTCCATGTATTATACATCATTAATATTATGACAAAGTATATAAAATAGAATCAAAAGTAATTTTTTCCCATATTCCGGCTAAAAACACGTTGTTATTCGTGAAACGCATGCTGTAAAAACATAGCGTTCTCCGCCGGCGAATATGCTCACTCGAGTTGCGCAGTAAGCTTGGCGCCGGCGCAGACCCGTATACTGCTGTGTTTTCAAGTCTCGTTTGTGCGTGTTGAGAGTTGAGGAGATATACGTTTATCTTTTTCTATTCATCCGTTCTAAGTTATAAGCGTGAACTCTCTCTCTCTCTCTCTTTCATATGCATACTATAGTCAAAGAAGATAGACGCCGTCGATATTCGTTGATATAGTTTATCCTTTTTTCTTTACGAGTCACATGCATCGATTTTCTCTGTCTGATATCTGTTACAAAATAGTGTACAAACAATATTTATTTGTTTTAAAGTATTAAAATATAAAATAAACGGTTGATTGTGCTGTTTGATTAGTTTTATTTTTATAAATTATAGTCTGTAGTGTATTATAATAAAAGTGATATATTAATGGATTATTTAAATGAATTATCATCAGTGGCAGTGGGGCAGACAGAGAGTGCGCATGCTCGGTGGAGAGTATTAGGTGATTTGTCGCGATACTTTTTTATTTATTGATTTTTCGTCGATAAATGAATTATCACGAATTTTAAAATGTACGTGTTTTTAGCCCGGCATGGGAAAAAATCGTTTATGCCACTTGGGATAAAAATGCGACACTTTAGGCCAGCATTTTAGCTCTCGAGGCTTCGCCTCGAGATCTAAACCCATGCCAGCCTAGAATGCCGCATTTTTATCCCACGTAGCATAATATACTATTATTAGAAAAGAATGAGATTACTTACCTTATAATAAAAGAATTTTTAATAAGGAAAGCGATCGCCACATTGCACACATATGTCGTATTGCAAGGAGTTGGCGCTACAGCTTAAATTTGCGATATCTCAGGTTCTACTTACTTAAATTTAAAAAAACCGGACAGATTCTTAAACTAGATGAAATTTCCTATCATTCTATATAAAAAATGTAGAAATATTTTGTTCGCTAACCTATATTATTTCGTTATAAAATGGCCGTATAGACCTTAACTAAAGGTCTGGGTACGCCTTTATAATAAAAAAAAAAAAAAATTTCCTTATAAACAAACAAAATTCTGAAAAATTGAAAATTTTTCCTGCTTTAAATCATTCTAGCTTATTTATCAACATTTAAAAATAATATATAACAATTTATCATTAAAGCTGAGACTCTGACATTTTTCAAACACATGTTAAACTTCAAAAAATATTAATTAGTAGTCGAGGCATAAGGTTTTTTACCAGGGCGTTCCGCGCTTGCGCTACGTCTCTATATTTCTTAGCAATATATTTGCCATATCTCTGGTTCTAATTATCGAATCGACATGCAGCAAAAATGATTTTATTTGTTTCTTTATTAAAGAACAAGTTTTCGCAGAGAAAATTACTGCATCTATTGTAGTTTATAAACTATAGACATTTAAACAATTAATTTGTTTATAACAAATTACTCGACCACTTGCGCGAAAAGCAAGTTGTAAATTCGGATTCAGCGGCTCAAAATACATATAAATCACCTACTTGCTTGGTGAGACCTCTAACTTCATACGAAGGCCTCTGGGCGCCTAGACTATTTGTACAGTCCTTTTCAGGGATAGGAAGCGGAAGTAGAGGTTACACCCTTGAGAGTCCAAGTCAAACTCGACCGATGGCGAGGCTCTGTGAGCCTTCAAAGATTCTGGAACGCGTTACTCATGAATTACTTTTGTGTTTTTTGAACGCCAATAACCTTCTGAATGAGTGTCAAGCAGGCTTTCATGCTGGTTAGCACCTGTACGCCACTCTCTAATATTCTCAAAGATACTCAGATGTCTATCGACAAGAAATAAATGACAGTAGTGTTGTTTCACTTTTTGTTTGACTTGAAAATTTTGGATTCCGTGCCCCATGAATAATTACTGAAAAATTTAAGACGACTCTTGAACAGCTCTAATGAGGTGATTCTTTGGTTTGTATCTTATATAGCAGAGAAAAACACAAATAATTAAGACTGCTGATTGCGATAAGATAAATGATTGGGTAAAACTTGACACTATAGTCCTATAGGGAAGGGTTTTGGGTCCTATTATATACTCAATTTTCATAAAAATCCTCACAATATCCATAAGTATACCAAATTCATGCTATTTGGTGATGATTTAAAAATATATAGGTCCTTCTATTTCAGTGATTTTACACAGGAAATTGATATTATGAATAGTGATATAAATGCTTTAGTTCAGTGGTTCACAGTAAATCTGCCATACAAAGAAAGAACGTCCTATCTGACAAAATTTTGGGACCGAGAAAATTAAGATTTCGTAAATGGTACTTTCCGAATTTTATCTTAGGAAAGGTGTTTTTTGTAGATAGGACAAACTATCTTAGCTCTTTTTACCAAGTTAAAAAATATTTTGAGCCATTTTGAGATCCATGCAAATTTAGTAAGCAGTGAGCATATGCTTCTCACGTACGCCTTTCGGTATGCATAGGTTTTCTGGTTACCAATAAGCAGGTTCCTTTCTCTCGGATTGTGATAATCATGATCGGATTGTCTTGGCATCTAGTTAAACCAGATTCTAAAGAGTCTTTGGCATGCTTAACTCTTAGAAGTTCTACAGAAGATCATTCTTTAAAACTTTTAGGTGAGAATTGGTCCAATCTCTTATCATTCCTATTTGCGATTACACATGTGTTCTGTAAGACAACCTCTTTTGATACCAAAATTACCAGCTCGACAGGGCTCTCAATGCGTGATTCAGGATTGTTTATAGTCCAGTCATTGGAGGCAAAAGAAGGGTATAACCTGGAAATTCTTTCGGTTAGCACCGATTTTCATAAAACTTTAGGATTAAGCTTATATAACCCTACAGATCAAAAGTTATATATCGGCGAGGTGCGCTTTTTGCTTTAAAGGGGTAAAAACTACCCTTAAAGTTGAAAAATAGTAAAAATGCCGATTTACGCTTATAAATAATTAAAATAATCTTGGAATGTCTAAAATAAGTATTGTTTAATATTGTGGAACATAATTAATGATATTAAGCATTTTTACAACCCTTAAAAACCACCCCTTTGACTTAATAAAAAGAGCATATATAGTTTTTAATATTAAAAAATATTTTTATGATACAATTATGGAAAAATATCAACGTTTTAAGTTTATGATATAATTTTTAATTTATTACATTATTTCAACCCTTAAAAACTACCCCTTACGATGAAAAATAGAAAAAAATAATTTTGAACATATAAATTATTTTGTAATGACATATTTATATTAAATTAGACATTTTTTCACAGTTTATAATGATTTTTATTTTATTGTAACATTTCAACCCTTAAAAACAACCCTTGATGATAAAATGCCAAAAAAACGAGTCTTTGGTACTTTTAATAATTTAATAACTTTTATTCTATTAATAATATATTTTTTATGTCTTATTATAGAATTTAGAATATATTTAAGTATTTTACATTTAAAAATGACTATTTATGGTTAAAATTATAAGACTATCATAACTTAAAAATTATTATTATTATTATTATAAGAACAAAATAAAAAATACAAATATTTCACTTAAATTTTAAACAAATTTTTTTAAATTCTATTCATTATCAATTTCGACTTCTTCTTCTTCTCCTGGATCTGTGATCGGAGGGCAGTTTAAACAATTGTCACCAGAGCATGTTCTACATGTCGAGTTACAAAATAATCCTAATTTTCTGCAACTGCAATTAGCACCACAAGTAGTCTTACGGTTGCAAAAAATCATTCTTTGAAGCTGTTCTGGTGCAGGATGGTTTAGCATTCTTGTAGGCTGTAAAAAACCATCTTTATGGATCCATCCCCAATTTGTCGGAAGAATATTTTTATTTCCTAACCATATTTGCATTTGCAAATATACTCTTTTAAAATGTTCGCATAAAGCATCAACTGTTGGAACTAATGATGACAATTTTACAGCGCTATTTTTAGTTGTAGCCTTAATAAAGGTCTGGTAACGCATATTTTCTAAATACGTAGATAAATTAACTTTCTCTAATTTATTAATTTGTATATCTTTCGCAGTCCCATATCAAATCGGCAAGCTACATAGTCTCATTTCTTTTCTTCTACCTGAGTTTATACTTATATGATATATATATGTGTGTGTGTGTGTGTCCACTTACAAAATATACATATAGGAGCTGAAAAGAATAGAAGCTATATACCGTACAGACTCAAAGAAACTGTAAAATATTTATATGTACGTATCTAAAATACTCGAAAATAAACGAATTTATGCGCTCCAAAAATTTTACCGAAAAAGTACGATTGGTTTTTTTATGATAACTCCGCTAATTTTTAAGCTTTTCAATTGTTCCAAAATGGATTTTGTAGGTAATTGTATTATCTTTAAGTCATGTGAATATCAATTTTTAAAAAGTTTTATTTTTTGAGATTTTTTCGTTTGAAGGGCCAAAAATAGGTGGTACTTGGCTCTGATTACAGAATTCTAACACTGATATCTCAGTTGATTTTTATCGGACAAAAATAAAAAAAAAGCAAAATACTCATGAAAAAAAAAGCTATATTTTTTAACTTCAGTACTTTTTACGTACATCTGTTAATTATTGAGATATTTTAAAAAAAGGATGAATTTTTGAATAATAAAAAAATTTTTTTTTTTATATAAACTTGATTTTTTTAAAAAATAAGCATCCTCAATTGCTGAAACTTTTAGAACACATAGTTGGTACCTGAATAAGATAAACCCTGAAAGGATTTCTTTATGTTTCAAAACCTGTCTTAATGACAGTGGTTTTAATATTGAAATTTTATTGTCAAACTATATAAAATAATTTTATTTTCCTTGTAACTCCTTTAATTTTTATACTATTGACTTAAAACAAAATTGATTTGAAAGATAATCTTAATACCTTTAAAAAATATTATATACATTTTTTTCAAAAAGTATGCCATTTTTCTGTTATTTAACGTTGAATATTGCTCTTAAAGTTTCAAGCGTAACAGTATTAATATTCAATAATTTATAATTCCTTATGTATTGTATATAAAATAATGATTAAAAATGAAATCGTTTTGTTTCTTTACAAGCTTTATTTTTGTTCCCTATGAGTTTTTTGATAAAATTAAAACTTTTCAAGTTATTTCATGAAAAACCGTCAGAAAACATGCTTTTTTACACTAAAAATCTATGTTTTCAATCACCTATAGGTCGAAAAGTATTCATTTAACAAAAAAACTCTTTGAAAACGTTTTGCTTTAAATTGATTTTGACATCGAATTATATGGTTTTTTTTTTCTCACCGCCCCCGAGAAGGGGCGGCTCCCGCCCCCTGGGCAAAAGCGCACATCGGCATTATATAACTTTTGTTTTTTGGACTATTCTTTACCTACTGACAAATTTTCATGTTAATCCATCCCAACCGACAAAATTTCCAGCTGAAATGCTTCAATGACTGGACTATTATGGCAATATTAAGAGTCAGTCAGAACCATATCGGTTTTTGGGTTTGATGGTGCTGCGGTAAGAAAAATATCAATTTTTATTCAAATTTGATATTTTCCTACTAATCTTTATTTATCTATTATTAAATAGTTTGATATGATAGTTTATAAAAATTTTAACAATTTATTCAATATACAAATTTCCTTTGTTAATGCTCAGATCCAAAGCTTGCACTTGCCGAGAATGATCCATTTTGCATCTTTGGTGAATAATTTTGTTGTTTGTTAGGACGCAAAAAGATCGTTTTGCGATCTATACGAACAGCGCTATGTTTTTAATAGTCTGGTTATATATTTAGTGCCTTGTGCTCTGCATACTGATAAAAACGCTGCCAAGTGCTTTGACACAATGCTTTCTAATAGAGCTCATTGAGTTAGGGCAATTTGATTTAATTTTTTTAAATATGATTTCATTGTAAAAAACATAATTTCTGTTTAAGAAAAATTGAAAATGGAAATAATGTAAGTGTGTGTAAGAGTGTAAAAATTATTATAAAAGAATTAACATTCTTACAAAAATTAATAATTTCAGTAAGAAAATAAAGAAATCACATCTCGTATCAAACAAAGTCATATTTACATAGACGAGGAAAAATTGATTTTATAGCTTCATTTTCAAAAAAACCTTGAAAAAGTGAAAGTAGAAATGTTAGCTTAAACAATTTGGTTTTTCAACATTTTCTTGATAAGAATTTATAAAATTAATCCTTTTTTATCAAAGAAAATTTTCATTTTTTTTATACGAGATGCGGCTTTCTCTTCATTTTGCTAAAGTTATTAGTTCTTTCAAAAAATTAATTCTCTGATTGGGAAAGAACAGAGATACGTGAAACCCTCTTTAAAAAATTATCATATTGTACGTATGTTCGACTAACGATTATATTAAAAGTTCTACAAAGATACGATATTGATACATAGAGGTTTAAGGATGTTCAATGGTTACGTAAAAATTAACAGAATGCTTTGAAGTTTTGAAATATGATTTATTATATTAAATTAAAGCACGTCAATTTTTTTCCATATTTCATTCCGCATGTTTTTTCGAGAAATTTAATGTTAAAAATACGAAAAATAACATGGGCTCTTATGGGCGAGCTGAGAATCGGTTGCGTTTTATATAAATTTCTGTCATAAAAGTTAAAAAATCAAATTAAAATTTAGATATTATGAAAGTATATTATCTAAGGATTCATTTCATATAGTTTTTTATATACCTTTCAGGAAAATTAACAGAGATTTCCAAAGTTAAAATTGAAATAAGAGTTAATTTTTGAAAACCCGCTACTGCTACGTAAAAGATTTGACAACGTAGCGTATATATAACATAAGTTTTGAATTGCAAGATAATATTTTTCTGCTAAACTTAACCTACAAATAGGAGCGCTGCGTTGCCAAATTTCATTCAACATATTACCGAACTTAAATTAATTTATAATAAATTAAATAACATTTTAAAATGTTTTATTTATTGAATAAAAACGTTTAAATGTAATTTGAATAATATATTCCATCTCTAAGTGCCATTCAAAGAACTTTTTATTGAAAAATATTTCATTACTTTAAGTTGGCAGTAATACTTCTTTCGTATGTTAAAGCATAGGGTACCCCTCTGACTCTTCACCTCCCCGCATGACACCATTGAACATCCAGTTACAATTATGTCGAATCCACTGTAATGATACGATCATCTTACTCTAAAAGTTTAGTTGCGATTGTCTATAATTTTTTATAAGATACGTCTTTGTTATGTAGGTTCTTCGAGATAAGATTCAGTAAATCAAAGGCATCGGCATTCTAATTTTTATGCCTTAAAGTGTTTTTTTGACATATTGAATTTTTACAAGTTTAAAATTTTAATAGATAAGAAAATATAATTCTCCAAAGTTATTTTTCTTCAGACAATAGCGAATAACTTGCATACAAATTTTAGAGCAATTTCATCGAATATTTTACGTAGAATAATGTTACGAGTGTCGTATAGTAGCGAATATAGAAAAAATGCAAGTATGCAGTTTATAGAATATGAAGCGACCAAAGAAATGAAAATGCATCGGTGGGAATGGCTCAACGTTTGAGCACTTGTCTGTCGTGCAAGAGTCCTGGGGGTCGATCCACGTCGCGGACGCTTTCTCGCCTTTTTTATAATTTAATATTATATTAGTCGCTTAATAATAAAATAAAATTCGTAACAATGACAAAAAAAATGAATTTTTTTTAATATTTTTAAAATGATCAAAAAGTAAAACTGCATTGAGAAAAAAAGTTTTTAAAAGCTATTTTCTTCAGACAATAGCGAATAACTTGCATACAAATTTTGGAGAAAATCTATCCAGTGGTTTTCGTAAAATACAAAAAAAAATTAAAAATCGTAAATTTAAAAAAAAATTTTTTTTTTTAAATTCTTAAAATGACTCTATAAAAAAAAATATGCAATGAAAACCAATTTCCAATAGCTTCGCGCCTACTTATACAAAATAATAGATAGTATGAAAAATTTGAAGCAAATTCATCAAGTTGTTTTCGAGATTTCATGGCTAAATAAATAACATTTTCTTTTCAAAATTTCTTTTTCAAAATTTTCAAAAGGCTCTAAAATTAAAACTACGCTAAGAAAATCAATTTTTTTAAATTTCCCTTTTTTTGGCAGTCGCAAATAATTTCCTTGCAAATCTTTGAACAAATTTATCAAGTACTCTACGTAAAATAAAAACAAATAAGAAACGAAAAATCAATATTTTTTTTAAACCTTTAAAATTCTCTAAAATCGTAACCACACTATGGAAATTAATTTTCAAAAGCTTATTTTCTTCAGACAATAGCGAATTGATTGTATCAAAATTTTGGAGAAAATTTATAATATGGTTTACACAAAATAGAAGATATATGAAAAATAAAATTTTTTTTGAAAATTTTCAAAATGCTCTAAAATTAAAACTGCTCTGAGAAAATAAGTTTTCCAAAGCTTGTTTTCTTCAGACAGTAGCGGATAACTTGCATACGAATTTCGGAGCAAATCTATCAAATGGTTTTCGTAAAATAAAAAAAAAAAATTTTTTTTTTTAATTTTAAAAATGCTCTAAAATTAAAAGTACGCTAAGAAAATCAGTTTTCAAAAGTTTTTCTTCTTTTGGCAGTCAAAAATAAGTTCCATACAAATTTTCAAGCAAATTCTTTGAGTAGTTGACATAAAATACAAAAAAATGAAAAATAGAAATTTTTATAATTTCTAAAATGACTCTAAAAAAAATACGCTAAGAAAACCAATTTCCAAAAGCTTCCCGCGGAGTTAGACAAAAAAATAAATTGTATGCAAAATTTGAAGCAAATCCATCGAGTAGTTTTCGAGATCTAATTGGCGTACTGAATTCACACACACACACACACACACACACACACACACACACACACACACACACACACACACACACACACACACACGCACGCACGCACGCACGCACGCACGCACACACACACGCACGCACGCACGCACGCACACACACACACACACACACGCACACGCACACGCACATTTTTTGGAAACCACTTTTTTCGACTCCCTGAGTCCAAATATGTACAAATTAATGAAAAAATAGAAAAAAAAAATTTTTATCGATGCAATGCTTTCTCTATAAGAAAGCAATAAGTAGATTCGAAATTTCTAATTTTTCTATTCATATAAATATTCTCAATTCATGATATTTACATAATTATTAATCCTTCATGGTACACATATTTTGTGTGAAAACTGTGTTAAGTACAGTGTGTATTTCTTTAACACAATTAATACACAGAATTTATGTGAAATTATTTTTAAAACAAATTTAATGTATAAAATATAATATTACACAACATTTGCGTATCTTATTTTTATCGGTGAATTTCAAACACACGATGTGTGTTTAAAGTTCACCTGATTTTCAACTGTGTACTTATGTACGAAATCGTGCGCCTGAATACTCCGGAGCATCTAGTGAGTCTCTTTACTAAATGTATACCCAGGGTGGCTACTAGGGAAGAGGCAAAGGATCTGGCAGTGCCCTTTAACCCTTTCAGAACGGAATTATTATTTCATCATGAAAAGTTCTGATAACCATTTAGCGATGATAAGTGTTCATTTATTAAGCAATTTTTGCGATAAAAAAATTTTTTTTTTTTTCTTTTCAAGTTTTTTCAGTTTCTATCAAAAATATAATAACTTAGGCCCTCAGTTTGAGATCGGAAATAGTCCACTTCAATCTAATACACATATTTTTTTACAAAATTTGAAGCCACTTTTGCACAATTTCAAAAAAACCAAAAAATGTCAATGTACATTGTAATGTACATTGGTTCTGAAAGGGTTAAGCGCACTGAGACTGAATGGAATTCCTTACAAGTTCAAGGTGTGCATTTTTGGAATTCCCTACCTGCTGAAATTAAGTATCTTCCATCTCTCAGCAGGTTTAAGTCGGCAGCGAAGAGTTACTTGCTTGACCTTGAATAATATATACTCTCTTTATGTTCATTTATTATGTGTAGTCCCGTACATAGCTTCAAGGTGTGCTTGTATTTATAGTATGGTTGATGAGCGCATGGTTGAGAGTAAATGTGTTACTATTTACTTTTTGATTTGACTCGTTCGATTTTTATTTTATTTTAATTTTTATTGTTTTGACTGATAGATATTAATTCTAAAGATTTGTTTATTTTTATTTTTATTAATGTTTATGCGTGTATTTTTTTATTGTAATGATCTGTGATATCACTCTGAAAGGTGACTTACCTATGTAGTATTATTAGTTTTAGGAAATCGACTGTGATATCATGAGTGCAATATTTATACGTAACGTTACAGTATTATCTTATTTTTGTATTTTATTATGTATTATATATTATTTTTTGTATCACACACTTTTTGTAAACTGTTACAAAATAAATATATATCTATTTATCTATGTAATTTAAGGGCTATAACATTAAGGTTGAATAATTTCTCTAGATTTGGTCCAGGATTAAACACAGGGGATATTAAAAATTTTTTCAATATCCCCCAAGTTTTTATTACAAATTAGTTTTAAAAATTTATGAAAAATTATAATTTTAGTACAATTTAACATTTAAAATGAGTTTTTTAATGAAAAGTTTATATTAATTTTTAAAATAATATATTCTTTTTAAATTATTTATTTAAACATACATGTGTCTTAACACAAAAGCGCATCGAAAGGTTTAGAGCTCACGTTTGAAAACTGATAAGCGCTCCATAGAAACTAAGATCAAGTTCAATAACTCAGTTGCGTATATACAAAAAAACTTTAATTGGGACTTAACATCTTTCTTTTATTCTTTTTCTTTTTAGCATATATACAAAATTACTTCTCTAATTTTATTATAAAAATATATGAAAATTATATTTTAGTTAGTTATCATTAATAACTTATAAATTATTAATTATTCTTTCTGAAATTTATGATTTTAAGAGTAAAAATTTAATTATTTTGGAAAATCTATGTAAATTATAATATTGTAAATCAAAACTATATAAAATTGTTCGAACTATTTCTAAATCAAATTTCAACTAATCAAAATAATTAATTTTATATTTTAATGTTTTATTCCTAATATTTCTAATTTTTACAATATAATAATAATAAATCTTATTCAAATTTGTTCAAATACTTATTAGAAATACTTATTTAGTTAAATTATAATAAAAATTATATTCTTAAATAAAAAGGAAACTAAATTTATAATTTAAACTTGCTTAATACTGCGTTGACTTTGGAAGACGGTATTATGTATCAAATATTAAACCAGTCATATAAAAACAAACCAATTTAATTTACTATTTGTATTCTTGTGTTAAATAAAGAAAGGAAATAAATAAAAAGTAAGTAACAAACATATATTATTATTATTATTATTGTGTGTTACCTTTTCCTATTTATATTTAATATTATAAATTCAAACTATTTTATTAATATTGCTAAAACATATTCACCTGACCACCCAGGAGGTAGTAAGTGTCGGCGGTGTTGTATGCGCAAAGCTAATTAAATGGGTATTGAGGTTACATACATTTCAATTCGTAGCATAACTATATTCAGTTTGCTATACTTCACATAAAAAAATATAGATAATTCTATACCTCACATGGAAACGTATGGAATCATCTATACGTCGCACTATAAAGTAGTAGTTAGCTATAAAGCGATCGTCGTAGTCATAAAATTGGTTAGTTTAATCAGCATGTTTTGTTTTTTCTTTTGATATTTTGTTATATAACGAATTTTAAAAAAATATGGAATAAAGAAAAATTTGAATAATTATACGAAAAAATTAGTGCAAATAATGAAAAAAATTAGTACAAATAACAAAAAAAAAACGCTGCCAAGTGCTTTGGCGGAATGCTTTCTCATAGAGCTCTTTGAGTTTCATTAATTTTTTTATATATATTTAAATGTGATTTTAATATTAAACAATTGTCTAACATTAATATTTACTCATATTGTACTTTATAAATTTTGAACATATATGCTAGCTGTTTGCTTTTTCAACATTTATAATTTACTTTAAATCATCAAGTAATACAAAAAAATTTGTTCTATTGAAAAAATGATATAATGTTATAATAAAAAGAATGACGACAACAAAATTTCTAATCTTAACCACGCTAAGAAAGAAGATGAATATATAATAAAAATTTTTATGAAAATTTTCAAAATGCTTTTAAATTAAAACTGCGCTGAGAAAATTAGTTTTTTTTAACTTGTTTTCTTCAGAAATAACTTGCATACAAATTTTGGGGCAAATCTATCGAATGGTAGTGCGCTAAGAAAATCAGTTTTCGAAAAATTTTTTTCTTTCAGCAGTCAAAAATAATTTTCAAACAAATTTTTAAGCGAATTCTTTTAGTAGTTTACGTAAAATCTTTTTTACTTCAGATAGTAGCAAATAACTTGCATACAAATTTTGGAGCAAATCTATCTAATGGTTTTCGTGAAATAGAAAAACTGATAGATTTATTATTACGTTAATCGCGAGACAAAGAAATGTCTTATGGATATATTTGAGTGAGCGTTTTTTTTACTTGTTCAACTTCGTAATTATTAATATCTATAATTTTTTCTTCTTCTTCTTCTTCTTCTTCTTCTAATATTTTTTCCATTTATTAAAAAACAATTTAATTTATAATATTTATTAATGATTATAATTAAAGACTTAATTCAATGTAATAATACAAGTCAACATCTAAATCAGTAGTACTATTATAAATTTTCAAGAGTTACTAATACTAAAACGTCGAGACACTCCTCTTATACTTTGAATTAGAGAATTGAAAATTTAAAAATGTAATCTTTATAAAATGCATTTATATTTATATATAAATACAGTTCATGTTTATGGCTCTATAAAAAAAACTATTCTATCAATACCAATTTTCAATAGCTTCCCGTCTACTTAGACAAAAACATAGATAGTATGCGAAATTTGAAGCAAATCCATCGAGTAATTTTCGAGATCTAATTTTTAAAAATTTCTCTTCTTTCGACAGTCCCTAATTATTTCTCTGCAAATTTTAGAACAAATCTGTCGAGTACTTTACGTAAAATAAAAAAAATAAGAAATAAAAAATCGAAATTTTTTTAAAAATCTTTAAAATTCTCTAAAATCGTAACCACTCTGAGAAAATTAGTTTTTAAAATCTTATTTTTTTCAGACAATATCGAATTGATTGTATGAAAATTTTGGAGAAAATTTATAGTATGGTTTACACAAAATAGAAGATAAATGAAAAATAAAATTTTTTTTTAATTTTCAAAATGCTCTAAAATTAAAACTGCTTTGAGAACATATATTTTCCAAAGCTTGTTTTTTTCAGACAGTAGCGAATAACTTGCATTTAAATTTTGGAGCAAATCTATCAAATGGTTTTCGTAAAATAGAAAAAAATTTTAAATAAAAATTTTTTTAAAAATTTAAAAAATGCTCTAAGATTAAAAGTGCGCTAAGAAAATCAGTTTTCAAAAGTTTTTCTACTTTTGGCGGTCGAAATTAAGTTCCATACAAATTTTCAAACAAATCCTTTGAGTAGTTTACGTAAAATACAAAGAAAATGAAAAATCGAAAGTTTTTTAAAATTCTTAAAATGACTCTAAAAAAAACTACGCTAAGGAAACCAATTCTCAATAGCTTCCGCACCAGGTGATCGAAAAATTAAATTGTATGGAAAATTTGAAGTAAATCCATCGAGTAGTTTTTAAGATTTTATTGGCCTAATAAATAGAAACATTTTTTTCGAAAATTTCAAAATGCCTTAAAATTAACTAAGCTAAGAAAATCAGTTTTTTAAAATTTATTTTATTTGGGCAATCACAAACAATTTCTGTGCAAATTTTGAAGCGAATTCATCGAGTATTTTTTTTTTTTTTTTTCAAACAACTCTAAAATGAAAACTACACTAAAAGAACCAATTATCAATAGCTTCCCAGCAAGTTAGTCAAAAAACTAAATTCCATGCAAAATTAGAAGCAAATCCATCGAGTTGTTCTCGAGATACAATTTACTAACTGAAATCATACATCCACACACACACACACACATACATACAGACATTTTCTGGAAACCACTTTTTTCGACTCACCGAGTTCAAATATGTTCAAATTAACGAAAAAATAGAAAAAAATTTTTTCTATCGATACAATGCTTTCTCTATGAGAAAGCAATAATAATTATAGTGAAAGTGAGACAGTGAAGAAAAACATTAAATATAAAATGTGCGTGATATGCATGGTAAGCTTGTCAAATTTTTGACACATCAATAACGGTTTTGCAGACGATCCACGTCTACACTGTTCATATACGTTTATTCAAATTCTAATCAAAAGAAAGAAGGATTGCTAATTTGTACATTTATAATTTTATAGTCCCTCATACCTGCAACAACGACATAAAATTATCTACGTCATTTGGAAGTAAGAAAAATGAATACGGGGCGAATTTGTTGCTCAAACAGCAGTCAATCTCAGGCACGCTTCACGTGCCCTCGACTGTCTACTGTCCTTGCAACAAACTCGCCACGTATTCATCCTTCTTACTTCCAAATGGTGTATATAACTAAAACGCTTCATTTAACTATTTGATTGTTATAATTCTCAAAACATAAAAAAAGCTATTGAATAGGAATATTCAGGCTTTTCAAAGATTTTCACTAAGCAGACGTCACATTTTCATGGAGGCCCAGGAAGTGATAGTGTTTTGAGAATTGTAATAGTTAATTTTCTATTATTTTGTGTCTTATTGAAATATTAACATTTTATCAAAATAATTATTATTAAATAAAAAATAAAAAAATTATAATAACAATAACATTGATAACAAAATTTTAAAGCAAATATATATAAACTATCAAAATAATTTTATTTTCTCTCTTTTTTTATAAATTTAAAGTGACAAGTGAACGCGATCAAATAGCCTCAGAACAATTTCTTTAAAGAAGAATAAAGGAGTTTTGTTCGGTAGTATGGAAAAATTCGGTACTATACCAAATAATTTTTGGGATAACACGCGTTGAAAGATGTACTAATATAGGTTGTACATTTTTTTAGGTATTTTCCTTTCTCTGTGTGCGCATGTGCAAACTCAAGATTAAGGTTAGAACTTGCTAATCTTCAGTATTCACACGATTGAGATTCGTCTATAAGATTCGAATTCATAACCGTGATTTCAGTATTGAGTATAACTTGGAACTCAAGTATCTTTACTTGGGTATCAGCAGTTATTTTTGTTGGGTGCGATCTACAGTTGAGAAAAGGTAGAAAATGAGTGTAAAATGAGTAGAAAATGTGTGTTATTAAATTTTGTGGAAAATAAGAGTTCTATGGGTAAGATATGGAGGGTCATCGACTAAATTTTTTTAAAAACTATATTATATTTCTATATTATATATATAATACATAACTATATTATATATATAATATAAAGATCCATATCTCTTTATATTATAAAAAGTTTTCGCCATCGTTACCGACGTTGCCGCCGTGTATAACAATCAATCGGGGCTCCAATTAGC
This sequence comes from Anastatus disparis, assembly GCA_017163975.1. Lineage (NCBI taxonomy): Eukaryota > Metazoa > Arthropoda > Insecta > Hymenoptera > Eupelmidae > Anastatus > Anastatus disparis. Next base: position 3,129,941 of record JAFFSR010000351.1, on the reverse strand, counting down.
TATAAAATAGCTGAAATTTAGTTGAAATAAAAGCTACAAGTTAGCTAAAAGTTGGCCAAAAAATAGCTGAAAGTTGTACAAAAGTTAGCTAAAAGTTAAATAAAACGAAGCAGAAGTAGGATAAATTTACCTGAAAATTAGCTGAATTTATTCATAAAGTCAGTTCAATTCTACAAAATTTAGATAAAATTTGACAAAACGTCAGTTAAAAATTAGCTGATTGAATTAAATTTAGCTGCATTTAGAGATGCCCTGTCAACAAAAAATGTTCTCTTTTGTTTCGAAGCTACTCAAGTGTAGACTTTAATATTATATCATAATTGAAGTCCATACTTTAAAGGAAAGAGAAAATTGAGAAGGGAAGCTAAAGATGGAGAGGGTAGAAGAAAAATGAAGAAGGAAAGAATAGAGTGTGAAAAAAAGATAATGAAACAAAATATAGTAAAACATAGATGAAGAGAGAAATACATATACTAAAGCGTAAATAAGACCCAAAAATGAGGCCCGAGAAAAGTGCTTGTATATGATGACTACTCATTATATAACAATCAATAAGAATTGCTATTGTTATTACGAAAAAATGTGATCCGTAGGAGCCAAGAACTGTAGAAAAAGGTAGTTTTACTTTAATATATAATAACTACCAATTATTCAGCGTATCCAAAAAGTACACCTAAGAAATTCCCAAAGTTGATAACTTTTTCAATCAGGTGAAGTTCGTCAGGTCGTTCTTGGAGTAACTTTTCACGAGGTATCCGATAGTGACCTTTGATTTGACCTTGAACCTCATTTTCAAGGTTATTTTGAGGTTAACCTCATTTTAAGATTTGCACTGCTGTCTTTATTTGCACATTGGATTTCGTCCAATTGTTTAACAAATGTCTTGAAAATCAACTTTAAATTTGTCAAATGTTCTATCGTACCACTGTCAGCACTCTGTTCATTAGTCTTCTCGTTTCAAGATTTTATTGGTTGGAATTGCCTTCTTTTTGATATTTTTCTCTGTTGTATTTTACATAATTTTCTTGTCTCCTTTTACTGTCAGATTTCCAGTCGCTGGCATAATATCCATAACTGTGGCATTCAGAACATCAAACTTTCTGTATCACCCCTGACTTGGTACGTCGTCGCGTTTCAGTTGTTTATACATATACTCGCTTAAAAAGGTATATCAACGGTCCTAAATTTTAAAACATGCAGACGAATGTGCGTTTCGTACAGCGACACTACGCTGCGGTAACGGAGAGTTCCCGTACATTTTTCAGTGTACTTAAAAACAAATTTCGTTTTTATTTTTATTTAACTATCATCCATTGTAATTATTATTTGTGTGATATATATGTAAGAATAATATATTTAATGAATAATCATTTAATTTGATGAACAATTAAATACATTTGTATATAATCGTATAATATAATTTATTCAATTGAAGTTTTATTCAAATATCATTCAGAGAATAAAGTACTTAAATTAATTTCATGAAAATACATTAGTATTTAAAAAGAGTATTGCCGAATAAGTATGTGAAAATGGCCTTAACTCGGATTTCCCTGGAACTTTGCTCATTCTTTTGTCTTGTCGAAAAACTAAGATCCTAAAAATTTCAGATCCCTAGGCTCAAAATTGGCTTTATAACCTCAAAAAACGTGTTTTTTTGTTTTTTCGTTATAATAAGGTGAATTTCTAATGGTTCTCAAAAATTACAAATCGAGGTAAAAGAGGACAGTGAAGCGCATATATTTAGTGACTATATAGAACCTTACGAGCCTTAACCATAACTTAAAAATACTTTTGAAAATTTAAAAATGGCCTGTACATTAGTTGTATTAATTTTTTTTTTGGCTTTTTCATTTTTGGCTTCTAAAAAATTTTCTTTTTATAAAATCTATCATTTATAATTTTGGCTGAACTGTAGGAATGGTGACAAGTACCTAAAATATCCAAAAACTGAAAATTTTAAAGATTTATGGCGTTTTACAGGCTTAATTGCATTCTGATCATGAAAATAACACCAAAAACACGTTCAGCGACCCAGAAAAACCCTAAATATTGATATTATGGCGGATTTATATCATATTCATCCATAAAATACGAGAATAAGTTTAAAAAAATCATTTTTTGACCAGAAAGACTTCTGTAGTCTTTTTATTACCATCCTAAACTATAATTTCATCACGTCTTTTTCAAAGTGACCTTAAAAATTTATTCACTGACCAATAACCTCCTTGATACTGATTGTTAATCTTATTCAGTACGATTGTTGGCCGAAAGATATGGAATTAACCTCAAAATATTCACTTAGTGACTAAAAATGACCTCAACTATCATTTTTCTGTCGTATTCTTAATTTTTTAATAATTAAATTATATTTCAAGTTTAATAAAGATAATATTTTTTTCGTTATCAACTAAAATAGCAAACTAATTAATTTTCAGTTTCATATTGCCTAAATGTGCATATTTTTGTAAATTATCGTTATTTTCTTGTGTTATGTAATCATTGTTTTTATTTTTCAATTCAAACAGTTATTACCGTAAAGAATGAGATTCTTACCAGGGCATGATTTCTCATTAATAATCAGAAACTACATCTTCTGTAACACTAACAAATATAAACTACAGAGCTCTCCCGCACAGCATGAAATGTTTTGAAATATTTCGGAAATATTTCAAACGCTTTATGCTGTGTGGGGTTAACCTGCTTGCTTGTACTCCAACACAAGCTTAGCATGCCACTAAAAATATTGCCTTAAGAAGAGGCTGAACTATCTGTCATTGTCTAATAGTATTTTTCATCATTTATGTGAACACCATTGGCTATGACACGAAAAAAATGGTAGCCCCCGCTAGATACTAGTATAATGGTTAAATTTTATAATCAGAACAAAATAATTGTATCATGTAGTTTTTAAATAATATGAGACCTACCAAAAAAGATAGGTTATATTTTAGATTTCCAGTAGGTCTCATATTATTCAAAAACCATGTGATAAAATTATTTTGTTTTTTTTTTCATAAAATTTACCTATTATACTAGTATCTATCGGCGGATGCCATTTTTTTAGTATTACAACCAATGGTATTTATATAAATGATGAAAAACACTATAAGACCAGGACAGATAGTTTGGCCTGCTCTTAAAATATATCTTTAAACTGAGAAAATGTTTTAGTAATATTACATTAATATTTTAATGATAATTACTTTTAAATCATACTGTAGCACAACATGCAATATTTTTGCTGACTAGGCGTATTATTTGGCGATATTTTGGTGGTGCTTGACAAAATATCGCACAGAACAATATAAACAATCTCAGTCAGAAGTTCTTAGAATCCTCCACTATATTTTTTGTCCAATACGTTGTTTTAAATATGACAGAAAAATGATAGTTGAGGTCATTTTTAGTCACTAAGTGAATATTTTGAGCTTAATTTCATATCTTTTGGCCAAAAATCGTACTGAATAAGATTAACAAACAGTATCAAGAAGGTTATTGGTCAGTGAATAAATTTTTAAGGTTAATTAAAAAAGACGTGGTGAAATTATAGTTTAGGATGGTAATAAAAAAAATACAGGAGTCTTTTTAGTCGAAAAACGATTTTTTTAAGCTTATTCTCATATTTTATGGATGAATATGACATAAATCCGACTAAATATCAATATTTAGGGGTTTTTTTGGGTCGCTGAACGTGTTTTCTGTGTTATTTTCATGATCTAAATGCAATTAAGCCTCTAAAACGCCATTAATCTTTAAAATTTTTAGTTTATTGATATTTTAGATACTTTCCACCATTCCTACAGTTTCACAAAAATTATGAATGATAGATTTTATGAAAAGAAAATTTTTTAGAAGCCAGAAATAAAAATGCATTAATACAATTAATGTACAGGCCATTTTGAAATTTTCAAAAGTATTTTTAGGTTATGGCTGAGGCTCGTAAGGTTCTATATAGTCACTAAATATATGCGTTTTACCGTCTTTCACCTCAGTTTGGAATTTTGGAGAGCCATTAGGAATTCACCTAATTATAACGAAAAAACAAAAAAAACACGTTTTTGAGGTTATGAGGCCAATTTTGAGCCTAGGGATCTGAAACTTTAAGGATCTTAATTTTTTGACAAGTCAAAAGAATAAGCAAAGTTCCAGGGAAATCCGAGTTAAGGCCAGTCGCACATACTTATTCGGCTATACTCTTTATTTGTACACAATTCTTCATAAATAACATTCATGTAACCTTAATTACACATTCATATGTACGTGTGTTCGTATTCATATGGATTGTCATTTATGTAAAAATTGTTAAGAATTGAACGTATTAATAATAATTTTATTAAGGGCACAAAACACTTTTTTTCCGGCCCCACCATCGAATTTAGGTTTATTGCTTTTTTTATAGAAAATTCACTGTAGAATAAGCTTTAAAAAGTTTTTTCACCCTATCTCATTTGGTTTCGTTTTTATGAAGAAATTAGTAGGATAAACTTTTAATAGATTTTTTTGTTAATTTTGCTATTTTGAGATTTTTCTCGAATTTTCAGCTAATCTTATTTAAACACTATAAGAAATTATTTTCTTATTGCTTGATTTAATAATTCATAAATCATTAATTGATCTCCAAAATGTTTTTTTTAAGAGATTTAATTTTGTTTTTATTTATTAAGTCTATAATATAATTTTTACAAATTTAAAAAATTTTAACAATTATTTTAAATTATATTTTTTAAATTTTTATTGATTTTTTTTAGGTTTAGTTAAAAAAAAAAGTTTATTTTTTTAATTCTAACAAAATATTTATCTTGATTTAAGCTCTAAAAAGTCTTACATCGATATTTTATTCCGTTTTAATTTAGTTAGGAAACAAGTATGACATAGTTATTCATATAATTTTTTATCAATTTAAATATCGCGCGTTCGCGCTTTGGCCTCATATCATTTCGCTGCATTACAGTCAGTCTCAGCTGATTGTATGGTCAGTTTACAGTAAGTTTGTTTATTTAAAGTGCATTTAAAAAAATATTAGTAGGTTTTGAGGTTTAATTTACATAAAATTATTAATTTTTAATAAATTACACGTTCGCGAGTTATTTCTTATTTTTTAAATGCGCCTGAAATTCTACGTTTATCTAAATAAAAAGTGTATTCAAAGCGTTAAGAGCTTGAATTGACATTAGGATTATTGACCTCAAAAATGTTGAATAATCAAAGAGATACAAGAGGCAAATTTGTTAACCAACATCAAGATAGAAAACGATCTACAGGAAGATCTAAAAAGAAACCCAGGAAATTTCTTGCTAGGAGTGAAAAAAATTCTCCTGAAGCTAAGAGAAGTAGACCCTCTACTTCTTTTTTTTTCTAAACTGAAAAGAATAGGATTTATAAGTTCCAGGGCAAAAAATAAAATTGTTAATATCAACATTCTATTTCCTGAAATTGAAAAAAAATTTTTAACAAAAAACAAACCGACTTCAAAAAATGCACTAAAAAGTAACAAATAATTTATTATTTTTAGAAATCATACAAATAATTGGTAAAATACAATTTTAGAAGTCAGCGTCTGATTCCTCAATGAATGTAAACGTTATTTTTTAACAATAAATGTAAACGTTATTTTTGAACAATGAATGTGAACGTTATTTTTGAAAAAATGGACTAAGTCGTTCTGCTTACGCACCACAGATTTAGAATTAGACGCCGACTTCTGAAATTGTATTTTACCAATTATTTGTATGATTTCTAAAGATAATAAATTATTTGTTACTTTTTAGTGCATTTTTTGAAGTCGGTTTTTTTTTTGTTAAAAATTTTTTGTCATTTTTTAGTGCAATGTTTTTAAAATCTTATTTTTTGTAAAAAATTTTGTTTTTATTCGATACTTTTAAAGTCGGTTTTTATTTATTAAAAATTTTTTAAATTGTTTGTTTTTGTTAAAAAATTTTTATTTTCTATCTTCTAGTGAACCCCCTTACTAAAAACGCAAATATAGGTAGACCCACTAATTACATTAAACTTTCATTATTAATTCATAACGCATGCATTAGTACACCACCAAGCAATATATAGCAGGAAAGAAAGAAGGCTCAACAGCACAGTGTCGTCATGTGTGCATGTATACATATTCAAGCTTAGGTAAGAGAGTATTGATTGATTGATTGATACTTTTATTTCAGGCCATGGGGTTCAACCCCGTATGGCCCATACGTAATTACAAATTATATACACAATATGTAAAAGATTATAAGATAAGCATATTAGATATTTATTTTATATGACTCGATATAAACCAAAATAGAAATTATTCTATAATTAGATTACTATTATAAGTAGACAATTAAGTTTATCACATAAAGATGAAAGTAAAGTAATTAAATTTGAAATAAAGGTCAACAATAAATCTATGTAACATTTTTACCATTGTCACTTTCGTATCAGCACAAAAAGCAACTATTAAGGACTACATTTTAAAACTGTAGTAGAGCATAGCTTATATACATAGACAACGCTCTTCAAGCATCCAACGTGCCATACCACTCAGTGCGCTAATCATTAAGGAACTTGCTCATTAGTCTCGTTTTAACAACCCAGGTCAACCCAGCTCCAAAACCAGGAAATAGATTGACATTATTATTTATGAAGTTAGATGCTGTGGAGACAAAAGAATTTAACATCGCAGCAGTGCGTACAACCGGGCAAATGAGCATTCTCGCAGGAAGTCTATTTGATGGCCTGACCTCTGTATCTATGTTTGCACGGAGGAACTTGGAAGCTAAATATGGTGGATTTTGATAAGACACAATAGCATGGGCTAGTGCCATTTTAAAGTAGAGCCGCCTATTTTTAACCGATATCCAACCAAGTTCAAGGCGAAAACGAGTGACCCTATCCTGTCTTCCAATATTACCGAATACGAATCTGACACACGCATTAAGCGCACGATGAAGTTTAAGATTCAGAATTTGAGGAAGATCATCATAAACCACACAACAGTAGTCAAGAATCGGGAAGATTAACGCCTCAACCAGTTCAAGCACTTTCTGGATAATGCATGTCTATGAAACTTAAGAAACTGCAGAGTACCAAAGATTCGACCAACTATCGAGTTAACTTGTCTGTTCCAGTTTAATGTACTGGTAATCCAGACTCCCAAGTTTTTAACGATATCTGTGTAAGAAATGGATACGCCATTTAGAAGAATAGGTGGGCATGACAGTCGATCAATTCTAGTCATAAATTGTTCACTGCCCAAGAACATAGCCTGCATCTTGGTAGGATTCAAAGTGAGTTCATTTTCATTCGCCCACTTGACCACAGCAGCAACCTCATGGTTCACGAGGTCAATCTCCTTCTCCAAATTTGCCGGTGGAAACGAGTGATAAAGCTGGAGATCGTCAGCAAAAAGAATATGTTTAGCCTTATTCAGGCTCAAAGAAAGATCATTGATGAATATTGAGAACAATAATGGACCAAGAACACTACCCTGTGGCACACCAGCCGAACACGTGATCCAATCCCCAATTTGGTTCTCTAGATCAGGAACAGAGTAGTACCTATTCCTTAAATAAGACGCAAACCAGCGTATAACCGTATCTGAGGAATTAAGAGAACGAATTTTGTGAAGAAGACGCAAATGAGATACTGTGTCGAAGGTTTTTGAAAAGTCAAATAAGAGTAGTACAGTTATCATTCTCTTGTCAATCGCAAGACGGACATCTTCCAAAAGCTTTAAGAGTGCTGTTTGAGTGCTATTTGACCTTCGAAAACCTGTCTGGAGAGAATCAAAGAGAGAGAGAGAGAAAGAGAGAGAGAGGGAGAGAGAGTAGGCAAAGTATAAGGGAGGTAAATGAGAAAGCAAAACACCCGGTTTTTTTCTTAATTTGATAATTGGGTCATACAAACCGAATATTGGCCCAATAATTATAGGACACGTATGGGACCTTCCAGCAGACATTCTCTATCAGATAAGAAAAAGTTTTTTCGAATCGGTTAAGAAATGACGGAGTTATGAGGTAACAGACATAAAAAAAAAATAAAAAAAATAAAAAAATTTAAAAAAAATTCAGTCGAATTGAGAACCTCCTGCTTTTTGAAGTCAGTTAAAAAATTATATGCTGTAATGTGTGCCATAATCAAATACAATTTATTAAATCTTCTTTCCAAAGACTAGGATTTCAAATTGATGGGATTTGTCATTCTTGTGGTGAATTAGCATCTATAAACTCTAGCAAGAGAGTGGGTGTTATGAATAACGCATGTGAAGTGAATAGACGTAGTGTTCTTGCTGTTCGTGCACTTGGCCATGGACTTGCTGGCTTATCTAATTTTTGTGTTATAATTTGCCAAAGCCAGTTGCACAGTCAGCGTCCAATGTTATTAATGATCAACTTAGTGAAGTATGTGAACAAGTGGCAGAAGAATCTATGTCTGAAGCTGTTAAGAAATAACTTGATTCGATTTCCCCAAATAGTGCCGATCTTGATGTAACTTTCTCAAGATGATGGAAAAATTTGACATTCAACTTGGAAATGCATCTGTCAAGTGGGTCAGGACTTCAAATGATAAAAGATGATTTAATGTAGAGTGATAAACTAAGTCTCATTCAAACGAGGCACATACTCTAGAGAAGAACGAATAGCTGTGGTGGATCTCCATGCACCGGATGCATATTAAATTCATATAAGTGTTTAATTCTAATTATTATTATATATTTGTATGTGAATTCTATTTATAAATTTTAATATTAATTAAAATATTAATTCCTAATCTCAATTTTATTTCTTAATTTTGAATTTGAATTATAAAATAAAATATAAAATCATTACTCCATATTAAATATTATTTTTTAGTTTCAAGTTGATTCAAGGTTAGTACACGTAATTCTAACAACCATCAGAGTAACAATTCGCTATGAATTTGTTGACTCTTACAACAAATACATAGTTTCATTGATGAACAAGGATGAGTACTGACAAAATATTTTATAATAAGATAAATTATTATTGCTTATTTTAATAACATATCTTTTTGCATTTCAGCTTTATCGAGTCGATCAAGGTTCTCTTGTCTGATATCTCTTTTTGTATTGTTAGTTGATATAAATAAGAGATACCAGGAAAAAATTATTTTATGAAAGATAAGTATAGCATTGATAATTTTAAGATTGAATAATTAAAAACTTTAAAACTGTTTTTCTCGCATATTGAATTTTTAAAATTTTAGGTGCAGCCCTGTAAGATTTGAGCTGAATCGCTGGATGGATTTGACTTTTCCAAATTGATTTAACTTCAGTATTAACATTATTCTCGCATGAATTGAGGGTTTTGAAATCAAATGATTAAAAGTTATTAAAAAATCAAAAAAAGGTAAAAATATTAAAAATTATTAAATAAATTGATATTTTTTGTTGATAAGTAAAAAAATTTTTTGTGTTTCAGGGATTCCCTTATTTACGCGAGAATGACAAGAATACTGAAGCTACATATGTTTAAAAAAGTCATTTTTATCTAGCGGTTCAGCTTAAGGGCACAAAACACCTTTTCCCCCTGCTAGTAAAAAAGATATGTATTAATTAGATTTAATTTAATTCTTTGTAAATAAAAATTATATTCAAAAGTAAACTAAAATACTTTCATTTTAAGCTTTTATAAGCTCATTTTGCTTTAGCTGTAGTCCCATAATCATTCGATAAATTCTTGTTCTTATAATGGCTCCCCCGTAAGATTTGAGCTGAACCGCTGGATGGATCTGACTCTTCCAAACTGATTTAGCTTTAGTATTAGCATCATTCTCGCGTGAATGAGGGAATTCCTGAGACACATAAAATTTTTTACTTTTCAACAAAAAATATTAATTTATTAAATAAATTTTAGTTTTTTTACCTTATTTTTGGATTTTTTAACTTCTAGTCATTCGATTTCAAAACCCTCCATTCACGCGAGAATGATGCTAATACTGAAGTAAAATCAGTTTGGAAAAAAATCCATCCAGTGGTTCAGCTCAAATCTTACGGGGCAGCAAAATTTTAAAAATTCAATATTTGAGAAAAACAGCTTTAAAGTTTTTAATTATTATATCTTAAAATTATCAATGCTATACTTATCTTTCATAAAATGATTCTTTCCTGGTATTTCTTATTTATATTGGCTAACAATATAAAAAAGAGATACTAGACAAGAGAACCTTGTTATCGACTAGATAAAGCTGAAATGCAAAAAGATATATTTGAAACCTGGTGATGGCCTAAGATTGTATTCATCTAATCAAGAGCCCAATAAATATTAAGAAGAAGAAGAAGCAAAAAGATATAAGTTATTAAAATAATCAATAATAATATTTCTTATTATAAGATATTTTGTCAGTACTCACCCTTATGTACCAATGAAATTATGTATTTGTTGTAATAATCAACAAATACATAGTTATTTGTTACTCTGATGGTTGTTAGAATTACTCGTACTAACCTTGAATCAGCTGGAAACGAAGAAATAATATTTAATATGGAGTAATCATTTTATATTTTATTTTATAATTCAAATTCAAAATCAAGAAATGGAATTTAGTTAATATTAAAATTTATAAATAGAATTCACATACAAATATGTAATAATAATTAGAATTATACACTTACATGAATTTAATATGCAATCGGTGTATAGAAATCCATCACACCTATTCGTACTTTTCTTTTCAGAGTATGTGCTTCTTTCAAATGAGACTAACTTGATCACTCTACATTGAATTATCTTCTATCATTTAAAGTCCTGACCCATTCGACAGATACATTTCCAAGTTCGATGATCAATTTCTCCAACATCTTAAGAAAGTTATATCAAGATCAGCACTATTTGGGGAAGTCGATTCAAGTTATTTTTTAACAGCTTCAGATGTAGAACCTTTTGTCACTTGTTCGTATACTTTTGTTATTTAACTATTTATAGCACTGAACGCTGACTGGACAACTGGCTTTGATAAATCTATTAAACTATAAAAACTAGACAAACTTGCAAGTCCATGGCCAGGTACACGAGCAGCAAGAACATTATATTTGTTAACTTTATACGTATTGTCCATAGCACTTTCTCTCTTGTTAGAGTTTACAGTTGCTTATTCATCACAAAAATCACAAGTCATATTAATTTTAAATCCTTATCCTCGAAAAGAGGTTTCAATAAATTACATCTTATGATGGCACACACTGCAACACAATTTTTCTAACATAGAAGATAGAACGTTGATATAAACATTTCTATTTTTTGCCTTGGAACTCAAAAATTTTGTTCTTTCCAGTTTAGTAAAAGAAGTAAAGGGTCTACTTCTCTTAGCTTCAGAAAAATTTTTTTCACTCCAATCAAGAAATTTCCTTGGCCTCTTTTTAGATCTTCCTGTAGATCGTTTTCTATCTTGATGTTGGTTATGAAATCTGCCTCTTGTATCTCTTTCATTATTTGACATTTTTGAGGTTCGTATTCTTAATGTCAATTCAAGCTTTTTACACTTTAAATACACTTCCTATTTAGATAAACGTAGAATTTCAGGCGCACATAAAAAATATGAAATAACTCGCGAACGTGTAATTTATTAAAAATTAATAATTTTACGTAAATTAAACCACAAAAGCTACTAATAATTTTTTAAATGCACTTTAAATAAACAAACTTACTACAAACTGACCATACAATTAGCTAAGACTGACTGTCATGTAGCGAAATGACACGAGCCGAAAGCGCGAACGCGCGAAATTCAAATTAATAAAAAATAAATGAATGACTATGTGCTACTCGTTTCTTTACAAAATCAAAACGGAATAAAATATGGATGTAAAACTTTTTAGAACTTAAATCAAGATAAATATTTTGTTAGAATTAAAAATTAACTCTTTTTTTTAATTAAACCTAAAAAAAATCATTAAAAATTTAAAAAATATAATTTAAAATAATTCTTGAAATTTTTTAAATTAGTAAAAATTATATTATAGACTTAATAAATAAAAACAAAATTAAATCTCTTAAAAAAAACTTTTTGGAGATTAATTGAAGGCCCGGATGCAATAAGGGCATTTACGCTCGGAGAACGCCAAACTGAAGTCACTTGGTAGTAAAAATTTCATTTTCTTGAAATAAATATCAAAAAATTTGACGTTGTAAAACTCATCATGCCGCATCTTTTTTATATTAACAGTTTTTTTATAAAATTTTTATTTTTCAAGAAAAAAATTAAAAACAAGAAAATTTTTTACATTAAATTTCAATACTTTTTTATACTTAAATCGTTGTAATTCGAGTAAATATTAACCGATTGCGCTGAAATTTGAAATATATTTTCTAAATATCATAGCGAAACTTATGATGATTATAAAAAATGTTAATTCTCAAATTGTTAGTCGCAATTGTTTATTAATCAATACAAATCACAAATTATGCGTTTATAATGTACTCGAGAAAAAAGTATCGAGGGAACTTTCAAGTACAAGAAACTTGTAGCGAGAAAGTTTTTGGTTTTTGTATAAAGAAGATTTGTGGAAAGTTTCAAATCGATTGATAAATAATTAAAAAAGATATAATGACATTTACAAGTAGAGCGCATGCGGTCGAGCGCTGCAGTTTTCTTATAAGTTAGATTCTCAGTGAATATTACGTCAACTGAATGACTCTTGGTAATATTATTTGGAAAAAGCAATAATACAAATATAACAATATGATATTTATTAAAAGTAAATAAACATATAAATAAACAAACAAATAAATACATAAACAAAAATCTGTAATGTAATTATTTAATAATTAAATAATTACATTACAGATTTTTGTTTAAGAGCAGGCTGGATTCGCTGTCCTTGTCTAATTGGCATTTTTGTTAATTACTCAAGTATTAATTGGTGTATCTGCAAATTGAAGGTTAAGCGCAATAGATATTATTATTACAAATATTTATGCACAAGAAAAAAAAAATCTATCGCTTTGTTTTTGAGAAAAGTAAGGAACGCGAAAATATTATGAACATAATCTTTCACTTCGGCGTTCCTTACTTTTCTCAAAAACAAATCGGTAGATTTTTTTTTTCTTATGCATAGATATTCATAATAAAAATATCTATTGCGATCAACCTTTATTTTGAAGATACACCGATTAATACTTGAGTAAATAACAAACAACTCAATTGTTACTCGGTCGGTATCAGGTTCTACTCCGGCCTGCCGTTAACCCTACTGAAAAAACTCAAATGAGATCTCAAATGAGATCTCAGATGAGATCTCAAATGAGATCTCAAATGAGATCTCATGCCAAAATCTCATTTGCCTAAAAAAAGTTAAGTTGCATAGACCAAATTTTTTTTAGTTAGATTAATAAAATAATAGAATCAGCTAATACATTAATAAAATAATAGAATCAGCTAATAGATTTGGGATTTTTAAAATAGTGGATGCAAAATGGCGAAAACAAAAATTTTAACCTTCGTAAATATTGATTACAATTTTTCACTTGGAGGTTAATAATAGTTGTTGGTTACAAATCAGCCTTATGATCTGCAAAATTTTACTATGATCCATCCAAGATAGCGGACTGTGCAATTGAAATCTCTGAGGATATCAATGGAAATTTTAAATTAGGGGTTTATAGAGTTGCTTATTATAAATCTGCTGATGGATTTGCAATTTAAAAATTACCAGATTCTAGATGACAAACACTAACATTCAAATCTTTGTTAGTATTGTTAATAATTGTTTACTCGATAAATAATAATCATCATTGATAACGAATAAACCTTTAAATCTGTAAATCTTTAGATTGTGGATCTAGGATGGCGAACTTTTGAATTTCATTCTCCAAGGTTATCACCGGAAATCGTAGATTAGAAGTTTATAGGATTTCTTATGAATCTGGATTTGTAATTTTTAAAATAGTAGATCCAAGATAACGGAAAATAAAATTATTATATTTTGTAATTTTGATGCTAATTTGACCTAAATCCGAAACTTTTATCATTGTTTCTAAGACCTTTTAAATATTAAGAAAAATGTATCAAGATGAGGTCGTAACTATTCGTCGCTCGATATAGGGTGGCGCTGTGTTAGGTGAGAGAGAAATATATAATAGTACATTACTCCACAAGTGAACAAAATAGGTCATTTCCTCACGAGTCGACTTTGTCACTCGAGCGAAGCAAGGGTGACAAAAACGAGTGAGGAATGACCTTTGCTCACGAGTGGTGTATACTATTTTTCCCAATAAGGTGAACGGAATCTGATTTTGGTGTCTGTTTGGAGTGAGCAAAATACTACATTCCCTCACCAAGTGGGAAAATGTAATATTTTGCTCATGCAAAATAAGTTTTGCATGAGCAAAATATTACATTCCCCACTTGGTGAGACAATGTGGTATTCTGCTCACTCAAAACAGGCACCGAAAATCGATTTTTGCTCACCACGTTGGGAAAAATATTTCTTATACAGCGAGTTACAATTTACCAAGACAATAATATTTAGAATAATTATTGATGATAATCTTGTTTGAAAAGTCCAAGATGTTATCATAAAATAAATGTGGCACGTGGTAAGGCCGACGTAAAGTACGACAGATAAAGTAATATTAAAGAACGACATATACACATACTCATACCAGCTCTACTTTGCACTGAATTTTTCGTTTTATAACAATATATTGGATTTTTCAAACAAGATTGTTATCAATTACCATTATACATATACATGGCTAGTGCCATTGACAGCATTAGAAGTATATTACTGACTCGATAAATTGTAAATCACTATATAAAAAATATTTTATATTTTTCTCTCACCTAACCACAGCGTTACCAAACGGCAAATGGTTCCTACCGCCTCTTGAGGGGTTTTTGAAATATTTTGTTATGAACCTTGTAAGATATTTGCAAATATTAACATAGTGTATCTACGATGGTGGGCACTGTAATTAATATCTTCAAGAATATCGATTAAAATTTCTTTCCAATCGTTATTAGAATTGCTGATTGCGAACTTTAAATAAAATTCCGAATCTTTTATTAATGTAAACCAGTTATATTGAATCTATTATCTTGAATTCACATGAATTTAGTACACATTGCGTAATTAGAGACTTCTAAATCTCCAAGGAAAAATTGTCATCTATAATAATATAAATTTGATTTTGTGCTTCACGTTATATATGTGCTATTTATAAATATGAAATAAATTAATTTGATGTAAAGTATTGTAACTAGCATCCTCAATAATTCGAAGTCAGAGCATTATTTTGAGAATATTTTTTTATCTTTCATTTCATGTCCGCCATTTTCGAACTATTATCTTATATTATTCAACCATTTTATTAGTATTCAAGAATTTTAATTTGTAATTAAAACAATCATGGAGTATCAAAATTAAAATGAATATTTTAATATTAAAGTATTTTTTCACTAATATTCAACTTTAAAATCCTATTTTATCTGAATTTACAATTTTTCGCACTTTATTCTTTTACAACTTATTCATATTCAGCAATCATTATTTTTCTTTTTTTATTCGATTATTGTTTTCGATGTCTCTATAGCTGCAAAAACGTTAAATAAAATAAATTATTTTTCCAATAAGGGAAAGAGGAAGAAAAAATTTCTTACAACAGTTTTAATAAAAGTATAAATAAATAAATAAGTGTTTATTATTCAACCAATTTTTTACACAGGAATTAATAATGTAACAAATTCGGAATCGGACAAATAAACATTGTTCGGTCAACTTCCATAACGAAACAAATGACTCTAATCCTACTAGTATGTACAAAGCTACATTGTTCATCAATATGACTGACTGTTTTTAGTTTTTCGTAAGAATCGTTAAAACTATTTTTAGTTCTTAATATTTTACATAATGTTAATTCTTGATTCGTATCAGAATCTACAATAAAACCAACAATATTAATGAACGTTTTATCGTCTAATTGAGCGTATGAATTATTTGAGCGTTTTTTTGTTTTAATATTACTCTCATATAAACAATTATCTTTAACCATTTTTAAAAACACCATTGAATTTTCAGATAGTTGTAAATTATTTATGTATTCACAATTAACTGCATCGCCCTTGCCGAAATAAGTATATTTAGATATTTTGTATACATGTTTTACTTTTCTACCAAGAATATCATCGCAATATATTTTTAATAAGACATTACTTTGGGGATACAAAAATTCTTCTAGTAATAGTATTTTATAATTAATATTGATATATCTTACAATTTGATTTGTTACACCTTTGAACAGTTGATCGCTTTTAATAAATCATGGTTTGCCGATTCAAAACAAAATGTTGATTGGCTCCATAAAGGTCCCCAATTTTGGACACTCTCGCAAATATGTAACAACAAATGCATATTGTAAGTCATACTGTGAAGACCAAAATATTCTTCACATTTTGCAACGAATGTGAACAACATTTGTTGTGCCCTGTTTAGTTCGCTAATGTGTATACTCTGCTGTAGCAAAATATATAAGCTTTCAACTAGCAAAAGCCAATGATTTAATAAATAAGTACTTATAAATGTTGATAAAATTGGTACACTATAATATAATACATAATTCTCCCATTCCCGTGCTTTCCAGAGATGACGTTTACTTATATCTCGAGTTAGGCGTCCTATTTGATGTGGAGCGGTTATTTTGTTCAATTTTTCATCTAATTTTTCAAGTTCATCGTTAGTTAGCCGTTCCAAATGATAGGTAGTTACCTGCTTAGCAACTCCTTCTAGTATATTATGCATGTAGTCAGGATTGAAACCTTTTATTATATCAAATGAAAATAAATTTATTAGTGGAGAAATGCATTTGATTCCTGTTTCTTTAGTTTTTTTATTCCTTTCTGCTTTTGGAGCATCAGCAAGGAACAACATATCTTCAACAGTTATTGCAGTATCTCGAGGAGGAGGTAGTACTGACAATACAGGATACTTCATACTGTCATTGATATACTGACCAGGATGTAGACACCAATTGCACCCATATTGCCCATTAAATTGTTTGATTCCCTGTATAGGAGCTCGCGCAACACTGTCGACGCAACATTTTATCGTATAATGATATACAGTACGGTTTTTATTTTTAATGGTACATGGGATTCCCTTTGTAGTGTTATTATTGATTAAATCAACAAATACATCTAAAAACACACTCATATTAGGTTTCTTTTATGAAACCATAAACCGCATACAACAAGGTGGTTCATTCGTTCTTGGGCTGGTAATTCGTTTAACATTAAATAAATTGGCCAGATTGCATATTGTGAAGATTTGAACTTTTGTGCTCCATCAGTATTAAATGTTGACGTTACATAATTAAACCTACGATCTTCTGCTAAACTTTGTACAAATTCTTGATACTTGTTTCCATCATAAATATCTTCGATTGTATCTTTTTATGGACTCTTTCTTCTACTACGTAACAATAATGGCTTTCAAAAAGTTTTCAATAAACTCGAAATCTGTTCAGCCGGATTAATCATGACAAAAAGCTTTTATTGCATGGATTATGTAAATCTAATTCATTTTGGCATTTCGAACATAATACAATATCTTTCACTTTGCTAAACTCACCTATATAAACAGAGCAATTTTCACAAATAGCATGAAATTCCACATTATCTTTAGGATTCAATAATAAATCTAGCATGTATTTTGATTCTGGTAAAACAGGTGATACAAAAATACTATTAATTAATTTGAATAAATTTGTCATTGGTGATATAGCTACATTATTCGTTTTACTATACTTTAGCAGCATAACAAATAAATCACCTATGCTTATATCTATGGGCGTGTTTATTTTTTCCATAAATTTTGGACTATTAATAAAATCTTCAAAAGAATTTGAACAGGTTTCAGAAGAATTTTTTTCTTCATCCTGAAGGATGATGTCTTTAATATTGGGTAATATTGATTCAGCAATACTATCATTATTCTCCTGTAAAGATAAACTTTTCTTAATTAAATGTCATACAAATATTAGATATATTTATTAATATGTACATGAATGTAAATTAGCATTATTAATAAATGACACAACGTAATCAATTTATGAAAAACAATCTTTGTGCAAGTTTTTAGGATGATTTTTCCAAGAGTTATGTCATTTTTCTAAAAACCAAGCCTTTTTATATAATTACAAATATCTCGCTTCCTGCTACTGATACAAAAGAAACTTTAGAAAAAAACATCTCATTTCGATTAAAGAATATGAATATTTGAGCAAATTTTTTATCCTGAAAAAATTTTTTAATATATTTTTGAGTATAAATTTATATAGTTTTTAGTGTAAATTTATAAATTTTTAAAATTTTTATTGCAGTCGCGATTTAATGAAATTATTTACTCTCTTAAAAAATTAATTTGTTTAAATTTTTATATTTTTCGATAAAAATAAGACATTTTTTTCTTTACAGATTCTTTGTATCTGTAGCCGAAACCGAAATATTCGCAATTATATAAAAAGCTTGTTTTTTTTAGAAAAAATGACATAACTCTTGAAAAAATCATCTTAAAAATTTGCAGGATCCCTTATTTTGAAGAGGAACATACCGGATGTAAATTCGAATTAGTGTTATGAAACTGGCATGGCTTTTATAGATTTGGTCACAAATTTAATGTGGGCAAAAAAAGAGTACTATTGATGATTTAAAACATGACAAAATACTAAATCTTCATATACAATTTTGGCATCAGATCTTATTTGAGAACTCATATGATAACTTATTTGAACTTTTCAAATAGGTTATAAGCTTTCAATATATTAACCCATTAATGCGCAAATGTCCATTTTTACATAAGTTTGTGTGTACGCAATTCTATGGAAAACCCAAGTTATTTAATTCCAAAATTCCATAAATAGGGTTATCGAGACTGCTCTTTCAGAATCTGCAACTTATTTTGCATGAAGAATTCGTTAACTTTATTATTCTTAATTTAAAAAAAAAATCAACATTTTTCTATAAATTTTTTTTTAAATCTATTTCTTTTTATTGTTCTCGCATTCGGACAATCATATTATCACCAGATATTGCGGTCTCAATGTCTGGCGTTTCCAAAACCAAGATTTAGAACATTTTTTTTCCCCTTACTTTTCCAAAATGGTAATTTTTGTGAAACAGCGTTATGTTTGATTTCATGAATTTTTTTCTCGTAAAGTATGAGTTTAACAAAAAATGTTATTGAACAAAAAATGCTTACAATTACTCAGAAAATACGTATGAATTTTTTCAGAAGGTTTTGAACCAATTTTGAATATTTGGAATTTTGACAATTTCGGAAAAATTAAGAAATTGCTCAAAAACTTTTTTAAAAATGGTAGAGGTTTCTTAAATAATACTTAACACTTTTTATTACATAAAATTTTTTAGTTACGTTTTTTTAGAGAAAAATCATTAAATTACGTATTACAATTCTATGTAATAAATATTAATACGCAATGTAATAACTTTTTTTCTCGAAAAGAATGAAAAAATCGCAAAAACTATAAAAACAATTTTTCGAAAAAATTCACGAAAAAATTTTATAGAATAAAAGTGTTTAGTATTATCCATAGATATAGAAAGAATAGATTGCGTCAGTTATACAAAGTTTTTCAGCTCATTGCGAGAGCTAACGTCAGTGCTATCTCTCTCTAAATGGCGTGCATGGCTCTGCCCATTTAGAGGGAGATAGCACTGACATTAGGTTCTCGCAATGAGCTGAAAAACTTTGTATAGCAGACGCAGTCTACCCTTTCTATGTCTATGGTATTATCGAAGAAACACGTATCATTTTTACAAAAGTTTAGTCATTTCTTAGTTTTTCTAAAATGGTTCAAATTCATAAAGTTCAAAATTGGCTGTAAATCTTCTGATAAATTTAAACGTATTTTCTAAGTGATTCTAAGCATTTTTTTTCTATTTGCTATGGGCAGGTCTATAAGCGGCCTCTGGTGGTTTGGAGGAAGAACTTTTGTCGGAAAAGTGAACTTTGGATTTATACGTTATAACTATGTACAAACTTCTTTTTTAATAGAACTCCTAACCACCACGGGCGCTTTCAACAACTTGTTTCATCCCCTCCAAACAAATGCCCGGTGCGAATGACGTTTTTTTATTGAACTCATACTTTACAAGAAACAAAAATCATAAAATCGAACATTACGCTGTTTCACAAAAATCATTATTTTGGAAAAACTAAGGGTGAAATCAGATGGAGCGGAAAATATGTGACAGAACGTCACAGAACATTCATTCCGTCGCATTGTTTTCCGTCAATTTTTTTCCCTATATTCACATGGAACGGAGTAGAAGTTCTATGACGTTGATTAACAATGTTATAATTAAAAATTATGTTGTTAATCAAAATATTTGCTTATAATAACAAAATATATTTTATCTTTACAAGAAAAGAATCTCATTAGAATAACATTGAGTGATTATTTCCAACTTTTTTAACATTTTTGTTGTTAATTTAAAATTCGCGGACACATTTGTAGGCTATTTTAACAGTTTTTCAGCTAAATTCCGCTCCATGTGAATATAGGGAAAAAATTTGACGGAAAACAATGCGATGGAATAAACGTTCTGCGACGTTCCGTCGCATATTTTCCGCTCCATCTGATTTCACCCTAAGGGAGAAAAAAATGTTCGAAACCTTGGTTTTCGAAATGCCAAAAATTGAGACCGCGATTTCTAGTGGCAATATAATTGTCCGAATGCGGGAACAATAAGAAAAATGATTTAAAACAAAAAGTTATAGAAAAATTATTTTATTTTTTAAATTTAAAATGATTAAGTTGAATTTTTTATGCAAAATAAGTTGCAGTCCTGATAGAGCACCCTCGAAAACCTTGTATATGCAATTTCGGACATAGATAGCTTGGTTTTTCCAATAGAGTTGCATACTTGAAAATGTATGTGCAAAAATTGACATTTGCGCATCAATGGGTGAACATATAGCGCAAAAAGGCCTTCATGTTTTTCACAAAACCCAAAATATAAAATTAATATTTTCAAGACATTGATATCGTTATTTAGCCTATTACAAAATCTGTAAAAATCTCTCAAATAACATCTGAAATTATCATTCAAATGAGATGTAAAATGAAATCTCAAGTGATATCTCATTTGAGATCTTACATAATATTTATTAACACAATAGATAACCATATATTTGAGAATTCTGTACATGGATAAAATTTCAGAAAGTAATAAGTAACTGTTGATAATTGTAAATAAATGTTAATCACTGTAAATAAGTATTAAAGAATGTCAGAATTGTGTCATAAATAAACAGTTATTCACAGCTATTTACTGTTATTTATACTTATTCAAACTTATTTACGATTGTTTATATTTATTTTTCAGTTTTTTAGTTATTTGTTTTTTCGAAAATTTTTACAAACTATAAATTTTTTTATACATGTATAAACAATTTTTTCAATGTTTATAACTCTATATTATTGCAAAAAAATGTTGAAAGCTTTATATGATTGTAAATAACTGTAACCAACAAAATTGATTCTATATGGGTTTTTAACGGGATGTCGTAGTTGTTGAAATCGATTTTTGCGTTTTTCATCTTATTTATATCTTTTTTAACTTCACTATTTGGACAATTATAATTATAATGACTTGTCCGAGCTAAAACTATATTAATACAATAATTTTTGTTAAATTAAAAATCATTTAAGATTGTTACTTTTTTTATAAACTTTGATTGAAAATTAGATATCAAGCTCAAAATAAATAAAAGCTCAAAAATGAACCTAACTCTCAAAATAATATACACCTAAAGTTTGTCTATAAATTTTTATGTATAGTATTTTGGTACATTTCTTGACTTGTCTGCGCTAAGGATGAATATTAGAAATTTTCTTACTGAAATAAATTTCATTTGATGCACTGTTTACTCATAAACTTTGAATTAAATTATTATCTGGAGGAGCACAACTACGATATCCTCTTAAGTATTTTTAACGAAAACAAAGATTGAGAATAAATAGATCAAATACATTGATAAGGTTATCTATCGTCTTAAAACATCTTAAAAGCTGACCGGATTTGCTGTTTTTGTCTATTTGATTATTATTTTATATACTCAATTGTTAATTCTTGTATCTTCAAATTAAAAGTTGAACGCAATGAATATTATTTTTAGGAATTTGTATGTACAAGGAAAAAATTATGTTACATTGTTTTTGAAAAAAGTTAGGATTGCACAAGTAAAAGATTATGTTTATAATATTTTAGCATACCTCACTTTTCTCAAAACCAATTCAATACAATTTCTTGTCTCATCAATACCTATAATAATATCTACTGTGTTCAACTATTATTTGCACACACAATTAATACTTAATTAGATAACATAAAAACTCACTCAGATATGAACGAAAATCCTATCTGCTCTTAAATGAGATGTCCAATGACATCTCAAATGAGATTTCATTTAAGATCTTATTTAATATTTTTTTACAAGATATAAGTTTTTAATACAGTTTATACTTGCAGAATTAATTTGATAAATATTTTAACAGAAAAAAAATTGAAATTGAAGATATTAAAAATGTTGATATGGTCATATAGCATTTCTAATAATCTCAGATTCAATCTAAAATGGGATCTTATTTCGACTTTTAATGGAATAACAAATTATGTTTTTATTTGCAGTAACTCCTAAAACTTTTTATGTGCAATATTTTTTAAAACTGTTATAAATAATTGCCAGCAAAAGATTCAATCTATTATAGCAAAAATTATTTTTACTTTGTAATAAGTTATTAATGAATAATTTTATAGTTTATGGAATAATACAAATATAAATTTATATGAAATAAAATTTTGATAATTATGAGTATCGTTCAAAGAAGTAAATTTATTTTTAAAACTATTATATATACATCAAAGACAAATTTAAATAATTATTAAATAAGCATTGATAATTTATTTTACAAAATGCCAAAGAAATGAACAGTACTAGATTAAAGAAATAGGAGTTAGAGATCGTTTACATATGGAAGAAAACATTTTTTTTTGAAAACCAAGTTACCCTGCATGAAACCAACTTAATATTTGGCAATTAAAAAATGAAACAAGTGATACATAGAAAATGCTTTTTTTTAAATTTATCATTAATTATTAAAAGTTATTGTGATGAAAATACACAATTTCTAATTATTTGTGAACAGTTTAAACATTATTTAAAACAATAAATGTATATCCTCATAAAAATTTGAAATTACGAAATTTGAAGAATTTTAATAATTAATTAATGACTAGACATAATGTTAATAACAATTTTCACAATTAACGAAATTTAAAAAAAATTGAAACAATTATGGTTGAACCTCTTTATGTGAATGAAAAAAAATATTTATAAATGGAAACAAACGTACTTATTAGAAATTTTATTTTACCTGCATTTCAATATCACTTGATATGGAAAGTACATTAGGTTGAATTTCAGTTTCTAAGGAAACTTGATGGTCAACACTCATTTCTGGATTTTCTGAATCATCTACTATATTAACACTCTCCTAAATATATGAATTAATATCATTATTAAATTTATTTTAAGGGAATTTATTAAAAATTTATTAAATCATTATTCTATACCTGTACACGTGATTTTCTAATGGCATGTTTATACCTCTGAGCAGTTCGATCTGTTATGTTAGCATCATCTCTTGTGTGAAGTTGTTTTTTGTAGCGATTCATTTTTTTGATTGATACCAATTTAGGAAATGAATTTTTATTTACAATTTGCTTTAAGTTTCGTACTCTAATACTTATAACTAGTACTCTAAGACTTTGAACAAAAACCAAGATGAATACTGAAATTTGTAAAAACAAATATGAATATTCAAAGAATGTAATAGATTACATTTAATTTTATAATAAAATTTAAGACATTTTTACCACAATTTTTAGTAAAAAATATCACTTGGATATATATTTTTCAGTGTGTACTTATGTAAACAAAATTAAAAAAATTAAACTTACATAAAATTTGTTTGGAAAATTACCCAAATGTAATATATTATAAACACTGAAGATAGTAGTGCTATAACAAGTATAAATATTTTTTTATAAAATATTTCAACTATATCAAAAATCAAAATAGAGATCAGCTGTGTCTTTTACATGAAATTTACTTTTCTACTATGTTCAAAAGGTACTATTATGAGCAACGAATATAGACGGTTATAGAAGAGCACTTCTGTGTTAACTATGAGGCCCCTTCCGTGAAAGGGCCCTAACAGCTTTGGAGAATACTTTTAACATTAGGTGTATATCTATACAGACCAAAATATCAGTATATATAGATATAGTAATACATGGCATTTTAGTAGCGCCATCACGGGGCTGGGGAACATAAGCTTCAGATTTTGTCCGCCCAGCCCATTTAAAGTACGCGTCTATCTTCGTTGTTATAAGTTAAGTTTATTCAGGCCATTCTGCAATTTCCATGACAAAACTGTAGACCCCAATTTGCAATGTTTAAGCTAGAATGTATGGACTCAACTGAAGTAGCGGTTGAATTATCTGTCTGTTTTTTCATTATGAGAGAGACAAAGACAGAATGAGATTCGAGTAGCAGGCATTACTGAAGTTTGGTCATAGATGTCTACATAGATAGGTGTATTCCGTAAATCATAAACGTTCCGAAAGTTATTAAAGGCCTCTGAATTGTTTCAGACTAAAATTAAACAATGTAAATATACTTACGAAAAGATAGTTTCATTTTAATCTTATGTATAAAAAAACGTTAATAATTATTAAATATTGTAAACATATCAATAAATCTATAAATAAATCATACATGCTATCTGTATTAAAAATACAAATAGATTTTTGAATATAAGAAATTAGATAGCACCCTAAAATAGTTGGATTGTAGAATGAACTTAATTTTCGGAACACGTTTACCATTTAAAGTGTACGATTCTAGAAGCGTCTATCTTGTATGGTAACATTGCAGTGTATTAAAAAATGTTTATTGGGTTTGTAATAATAAATTTTAATATTTAAAACTATTAAAATAAATGCAAAGTAAATTGAAAAATATTATTCAACAAAAATAAAAAATATCAGGATATTATATGTGCTTGATAAGAAACTGAAATATCTCTAACCTCAACCTTAAACCTTCAGTAAATAAGAAAATAGTGTATGATAAAAAATATCGAAAATCTATTTTATATTAGAATTGTATAAATGGATATTTGACATAATTTTGACTCATTTTGACTAAGTTCAAAATGGTTGTAATAACTTACGCCTGCTTTCGTTTCAAGACAGAGAAATATAAAAATTATTTTGTGGAGATCAAAAATATTTTTAGCAAAAAGCATGATATAGTCTCCATTAATCCAAAACATAAAGATGATTTCAATAGCAAACAAAAGTATTATTGCTATTATAAAAATTGTTTCACAGATGACTGTGAAAATCCTTTAGACATTTGCTGTGGAAAGTACTCGGGTTTTATTGCATGTTTAGGAGGTAAGTTTAATCTATATTGATTTGTGTAATTTTTAAATATTATTAAAATTTTAAAAAATTCAAATATTTTTTAGAAAGTAAGGAAGAAGTTGAAAGGATGGTTTCAAAAAAAGAGTTATTATACCAAAATTTATTGATAGTTCTATTGACAGTAACCAGGAAACTGAGGTAAACAAAATTGTGAGTATTATTTTTAATAAAATTTAATTATTCACTTGCAAACAATATATTTAACATTAAATATAAATAGTAATATATAATTTATTCGCAAATTCAAATTAATTTTTATATTTTTACACTTATACTAGACAAATTTATTATTTTATGTGTTATTTTAATAAATAAAAATTTTTAAATATTTATTGTAAATTATATAAACTTACACATAAATACACATATAGCTGTCAATAATTAATTTTTAGTAACAAAAACATAGGTAATTTGTTTCCATGAAATTTCGTACAAAATTTAATTCAACTACAAAGAAATTAGCTACATATAAATAAATTGAAGTATTAAAATAAATAAGAATGTAGTAGAGTTTACAATAATTAATAATTTTAAAATGTCTATTGTTACTGCAGTTAATTCTATCTTATCATTAAGTTTATTAATTTATTATTTACTGATTAAATTCGTAAAACATATCTTTTTGGCTAAAGTATCTGATGTAGAGACGAAAAAAGTCTAGATA
Source organism: Anastatus disparis (assembly GCA_017163975.1). NCBI lineage: Eukaryota > Metazoa > Arthropoda > Insecta > Hymenoptera > Eupelmidae > Anastatus > Anastatus disparis. The sequence goes on along the minus strand of JAFFSR010000351.1, from coordinate 3,103,750 downwards.
TTTTATTAGTTGATTTCACTTTACCAATATTGATAAATTAATCCTTGTCTACTTTAATTATACTTAAAATATTAAATTTTGACCTCTTTTTTAGTTAAAATATTAATTTTCTTGAATATAGTAATTCTATAAAAGTTTTTAAATAGAAGTAACTTTTATCCCACACATAATTGCATTTAATGTTTTGGAAAATTATTTTTATAATAAATACTAAATACAATTTCGAAAAAGATTTAAAAGGTTTATTTCGTGAATAATGAAAATAACACTAGCACATGTAAAATGCTTAACATCAAAGACATTGAGTTTCTATCTCTAAGAACTGTACACTAGCACTGAAAGCACAAAGTAGGCTTCATGCAGGTTAAGGACGTTCATCCCTTTTCTTTGTTTTTTTGCATTAACCCATTAAGTCCAGGATGGACAAATTTTCATTAAAGTTTTCAAAGCTTGTAATTTTTGTGAAAATGAGTCATAAAAAGTGTATATTATATTGATAAGTGTATTCAACACAATGTGTATACAAACATTAATAGATTTAACGTTTGAAGTCAAGAAAACGTCTCCTCAAGACTTAAACTTTAAAATCTCATGATTTTGGTTTTGAAAAAAATTTTTAAATACACAAAATAGCGGTTGAAACACAGAAAAACATCAAAAGCTTCTGGTATTATTTACTCGAAAAAATGGACTTTAGAAAAAATTGTACTTAAGAGAAAGTTTTTAGAATTGTTTTTAAAATTTAAAGAATTAGAAAAATTTAAAACGTTTAAAAAAAATTATGAAACAATTCCAGTATGTTCTTTGATTAATTCTTAGAACTTTTTCTTTAGTAAAATTTTTTTTTAAAGTCCATCGTTTTTGAGTTAATAATTTCAAAAATTTTCAACAATTAATATGCAATTTTCCTGTTTCCTTGTAGATAATTTATAATAAAATTAACTACAGAGTAATAGTTGACTGTACTTATTGATATACGAACATTCTTTAGCCATCAATCATTTTTGAAGGGATGAACGTCCTTAACTTGGTTTCTGGACGAATTGAATTTACAAAGTTTTTGCGATGTGTCAGTTTATCGTGTGTCGTCTGCTTACCATATAAATTTATTATCAAAATATCAATTGTATCAAAATCTGAAACTCTAATAAAATAATGGAGCAGGCCGGATTCGCTGTCCTTGTCTAATTAGCATTTTTTTATTTACTCGTTTAATCGGTGTATCTTCAATTAGGTCGAGCGCAATAGATATTATTATTATGAACATCTATGAACAAGAAAAATATCTACTGGTTTGTTTTTGAGAAAAGCAAGCAACACCAAAGTAAAAGTTTATGTTTATAATATTTTCGCGTTACTTACTTTTCTCAAAAACAAACCGGTAGATATTTTTTTTCTTGTGCATAGATGTTCATAATAATATCTATTGCGCTCGACCTTTAATTTGAAGATACACAGATTAAAACTTGAGTAAATAACAAACAACTCAATTATTACTCGGTCGGTATCAGGTTCTACTCCGGCCTACCGTTAAATAAGATATCAAATTAGATCTCAAATAAGATTTGATATAAGAACATATTTCGTCTGACAGTCTCAGAAATAAAACACATTTTTTTCTGTTCACATAACCTATGCAACAATACGCACACGCACACACAAGCGCACCCACACGCATATTCACGCAAGCACACGCATGAAAATATGAAATAAGATTTCATCAGAGATTTTAAGTAGAGTTATATAAACATATTAACATCTCGGAAATATTTGACTCGCATTGTTTTTTGGTTTAGAATATTAACGAAATTGATTCCCGAAATTTTAACTGTATCGAAATTTTAAACACTAGTAAAATCATCTACAATCAGATCCAAAATTAGATTTCGGAAGAGATTTCAAATTAGATCGAATATTCGATATTTTGTTTCACAATTTCACTAATTGAAATAGTATATTACGATACGGGCGACTTAAATCACCTATTATTACACGGCGAAGTTAGGGCCTGAGCGTCAGCGAGGTTTATGGGATTATGGATTTATGGTTCATGGGTTTATGAATTTATACTTTATGGGTTTATGGATTTATGGTTTATGGATTTATGGGTTTATGGATTTATGAGTTTATGGATTTATGGTTTATAGGTTCATGGATTTATGGATTTATAGTTTGTGGGTTTATGGTATATGGGTTAATATTTTATAGGTTTATGGTTTATGGGTTTGTGGTTTATGCGATTATAGTTTATGTGTTTATGGTTTATGAGTTTATGGTTTATGCGTTTATGATTTGTGAATTCATGGTCTATGGATTTATGGTTTATGGGTTTATAAGTTTATGGTTTATGGTTTTATGGATTTATGGTTTGTGGGTTTATAAGTTTATGATTTATGGTTTTATGGATTTATGGTTTATAGGTTTATGGATTTATGGTTTATGGGTTTATAGATTTATGGTTTATGGGTTTATGGATTTATGGTTTATGGGTTTATGAATTTCTGGTTTATGGGTTTGTTGTTTATGCGTTTATGATTTATGTGTTTATGGTATTATGGGTTTATGGATTTATGGTTAGTGGGTTTATGGATTTATGGTTTGTGGGTTTATGGATTTATAGTTTGTGGGTTTATGGATTTATGGGTTTATGGATTTGTGGTTTGTGGGTTTATGGATTTATGGTTTGTGGGTTTGTGGTTTATGCGTTTATGGTTAATGCGTTTATGATTTATGGGTTTATGGTATCATGGATTCATTGATTTATAGTTTATGGATTTATGGTTTGTGGGTTGATAGATTTATAGTTCATCGGTTAATATTTTGTGGGTTTATGGTTTGTGGGTTTATGGTTTATGCGTTTATGGTTTGCGGTTTATGGCTAATTGGTTTATGGCTTACGGGTTAACGGGTCTATGGGTTTATGGTTTGTGGCTTACGGGTTAACGGGTCTATGGGTTTATGGTTTGTGGGTTTATGGTTCATGAGTTTATGGTTTATGTTATTAGTTTGTGGGTTATTGGTTTATGCGTTTATGATTTGTGGATTTATGGGTTTATGGGTTCATGGTATCATGGGTTTATTGATTTATAGTTTATGGATTTATGGTTTATGGGTTAATGGGTTTAGGTTTCATGCGTTTATGGTTTGTGGGTTTATGGTTTATGAGTTTATGGATTCATGGTTTATGGGTTAATATTTTATGGGTTTATGGCGTATGCGTTTATGGTTTATAGATTTATGGTCTATGGTTTTATGGTTTGTGGGTTTACGGTTTATGAGTTTATGGTTTATGAGTTTATGGTTTATGAGTTTGTGAGTTTGTGGTTTTCTAGTATATAGTTTCATAGTTTATGGGTAGATGGGTTTATGAGTTTATGGGATAATGGTTCACGGATTCTTGGATTTATAGTTAATGAGTTTTTAAATTTATGTTATATAGCTTCATGGTTGATAGTTTTATGCGCACGAGATATGTGCGTTTATAGTACAAGGGTTTATGGCTTCATAGTTCATGGGTTCGTGGTTTGTGGGTTCATCAGGTTTATAGCTTGTGGGTTTATGGATTACGAATCAAAAGTTTATGGGTTTATAGCTAATGAGATTATTGTCCATGGGTCTATAGGTTTATGGTTTCTAGAGTCATAGTCTATAGGTTTGATTTATAGGTTAATTGATTATGGGTTGATGGTTAATGATTTATTGGTTAATAGTTCATGTGTTTATAGGAACTGGTTATGGGTTTATGAGTTTATGGTTCATGGTTTATTGTTTCATGGTTTACTTTATGGGTAAATGGTTAATGGTTTAATGGTTTATGGGTTTATAAGTTCGAGATATATGTAATTATAGTATATGAATTTATAGATTAATTATTCATGTCTTTATAGATTATTTAAACTTACAAACTTATAAACAGTGAAACCATAAATCGATAAACCAGAAATCCACGAAATCCTAAACTAGAAACCTATAGACCATGTAACCATGAACCATAATCCATACACCCATAAACTATGAAACCATCAACTTATAAACCATAAAGCATAAGCCCATAAACCATAAAGCTTAAACCCATAAACTATAAAGCATTTGCTTATAGACTATAAAGCATAAGTCCATAAACCATAAAACACAAACCAATAAAGCATAAACTCACAAAGCATAAACTTATGAATCATAACCCTATAAGCTATAAATTTATGGATCATAATCTCATTAACCATAAATCCATGATCCACGAATCCATAGACTATCAACCCACAAACTTCAAACCCATAAACTATAAAACTATAAACTCATAAACGTATATACTATAAAAACATATATCTCGAACCCATTAACCCATAAATTATAAAACCATAAACTCATCAACCGTAAATCCATTAATCAATGAATCATCAATCTAAAAACTGCATACCATCAACCCATAAACCATAACCTATTAACTACAACTATAAACCCATAAACTCATAATCTATGAACCATAAGCATACAAACCATAAATTTATAAACTCATAAACCATAAAACTATAAAACCATAAACTATAAAACCATAAACTATAAACCATAAACCCATAAACCCATGAACCATAAGCCCATGAACCCATAAAACCATCAACCATAAACCCATAAACCCAATTTCATTGGTTAGTCGCTTATTGGCCCTGGCGCCATCTGCGCTGAGCTTTATAGTGAAACTTCCTAATACAAATAGAATAATAATAAAGTGCCTAAAACTAACGTTCATACGTAAAGTCACTCTATAATATGTGGACTTACGCAAATACATCCACACTTACCTAAATGGTAACATGTACACTAACGGATAAACGCAATTACAATTATATACGAAAACACAAACTTCACCAGTATTACCAAACATTCTATTTTTTCAGATTAATAAGAAAGATGTCATAATCAATGTTCAAAACCAACAAGATAAACGCATATCTGAAAAATTCAAGTATAAAAATTTTATTAATTCGTGCCCAAAACTCACACTAAATGATTGTCAAGAAAAGCCATCGGAAGATGATGGTTCCCAATCATTACTAGAATCAATTTTAAGAAGACAAAGTTATCTACAGAAGACAAACCCATATTTGTTTGGAACTGATTTTTTAAAAAGAATGTACACCGAGAGGAAAGTAGTGAGTCTATAATAAACGATAATAATAGTTCAAAGAGGTCAGTGCTGCAAAAGCTTGATCATCTGCTAAATAAAAAGTTGAAGAGGCGAGAACCTCGTCATTATCTTGTGTAAGTTCAACGCAATCACCATTAGTTTCTAAGCAGGTTTTAAATGAAGATAATAATCTACTTACACCTAAAAGATATTTAACAACAAAAAAAAGATGTTATATACAATATCACATCCACTTACTATGATCAGTGCAAACAATAAAAGGTGCAGCACACCGATAAGTAATCATCAACCAGTAAGTGCTTTCGAAACTGTGCTTGAGTCACCTATTTTTAATACTCACAATGCTCGAAAAATGTTTATTAGTTCAAGTACATTGATAAAATCACCTGTCAGATGGCGTTCAGAATTTTTAGGTGAAAAACAAAGTCGTTCACACTCATGGCCGCGTTTTATGACAAGTAAACGCTTCAGGTCCTATTCAGAGACTCCGCAATCAATCACTTTCCCGGCCGCATTTAAGTAAAATCAAAACCTTGAATTCGTTATTCGATATACGCAGTTGTGCACGTTGGAGCCCAAAATATAGGATGATTGGTCCTTTGAGCTCACCTACCACAAAAAAAAGTCGATTGCCTCTAAGGCCCAATTCCAGAGCAACCAATAAAATACAAAATCGTTCGTGTTCGAAGCAGCTACATGGAAAAACTATTGATGTGGAAATTAGAGTGCCTTGCAGTACAGTCAATCGTTCGCGCTCGGGCTCAAGCAATTATTCACATTCCAGAGCGGACAACCATTTGTGTTCAAAATCAGCTAAACGTCGTCGGTCTAGATCAGCCGACCGTTCGTATTCGAGATCAATCCACCGTTCGCATTCCAAATCGCGTAACCGTTCATGCTCAAAATCGGCAAACTGTTCTAGTCCTAGATCAGCAAAATATTCGCTTCCAAGATTAATCAACCGTTCGCGGTCAAAATCGGTCAACCGTTCTCGTCGTAGATCAGCCGACCGTTCGTGTTCTACATCGGCTAATCATTCGCACTCTGAATCGGGCGATCGTTCGCTTCATGGATCGGTTGATCGTTCGCATTCTCGATCAATTAACCGTTCGCGGTCAAAATCGGTCAACCGTTCTCGTCGTAGATCAGCCGACCGTTCGTGTTCTACATCGGCTAATCATTCGCACTCTGAATCGGGCGATCGTTCGCTTCATGGATCGGTTGATCGTTCGCATTCTCGATCAATTAACCGTTCGCGGTCAAAATCGGTCAACCGTTCTCGTCGTAGATCAGCTGACCGTTCGTGTTCTACATCGGCTAATCATTCGCACTCTGAATCGGGCGATCGTTCGCTTCCTGGATTTTTTGATAGTTTTCATCCTAGATCAATTAACCGTTTGCGGTCAAAATCGGTCAACCGTTCTCATTGTAGATCAGACGAACGTTCGCGTTCTACATCGGCTAATCATTCGCACTCTAAATCGGGCGATCGTTCGCTTCATGGATCGGTTGATCGTTCTCATTCTCGATCAATTAACCGTTCGCGGTCAAAATCGGTCAACCGTTCTCGTTCGAGATCAGCAGGCCGTTCCAGATTAAGTAATCGTTCGTATTCTATATCTATCGACCGTTCTCGGTCCAATTCTGGTTAACCGTTCTCGTCCCAGATTAGCCAATCGATCGCGATCAAGATCAAGATCTTCTGAATCAAATTCCAGTGAAGATTGTAAGTTATAATAGTTAATGTTGAGATATATTTTTTGTAATTATATAAGACTTATTATTGTTGTAGATGATGAAGATTCTCTCATACCATTAATAAAGCGTTTTAAACCCAGAATTTACAAAGATTACATGAAAGCTGATCCAATTACGCGTAAGAAATTACACATCAAACTTATACAATAAATATAATATGAGTAATTCTTTCATTTATTTAACTTTCAATATTAGCGGAAAAATAATTAAAGTAAAGGCACATTGTCACGTAGCGTACATATAAACTGGAAAAAGGAACTAAAAATAATTTTGTTACTTATTTTATCTCAAAAATATTGTCGATGTCTGAAAATTATTTCAAAAAATTAAATCTTTGTCTAGAAAAATAAAATTTAATTAAATAATATAGTATTTTGAGATACTGAGTTTAACAGTCTTATATATTACCAAAAGAATATAACAAAAAGTTCACACTGATTATATTCAAATTTAAGCTCTTTGTGTAACTGTGCTAACTAAAAATGTTTTTTTAGTATACAAATTTTGCAATGAATCATACGTTTTGAGTATTGCTAAAATTATTTCAAATAATGCAAATTTATCTACAAAATAGAATTATATTAATAAAATAGTATATTTTAGAGTTATATTTTTAATCAATATAACCAAAACGTAGTAACGTTTTTGATTTTCTTAAAACTTAGTTATCTTTACTTTTCGGTTTGTATATATTCATCAACAATAGGCACAAAATTTTACAAGTAATAGAGATAAAGGTATTTATGTAATAATCATATAAATAATTAATTTTTGTAAAGTTTGCGTAGGAATTCTGAAGATATTAGTAGTATCAGTATATATATATATATATATATATATATATATATATATATATATATATATATATATATATATATATATATATATTTGTAATACTGACTTTTCAGTTTTCAAAATTTGTTTTTGGTGGTAAAAAAATTTTTTAATATCTATGTTGTAATTTTTCATTTTAACAAATAAAGAGCATAATATAAAGATATTTAAGAAAATTTAAAAATTTGAAAACTGCGATGCAGATAACAATGTATAATCATATACCCTATGACGTCACCTTAAAACTGAAATTTTATAATAAATCTTTGTTTTAGCATACGATGAACGTTACAGACGATATGAAACATTAGGAGATAAGGTTTGCATCTTTCATGAGAAGCATATTAAATTTGTATTTCTTGATAAAAATAACCATTAATAAACGTATAATTTGTAATTGCAGATATATCTAGGATTAGGAATTAGAGTGGGTTTGGAATCCTGGAAAATCACGAACTGCAGAAGTTCGTCAACGTTCTTAAGAGAATTGTCTACTTATATCTGGAAAAAACATAAAATTGCAAACCGTTGTTTGGATCTGGGTAAATTGCGAACAGCTGAAATACCAAATCGAAGTCCGAGAAAAATGTATAGCCCATTAAAATTAGAGTTGTATTTAAGTGAGTTGGCAAACTTTCGTAATAGTATTTTGTTAATTTTCATTATATGACATGAAATTATATTTAATATATTATCCTAAGACACCTCTTATTTTTTTGTAAACCGTTACAATGTTAATGTTGCATTTATATTTACAGCTCTATACAAAGATTTTCTAGACACACATCCTGCTTACAAAAACATATCAAGGCACAAAAGGACTGCGTTAATGCAAAAAGCCACGAACAGTTTGAGTATTCATTCAAGAGATGAAAGAAATCGTTTAAATATATGAAAGTTGCAGATAATATCAGAGCATTATATGAAACGTTAAATAAAAAATTATTTTTTATTAGTTAATTATTTAATATTATTCTTTAAAAATCTTTAACCCTTTAAACTAGTTGCATCCTGAACGTGCAAATTTTTTAACGTATCTTCCTTATTTAAATAATTTATTAAACATTTTCTTTAGATTTTTATCATTAACATGATGTCAAAACAGCTAGAATCGATTTTTGCTTTTTTTTTATTTTATCGATATCTTTTTAAATAGATAATTTAAACAAATATAATGACTTGTTTGCACTAAAGTTATTTTAAAACAATAATTTTTGTTAAAATAAAAAATCATTTGGACTTGTTATTTTTTTACAAACTTGGATTGGAAATTATCTGCACGCAAGTTTAATGTTACAAATTTTTTCATTACAGCAAAAAAAAAGAAAAAGAAAATCGATTGAACCTATTTGCTCATAAACTTGTATAAGAAAAATTATTAAAAGGGGCGAGCTTTGGCATGCCCTTAAGATATATAAGACATTAAAAAATATCTTCTGTATAAAACTATGGCTTTGAAGTCTTCAGGATCGTAATTACAATCTTTTACACAAAAATTAGAAAAAAAAATTATATAAAAAATTGAATATTTTTTAAAAGCTAATTTATAATGACGGAAAGCACAAAATGAAATTTATTATATTATCGATGATAATTTTTCCTTGGGGAATAGTAGTCTCCAATTACGCACGTGGTACAAAATTCATGTAAATTCAAGATTATGGATCCAATATAACTGGTTTACATTGATAGGAAGATTTGTATCTCAGTATCTACCATATTGAATCATCTTATATGTCCTGAATTTCACCTCGAGTTCGCAATCAGCGATCATTAAAACTATTGAAAAGAAATTTTCACCAGTATTCTGGGAGATTTCAATTACAGTGCCCACCCTGTTGGTAAAATCCAATTAGATTCCCAATTGGATTTTGTTGGAAATCCATGGAGGAAACCCTCGTTGAAATTTCATAGTGGAATTCCAATTGGAAATTCAGAATGGAATTTAAATTGGAATTTCAGAAATTCAACGTAAATTTATGGACATTTTTAAGCAATTGAAATATTTTTAAAATAAAATTTTTTTTTTATTGCCACTTACAAAAAAATCTCTGTTCATTGAATAAAATAGAACATGAGAGAAAGCAGACCGAATGATCGTGGTTTTAGACGAAATGAAACTTAGCCAGCTTCTAAGTTCTAAAATCTTTTATTCTTTTCGCATGTATTCGCTTGCTATAAGAAAGTCAATAAATAGAAAGCGTGTTAGCCCCTGGCAGTTAATTATCAGTACTATTATATAAATGTGTATATTTATATTTTATGATTAGCCACTAGGGGGCTACCACGCATTCTATCTATTGACTTTCTTATGGCAAGCGAATACGCACGAAAAGAATAAAAGAGTTTAGAACTTAGAAGCTGGCAGTTTCATTTCGCCTAAAATCACGATCATTCGGTCTGCTTTCTCATGTTCTATTTTATTCAATGAGCAGAGAAATTTTTGAAAGTTGCAACGAAAAGCATAAAAAAATGTTATTTCAATAAATATTCCAATTGCTTAAAAATTTCCATAAATTTAAGTTGAATTTCTAAAATTCCAATTGGAATTCCATTATGAATTTCTAATTGTAATTCCACTATAGAATTTCAATGTGGATTTTCACTATGGAATTCCAATTTCAATTTACTGAAATCCTAACATAGAGTTCCAAATGGATTTTTTCAACGTGGGCACCATCGTAGATACACCATGGTAATATTTTCAAATTTCCTAGAAGATTCGTAATAAAATATCCCAGAAATTCCTTAATACAAACTTATCTCAATATTTGAAAGGATTTATTTGAGTACACAAATTCACATAAAAATTACAAAATATAAAAGATTTTGTTTCCGCCATCTTGAATCTGCTATTTTAAAAATTACAAATCCATTAGCAGATTCATAAGAAATCCTAAACTTTTAATTTACGATTTCCTTCGATAAACCTCGAAAAATTAAATTCGAAAGTTCGCTATCTTAGATCCACGATCTCAAAATTTAAATATCTAAAGGCTCATTTGTCATCAACCGCCACTATAACTCTCTGAGTGAACAATTTTTATCAATAGTTATAAAATTAGAGATTTTAGTGTGTGCTATTTTGAAAATTGCAAATCTGTTAACAAATTTTTAAACGATTAAAATTAAAAATAAATAAAGCAATCCTATGAGCATCTAATTTCAAATAATTATTAATGTTTTCAAAGATTTAAAATTCAAAGTCTGACATCTTGGATTTATCATCTTGAAAATTGCAGATCTAAAGACTAATTCATATTCAGCGACATCTATTAAATAATTATTTTAATCGCTATTTACGACTCCGATTTTTGTTTCCACCATCTTAGATCCGCTATTTTGAAAGTTGCAAATCTGTTAAAAGATTTATAATGGGCAATATCATGAACGCCTAATTTCGAATTTTATTGGTATTTTCAAAGATTCGAATTTTAAAGTCTACCATCTAAAGATCTGCCGATATAAAGCTGGATTCATCATAAGTGATCATTCTTACCTTGAGATGAACAATTTTCATCGATTTTCACAGACTTGAAGCGTCCGCCATGTTTAATCCACCATCACAAAATCTACTAAACCTATAGCATATTCGTAATCATCGACCTTTAGAATACATTATCAAAAATATCGACAGTTATCAAATTATAAAAAAAAAATTTTTATCAAAAGGTCTAATATGTTTTTTAACTTGGCGTAAGTGCTATTTTAATAAAGCAAAAACAGTCAGAGACCAAGAAATACATTTTTTTAAATAACTTATTTTATTAATCTAACTAAAAAAAATTTGGTCTATGCAACTTAACTTTTTTTAGGCAAATGAGATTTTGGCATGAGATCTCATTTGAGATCTCATTTGAGATCTCATCTGAGATCTCATTTGAGATCTCATTTGAGTTTTTTCAGTAGGGAATACTGATTTTTTTATTGTTTCAAAGGATTTCTTTTTTATTTTGTCTGTTAAACCTTTTTTTCTTTGGCATTAGTAATATGAGTTTTCTAAAATACAAAATGTCATATTTTTAAACAATATAATGTTGGGATTTATATTTATAAAAGTAAACATATATGCGTATGTACGTTCACTTTTAGGAATATTTGGCTATCAGTCTTCTTTTGTATAACGACTAGACTCGTAAAATTGTTCATTACGAGGAATGAAGATTATTTTATACTTATAATGGAATCAAAAAACGGTCGGAAAAGAACGATGTATCATTTCTTGTTCTTTTTTTATCGTTTATTGATTCCATTATTCCCCATGGTGTACCATTTCACAAGTCTAAACGTTAAACAAAAGAAGACTGGTAGCAAAATATTCCTATATGTTAAGACCACAGCACTTGCCTAAATCGTGTATATATATATATATATATATATATATATATATATATACGAACAAAATTCATAATAATGTTTATATAGAAGAAGAGTGAACGTACACACGCATATATGTTTACTTTTATAAATATAAATCCCAACATTATATTGTTTAAAAATATGACATTTTGTATTTTAGAAAACTCATATTACTAATGCGAAAGAAAAAAAGGTTTAACAGACAAAATAAAAAAAAAATCCTTTGAAACAATCAAAAAATCAGTATTAAACAAAAATCTGTAATGTAATTATTTAATTATTAAATAATTACATTACAGATTTTTGTTTATGTATTTATTTGTTTGTTTATTTATATGTTTATTTACTTTTAATAAATATCATATTTTTATATTTGTATTATTGCTTTTTCCAAATAATATTACCAAGAGTCATTCAGTTGACGTAATATTCACTGAGAATCTAACTTATAAGAAAACTGCAGCGCTCGACCGCATGCGCTCTACTTGTAAATGTCGTTATTTGTATTAATTAATAAACAATTGCGACTAACAATTTGAGAATTAACATTTTTTATAATCATCATAAGTTTCGCTATGATATTTAGAAAATATATTTCAAATTTCAGCGCAATCGGTTAATATTTACTCGAATTACAACGATTTAAGTATAAAAAAGTATTGAAATTTAATGTAAAAAATTTTCTTGTTTTTAATTTTTTTCTTGAAAAATAAAAATTTTATAAAAAAACTGTTAATATAAAAAAGATGCGGCATGATGAGTTTTACAACGTCAAATTTTTTGATATTTATTTCAAGAAAACGAAATTTTTACTACCAAGTGACTTCAGTTTTGCGTTCTCCGAGCGTAAATGCCCTTATTGCATCCGGGCCTTCAACTTATGATTTATGAATTATTGAATCAAGTAATAAAAAAATAAGTTCTTATAGTGTTTTAATAAGATTAACTAAAAATTTAAGAAAAATCTCAAAATAGCAAAATTAACAAGAAAATCTAATAAAAGTATATCCTTCGTTTTCATGAAGAAATTATTCTTCATGAAAACGAAACTAAATGAGATAGGGTAAAAAAATTTGTTGGAGCTTACTTTACAGTAAATTTCCTATGGAAAAAGCAATAAACCCGAATTTGATGGTGGGACCAGAAATAAGGTGTTTTGTGCCCTTAAACCTTACGTGGGAGCAATGGTAAGAACAAGAATTGATCAAATGATTATGGAACTATGGCTACAGCAATATAAGCTTATAAAGGCTTAAAATAAAGGTATTTTAATCTACTTTCAAATACTATTTTTATTTTTAAAGAACTAAGTCAAATCTAATTAATACATAACTTTTTTACTTGCAGGTGGAAAATTTATTAAGAGAAATATATTAATTTTTAAAATTTATATAATGACCTCATTTGAAAAATTATCATAACATAATATAAAAATATTTTTTTAGTATCTTTTTAACGTACATTATATAAAATACAACCTTAAAAAGGTAATTTTTTGATATTGAATTTTTTTTAATAGTCAATTATAAAGATAGGGAAATATATGAAATATGGATACATTTTCCTGATTATGTCTATAATTATAAATTCATATTTATGATTTGTCTTGATGGAACTAAAATTCCTCGAAAAACAGTACGCATTTCAAAGAAAATTTACTCATGATTTGCAAGACGTTTATTAAGACTAGAAAATCCATGCGCGCAAGCGCGCCCTATATCTAATCTAAATGTATATAAATTTTTAATGATTGACTGTTAATATAGTGTTATTATTTTCTGTCCATTATTAAATAATAATTTCATATCTACTAATATCAGCATCAGTAAAAGAATTGATGTTATATACTAATGTATTAAAGCAGTTTACGCGGCATTAATGAATTTATAGACACGGAAAACTTCGAGAAAAATAAATCCCATTTAAAAGATATATTATCACTATATTCATTTTCTTATTATTATTTAAAAAATTGAAAAAATAGTAAACTTTTAAATTATTTTCTAGACATTTCTTAAGTCTTACAAAATTTAAATAACGTAAATTATTACAAAGTCAAAAGTTATTTTACAAATATATAACTTTTCATACACATAATTTTTAATATTAATCTAATGCATTTGATTTTCAAGATATATATTAAGAGAATTCCAAGATCGATTTCTGGACATAGTCATGTAAAATTGTCATAAAACGGACACTACACCTACACTCATAAATATTGATTATATCTCCACATTTTAGTGTAAAATTTCAGGAAAAGAAATACATTAGATGGTATAAATTTTTAAATAAATTTATTTATTAGCATTTATGAATTTTTAATTTCTGGTACCAGAAAAATTTTAATATATAATATTGGAATCCTAAATTCTCAATAACTAATAAATGAAGTTATTTAAAAATTAATATTTTCAACAATATGAAATCCATAAAATATATAAAAAATAAAATAGTTCAAATCAATTCTTAATGATATGTATATCGTTCCTATTTTTAAAATACAAATAAAAATAAAAATTCTAATTTATATTTTCTTAATTATAGTAATTATATCATTCTTCTAAACAAAAGATTTTTAATTTTATTTTGCAGAATAACTGTTAATTCTAAACGTGATTCAATTTGAATTTTGAAATTAAATAAACAAACTTTTAAAAATAGTACATTTGAGGCAAACATTATACTATATTTAAAAAAAAAATTTTTTAAGCTGTCAATCTAGAAATATTTTATATACTAAATTATACTATCGAAATCGTATTACTTATCGGTTTTTTTATTATTTATTATAAAATATTCCGAAATATTTTAAATCTTATTTTAAATTTACCAAATTACTTGCCAGGCTCATAGATAAATATTTTATGATATTGTTATAAGCTAAAAAGTTCATAACATCTGTATTTTCTAAATTTATTGCTTAATATACTATTTTATAGTACAATTTTTAAAAAGAGAATTCAGAAGTAAATGGCATAGAATTGTTACTATGTTCTCATTTGAAATATACAATAACAAATGAATATAGAGCGATACTTTGCACTCTCGACAACTTCATACAAAAGAAATTTTTGTAAACGGAAGTTAGCGATGTTTATACTAATAATTTTATTTAAAAAATCAAACTTTAACTCAATAATTATAATTTAATTATTTTATCAACGATTTTCATTATTAAATTTTAAATCGATGATTTTATTTAAGCATATTATAGTAAATCAAATCTCGTTTCTCGCCAATCATATGATTCTATTCAACGCACCAATCACGTTCTTAGTATAAAATGTTTCACAACATCCGGCCATCGTTTTTTTAAAAGAGGAATGCGACAAATAAATAATATTCTTAAATATCACTCTAAAATTTGTATTGAATATAATGATTGAAAATTATAATTATTCTATTAGATTGGATTTATTGTCGAAGTTACATTATATTTCACTCTAAATAATTTACACTTATAAAATTTACATAATATTTTAAATAAACTTTGAAAATGATGATCACGAATTTAATATTATTTTATCCTATGAATAACAAGTTTACATAATTATTATAATTAATAACTTATAAATTGCTATATTATTTTATAAAATACAATTTCAAATTAAATAATTAGTTTTATGTTAAAACTTAATTTTATTAGTATTCAATTCCACGAGTTGATATATGTTGAATATATATATATATATATATATATATATATATTTACTATTCAGATAAATATATATTGAATATAAAACTTTGATCAATGAATAATTTTTAAAAATTTCAACCGTTATTTTAAATTCTTTTGAGTAGTCGAAAATTTGATTTTCTAAGTTTTGGTACTTGCCAAAAACTTTTTCAGACAATTTTCAACTAATTGACCTCAAAATTTCCAGAGATCTTCAGTTAATGTATCTTCACAAAATCACAGTTCATTTTAGTTTTTTAAAACAAAGAGAATTTTAAAACTTAGCTTAAAAAGTTGATAAAAACACATATTTTTGTGAATTTTATATAAGTAATTTAATTCAACATTTACTCCAACTTATCTTATCTTAATTCCAAAAACGTTATATTGTGAAGATGTATATACTCAAGATTTTTAGAAATTTTGAAGTCAATTAGTTGGAAATTGGCTGAGAACGTTTGGAAATTTTGAAGTTAATTGGTTAGGAATTGTCTGAGAACGTCTACGGCAAGTACCAAAATTTTCAAAAATCAAGTTTTCGACAACTCAAACGAATTTAAAATATCGGATGAGGTTTTTTAAAATTATTAATATATCAAAGTCTTATATTTAATATATATATATATATATATATATATATATATATATATATATATATATATATAAAGATAAAAGAAGTTTTATTAATTAATTGGCATTGCAACTCAGCGTCTTCTGCTAGCCAAAAATACATTTGTTTATATCTTTATATATATATATATATATATATATATATATATGGGGGTGTCCACGTGAAGTGTACATGAAAGAAAAATAGAATTCCTCCAAACTTTGCCTAAATGTTTGTTTTGGTTCCCTGAGTATTCATGTATTTTTTTAGATCATTCTGAGTCAATGCCTCTGGGATGCAGGAGCTCAAAGTTGGCCGAAAACGTTATTTTCGCAAACATAGGGCCTTTTTAATCCCAAATAACGCGAAATCTGTACTTCTGAACAAAAAAAGTTATAATACCTTTTTGTTAAAAAATTTGGTCAATCTTTGAAAAAAATTTTCATATTAGCTTTCAAACTCTTTTTAAGACCCTTTTTGGCCCTTTTTTGGACAAAAATAGCCCTAAATACAACAGCGACCTTTTTTCCTTCCTTGTAAACATGAAAATTAAATTCCTCGGAAAAAAATATACTCGAAGTCAAGTTTTTAGAATGATCGAACAGAAATTGTTACCTCTACAGCCTTAGTTCCAGAAAATTCCATGATAGCATGCAGAAACGCAGCTTTTGAAGTTTTTCTATCATTTTCAAACATCTGCCGTAATTTGGATTCTGAATATAATCTGATGTTCGACCTTGCAACTCAAAGGCCTCTTCAAGACCTTTTAGTTGCAAGATCGAAAACCTTTATAGGACGTTTAGAACCGAAGATACAATAATTTAAGGGTTGTCTATTTCTCAAAGTAGACAAATGGAATACATAGTAGATTACGTAGAAGAAAATTCAACTCCGTAAAACAAAGGGATGGTCGCGAATTTATTATTTATAAAAATAAAAAATTTTTTCTTTTTTTTTTGTAGTTCAAAACTGAGTTTTGGATACTAAAATAATTTTCGAATTAATTTATTCAGCAATTATTGAGTTTCTATTTGTTTTGGACATGGAAATGAATTGAACGCGTCTTTTTTAAATTGAAAGGTTTTAATCTTAACTTTAATATATAATTAGTAAAAACCTCTTAGAATAAGTTGTTCGAAAAATGTACAGCTATAAAGCAGATAAACATTATTTTAGAATTTAGACAAAACTGCTCATAACTCGGAAAAAATCGAGCGTTGAACCAAATGATTGCGGCTTTTTCCGAGGAATTCAATTTTCATGTTTACAAGGAAGAAAAAAAGAATGCTGTTGTATTTAGGGCTTTTTTTGTCCAAAAAAGGGCCGAAAAGGGTCTTAAAAAGAGTTTGAAGGCTAATATGAAAATTTTTTTCAAAAATTGACCAAATTTTTAAAAAAAAGGTATTATAATTTTTTTTTGTTCAGAAGTACAGATTTCGCGTTATTTGGGATTAAAAAGGCCCTATGTTTGTGAAAATAATGTTTTCGACCAACTTTGAGCTCCTGTATCCCAGGGGCATTGACTCAGAATGATCTAAAAAAATACATGAATACTCAGGTAACCAAAACAAACATTTAGGCAAAGTTTGGAGGAATTCTATTTTGCTTTCATGTACACTTCACGTGGACACCCCCATATATAATATATACATATATATATGTAAACAACATGGCCGTTTGATATAGGAAAAATATGCAGAAACCTATGGAGAATATTTAGTGTTAGTTGATTATTTTACTAATTAAAAATCCGATGGATAAAAATCCGATTAAAAATGGTACAACTAACAAATGTGCATATTTTTGTCATTTACGATTGCATTTTTTATAATAATAAGTTGAATAATCAATTAAAACTTAATATTCTCCATAGGTTTCTGCATATTTTTCCTACACTGAGCAACCATTTTTTAGCTAGCAGAAGGCGCGAGCTGGAATGCCAAAATCATTAGAAAAAAAAATTACGACTACATTTGAATTTTTTTTAAACTTAAACTCAGTCCTTATACCTTCAACAGTTTTTAAATGTAAATACTGTAAATATCTGTAAATAACTATAAATGATTGTAAATAATGCAATTATTAGAAATAACTGAAAATAATAAAATAATATTTATGTTCTATTCACAACAAACTTTTCTGAATAATTAAATACACACACACAATTTTTTTCCCTAATGATATTGATTAATAAAAATTATTTTTACCTTAAATATATATTAAATGTAAGACTTTGATCTATTAATAATTTTAAAAAACTTCATCCGATGTTTTTTTGTTATGTATGTGTATATATATTATATATATACAGTGGCGTGCATAAGTTTCTGGCAAAAAAAAAAAATTAGTCAATTTTTAAAGTTTTATATCTTTGTAAAAAATTGAAATTTCTTTAAAAATCAAACGGCATTTTAAAGTACAATTAAAAATCTTTCAAATACCGGCGGGTTTGTTGAAAAATATTAAAAATTGGATTTTTTACATGAAAAAAAACTATTTTTTTTAAGGTTTTTTTTGGCCATGAAAAATTTGATATAATTTTTGAACCACTAGGCGGATTTGAAAACAACCAATATAAAAAAGATGCGTATTCATTCCCTCTTTAAAATGAGCATAGCTGGATCAATTTTTATTGATCGGTTCAAAAGTTACATCATTTATCGCGAAAAATTTCGCTCTTTCTTCAAGCTTCATTATCTAAGTATCTAAGCACCGCAGAGAAAAACTCATAAGAGAAAAAATGTTCGTTTTTCGAAGTAGAATAAGGGTACATTAAAAATTTATCATTTCAGAAAAAAAAATTTTTTTACTTTTTTCCACAGGTATGATGATATACAATTATATTTAATTTTTGTTTTAAATAATATTTTTATCGATTTCGATGCATTACAACGGACTTAAATTATTTTTATTTAACTAATAATTTCCTTCTAATATGCTTTCTAAAAATATAATTTGAATAAAATTTATCATAATACGTCTATTATACGTTTATTATTAACGTTACTTAAAAATATGATTATGACGAAAAACTATTGTAAACGTGACTTCGATGTATTGTAATAATGTTTATTGTTTATATAATGTTACGAAAATGTATGAAAGCATATTAATAGGAAATAATTTGTTAAATAAAAATAATTTAAGTCCGTTGTAATGCATCGAAATCGATAAAAAGATTATTTAAAACAAAAATTAAATATAATTGTATGTCATCATACCTGTGAAAAAGTAAAAAAATTTTTTTTTCTGAAATGATAAATTTTTAATGTACCCTTATTCTACTTCGAAAAACGAACATTTTTTTTCTATGAGTTTTTCTCTGCGGTGCATAGATACTTAGATAATGAAGCTTGAAGAAAGAGCGAAATTTTTCGCGATAAATGATGTAACTTTTGAACCGATCAATAAAAATTGATCCAGCTATGCTCATTTTAAAGAGGGAATGAATACGCATCTTTTTTATATTGGTTGTTTTCAAATCCGCCTAGTGGTTCAAAAATTATATCAAATTTTTCATGGCCAAAAAAAACCTTAAAAAAAATAGTTTTTTTTTCATGTAAAAAATCCAATTTTTAATATTTTTTAACAAACCCGCCGGTATTTGAAAGATTTTTAATTGTACTTTAAAATGCCGTTTGATTTTTAAAGAAATTTCAATTTTTTACAAAGATATAAAACTTTAAAAATTGACTAATTTTTTTTTTTGCCAGAAACTTATGCACGCCACTGTATATATATATATATATATAAAATTGCCAAAAATAGTATATTATTCACCGAGGGTGAAAAGTTGACCATCAAATGTTCGCGTATAGATTGCCCCCCAAGCGCAGCGAGGGGGGCAAATACGCGAACAATTGCTAGTCAAATTCTCTCCCGAGGTGAATATACGATTTTTTCTTATCTCCGACGAAAAGTACGTCCAACTTACCCGTTGTAATAATTCGATTTTGATGATAAATCATTAAAATAATATCGCGATGAATCGCCTGCTGCTTTCGACCGAGTATGCTCTATCTTTTTCTGCCCCTCTCCCACTGATGATAAATCATTAAATTAAACCATCAATATTTCACTCACATTTTATAATTTACACACTTTATAACACACTGCAATTTATAATTCACAAAATAAAACAAGTTAGATTTTAATAATAGAATATTTAAAATTACTATAAGAAAGATAAAAAAAAAGATACTTAATGCTTGTTGTAACCGGCAAAAAAAGAAAGCTAGACATAGCCCCCTCTATTCGCGGCTATCTTTATTGTACATATGAGAGAAAGAAAGAGAGAGGGAAAGAGTCAATGCTTGAAGCCGGCGGACAGAGAAGGATAGACGCAACCCTCTCTATTCTTTATGAAAAAGAAAGAGAGAGGGAGAGAGACAATGCTTAAAGCCGGTGGACAGAGAAGGATAGACGTAACCCTCTCTATTTTTAACTGCCGTGAAAAACAGAGCGTCAAAACGATTGCGCCGTGGATAATGCTTTGCTCCTCTCTCGTGAAGTAGACGTCTTTTGACGTACTTTTTGTCAGGGGATAAGAAATAAACATTTTCAAATTAGTTAATATAAAAGCAATTCTATTGTGAATATTTTTAAAAAAAGTTCATTTAAAATAAATGAAAATTTTTAAAAGATTTTCAATTTTTAATAATGGGTTTGATTAAGAAAGATAAATTGATTGTTAAAGGACAAGAATTGTATAGTGAAATTGCTTCTATGTTATCTGATATTCATAAATTAGGATTGGAAAATATTTTAAATCGGTGCACAAACCACTTTACCAATTCAAATACCGCAATATATTAATTCAGTACCGACTGATAAAGTAGTATTGTTTTCCGGAAATTTTGAAAAAGGTCACTGGATTTGTATGTAATATATATCTGTCAGTTTAAATCATAAATATCTATAAGATGAGCATAAGATTTATATAAACAGATTATTTCTAAACAAATCAGAATTGAGCATAGTTTTCGAAACAGTACAATCACAAACAAATAATTATGATTGCGGCCTTTTTGCTATTGCAATACTTTATAATTTGTTTCCACTCTTACATAATTATAATAATATAAATATTAATTACGATAATCCATCGGACATGATAAGAAGAAGTTTGTCATGAACCATGTTTCGATAAAATACCATTAAATTTAGATATCATCCGGTACTCCTTAGGAAGTTTGAATACAATTCTAATTTTACTTCAAAATTTCATCTAAGAATGATTTCTAGGCCCATTACATAATTAAGGCCTCATTTTTAAAATCGTTTCATATGATCGATTTGGAGAAAAATAGGTAGGGATAAAAAAAATTCAAAACCAAATTATTTTATTTTATATATGAAAAAAATGCTCAAAAATGTTTGGAACGTCGGTATAATAGTAGAAATATAATAAAATTGAAGAGTATCTGCCTTATGTTATGGAGCTATTGAGCTCAAATATTTATTAAAATTAATGTCGAAAAGTAGTTTTATAGCTATTTATGTATAGACACGTAGTATTTAAAGAATGTAAATGTATCGATAACATCTTTTAATATACACTTTGAGTAGTAATTTTAAACTCGCATAACTAATAAGGAGAGGTCTCCACACCTCTAGGAAACGGATTTGCCAGAAACTGCAGGTTATGATTCTTTGATGGAAAGAATGAATCCGTGTTGTTTCTTTTCCTTTAATAAGCCCAGCGACAAAGATTAGGTTGTTATTTCGAAAATATAATAACAAGAAGTGCTTATAAGAACTTTAATAACCAAAAGACTAAAACTTTTACAAAAAAGTGCATAAAAGATAAAAAGGTACAAGTTGAACACTTTGAGCTTTATTGTGTGAGAAAAGTTTTTGTAATTCAGAAGTTATGCTAAATTGAATATTACTACATATTTTCTTAACATTTTTAGCATGTAACACATGATAAATTTCCACACTATTTAATAAGCATATTTTGATCACTTCGTACATAGCATGGAAAATTTATAAAGCTACCTGGAATGATGGCACGGAAGATTTGAAACATTTTAAAAATCTTCTTATATTAGAATATTCTATGGAATATTATTGGAAGATTCCAAGAATATTTTATTGGAAGATTCCGGTCAACTCAGATCTTTCATTTAAAGATTTCAAGAATCTTGCAGGAATATTTTATAAAATATTACGTTGGAACATTCATGAAAGATTTCCGGAATATCAAAACAAAAGATTTGAAACATTTCATAAACCTTTCATGGAATATGTATGAAAGATTTGAGGAATTTTTCATGAAATATTCCATAAAATATTTCTGGAATATTTTAGAAATCCATCGTAAAATATTCCATGAAAGATTCGTAGAATATTGGCACGGAAGATTTGGAATATTTCTGAAATCTTCCATGGAATATTCCTCTAATATTCGTATGTCCTTGATTCTTCTTACTTTGGAATATTCCATAAAATACTCTTGAAAGATATCAAGAATATTTCAATAGAAGGTTTGGGTAATCTCACATCTTTCATGAAATGTTCCTGGAAGATTTTTAGAAGATTTCGATGGAAGATTTAGGGTTTTAGATCTACCACGAAATATTTCTGGAATATTTCATGAAAAGTTTTGAAATGCTGTGGGGGGATAGTATATATATATATATATATATATATATATATATATATATATATATATATTATATAATAACACATTATACTGATATATCAATACATATACGCATACATAAACATTGACATTTAGTAATAAAATCGCATTAACATATTTGCTTCGACTGTACACAACAAAGCGCCGACCCTTTCGCTTAAATAGCAAGTAAGATATCGTCCACACACTTGTGGATAAAACTCCCATTTAACGAACATCCCCCTATTGGCGTCACTGGAAATTTCCTGTAACATTCGGTGCAACCTTTCAACGGAAACTTCATGGAATCCTTCTAGAATCTTTCATACAATATTCTACTGGAAGATTACTTAAATCTTCGTATGAAATATTTCGTGAAATATTACTGGAAGATTAATTTAATATTCCGCTGTACGATTTTGAAGTTTTTCGGAATCTTCCAGCGAAATGTTTATGAAATCTTCCTAAGACCTTTCATGAAATATTCTACCAGGAGACTACTTATATCCTTTTGTGAAATATTTCGCGGAATATTTTTGGAAGATTTATGTAATATTCCGCTTTACGATTTCAAAGTTTTTTGGAATCTTCCTGAAATCTTTCATGAGATATTTTAGTGGAAGGAAACTTAAATCTCACTGTAAAATATTTAGTGGAATATTTCTAGAAGATTTATGTAATATTCCGCTAGACGATTTCTAAGTTTTCCGGAATCTTTTAGCGAAATGTTTATGGAATCTTTCTTAAATCTTTCATGAAATATTCCACTGGGAGATTATTTGAATCTTTCTGTAGAATATTTCGTAGAATATTCCTGGAAGATTTTTGTTATATTCCGCTGTATGATTTTAAAGTTTTTCGAAATCTTCCAATGAAATGTTTATAGAATCTTTCTGAAATCTTTCATGGAATATTCCACCGGAAGATGACTGAAATCGTTCTGTGAAATATTCCACTGCAATATTTGATAAACATTACATGCAATATTTTATGAAATATTCCAGAAATCTTTCGTAAATATTTCACGGAAAATTTCGAAAAAGTTTTTGAACATTCTTTTGAAATATTCCATAAATATTCCTAGAAGCTTTCAACGGAAGATTTGAGTGAAATATTTAAAAATATTCCGTGAAGACTTCTTATCTGCATGGCAGGTTCCATTGAAATAGTCTAGTGGAAGAATTCGAAATATTTTAGTGAAATTTTCCATACTGTGCGAGCTATAACTTTTAAGCTAGGCAAGATTTTCTGATGCAATAAAGCTTAAATCAAAGTATTAAACTTATACTCTCTTTTTTTATATTTTTCTGTGAGGGTTTTAGTTTTTTGGTTAATCAATGTTTTATAAGCGCTTCTTTTTACTATGTTTTGTAGCGGTTATTTTATACACGTTACAAAAAAAGAATTATCTTTCAATTTCATATGACTTTTATTCAAGTCTATGAATTTTATTATATGCGGAGCTGCTAAAAATCTTAAGAAATCTACTATTTATTATGCAGCAAACTCCGTTAATGCTAGCTACTAAATTTGACTGATGTGCGACGAGGTCTTGCTCCATAAACTTGTCGCTGTGCGTCTCTCTCTCTCATTATCATTCTCGGTAGTGGGCAGTCCATTTCTAGGCTTAATGCATCTCAAGTGTCATCCATCGTAGTGAAGGAACAGCCTATTCCTTTTTCTAAAGAAGCTAAAAGCCTGGGCTTATGGTTAAATCAGACTCTCAACTGGGAGAGGCAAGTAAATGCTATTGTTAGTAGAAAGCACGGAGTGCTTAATTCGCTAAGGTTTTATAGGCGCTCGCTTTCGAAGAAGCTCAGGAAGAGCCTTGTGGAATCGCTGATTTTCCCCCACTTCGACTATGCCTGTGTAGTCTATAACGATCTTTTCAACTATCAAAACTTAAAACTTCATAGGGCCCTTTATGCCTGTGTGAGGTTCGTTTATGGTAACATAGCTTTCCGCGAACGTGTGACTCCCTATACGCTTAACCTTGGTTGGCTCTCGGTTCTGTCAAGGAGAAAGTATTTCACAATTTCGTTGGCATATTCTGTCATTTCCGGTCGCAGTCCGACTTTCTTGGCAAATCGGTTCGTCAGAGTTGACACTCGCTCTGACATACGTTCTTCTATACGTAGGCCGCCTAGAGTTCTCCTCTGTCCACCCATTCGTACGAGTGCCTTGCAGAACTCATTTACACATCTCACTTCAAATTTCATCAACGAGCTAGGTTCTGCAGCTATAATTCCAATATCCTTTGAGGTGGGTTCTATTAGGATGGTTAAAAAGCACGCATTCGACTGGTTAATCAATAAGAGCGCGGGGATTGGCATAGGGAAGCAGCTGCTCTAGACTGAGCCCTAGTTGCTGTGGGATTACCAGCTGGCGTACGCAAGTTAACTTAATTTTACTAAAATCAATTTTTTGTTTAATCTTAAATTTTACATAAGCTTTTCTTAATTATTTTTCATTGTTTTTCAATTTAGAAATGTTTGTTATTCATTGTTTTAATTACATTAGTTTATTTTTTATGTTAATTCTTCGTGTTGTACTTGTTGAATCATACAGGGTACTACCCCATGATTAATAAAATTTTTGTCAAATCAAATCAAATCTCTCTTACCTGATCGAGAGATGTGTTGCCGCTATCACATTTTCCTTATTTTATGAGGTTTAATTCTTTCAGTTAAATCTACCCAATAGTTTATATAAAAAATATATACTTTATGCAATATTCAAAATAAGGACCGTGGAGGTGTCGGGGTAAGCAAAGGATACAGGCTTTATGTGATGTATTCGCAAGCAATGTAGATAAAATAATTACAGACTTTAAATTTCACGTGAGTTTATTAAAGATAATAAAATTGAATACAAAAGAAATAATTTAGATTTAAGTAGTAACTAAAGATAAAAGTTGATATTACAATAATCACTTTATAACATAAAGCTATTCTCTACTCTATTATTATAACATAAAGCCGTAAGAATATGGCTACGATGCGTGCTTGTAGGCTGCTAGAAAATGTCTCCTTACACAAACGTGTGTGCTGACAAACCGCTGGAAATGTTTTCACACGGCTCATGGTTTTCTTGCTCTTTCCACACGCGCTGCTCGTCGAGTTACGTGCTTTTTCACGTAATTTAGACGAGGTATATGACTGAGCGCGTGTCGTTAAATTTTACCTAAGCGCGCAAGATTCGAACAAGGTAGAATACCGTGACGGTTTTCAAAAAATGGCCTCATCTTAGCCTCTGGATTCATTAGACGAAAAGAAAGAACCCGGGTTCATTTTTTTTTCAAAGAATCATAACCTGCAGTATCAGCCAAATCTGTTTCCTAGAGGTAAGGACCTCTCTTTATTAGTTGAGCAAGTTTTAAACTACTACTGAATTGCTCAAAATCTGACATGATATGAGCTTCAACAAATGAAATCAGATATTAGAAGATGGTGTTAATATTTACATTCTTTGAATACTATGTATCCATACGTAAGTAGCTATAGAATTATTTTTTGAGGATATTTTTAATGTTTGAGCTCGATAGCTCCATAACATAAGGCCGATATTCTTCGATTTTGTTATATTCTTACATTATACCTACGTTCCGATCATTATCAAGCATTTTTTATAAATTATAAATAAGATAAAATTGTTTGGTTTTGAATTATTCTTTTTATTTTTATTTATTTTTCTCCAAATCCGCCATGTTAACCAATTTTAAAAATGATGCCTAAATGTTCGTAAATCATTATCAAAAGAAATTTTAAAGTGACAATAAATTTTTATTTAAATTTACTCCGAAGCACCGTGATTGCCAAGATTGAATTTCTTGAAGAAAACTAACAAATGCATTTATTGGTATAACGAAAAAAATATCAAAACAAAAAAAATCATAACAAAAAAAATCATGATAATCTATTGCGATTAGAAGAATTAATAGTACATTACGATACAAGTGACCTAAGTGGCACTTTATTACACGGCCGGAGTTATCGCCCGAGCGCAGCGAGGGCGATAACGTAGTGCCGTGTAATGAAGTTCCACTAAGGTCACGAGTATCGTATACTATTTTGTAGCACGTGGGACATAAATCCGCCAAATTAAATCTGTACTCTTCAAAATCAGTAATAAACAAAAACTATGCACTCCACGAATTATAATTCAAAAAATAAAAGCGAAAACTATAAAAAACCAAACACTACGCATTCTGTGAATGATAAATCGAAAAAAAGAAAAGAAAACTATAAATAAACTAAAACTAAACACTCCATGAATAATAGATCGAAAAAGAAAAAAAAGAATATAATTTCAAAAATATACTCAAAATGTGTAATAATAATTAATTTTTATCAATATTATTGATATTATGTGAAATTGTTTGTTGAAATCATCTTCTATGAAGTCATAAATTGAAATTTTGTTTCACGTATGAATTAGCGTCGTAGGAGCGGTGAGGAGGTAACATGTTTAGTATAGGAATAGCAATCGTGTGTAGTAATAGGGGGTTCCCCGTAGCATTTTATAATACAACGCTGAAATGACTATACCTCTTCGCTTTACATGTTACGCTACTATCAATTTTAGTTTTACTCGTATCTTACTTGCTTATAATTGTTATTTAATTTGAAGAATGTTAATGTAAAAGAGTTTCAATATACTAAAGCTTATTGTTATTTATGAAAATACTTTAAAAAATAATTTACATATAAAATTATTTCTTTTTATATACGTACGTTACCTAAGTAAATTCATTATTGTACCGTGTAAAAAAGTGCCACCTAGGTAACAGAAAAGTGTTACCTAAGTGCGGATTTAGGTCCCGCAGTGCTATAAAATTAATAAATGTAAAGGAAAATTAGAGAATACTAACAGGGAGAGGTCCCCACCTCCGAGAAACGGATTCGGCTGAAACTGCAGGACATGATATTTTAATGTTAGTAGTATATGGGGCGCTATAGCGAGACATATCGATTTTTTCCCCCTCTTCTTGTCTCGCTCTCCTAGGTGTCTAAGGGGGTGTTATAGCATACACAGGGTGGTACAGCGTGAAATAAAAAAATAATATAATTTTATAAGTTGTATAAAATTTTAATGAAAAAGTATTAATAAAAAAAAAAAAAATTTAATTTGTAATAAAAAAAGTATCGGTGTCAGAGATTCATTTATCAATTGTGATTTGCTACATGTCAGACTTTTGTTGGTCCTGGATAGGACCGCATGTAAACATAAATAATTTTTGAATTAAAATTTTTTGTATCCTTTACTTTCAGGGATAGAGTAGGTATTGGTTGAGACTTTTTCAGAATATTGTTTCCAGGTATATAATGGTCGATTTTCCTTCTTTTTCTTTTAATCATCTTGTAGTAAAGGTGTTTTGTCGGTGCTAGAGCTGTTTTGACCCATGGTGTCGAGAGTGTGTTATACAAATATGATAAGAGACTATGCGTGAAAAGTATTCATTGTAAAAAGTTATTATTTCAATTGATATTTTCATAAGTGTTATCTTTTTTATTATTCTATTAGAAATGTTCTAATTTTTCGATTCCTTTTTTATAATACTCTTTGTATCGTTCTTTCTTTATTCCGCTGTCTGTAGAACGTAATGAAGCAATTTTACCTGCGCATTGTCTTATGTCTGTTTCGAGCAATGTTTATAAAATAAATGAAGGATGATTTGGAAGGGTGGTTGTATTTATAGTAAGAAATAAAGTTATTTATAGCATTAGAGTAATTTATTTAATTTTTAACATACATTTTTTCTATACAGGAATCATTATATCTTACAAATCTTTTGCAATCATAAGTAAACTAATTGCTTAATTTCAGATAAAACAAATTTCAAATACAAGCTCTTACAATGATCAGTATCATCTACGATATTCTCCGTGACATAATCTTGTAATTCGTTATTGAGAATTGAATAATATTGTTTTTTACACAGGGCGCGTGCAGTGGGTACTTTACTCCCTCCCAGCGAAAAGTAAGGTACCCACTGTACGCTGCCTGTGTAGAAAAATCGTATATTCTCCACGGGAGTAAATGAAAAATCCCTTAAATCGTATGTTTGTCACCCTCACCTTCGGCTCGGGTGACATTTAACATACGATTTAAGACATTTTTCGTTTTTACTCCCTAGGTGAATAATATACTATTAAATGATTTATAGTCATTAAGAATCACTTTTGCAATGTCCAGTCCCTCTTGTCCAAGCTTACTTTTTAAAAAGTCGATCATGTGATCAGTAGTACGATAAACCTTACCGACTCGTTCGTTTAAATCGTTGAGAAGAAGATCTACCAAGACACTTTGCTGACAAAGACTTTCGAATGTTGACTGTTGCATGACTATACATTGCCCAGGTGTTTCTTCTTCCTCGGGGTCGTGAATCTCGTTTGGTTGTGGTCTTTCAACAATGCTGACAGATCTGGTGTCGTGCGATGTAGTGAAATTCAAATCATGATTTGTTAAAAACAACTTAGTTGGTCTTCCGAAGTCTTAATAAAAAGAATAAGAATTGTGAAAATAAGCTGTTATGGCGTCAAATTGATTTTTAAAAATATCTCAGCTACGACGATCAAGAGAGATACTTTTGTGTGAGCCACCAAAAGAAACTAGTTTGATAACTTCGTGATAATATCCAGCACTGTATTAAAGACCAACACAAATTATTTTCGAGTTAGACTTGTTGAGCGCGTAGGTAGTAGATAATAAAAGGTTTGGCAACTCGGGTTTTCCCGACTCACGTAATTCGCAACGAGACATTTTTACGTCTTGATCGTACTTAAGCTAAACTCTTACTGAAACTTAGAAAGAATATTTCTCTACCACGCATTGGACAAAATAGTATGTTGAGGGGATAAATACTTTTTTCAATAGAATAGTAGCAGCAGGGCAGGTGTTTATTTAAGGTAAATACGTAGGGTGGGGTGGGGGATGCTATCCGTAGACCAGGTGTACTGGGGAAAACGTACAGACAGCTAGTCAGCAGGGCAGGTGTTTCTACATTCATGGATAGAAAGGAGGGTAAGGGGGAGATGAAGGGAAAAAATTTTAGAAATATTTTTTGTGCACTCAATAGTATATTTATTCAAATATGAATTCCAACATTAACATTGATTATGCTTGAATCTGAAACACACCTTTGATTATAATATTTCGAATAAAATTATATATATTATGAATATCTTAAACTAGAAGTACATGTTTGATTACAATAGCCTGAATCTTGAGAACGTTCTCTGCCAAATATGACCGCCCGTTTACATCTTCTATGTTTAATTTTATTTGAAATTCTTTTATAAAAAATTTCAGCTATTTGATCATTTTTTTTCGTGTTATTTGAAAAGATGCTACAAAACGTTTGCAAACTAACACCGTGGCACATATAATATAAAAATATAATAGTATATTGACCACAACACGTTGAATCGATGCTCTGCAGTTTCTTGGTATTCCATCGAAAAATTTTACAGTTTCTTCTGAGTCGTTCAAGATGATATTTTGAGATGGGTGGGAAACCGTAACTGTCAAAATACGTTCCGTATCCATTTTTAGAGATAAACATGTCCACCTAATATATACCAGGTCTTGTATGATAATCGGTATTTCACACTACCGCAACGGGTGTTATCATTACATTCGGAATTTGATCTGCTGCGAATACGCCAATTGTTTTAGCTTTCAACCCTTCTAGAGCTCTCTTTATTTGGCTGGTATTCATTTGTATTATTTTCTTGTGTTAAACTACAACCCTCATCACTACTTGCGTATTCTATGGTTTTATCGTCGTCGTCGTCGTCGTCGTCGTCGTCGTCCTCTACCTCATCGACCCCTGTAAAAGTGGCACTTGACCCGAATCTCACAACACGTTTTTTCTTGTAAGCAACTTTTTGAAGAGAGTCGTGAAAGAGTTCGCTACTTTTTTTAGACAAATTTTGTTGAGATTCTTAAGGGAGTAGTGAATGAAGCCACTCTCTCAATAGATGTGATCTCTGCATAGCACAATACTCCTTTTTATAAAGGTTATCTCCACAGGCGTGAGAGCAGCATACTTTCTGAGAAGAGAATTGTCTTTGTAGGTCGGTAAAGCCCGTTGTAGTGTAATCTTCTATGTTTATAACGTTACGGGCCATAATAGATTCGATATAGCAAGCCTTTTCAGCACCTCTTACATAACTTCTTATAGCGTTTATCCCTATATTATAAAAATAATAGCATGATTTTCGAGGAATAACATCCCCATCGAACCATTGTAAACCGTGGAGGCGTGATGACACATAATCGTTACAGGTTTTTATATATTCTGGCAAATTATCGAATTTGTAAGGTGGTGCAATTATCCAATGACAAATAACTTGTTCTTGTAGAGAAACTACTGACACTTCTTTGGGTAAAAATTTATCATCCTTATCTCTTAAGCCTTAAATATCTATTACGTAATCCATTTTATTGAAAACGCGAGTGCGTGTGTGATACGACTGAAAGTGAGAAGCAACTGAAGCAGTGAGAGTATGAAGCAAATGGTCTTATAATATTCCTCCCATTAAGTTCCCTCTTCATCTTAAGCATTAGAATGCGTAATAATTTGTTTGTTTGAATCGATTTCTAGCACGTTATCAAATTCTGAACGATGCAATTGATTGTTTCCATAAGAGCCTGCTCAAAGCGAACTTCAATGTGCAGAGCACCCGAGCGTACGAGATTCCAATGTGATGAAAAATGAGCCGACAAATCAGGCGTTAAGTCGTATGCAAAAAGACAGTAACCTTTTGGATAAGAGGTTCGGCTAACATCGATACCCTAGTTGAGAAAATGTCTGCCAGTACCGGAGAATACATTTGTGTAATAAGCATATACATAGAGTTTATTATTCCCTGTGTATTTTGGCTGTAGGGGTTTGCTTGGTATTTGTACTCCATCAACGTTAAGAGAGAGAAAATTGATAGAATAATGTTGAAAGTTGAAAGGATTCAATTGTCGATTGCCGTTGATGGCTCGGTTATTCACAGAACCTATGATGATCCTTTTTGGCAACTGGCCCAATATAACATTATCAAGAGTATCTCCTGAAATTCCGCTATGTAAAGTGAATGATTTCTCTTCATCTATTGTTATTAGGTATTTTGCAATAGTTCCGGCCAAAGCATTAGCATGAGCCAATAGTACGGCTGGACTTATTGTAGCTCGAAGGCCGATTAACGTCGCTTCTCTGATGCGTACTGAAAATTTTCCGTCATCGGTGAAATCCATCAAACAAAACACGTCCTTGCTCTAAACGAACCTCACTCGCATCTCAACGCCGTTGATAAAAAATTTACTTTGATTAAATACATCGCAATGAAGGTGGCCAATCATATCGACAACTTTACCGCCAGCTGTAAAGTATTGACGATTCCGAGAACTGACATTGGCCCCAGCTGTTCTAGTAGCAGTTGCTGGTTATACATCCATTCATCCTGCTGTGTCCGCATACCAAAGTGCGAAGGTTCGGTGTGATGTTAAGACAGGAGAAGCGTAATTTAAGAGAGTTTCTATGTAAGCTCTGTAAGGATAAGCATTGTTTGGGGGTGAAAATAGCTTTGAATTGAAAAAAATGTCCGCTTGCTCGAACAATGGATGTAAAAAATTGTTAATAGGAGCAACTTTTGCATTCTCGGCGTCGGTTCCCACGGGTGTAATTTCCACGCTGATTTGTAACATTGTATGTGCTAGATCGATGTAATGCTCGGTCGAACTTGAAACCAAAATTTCTAAAGGTGAATCGCTTTCATTGCTGAGAGATGATATAGGTTTGTAGCAGAAAAAAAACTGCTTTCAATCGATACTGGCGTCGGAAAAAGAGTAAAAATATCTAGTTCGCTCTTCATACCTTCACCACTACACGCGTGTAGAAAAGCCATTTTAAAAAAAATGATTTATTTAAGTTTAAAAATGTCGGGTTTGCTTCTCAATACTTTCTTCTATCGTTTCAATGTTTTCTTTTTCTTGCCTATACCACGCTTATTTATCTTTCTGTTTGTCTTTTTCTTTCTTTTCTTGCTCGATGTGTTGTGTGCGGGAACACATGCTCGCGTTGACAGTCGTTTGCGCTTAGCAGTAACAGCTTTATATTCACTGCCTTTTATAATATCGGAAATTTTATTAGCAGCTTTTCTTCTTAAATTTCGACCCGACCCTCGAGCACGTCTGTTGAGAGACTCTTTAAAATTCGCTCTCTTATTCGACGCGTCGTCTAGCACGTTTAAGCCTGTTCGGACGGCTTCTTTGCCTACTGTTTCGGCTCCACTGGCAAGATATGGCACAATGTTCCTAAATAATCGTCCAAGAAAGCTACCATTTCCAGAGCCTCTTTGAAACGTTGAACCAGAGTTAACGTTTTTAATACCGCTCCCACCACCCCCAGCCTGCTCGTCGTAGTAATAAATATAATAGTTCATATCGTTATGCAATTAACGACTACGCTTGAAATGAAGCGTAACCGTCAGCATTTTATGCTCAAATGGTATTTTACGCCCATGTTGATCTCTTATGTCGATAACAATATTTCGAAAGGTATGATGT
Organism: Anastatus disparis; assembly: GCA_017163975.1. NCBI lineage: Eukaryota > Metazoa > Arthropoda > Insecta > Hymenoptera > Eupelmidae > Anastatus > Anastatus disparis. The sequence goes on along the minus strand of JAFFSR010000351.1, from coordinate 3,070,179 downwards.
AGTAGAGGTATGTATCGAATCGGTGCAAACTGTTTGACAACGGTTGATCCGAATTTGTACTCTGAATTTTGCAGGGCCACAAAGCGTAAAAGTGCCGTTTCCGTATCACTGACTGCATAAGGTTCGCATATGTCTGTGTAAACGTAAAGCTGATCGGATATGGCCCGTGCTAAACTAGCTGGTCTATTGCTCACATTTATACTTGTTCCTGAGTTGGAAGTGACAAAAGTTCCTGTTTCTCTGTGGACAATATCTTCAAATCCGAAAATTTGACGAATTTTTTTGTTGAAAGTCGTGCAGTGCGGCTCTTCGCAATTGCAAATCCTTTTAAAGGTGTAATAACCTCTCTAAAACTCAGTCGGTTCAAGCTTTGGATGTTCACGTGCCTCGTGTACTTTATTTATTTCTTCTGCGAACTGTATAAGCCGTAAGGAAAAATACAAAACCCGTTATTTTTCGAAACTTTGGGCTTAGCGCTTCCTAATTCAAAAGTATAATAAGCTTCAGGTTCTTGAATATGCATAATAGTACGGGGTACGTGTATTTCAGCTCGACTGACCTGCCAGTTACCGATTAATCTAATTTCATAAATGAGTGGTCAAACAAGTAGTCGTACTGTCGGGAAAATAGCGCATACTACTGTTACTCGGTAATACTAAATAAAAATCATCTATATTATCAATTATTTTCAAATTCTTTCAACGTCTGATGCTTTTATTCAAGAATTAAATTTATCTGGATATCCATACCACTTTAAAAATAGCTGTTTTTATTTCCGCTCCCTTTGGTCTAAAGAACGCGTTCAATCTTAAAATTTTGATCTTCCAGCAGTCGTTGTGAACCTACAGGAGCCAATTCTTCTGTATAGAAAAAATCGTCTATGTCCTCTCCTTGTAAATCTTGTAACTCGTAGGTATAAAGATTTTGTCTGATAGAGAAGCGTTTGACTCTAAATACTTTCTTGCTACAATTCTTCTCCAATCCTTTCGCAAAGGTTTCCTTAGAGCGACTGATTCTCACGTTGTCACCAACCTCGTATTTATGGTCTTTTATTTGCCTTTGATTTTTTCTTTGCTGAAAAGCGCGCCTCTGTAAATTCGCTCGTGCCTCAGCCGCGTTATATAAATTAGCCTCTGAAAGTTTCATCTTCACACTTGAATTGACTGTATTGTTGTATGCATAAACCATCTTTTGTATTACATCAATGTACCTGTGTGTATTGCGATATGTGAAATATCTCCACACACATTCTTTGAGAGTTCGAGTAAGACGTTCTACCACTGCCGCCTTAATGTCCGGATTTCTTGCCACTCTAAACTGTATGTCATATTTTTAAAGAGTATTTTGCAAACCTGCTCCAACAAACTCTTTATCTTTGACAGTTTGTAAGTAAACAGGTGTACGACCATTGGCTCGCTTAAGAATCTTCTCTAATGCAGCTGATACAGTATGCGCTGTTTAATCCCGCAATGGTTCTACCCATGCATACTTACTGAGCACGTCAATGACTACTAGTAAGTACGGATAACCGTCAGTCCTTTTTTTTAGACTTGTTAGCTGACACAAATCTGCCTTCCAAACGTCATCCACGTTAGTTACGTTATAGTGTAATCTAGGAAATTTTTTCCTTATAGAACGGTGAACAGTATAAGTATCTTGATTATTCAACCACTCGTGTATTCGTTTTTGCTCTTTTTCTCTGTTTTTCAATGATTTACCCTTTATATTTACGCGTATCAAATTTTGTGCTCCTACATAACCTGCTTCGTGCGAAGGGTCGTAATACTGATTTTCCAAAGACATTTTCTCTCTTCAAAGGTCCGTTTTCAGCCACTTTTTCTTAGCAACATGTCTCGTTACGGGTAGTGTAAATACTGGTGATAACACTTTTCGTTCCACAGTATTTAAAGGAGACGTCAGCCTATTAGCAATTTTTAAAATTTCCGTGTTTCCAATTAAATTATTAGGGGTTTCTGAACTTCCAATAAAATTTGCTAATTCAAATCTACCAATAGGCGCTTCGTCATCCTCCTCTATCTTTTTCTTTTGCAAAACATTGTTGAGTAATTCTACTATGTTTGACCGTGGTATAAGTTTGCCATCTACGATAACGCTTCCAGTACTATCCCATTATAATCGATCTGGCTCAAAAGTACGCCAATGTTTTAGTAAAAGTCGTGCTTTTCTAGCATAAATTTTAGGTACGTTATCGAGTATTTTTTCTCCTGTTAAAGGTGCCAATGTAGCTTCGATATCGTCTATATCTCGACCAATTTCACCATCATCCGTACGTTCATTATCTTTGAAAAATAAATAACGCCTCAAAACTTGCCAATAATTTTTACCTTTTTCTCCCTCACTGTTAAAACTTTTAGGATTAAGAGTTTTGTACACCTCCGAATCAAGCCGTGTTAAATTATCACCAGGTATCTGCATGGTTTTTTCAGCATTTTCAGTTGTGCTATCTGTCGTAGAAATAGTTGCAGGTACAGCTCCCCCCTGCTGCTAGTGCTGCTGCTGTGAAAAACCTTGTATTTGCTCTAGAGTTTTTTCAGGGACGATGACCATTTTTCGAGCGCGTTCCACGGCTTTTTTTGTCCTGAAAGAAAATTAATTTTTGCTTCCTAAAATATATGAAAAAATTGTACTTATCAGTGGGCTCAATAGAAGTGGTAAAAAGAACCACTACTCTGGATTATAGTACGTTTTTTAGCTTTCCATACATTGCCACCAGCACCACTGCTTTTTTCACTCCTTATTAATATTTTTAAAATAGTTCTGTGTTTTCTTAAACGGTTTTGTTCAGGAGTTTTTAATTTTACAACACCTTGCAATACGTTCAGAGCACACTCGCAAATGCACTTTATGATATTATACACTATAACGTAACTAACGTGGATGACGTTTGGGAGGCAGAATTGTGTCAGCTAACAAGTCTAAAAAAAGAAAATAACGGTCATCCGTACTTAACAGTAGTCATTAACGTGCTCAGTAAGTATGCATGGGCTTGTGTGCCTCTGGGCACAAGATACAAGGAAGATGAGGTAGAGGATGGTGAAATAACCAGACTCTGGAATTACAATAAAGGCCTCGTCTTTATTTGCTGCTTAATATTACCTGAGAGTACAAGGTGAACAAAAGAGACTTATCTCGTCAGAGGTTGAGCACGCTGTGTCTCACCAGTTCGCACGCATCTACTAGTCTCAGCTTACTTGCCGTCGCTCGCTTGCGCACCGCAGGGTACGCGTGGCGCTTACATATACTCTACACATTTCTATGTGTATAAGCCCACAATACTCCCCCCTAAATAACCACACATTGGTTATTTAATGCGAGCGATTAATACGCAATCATTCCATCATATATACATAATTATTCAATTACATTTTTGCGCAATTAAACAATTATTTTTTACATTTCTTACATGTGCAATCCTCAGTTTTACATCAATTATCATACAATTTACATGCAATCGCTAGATTTTACACTTTTTTATATATATCCAGATTTTTACATATTATTTTTACATTACATGTTTTTATCAAACAAAGATCTTTACTAATCAAATTTATATTTGATAATAAAAGAAAATTTTACATTTTATACGTTTTTATCAAAATTTTTGTACTTTCTTATTATTCTAAGTTTTATTTACATTCTTTTTTTTACATTATATTCATATAAGACATTTTTTTTTTACACACATACATCTTCTATATATTCACATTTTTCTTTTATTTTTACATATTCATTCTCAGGTAATTTCACGTAATTTTTTATACTTTTATTTACAATCATCTCGTTCATTATATTTATTCGACAATATTGCATTCAATTAATAATTTAATCTAGTTACTATGTTTTTAAAATATTTTCATACAATAATATTTTATAAATAATAGTTTTGTCAATCAAACTTAACATTTTACAAATTTAATAATTCACGTGTACGGTATTACACGGACGTCACTTACAATAATAACAGGTTTTTACAAAAAAAAAATATATTAGTACAATAATTTATACAATTTTTTCTCAAATCTATTTAAATAATTGAAGTGAGAACCTGTACAAAATCTAACTTTCTTTACGCATTTATTAAATTCATTATCACCTACTAAAATACTATTTACGCTTTTTTTCTTTAAAATATTAGGGATAAATTTCTCTCTTTTTAACCGATTCCAAAAAGCAGGAGGTTCTCAATTCGACTGAATTTTTTTTTTTTTTTTTATGTCTGTTACCTCATAACTCCGTCATTTCTTAACCGATTCGAAAAAACTTTTTCTTATCTGATAGAGAATCTCTGCAGGAAGGTCCCATACGTGTCCTATAATTATTGGGCCAATATTCGGTTTGTATGACCCAATAATCAAATTAAGAAAACGGGGAGTTTTGTTTTCTCTCTCTCTCTCTCTCTCTCCCTCTCTCTCTCTCTCTCTCTCTCTCTCTCTTACCTGAGCTTGAATATGTATACATGCACACATAACGACACTGTGCTGTTGAGTCTTCTTTCTTTTTCCTGCTATATATTGCTTGGTGGTGTACTAATGCATGCGTTATGAATTAATAATGAAAGTTTAATGTAATCAGTGGGTCTACCTATATTTGCGTTTTTAGTAAGGGGATTCACTAGAAGATAAAAAATGAAAATTTTTCAACAAAAAAAAATTTTTTAACAAAAAAATTTTTCAACAAAAAACAAAACTGACTTCAAAAAAAATTTTTTTAACAAAAAACAAAACCGACTTCAAAAAAATGCACTAAAAAGTTACAAATAATTTTTGATCTTCAATAATTATACGCATACTACGCATCTAACTCAACACATGTGTAGCAAACATTTTATAGATTATCTAATCATTTGTAAACAGCACCAACAAATTATATTTTTTTGTGAATTAAAAAAAAATATAATTTGTTGAATAAATTAATTAATTTAATCTATAAAATGTTTGCTACACATGTGTTGAGTTAGATGCGTAGTATGCGTATAATTATTGAAGATCAAAAATTATTTGTAACTTTTTAGTGCATTTTTTTGAAGTCGGTTTTGTTTTTTGTTAAAAAATTTTTTTATTAGTTTCTTTACTAACCTCAATTTTTTTACTGTTTTGTACTATTCTTGTTTCTATTCCAATGTCATTTCTATGGCTCTCTTTATTTACATTACTATAATTGCTTTGCAATTCGTCATTATTAAAATTTTCTTCGTTGACATGTTCAATTATGTCATAACTTGCTTGTTGCTCTAGTGGAGACTCATTATGCACTTCTACGTGCGTTCTTATAACATTGTTTCCGTCGTTCACAACATTTGTACTTTCTAGTTGTTCGTCTATCTGATTTTCTTCTATTTGACTATCTTCAGCTATTATACTACGACCGTTAGTATCGATTTCACTATTTTCCTCTTCATCTCTGATCAAATACGCTGGTTTAAGCCTCTCCATATTTACCGTAACATCCTTATTTCCTTTTCTTATTACGAAGTTCCGGCCATTTCCGTGCCTTGACACTACCTTGTATGGTCCGGTATATGGTTGCACTAATGGAGGTTTTACTGCTCTGATCCTTTCCCACACATGTGTGCATTTATCAAGATCTTTAAACACAAATGTTTTTGTGGCATTGTTGTGACTCACTGGTACGGGCCTAACCTCGTCCATGTACTCTTTGAATTCTGATAGAAACAGATTTTGATCTCTTACATCCGTTTCTCTGAAGTCACACATATCACCAGGTATCGTGAGAGGTGTCCCATATACAAATTCAGCAGGACTGGCTTCCGTGTCTTTACGAATTCGCGTTCTCAACCCAAGTAATACTGTTGGCAGGACTCTAGACCATTCTGGTCCCATCATATGACACATAAGTGCCGCCTTAAGATCACGGTGCCACCTCTCTACCATACCGTTGGCTGCTGGATGATAAGCTGTTGTGTGTATTCTTTTGCAGCCTATGAGTTCTAATAGTGCCTGGAACAAAGAAGATTCAAAATGTCTGCCCTGGTCGGTCGTTATGATGACTGGAGCGCCGAAACGTGATACCCACGTGTCATAAAGAGCGCGTGCGACTACAGGAGCCGATATCTCATCTAGAGGTACCGCCTCCGGCCACCTAGTATATCTATCAATCATCGTTAGGATATACCTATAACCTTGGCTAGGTGGCAACGGTCCTACTATGTCGACATGCACGTGTGTAAAACGCCCATCTTGTTCGCTAAATTTCAAGGGTAGAAATTTATTCTCCCTTGTGACCTTTGACCGTTGGCATTCTTCGCATGCTCTGCACCATGATGTAATGTGCTTATTCATGTTTGGCCACACATACTGCTTTCTTATCATCTTGCTAGTTGATCTAGCAGATGGATGTGCACTTTTATTGTGGAAAAGATCAAAGATGGTTGCTCTCAACACCCCAGGTACGTATGGTCTGAGAGTTTCTTGAGCTATTTCACAGTAAAATGGTGTATTTTCTGCACCATACTGCAATTTAACCAGTTTCAGCTGATGCTGAGGGTCATCTATGATCTCCTGTAGCTGCTGGTCTTCCTTTCGATACTTGGCTATTTCATCTAACAAAAATGCTGTGGGGAATCTAAAATCATCTATTCTCGATAGCATGTTAGCTACCACGTTACTCTCCCCTGGCAAATAGCACATTTTTACGTTGAACTCTGCTATATATACTAATTTACGTGCCCTAAGAGCTGGACAACTGTCTAAACTTTGATCCATTGCATAAATTAGAGGTTTATGGTCGGTATAAATTTTTATTTCTCTACCTTCTAAATAATAACTGAAGTATTTCACTGCTTCGTAGATAGCCATTAATTCACGATCGTAAGTTGAGTACCCATCGTATATCGATGCACCCATCGCAAAATTCGATGCATCCGAGACTAACCTAACTTCAGCATTTTTCGCTGGCAACGCAAGATACGCGACGTTGACTAACTCTTCTTTTATCTTCTTAAACACCTGTTCTGCTTCCATTGTCCATTCCACTGGTCGTTTATCCTTCTTTTTAATATCTTTTATTGTGGCTACTAAAGACCTCTGTACCTCTGCGGCTTTTGGCAAGCTTTTTCTATAAAAGTTTACCATACCCAAGAATCTTCTCATCTCATCTTTAGTCTTGGGTTTCTTAAAAGCTCTGATAGCTTCTATTTTTGATGGATCTGGTTTGAATCCATTTTTGTCTATCTGATGCCCTAAGAAAATAAGTTCTGTTACTCCAAACTGGCATTTATCGAGATTCAGTTTAAGGTGAAATTTTTCCAACCTATCTAAGACTATCTTTAGATGTTCTTGGTGCTCCCCCTCTGACGAGGACGCAACCAAGATATCATCCACGAAAGCGAATACGAAATCCAGGTCGCCCATGGCCTGGTTAATGTATCGCTGGAACGTCTGGGCGGCGTTCCTAAATCCGAAAGTCATAACCAAAAACTCATACAATCCGAATGGAGTGATTACCGCTGTTTTAGGTACGTCGTCTGGATATATAGGAATTTGCAAAAACGCTTTTTCCAAATCCAATGCTGAAAAGATTGTTTTTTCTTCTAAGTTAGACGCGAAGTCATGCAGATTTGGTATTGGGTACTTATCTGGTACCGCAACAACGTTCAGCTTGCGGTAGTCTCCACAAATCCTCCATTCACCGTTCTTCTTTGGTACCATATGTATTGGTGTTGCCCAAGGGCTCTTAGAAGGTCTACATATGCCTTCTTTGCACCACTTCTCAAATTCTTTTTTAGCTGCTTGCAGCTTTTCAGGTGCCAGTCGTCTTGGCTTCTGTGCCACTGGCGGTCCTATTGTTTTTATATGGTGCACTACGTATTTTTTATTAATGGTTTTCGGCTCTTCTAGGCCTACTACCGCTGGAAATTTCTTAATTATTTCCGCATATTTGGTCTCTGGGTTTATCAAAGACACCTGCACATACGTAACTTTCTTTGCAGTGCCTGCGATCGATTCACCCGTGTTAGCATTCACCAACCTGCGTCTGGTTAGATCTGTAAGCAAGTGATAATGCTGGATGATATCGCCGCCCATAATAGCATATGGAACGTCAGCCACTATGAACGTCCATTTAACTTTCATGCTAAAACCCAGGTCCAATTCTTTATAGACCACACCATATGTAGTTATCCGTGTATTATTGGCTGTATATAGCCTTACGGACGTTGCTTTCTTTTTACTATTTTTCTCTTTTGGTACCAAGGAGACTTCCACGCCTGTATCAACTAAGAACGTTTCTTTAGTTGTTTTATCGACAACGTGGAGGCGTATGCTTTCTTTTTCCGACGAGTTCACCTCCTCTACTCGCCGGTCCGTGAGTTTAAATGTTCTCTGCCTTTCGCGTACTGATTGTCTTTAACGCTATTACTCCTTTTAATATTTCCACCAGGAGATTTTGACCAATGCCTTTCCTCTTTTCTCCTCGGGGAGACTGATTTATTTTTTAATTCGTAATTTACCCACTCGCAGGGTTTAGAGCACTTATACGCTTTATTGCCGTATTTTCTATGAAATATGCACAAGTATCTCGTATGTCTCTCCCTACTACTACTCCTATATTTATCATATGCTGGTCGGTCTGTCTTGTGCTGCCTTCTTGATTTCCTTTCTACTTTATCGATTGTCTTTTCTACTATCGCTGCTATGTGCGCATCTAAATTAATTTTTCCTACATTACCTACCCTATCTACTTTACCTATACCCGGCTGATTATCATGCGACGTATCTACCCACGTATGGTCAACTGCGTTAACATTTCCTACTTTACCGACCTCTCCAAGTTCATTTTTATAAATTTCATCGGCATGGTTTACCATGGATGATTCATTTCGTAGCTTTATTTCGCCTAACAAAATCTTTTTTATTTTTGGGGGTAGATTATATTTCCAGGCTTTTAAGATAACCTCTCTTTTTATATTTTGGCCTGCTACGTCTAACATTTCCCTTAGGAAGTCGGAGGGTTTTTCTTGCTCACGACATTTTCTAAATAACCTATTAAAACGCTCCTCTTGTGACTGTCCGTATTTCTCTAATAAAAAATCGCTTATACCGTTGTATCTTTGTCCGTTTTTCAATGTTTTAACTAAGTTCGATGTCTCGCGAACTACGTCTCCATCTAGATTCGCGATCAACAGCATAAAACCTACACTATCCTCATTTACGTTCTGTAATTGCATTTGTTTTTCGAACAGTTCAAACCACGTTTCCGGATCGTGTTTCCAAAAGGGAAAATTAATCTGCCGGAATTGCAACAAGCTACCCTGTGCTAATTGTTGGAACTCTAAGCTATTATCCTTTGCTTGGATATCTCCGCCTAACCTTTGCGCGCGGGTGTTGTCGTCTGTATGCATCGCGTTATTTCCGTACGCCTTTTGTCTGTTACTATCTCCCTCTAACGTTTCTATTTTTTTCTTCAAAGACTGCATATTATTTTCGTAATAATTCTTTAATTCTTCGAACTTCCGTTTATACTGTTCGTCTATTTTTCTTGTTTCTTTAATTAATACCTCTTCTAATCCGTCGTTTCCTTTTAAACTGTTATTTCCTAACGCGTACATTCTATTAAAATCTATTTGTTCTCTATACCGATCGCGTTCATTATCTTTTTCATTTTTTTTCGGCGTACTATTACGTACCGTTGACACGTATTCTGCTTCACTCGTTTCGCTATCATTCTCTTTTCCGTCCTTCATTTCGATATTATCACTTTTAAAACTATTCATTTGTCTCGATTTAAGGTTATGTCCTATAAACGATTTCTTATAGCGAGCTATCCTATCTATTTCTTTTAACACTTATCAGTCTTTTCTTTCTTTTTGAGTAGATTGTTAAAAAAAAATATATGTGACTTCACGAAATAAATTAAATAAAACAAAATCATAGAACAAAACTATTAAAAAATATAAATAAAATACGTAAATAAATAAGTCAGATAAATTAAAATAATAAATTGATACGATACAATAAAATAAATTAACAAATAAATAAATAGCAATTACTATCGGATAGTCAAACTCGCTATGTACAATTTAAATTTCTTAAAATATTACGATTATTAATTTCCATTACAATAACCTTCAAAAACAATACTAACTTCGATGATGTGTGCGCTCTGTTTATCTTTCTTTATTTTAATAAACGTTATTTAATCTTCTTCAAGGACTTGTCTATTTACTTTCGCGACTCTACTTTATTTACGCGCACACAACATTTAACCTTAAGCCACTTCGCTTTGTTTAAAAGAAAAACAAACTTTCATTTTCGCGTCCTAACGGTTTCTAGGATTTTCAGTTCGAATATTTTACATACAACACTCGCGATTTTCAAAATTTCTTACACGCCACGTATATTCGTGATTTTCTAAAATTTCTTTTACGCACACCTATATTCGCGATTTTCTAAAATTTTTCTTACGCACACATATATTCGCGATTTTTACTATCTCTTTTATATACCCGCACAATCAAGGCTACTCTTTTTTATATGCCTTTTTCCGTGCTTTTTGCACACCATAAAACCCTATATTCTTTATACACACATATATATATATGCTTTAGCACGTGGGAAGAATGTGTATTTTCCGTGCTTATATGTGTTCTACGTGCTTTTGCACTTAAGAAATATATATATTTTTCGTGCTTTTTGCACGTGGTATGATTATGTTTTTACCTATTACTCCCCCCGATCCACACAGGCAATCGCAAAAAAAATATTAATTATTACTAATTACTATTGGTTTCTCTTTTTGAGCAACCTCAAGGTGTCCGTTTGAGTGCCAGATTAGAGGACAAGTCCTTTGGAGTGGCACTCTCCCTTTTACCTGAAGCGCTCATAACCACCCAAAATAAAAAAGAAAGAAAACCCAATTACCACTCGCCTGCGTAAATCGCGAAAAGATTCAGCTTCTCACTTTTATTTATATTTTATTATTAACTTATAACTATGTTAGTAGAAAACGCAAGATCGCTATTAGTTTTACAAAAAAATTTTTTGTTATTTATGCTCCACCGCACTGAGCATCACAAGCTATTTTAATTTAATTTTATTTTTATTAGAGATTATCGTCTCTCTTCTATTTTCTGAAAGAAAATTTTGTTTCTATTTTACAAGAAAAAAATTATTTTATTATGTATTTTATAAAAGACTAAGCTCTTTGTTCGCGGCCACGTGTAGTCAGAAATTTTACCTTTTTCTTTACGAAAACCACGCGTTGCTTCAGGCGCCTTTGCTCGCTTCCTTCCGGTCGCTGCTAGCTGCCTCGCCGCTCCTTTTCCTCTCGTTGGTCATCGGGGTCACCACTGTGTGCCTCTGGGCACAATATACAAGGAAGATGAGGTAGAGGATGGTGAAATAACCAGACTCTGGAATCACAATAAAGGCCTTGTCTTTATTTGCTGCTTAATATTACCTGAGAGTACAAGGTGAACAAAAGAGACTTATCTTGTCAGAGGTTGAGCACGCTGTGTCTTACCAGTTCGCAGGCATCTACTAGTCTCGGCTTACTTGCCGTCGCTAGCTTGCGCACCGCAGGGTGCGCGTGGCGCTTACATATACTCTACACATTTCTATGTGTATGTGCCCACAGGCTAAACCATTGCGGGATAAAACAGCGCATACTGTATCAGCTACATTAGAGAAGATTCTTAAGCGAGCCAATGGTTGTACACCTGTTTACTTACGAACTGACAAAGATAAAGAGTTTGTTGGAGCAGGTTTGCAAAATACTCTTAAAAAATATATCATACAGTTTAGAGTGGCAAGAAATGCGGACATTAAGGCGGCAATGGTAGAACGTCTTAATCGAACTCTTAAGGAACGTGTTTGGAGATATTTCATATATCGCTATACACATAGGTACATCGATGTAATACAAAAGATAGTTTATGCATACAACAATACAGTCCGTTCAAGCGTAAAGATAAAACTTTCAGAGATTAATTTATATAACGTGGCTGCGGCACGAGCGAATTTACAGAGGCGCGCTCCTCTGCAAAGAAAAAATCAAAGACAAATAATAGACTGTAAATACGAGGTTGGTGACTACGTGAGGATCAGTCGCTCTAAGGGAACCTTTGCGAAAGGATTTGAGAAGAATTGTAGCAAGGAAGTATTTAAAGTTAAACGCTTCTCTATCAGACAAAATCTTTATACCTACGAGTTACAAGATTTACTAGGACGGTTTTTTCTATGCAGAAGAATTGTCTCCTGTAGGTTCACAGCGACTGCTGGAAGATCAAAATTTTAAGATTGAACGCGTTCTTTAGACCAAAGGGAGCGGAAATAAAAAACAGCTATTTGTAAAGTGGAAAGGATATCCAGATAAATTTAATTCTTGGATAAAAGCATCAGACGTTAAGAGAATTTGGAAAGAATGGATAATCTAGATGATTTTTGATTAATATTACCGAGTAACAGTAGTATGCGCTATTTTCTCGACAGTACGACTACTTGTTTTACCACTCATTTATGAAATAAGATTAATCGGTAACTGGCAGATCAGTCTAGCTGAAATGCACGTATTCTGTACTATTATAAATATTCAAGAACCTGAAGCTTATTATACTTTCAAATTAGGAAGCGCTAAGCCCAAAGTTTCGAAAAATAACAGGTTTTGTAATTTTCCTCACATAGTATACAGCTTGCGGAAAAAATAAATAAAGTACACGAGGCACGTGAACATCAGAAGCTTGAACCGACTGAGTTTCAGAAAGGTTATTACACCTTAGAAAGGATTTGCAATTGCGAAGAGCCGCACTACACGACTTTCAACGAAAACATTCGTCGAATTTTTGGATTTGAAGATATTGTCCACAGAGAAACAGAAACTCTTGTCACTTCTTACTCAAGAACAAGTATAAATTTGAGCAATAGACCAGCTGGTTTCGAACGAGTCACCCGATCAGCTTTACGTTTACACAGACATATGCGAACCTTATGCAGATGGTGGTACGGAAACGGCACTTTTACGCATTGTGGCCCTGAAAAATTCAAAGTACAATTTCGGATCAACCGTTGTCAAACAGTTTGCACCGATTCGATACATACCTCTACTACATCATACCTTTTGAAATATTGTTATCGACATAAGAGATCAACATGGGCGTAAAATACCATTTGAGTATAAAACGCTGACGGTTACGCTTCATTTCAAGCGTAGTCGTTAATTGCATAACGATATGAGTTATTATATTTATTACTACAACGAGCAGGCTGACGGTGGTGGGAGCGGTATTAAAAACGTTTACTCTGGTTCAACGTTTCAAAGAGGCTCTGGAATTGGTAGCTTTTTTGAAAGATTATTTAGGAAAATTGTGCCATTTCTTGCCAGTGGGGCCGAAGCAGTAGGCAAAGAAGCCGTCCGAACAGGCTTAAACGTGCTAGACGTCGTGTCGAATAAGAGAGCGAATTTTAAAGAGTCTGTCAACACGCGTGCTCGAGAGTCGGGCTGAAATTTAAGAAGAAAAGCTGCTAATAAAATTTCCAATATTATGAAAGGTAGAAGATATAAAGTTGTTACTGCTAAGCGCAAACGACAGTCAACGCGAGCTCGTGTTTCCGCACACAACACATCGAGCATGAGAAGAAAGAAGAAGACAAACAGAAAGAAATAGGCGTGGTATAGGCAAGAAAAAGAAAACATTAAGAGGAGGTCACGTATCTCAGTCCTTTTCTAATCAAAGAAATGATTTTTTCACAAAAACTAATAATTTTATCAAAAAATGAAGAGAAAGCCGCATTGTGTATCAAAAAAAGCAATATTTTCTTTGATAACAAAAAATTAATTTTATTGCTTCGTTCTCAAGAAAACTTTGGAAAACCGAATTGTCCACGCTAACCTCTATGATTTAATTTTTTCAAGGTTTTCTTGAAAACGAAGCAATAAAATTAATTCTTTCTTATCAAAGAAAATATTGCTTTTTTTATTATGAGATGCGGCTTTCTCTTCATTTTTTGCTAAAGTCATTAGTTTCTGTAAAAAACTCAATTTTTTAATTAGAAAAGGACAGAGATACGTGACCTCCTCTTAAGGCGAAAGAAGAAAGTATTGAGAAGCGTATCCGACATTTTTGGACCTAAATAAATCATTTTTTTTTAAATGGTTTTTCTACACGCGTGTAGTGGTGCAGGTATAAAGAGCGAACTAGATATTTTCACTTTTTTTCTGACGCAAACCGTGGAATCATGGCCCGTAACGTTATAAACATAGAAGATTACACTACAACGGGCTTCACCGACTTACAAAGACAATTCTCTTCTCAAAAAGTATGCTGCTTTCACGCCTGTGAAGATAACCTCCATAAAAAGGAGTATTGTGCTATGCAGAGATCACATCTATTGAGAGAGTGGCTTTATTCACTACTCCCTCAAGAATCTCAACAAAATTTGTCTAAAAAAAGTAGCGAACTCTTTGACGACTCTCTTCAAAAAGTTGCCTACAAGAAAAATAGTGTTGTGAGATTCGGGTCAGGTGCCGCTTTTACAGGGGTCGATGAGGTAGAGGACGACGACGACGACGACGACGATAAAACCATAGAATACGCAAGTAGTGATGAGGGTTGTAGTTCAACACAAGAAAATAATACAAATGAATACCAGCCAAAGAAAGAGAGCTCTAGAAGGGTTGAAAGCCAAAACAATTGGCGTATACGCAGCAGATCGAATTCTGAATGTATTAATAACACTGGTCGCGGTAGTGCGTAGTACCGATGATCATACAAGACCTGGTATATATTGGGTGGCCATGTTCATCGATAAAAATGGATACGGAACGTATTTTAACAGTTACGGTTTCCCACCCATCTCAAAATATCATCTTGAACGACTCAGAAGAAACTGTAAAATTTTTTGATGGAATGTGGGGACCATGTAAATGGTCCCCACATTCTGTATTGCGCAAGCGCGAATCGTCTTCATCATCGTTAGAGACGGAGCAGCAACTTTGTACCAGTAGCGTCTGAACCTTTTAAGATACAAGTTCGACGCGTAAGCCGGTGGTTGCTGGTGAAAGATTAACTGAATAAAGAATTGATATTCACATTTAATTCTGTTGCAGATTTATTATCTACCTTCCATTAACACGCATAATACCCAGGTCATAGGTCCTGGGATAACATTATGGATATAATATGGAGTCGGATAAATTATCATTTACAATCAAATACACTTAACCTATATTGGTGACCTGCTTGGGAGGAGGTTTTTCATTCTTTTGTCTGCAACATGAGAACCGTTTCGCCTTGGGTCTTTGGATTTTTTTAAAAAAAAAGGGACCCTCAACGCCTGGTGCAATCAAGAAGAGTGCACGAAGAGGATTTTCTTTTTCAGAGGTTCCGTGGGCATAACTCTTTTGCTCACGAGGTGTCAGCGAGGTTGCAACGCAGTTCGCAGCCATCGTCTTGCATCATCTTTCTCTGCACATCGGGCGGCCATCGCTTCGCATCGTTTTTGCCTGCACGTCGACAGCAGCCGGGTGAGGCTTCTCTACAGCACGACGAAGGTATTAAGGTATTTATTTAGTACTTGCGAAATTCGCTCCATACTAACATCGTATCATCAAGAGATACATATTTGTTTGAATACCTTGCGCTTATTTATTCTTAAGGGAATTTAACGTTTAAAAAAAAAGCGTAATTTTGTATATGAAATACTAGCGTATATTTTTTTTTTGCTGTGCGGGAAAGCATCTTGACGGCCATGTTGGCGTCATTTTTATATATACACAGTACATAAAAGCTTTTTGACGCCCATATTGGCGTCGTTCTGTGTTATGTAACAAGAAGGTGGTTTAGACGCCATTTTGTGTATTAACGCGTGTATTGCGTTACACGACTTTCGTCAACACACGCAACTCGATTAGAAGATTTTCTTTTTGATAACGTACTTCCGGGACGCGGCGTGCGTTTAAGCTTTGTAATGTGAAATTTTTGTTCGTGTTTTTATAACTAACATTTTGAGTTGGAGCGAATTTTAACTCAATTAGACGTTTGCTTCTTGGTCAAAATAGTAAAATTTAATTTTTCCTTTTTTCAAAGAAATTTCTTCGCTAAAGTAAATTAATTTTTTTTTAATTAACTTGAAAATTCAAAGGAATAAAGTTTATCTCTTTTAAATTTTTATAAATTTATTTAAAGTGCGATTTGACAAAATTTTTTTTCTTGTTGATTAGAAAACCAAGAAGCAACATAAAAGACCGAAAAAGTCAAGCCTGTATTAAATCAAGTTACTGAAAATCAATATAATTTGAATTATGAAATTGTAATTGTTAAAATGAGTTATTTCTTTAAATTTTAAGTATATTTTACTGCTTGAATTTCGCTCTTTTTATTAAGATGCTACGCACGACCAGCCGATTTTCTAGTCAGTTTTAGATAGGAAAAAAATTAAACTTTAAATAGTATTTTATTCTTTTTGCGATAGCAATTTTCGATCTCTTAAATGAGCCCGCAGGTCAGTGGACTAAGGATTTAAATAGTGTCATTTGAATAGTATGCGGTATTCATTCGGTTTGGAGTTTGTCGGGGCGGTCACCTGGACACTTAAGGTGCCATCCTTGTCCGCCTGGGTGAATTGACCTCTGGCAGATTTCCAGCTTGCTGCGTGAACATTCGCTGTTTGATTTTAATATTGTAGTAAGCTTCAATTGTTTTAAAATATTAAGTCTGGATTTTTGTCCAGTGACTTGGTTTGCCCCCTGTGTGAGTTTGTGTATGCACGAATGTGTGATAAAGAATTGTGGTGTGGTGACTCAGACCAGCTGTTAGTGTGGGTACTGAGCACAGGAGTGTTAAAAAGCGTTTTGTGAATTAGATATGCCAAACATTGAGCATTCGCCCCCTGATCAACATTCTAGGACTAGAAACCTAACGATTTATAAAATGGCTCCACCTGAAACCGAGGTACAAGAGACCGGTATTGAGAGTAATGAGGACAATAGTTCAGGTAGCTTAGGAAAAACAAGTAACAAAACGCCTAAAACGACAAAGAAGACAACAGGTAGCGAAATAATAGGGTTATTGGAGGAAAAATTGGCTTCTATGACCGATGCGTTGGACAAGCTTGCACAGGCTGCTGTTAATCAACACAAACGAACTCCTAACGTTGACACTGGCAATTACCAGAGAACAATACCTGTTATAGCACTCAATTCTGATGATGTGACGGTATCTTCAATGTCAACTATAACGGTATCCGCTTTGGTCCACACGCCACCTGTGTATACGAGTGCTGGGGTTAACTCTCCTGCAACAACGTCTTCTTCTCGGCAAGAGTTGCCATTAATCAATTCAAGGCAAAACTCACAAAATAATCCATCAGCTGAAATCAAGTTTCTACCGTTATGGAGAGATGAAGTCGATACGTGGTTCTCTCTCTTAGAAGTACAGTTGTCACGTAGGAACATATGCCGAGGCGAAGATAAATTCTGGGTTCTGTTACAGAATCTTGGCAAGGATGAGGTGCAGTTGCTTAAGCATACAATTAAACGTTCACCCCCAGGCTCAAAGTATACTGATCTAAAGCAAGCTGTTATTAAACAGTATGCACAGTCTCCTGATCAAAAATTGGATAAATTATTTGCTGATCAAAAGATGGGTACGATGGGTCCCACGGATTTCTTTCATAGACTAATTGACCTTGAAGGTGTCTATGTACCTAGGTCCACCATATGGAAGGTCTGGAAAGAACGACTTCCTAAAGAAATAATTCTTTATTTAGGTCCAAATGCTGATCTGTTAACTGAGCAGATGCTCCTTGATCAGGCACAGAAAATCTGGGAGACTTTGCAGAATAAGGAAAATGTTGTACATTCTGTCGCTCAGCAGCCTAGCAACATCTCAGATATAGAAAGTAGAATTGAAGCTAGAGTTGAGGCCTTGGAGAGAGCTTTTAAAAAACACCAATTTGATAGAAAACAGAAACAGGGTAACGAAAAAAAGGTAAAGCGTAGGCGTAACACTGATGTCGAGCGTGATGCCGAAGATAGTTCAGTGAACTTATGTTGGCACCATAAGAAATTTGGTAATAAAGCCCTGAAATGCATAAAAGCATGTAGTAGATATGCTGAATTCACCGCACTGGCTAATAAGAAAAAGCCAGATCAGGGAAATGCATAAGATCTGCTGTAGCGGAGGTATCAGCAGATAATAGTAAAGGATCAGCTCACCTCCATATCAAAGATTTAATCAGTAAGGATCTTTTCCTGATTGACACTGGCGCAGAAGTTTCTCTGTTACCTAGAGGTTCTCTTAAGTTGGATTATACTCCCAACATTAAGTTATAAGCAGCTAATGACACTTGGATTAAGACTTATGGAACTATAAGCAAGAAGTTAGATATAGGCATTGATAGAATTACAGTGTGGAATTTTATCTTTGCAGATGTGCCTTACCCTATAATTGGAGGAGACTTACTTAAGTTTTATCATTTACTTCCTGATTTAAAGGATAGGAGGTTGGTTGATGGCAACACACTGCGTTCTGTTAATGCCATAGAGAAAAAAGTTAAATATTTTAGAGTGTCATTGGTAGCATCAAATCATAGCTATGCTCATGTGCTTAACAAGTTTCCCAAAGTACTGGGAGTTGAACAGGCAGCACTTTTTAAAGATCGAGGTGTCAAGCACTATATAAAGACCACTGGACCACCGATTGCTCATAGAGCGAGACGTTTGTGTCCAATTAAGCTCCAGGCAGCTAAAAAGGAGTTTAAAGAGCTCTGTGATTTAGGCATTTGTCAGCCATCAAGTAGCCCATGGGCAAGTCCCATTCACATGGTTCCTAAGAAAGACGGTAGTTGGAGAATCTGTGGTGATTATAGGGCTTTAAACCAAGTTACAGTACCTGATAGGTACCCAGTACCACACCTCCATGATTTCCCATCATTCTTGAGCAGAAAATCTATTTTCTCATCTCTGGATTTAAAGAAAGCTTATTATCAGATTCCTGTTGCGGAGCCTGACATTCCTAAAACAGCAGTGATAACACCATTTGGACTTTTTGAATATAAAGTGATGACTTTTGGACTGCGGAACGCTGCTCAAACATTCCAGCGATATGTCAATAAAGTGCTCAGAGATCTGGAGTTTGTATTCGTCTATATTGATGATATACTCATCGCCTCTTCTAGTAAAGAAGAACATGAGTGTCATCTTCTTACCGTTTTGAAAAGGTTAGAAGAATCGCATCTCTTACTTAATATTGAGAAATGTATCTTTGGAGTAAAGGAATTGGATTTCTTGGGTTATAACATCAGCGAAGAGGGTTTTCGGCCTTCACCTAGTAAAGTTCGAGCCATCTTGGACTTTCTGAAACCAGAAATCGTAGATCAACGTCGTTATATTGGAATGATCAACTTTTATAGGAGATGCATCCCCAGCGCAGCTCACACGCAGCGTTTATTAAATCAACATCTTAAAGATTGTCGTAAGAAAGATAAACGTCCTGTTAAATGGGATCCTGAAAGTGAGACTGCGTTTGAAAAAAGTAAAAAAGACTTAGCTGAAGTCACATTTTTAGCGTATCCTGACGATCGTGCTAAAACACGGTTGATTACGGACGTATCGCACTTTGCTATGGGAGCTGCCTCAGAGCAGCATATTCGTGGTGAGTGGCGACCTTTAGCCTTCTTTTCTCGCGAGCTAACGCCAGCGCAGAAGAATTATTCAGTGTATGATCGAGAGCTTACAGCTTTGAAGCGTTGAAATACTTCCATTATTTTGTCGAAACGAGACAATTTAAAATATACACTGATCATAAACCGTTGGTTTTTGCCATGTCGCAAAGCTTGAAGAAAGCTTGTAGCCGTAAGATCCGTCAGTTGACTTATACTGCTCAGTTCAACTGCGTGATCTGTTACATAGAGGGCGAGAGCAATACAGTCGCTGATACTCTATCACGAATACAGAATACAGCTGAAGTTAAAATACTGAATTTAAATGAGGTAAAAATTTGTATTTTATTTAATCAGCTGAACGCAAGAGTCGATGCTTTCCATTTGCCATTAATGTACGACTTGTCAGTTTTACATCAAGAACAGGAGAAGGACGAAGAGTTGACAAAGTTACTCCAGAATGAAAGGCATCCTTTGAAGTTGCATAAGGTAACCCTGGGAGCTGATATACCAATTTATTGTGATATACAGGGCCAGTTCTTGAGACCTTATTTACCTAAGTCTTTAAGAAAGAAAACGTTTGGTCTTTTTCATGCCAACTCGCACCCAGGTGCCAAGGTCACTGAAAGACTAATTAGAAACAAGTATGTCTGGCCAAATATGCATCGTGATATTAGTAAATGGTGTAAAAACTGTCTTAAGTGTCAACAGTGCAAGGTATCAAGGCACAATAAATTTTTGCCAGAACATTTTACTGTGTCTGACGAGAGATTCACGCACGTGCATTTGGACTTGGTTGGACCATTGCTTCTGTGCAACGGATATAAACATTTATTGACCATCATAGACAGATACACTAGATGGCCAGAAGCCGTTCCTATTAAAGATACATTGGCGACAACGGTAGCTAAAGCCCTTGTTGAGCACTGGATTTCGAGATTTGGTGCTCCTGAAGTCATAACTACGGACCAGGGAGCTCAATTTGAGTCACAGATGTTCACTGAGTTACTAAGCATACTTGGCTGTGCTAGGATTCGCACTACTGCTTATCATCCTCAGGCTAACGGATTAGTTGAGAGGTGGCATACATCATTGAAGGCCGCTCTCTGTTGCCACACTGATAATGGCAACTGGGTTGACTCCCTCCCATTGGTTTTACTTGGTTTGAGAACTTGTGTGCGTAACGACACTCAAGCGTGTCCTGCCGACTCTGTTTATGGGTCCGGTCTGCGAGTTCCCGGGGAATTCTTCACTTCTTCAGACCGTGAGCCGTGCAAATCGTCGTTCTTAGAGGAATTTAGAGCATACATGAGGGAGTTAAGACCGGTGCCAGTTCAGCACAACAGTGCGATCAAAGCGTTTGTACTTAAAGACCTTGACACGTGTTCTCACGTGTTTCTCAGAGTAAAAGCTATTAAACCAACTCTCGATAGGCCTTATTCAGGCCCTTACAAGGTAATTTCCAGAACTTCTAATGGCAGAAATTTTGTCATAGAAGTGAAAGGTGTTAATAAAACTGTCGCCGCCGAATTGCTTAAGCCAGCGTATGGATTGTTTGACAACACTGATGAAGACATTCCGTCGGAAACACAAGCCAATGAGGAACCACAGCTGGATAACAGAACTGTTGTGTAGGTGCAGGTGCATATTAGTCCTAACGCTATAAACTCCAGCGTTCACGACTTAGATACAGCGGATTTAGCTCCCGATAATGCTGTTGCCGACCTGGAGTCACAACGCAACACTGATTCTGGCAACGCTATTGAACAAGTGGCTAATCCTGAATCACACCGCAATATCGACGCGGATGATGACATCATCGCCTCTGACGACGTTTTAGACAGAGTTGACAATAATAATGAGACTGTGGCTAGCGAAGATCCTCCAGATTATCCTATAGATCTTATCATTGCTGATAATCGAGGACGGAGATGGTCTTGTGGAAACGAGATTCATCAAGGTAAATTTGGTTTTATTTTGGAGGCTGTGGCTTGTGGTGATTCTACTCACGAGTTTCCATCAGCAATTGCCAAATTTGAATTAGTTAGGAGATCTCGTTTGGCTACTGAAACTAACTTTTATCTTAAGCATGCCAGCTTTGATAAGCTGGAAAGGTAGTTAAATCAATTCCAGCTTCCTGCTCTTGCTATTCCTAGATTTTTAGCGCAAGGAGAGTTCTTAATCGATGAGGACTTGTATAGATTTGTAATCATACAGAGTTACGGTGCTAATCTGGAGAAAGTATTAAGTGATTCCAATCGAAAGTTACCTCTGCAGCAAGTACTTGCAATTGCGTGGCAGCTTACGTTGGCCCTTGAATTTATGCATAATTCTAATGTTGTGCATACTGACCTTAAATCATCTAATATTCTGTTTGATTTGGTGAAACCAGATCAGGTTTACCTAATCGATTTTGGTCAAGTAACTGCGGTATATTCTGGTCCATTAAAATCAGATTTATCGAAAGTTCAGAAGGGATATTACTTGTATAGAAGCAGAGATGTCCATAACGGTATGTTCACCAAACGCGGCGATATGGAATCGCTTATATATAACATGATTGCTTGGGTAACCGGATCGTTGCCATGGGCGGGGTTACATAGGATTCAGGCATTACAATCACACAAAACCCAAGCCTTTAATGACATACCTGCATTTTTACAGGTGGTTTTTGACGCAGCTGAGATACCTAGTGCCTTCACTAAGTGTATGGAAACGTTGGCACATGTTCGTCATAATCGTGCTGTTGACTACCAGCGAATTGGTAATATTCTTTTTGACGGCATGATAAAATGCAATTTTATTCCTGACATAGGATTAGGATTTAATTCAGATCTATTATAATCGCGATTAAGTACTTATAAGTAGTAATTGTAGCATGTGCGCGCTAACAACAACACTACCGGTAGACAGGTGATTAATTTTCTTTCTTCTCTTCATGTTATTTTGCAGGTGACATGGATGAGTTAGACAGAACCATTGAAGAATTACAGCGTTTTAAGGAAAAGACCAACCGACTGTTTGTTGAGTTAGTAAAATGTAAAACAGGTCGTGCGAGCAAAAGCGTAGTCTTAAGAAACTTATATTGTTTGTTATAAAAAAATGTAAAATATTGTATTTTTTTTCTTTTGTACTTAGAAAATAAGTATTTACAAGCAACCACCTTAGTTTTATACGCGCTTAATATAGAAAAACCTTCAACAGGTACTAGTTTTATATTGAAACCTAACATGTATATACTACTCTGTATTCTTTATATAAAGTATTTAACAGTGTGATGTTGTACAAACGCATATTACTTGTAACAAGGTTGTAACACATACGTGTGCATATTGACAAATGTATAACGTGTTCAGTAAGCGTAAAATAGTTTTTACGGAATACACGTGTGTTATTGCGTTCTCTGGCTGTTGAATAATAGCGTAAATACTAGTTTATTTACCTTTTTAAGTGTACTTAGATTCAATGTTTAAATCTTTAACGATTGTTACCGTTTTAAGTATTTTAATTACTAAAAGACTGAAAAATTTGCAATAAGGATAAAATGTTAAGCGATCTTTTATATTTGAAAAAAAAGCATTAGTAATCTTAGAAACGTACGCGCTTATAAGAATACAAAGTTAAGTGATATTTTTATTGATAGTTAGATATTTTTGTACTATTAATTAGCTGCGTTTACACAGCCTGCTGTGAATTAAATATTAACGTGCGCTTAATTGAAAAATATTTGGTTTGTAAGCCTTTTTGGCAGGACATGGTCCTTTATCTTAAATGCAAAGCAGCTAAAATCTATTTTTTTATCGCCAAATCTTTGTATTTTTCAGTAGAAATCATTGTTTCTCAAAAATCAGCATTTTCCCCGCATTGGCATTTGGGGGGGAGTGTGTGGGGACCATGTAAATGGTTTTGTATTGCGCAGGCGCGAATCGTCTTCATCATCGTTAGAGACGAAGCAGCGGCTTTGTACCAGTAGCGTCTGAACCTTTTAAGATACAAGTTCGACGCGTAAGCTGGTGGTTGCTGGCGAAAGATTAACTGAATAAAGAATTAATATTCACATTTAATTTTGTTGCAGATTTATTATCTACCTTCCTTTAACACGCATAATATCCAGGTTATAGGTCCTGGGATAATATTTACTGGAGTCGGATATTATATCATTTACAATCACATATACTTAACCTATAGGAATACCAAGAAACTGCAGAGGATCGGTTCAACGTGTTGTGGTCAATATACTATTTTGTTTTTATATCATATGTGCCACGGTGTTAGTTTGCGAACGTTTTGTAGCATCTTTTCAAATAAAACGAAAAAAAATGATCGAATAGCTAAAAATTTTTATAAAAGAATTTCAAATAAAACTAAACATAGAAGATGTAAGCGGGCAGTCATATTCGGCAGAGAACGTTTTCAAGGTTCAGGCCATTGTAACCAAACATGTACTTCTAGTTTAAGATATTCATAATATATATAATTTCACTTAAAATATTATAATCAAAGGTGTGTTTTAGATTTAAGCATAATCAATGTTAATGTTGGAATTTATATTTGAATAAATATACTATTGAGCGCAAAAAAAATATTTCTAAAATTTTTTCCCTTCATCTCCCCCCTTTCCTCCTTTCTATCTATGAATGAAGAAACACGTGCCCTGCTGACTAGCTGTCTGTACGTTTTCCTCAGTACACCTGGTCTACTGATAGCATCACCCGCCCCACCCTACGTATTTACCCTAAATAAACACCTGCCCTGCTGCTACTATTCTATTAAAAAAAGTAGTTATCCCCTCAACATACTATTTTGTCCAATGCGTGGTGGAGAAATATTCTTTCTAAGTATCAGAAAGAGTTTAGCTTAAGTACGATCAAGACGTAAAAATGGCTCGTTGTGAATTACGTCAGTCGGGAAAACCCGAGTTGCCAAACCTTTTATTATCTACTACCTACGCGCTCAACAAGTCTAACTCGAAAATAATTTGTGTTGGTCTTCAATACAGTGCTGGATATTATCACGAAGTTATCAAACTAGTTTCTTCAGGTGGCTCACACAAAAGTATCTCTCTTGATCGTCGTAGCTGGGATATTTTTAAAAATCAATTTGACGCCATAACAGCTTATTTTCACAATTCTTATTCTTTTTATCAAGACTTCGAAAGACCAACTAAGTTGTTTCTAACTAATCATGATTTGACTTTTACCACATCGCACGGTACCAGATCTATCAGCATTGATAAAAGACTACAACCAAACGAAATTCACGACCCCTAGGAAAAAGAAACACTTGGGCAATCGCTTTGCAAAGAGAGAAAAACTTTTGATCATCCACCAGGTATAGTCATGCAACAATCAACATTCGAAGGTCTTCGTCAGCAAAGTGTCTAGGTAGATCTTCTTCTCAACGATTTAAGCGAACGAGTTGGAAAGGTTAATCGTACTAATGATTACATAATCGACTTTTCAAAAAGTAAGCTTGGACAAGAGGGACTGGACATTGCAAAAGTGATTCTTAATGACTATAAATCATTTAAACAATATTATTCAATTCTCAATAACGAATTACAAGATTATGTCATGGAGAATATGGTAGATGATACTGATCATTATAAAAGCTTGCATTCGAAATTCGTTTTATCTGAAATTTTAGCATTCAGTTTACCTATGATTGCAAAAGATTTGCGAGATATAATGATTCCTGTATAGAAAAAATGTATGTTAAAAAATAAATAAATTACTTTAATGCTATAAATAACTTTATTTCTTACTATAAATACAACCACCCTTCCAAATCATCCTTTATTTATTTTATAAACATTGCTCGAAACAGACATGGGACAATGCGCAGGTAAGATTGCTTCATTACGTTCTACAGACAGCGGAATGAAGGAAGAACGATACGAAAAGTATTATAAAACAGAAACAGAAAAATTAGAACATTTTTAAAGGCATAATAAAAAAGATAACATTAATGAAAATATCAATTTAAATAATAACTTTTTACAATAAATACTTTTCACGCATAGTCTCTTATCATATTTGTATAACACACACTCGACACCTTGGGTCAAAACAGCTCCAGCACCGACATAACACCTTTACTACAAGATGATCAGAAGAAAAAGAAGGAAAATCGACCATTATATACTTGGAAACAATATTCTGAAAAAGTCTCGACCAATACCTACTCTATCCCTGAAAGAAAAGGATACGAAAAATTTTAATTTAAAAATTATATATGCTTGCATACGGTCCTTTTCAGGACCAAGAAAAGTCTCACACGTAGTAAATAACAATTGATAAATGAATCTCTGACACAGATACTTTTTTTATTATAAATTAAATTTTTCTTTGTTATATTAATACTTTTTCATTAAAATTTTATACAACTTGTAAAATTATATTATTTTTTTATTTCGCGCTGTACCACCCTGCGTACGCTATAACACCCCTCAGACACCTAGGAGAGCGCGACGGGGGAAGGGGAAAAAATTGATGTATCTCGCTACAGCGCCCCATATACTACTTGTGTTCTTACTTTTTGTCGACATTTCTTCGAAAATATAGTAAAATCGAGCCTGTATAAGAACTTGAATATCCAAATAACTAAGACTTTTACAAAAAATACATAAAAAATGAGATAAAGTGCAAATTATGTTCTTTAATCAAAGCTCAGTTGCATTAAAAAAGCTTCAGTGGTTCAAAAGTTATGCTTTATTGAAAATTACTACATATTTGTTAATTTTTCAAGCATATAGAAAATTATCAATTCTTTCTGCTATTTCATTAGCATATTATAATTATCTGTGACTTTTGAACCACTGGGGTTTTTTTTAATGCAACAAAGTTTAAATCAAAGCATTTGATTTACACTTCATTTCATCTTATATGTATTTTTTCGTAAGAGTCATAGTTGTTTGGATATTTAAGTTCTTATAAAGGCTCGTTTTTACTATATTTTCGAAAAAATGTCTATATTTTTTTTAGGAGGCCTATTCGACGAAAAAAAACACGGGCTAGTTTTTTTTCATAACAAAATTATATCCTGCAGTTTCAGCTAAATCCGTTTTTCGGAAGTGGGGAGCTCTCCTTGTAAAATAGCGAAAATAAAATTTATGGAAAAAATAAGTAATGATAAATTGGAACAAAAATATGCGAATGAGAAAAAAGCTTATATAAAAATTAAAGAAAAACAGCCAAATAAGTATAAAGAAAAATTAAATAATACTAGGATAACAAAAATAAAATTAAAAAGAAAGTTACTGATAAATTGAAAGAGCAAGAGAGGGTGAGAGAGACATAGACAGAGACATAGACATTCTTTATTTGGCCTTGGGGTATATACCCAGTTTGGCACTATTAGATAAAATACAATGACGTATAAAATTATTTATTAAATTATTTATAAATATTGGGCCTGAAAAACAAGAAACCCAAAAAAATATGAGGCCCCGAAAAAAATGTAAGGCCCGAAAAATATAAGGGCCAGAAAAATATAGAGTTCAAAAAAAATGAAGCATCAAAAAAAATTTAAGTTTCAAAAAAATATAGGACCCAAAAAATAACACCCAGACAAATATAGAGCCTAAGAAAATATAAATATTTAAAAAAAACGCTGCCAAGTGCTTTGAAGCCATGCTTTCTCATAGAGCTCTTTGAGTTAGAGTAATTTGATTTTATTTTTTTAAATGTGATTTCAATGAAGAATACAATTTCTATTCAAGAAAAATTAGTGAATGTGAGAGAGTGATTAGGAAATAGGAAGAGAGAGGCAAGGATGGATGAAAATAGGGTAAAAATGAGGATCAAGCTAAGATACAAGGACAGAGAGGAAGTGAGGAAGTAAGAAAAGAGTTAGTGAAAGCGTTAAATCAGAAACCAAAAGAAGTGACCAAAAAGCTACTCTAAGAAAATTATTTTTTTTAAACTTTTTTAATAAAGACAGTAGCAAATCACTTGTATATAAATTTTAGAGCAAATCGATCGAGTACTTTACGTAAAATGGAAAAAATCTGAAATATAAAAATTTTTTAAGAAAGATTTTTAAAATTTTCTGAAATAAAAACTACGCTCAGAAGATCGATTTATAAAAGTTATCCTTCTTCTGGCAGTTGCAAATTATTTCCATGGAAATCTCAAAGCAAATGCATCAAGTAATTTACGTAAAATACAAAAAAAATTAAAGCTTGAAAATTTTTTCAAATTCTTAAAATGGCTCTATAAAAAAAAACTACACTATGAATACCAATTTTTAATAGCTTCCCGTCTAGTTATACAAAAACATAGATAGTATGCAAAATTTGAAGCAAATCCATAGAGTAATTTTCGAGATCCAATTGGTTAAATAAAAAACATTTTCTCTTCGAAATTTCTTTTTCAAAATTTAAAAAATGCTCTAAAATTAAAACTACACTATGAAAATCAATATTTAAAAATTTCCCTTCTTTCGACAGTCCCTAATTATTTCTCTGCAAATATTAGAACAAATCCATTGAGTACTTTACGTAGAATAAAGAAAAATAAGAAAAGAAGAATCGAAATTTTTTTTTTAATCTTTAAAATTTTCTAAAATCGTAACCACGTTCAGAAAATTAGTTTTCAAAAGCTTATTTTTTCAGACAATAGCGAATTAAGTGTATAAAAATTTTGGAGAAAATTTATAGTATGTTTTACGCAAAATAGAAAATAAATAAAAAATACAAAATTTTTTGAAAATTTTTGAAATGCTCTAAAATTAAAACTGCACTAAAAGAATTAGTTTTCCAAAACTTGTTTTCTTCAGACAGTAGCGAATAACTTGCATACAAATTTTGGAGCAAATCTATTGAATGATTTTCGTAAAATAGAAAAAAAATGAAAGATAAAAATTTTTTAAAAAATTTTAAAAATGCTCTAAAATTAAAAGTGCGCTAAGAAAATCAGTTTTCAAAACTTTTTCTTCTTCTGGCAGTCAAAAATGAGTTCGATACAAATTTTAAAGCAAATTTTTCGAGTAGTTTACGTAATATACAAAAAAAAATGAGAAATCAAAATGTTTTTAAAATAAATAATATAGCTATAAAATCAAAACTACACTGAGAAAACAAATTTTCAATAGCTTCCGCACCGGTTGATCGAAAAATTGAATTGTATGGAAAATTTGAAGTAAATCCATCGAGTAGTTTCTAAGATTTTATTGGCTTAATAAATATAAACATTTTTTTAAAAATTTCGAAATGCTCTAAAATTAAAACTTAGCTAAGAAAATTAGAAATTTATTTTATTTGGGCAATCGCAAATAATTTTCATGCAAATTTTGAAGCAATTCATTGAGTAGTAATCGGAAAAAACCAAGAGAATGAAAAATCAAAATTTTTTTTTTATATAAACGATTCCAAAATTAAAACTGCGCTAGAAGGAGCAATTATTAATAGCTTCCCAGCAAGTTAGACAAAAAAATAAATTCCATGCAAAATTAGAAGAAAATTCATCGAGTAGTTTTCAAGATACAATTTACTAATTGACATTACACACACACACACACACACACACACACACACACACACACACACACACACACACACACACACACACACACACACACACACACACACACACACACACACACACACACACACACACACACACACACACACACACACACACACACACACACACACACACACACACACACACACACACACACACACACACACACACACACACACACACACACACACACACACACACATACACACACACATACAGACATTTTCTGGAAACCACTTTTTTCGACTCCCTGAGTTCAAATATGAACAAATTAATGAAAAAATAGTAAAAAATTTTTTCATCGATACAATGCTTTCTCTATGAGCAAGCAATATTGGGCCCAAAAAAATAAAAGATAAAAAAATATGAGGCCCAAAGAAAATAGGACTCGAAAAAATGTAAGACCTGAAAAATATAAGGCTCAGAAAAATATAGAGCCAAAAAAATATATAACCTAAAAAAATTTTAGGCTCAAAAAAAAGGAAAAAAAATAATTCAAAAAAATTAGGCCCGGAAAAATATAGAGCCCATGAAAATATAAGAATCATAAAAATATTGGGCTAAAAAAATGATAGGCCCAAACAAATAAGACCCAAAAAAATAAAGGGTATGAAAACATATAAAGCCCAAAAAAATATTATGCTCAAAAAAATATAAGGCTCAGAAAAATATAGAGCCCAAGCAAATATAAGAATAAAAAAAAAGAAGGGCCCAAAAAAATATGGCCAAAAAAAAGCTTTTGACTAATGAGTACTAATTATATAGGAGAATCGGAAAACTGGAGAAACGGAAAAAAAGTGTTTCACTTTAATATAATACAAGCTTTATTTACCTTGCTTCTAACGTCGCTCAGTTAAATTTTCATATATTATAATAATCTGTATAAATTAGCCAATTTGAAAGTCAAAAAAATTGCCTTAATTTATAAATTTTAATATTGCAGTTCTGTTTAAAATTTAGTTCTTACATATTCGAAAAAAAAGAATTAATTAAAATTCCAATATGCATAAAAATTGTTTAAATACAAATGATATCATTGTGGGGCCGTACTTGCCAGCCGTGCAGTGTTACCATAATTGGGTAACACACGGAAGAGAAACCGACAAGTAAGGTAAACCGCCACTGGGTGGAAACCCGAAATGTCGTAATCTCGCAAGCGCAGGGAATTGGTCTCAGTTTGTATATAAGACCGACAAACTTCTCTCCCTCTCAAGGCGTCTGAGGCAGGGTCCGACTACATAGCCTCACTGATGAGTTCCCGTAGTCGGACCTGGGACGAAACGCCGGAACAATAGATTCAGCTTGTTCCAACTTTTTACATTGCCATCATAATGTAATTGTGGACGTGACTTAATGTCACTCCACTACATCATCATGATAAATTAAAAATTTGTTTTACTGAATTCCATTTGAATCAATAAAAAAATATGATAGGAATTCATTTTTTCTAATCGTGTATTTCAAACAAAGATATGAAGATGAAGAAACGGAGATGTAGGAACGAAGATGGACAGATAAAGACACAGAGACGGAGACGGAAAGACGAAGAGAAGAAGATAGAGGGACGGAAAGACGAAAACGTAGAGACGAAGGTGAAGAGACATAGACAGAGAGACAAAGAGACGAAAACGGAGGGTCAGAGACAGAGGGACAAAGATAAAGAAACGGAGTCGTAGGAACGGAGACAAGAGACTTAGATGGAGGGATGGAGACAGAGAGACAGAGATGGAGAGGCAGAGACGGAGAGACATAGACATAGAGACGGAGGTAGAGAGACGGAGAGATGAAGACGAAAAAACGGAGATAGAGAAACGAAGACGGAGAGACGGAGTGACGAAGATGAAGAGACGGAGATGTATGTGCGTATGTATATGTGTGCATGTGTTTATGTGCATGAGTGTATGTGTATGTGTGTGTGTGTGTTTATGTGTATGACTGTATGTGTTTATGTGTACGTGTGTTTGTGACATGTATATGTGAAAATGTACATGGGAATATATATACATATATATATATATATATATATATATATATATATATATATATATATATATACATATGGGACATTTCACGCTAAATGAGAGAGCAAAAAAATAAAAATCGGTAAAACTCCAAGAATCTATTCATCCTGTTATCCAAAACATGTAAAAAAATTTTGAATGATCTAGATTGAGAGGATCAAGAGCTATAGATCCTTGAAATTTAAAAAATTTTCAAAATTTTTGGAAAAGTCCCAACTCTATTATTGTTTTTCTGAAAATCCTTATGTTTTAGAGGAAAATTCATAGGAATACTTCTTGTTGTAAATGAAGAGGAGAGTTAGCACGATTTTTTACAGACCTGAATTTTGAAGTTTTCTATTGGTTCTTATATGTATTACATATTAATTGAAATTACTCATTGTTTGCCACTTCAGAAATTGCTTTTCGAGGGCTTATTTTCTTCTATTTCTTATTAACTTCCAAATGAATTTTTGATTGTGTGAGAAAGAGCCACCAATAAGGAGTTACGACAGTTTGAAATATATGTTTTTTTCTGTATAATTTATTTTTCATATTGAATATAAATATATATATTTTCATGTATGATTTATTTTTCAGAAATACGGAGACAGTGATAGATACGAAAAGACGGAGACGGTGTCGGAGAAACGGAGACGGAGAGACGGAGACATAGAGATGGAGAGGCGGAGGCGGAGAAATGGAAACGAAGACGCAGAGACAATGACGGAGAGGAGATGCAGAGACGATGACGGAGACGGAGATGGAGTGACGGATATTCTGTATGTAAGTAAGTGTATGTGTGTATGTGTATGTTAAAGGTGCACGTGTGTATGTGTATGTATGTATGTGACAATAATGCAAAAAATATTCACGTAAGAAAGAAATAAGTCTCAATTATTCACTTTAATATAATAGTAGTAATAGTAGTAATATTAATGTGATTGCGGAGAGACGAGGACGGAGAAACGGTGAAACGGAGACGGAAAAACGTAGACGAGGAAACGGAGATGGAGAGACAAAGACAGATAGACGAAGACGGAGAAGCGGAGACGGAGAGAAGGAGACGGAAACGGAAAGACAGAGTCAGAGAAACGGAGACGGAGAGACGGGGACATAGAGACAGAGAGACTGAGACGGAAAGACGAAGGCGGAAAGACGGAGACGGAAAGTCGGAGACGGAAAGACGGAAACAGAAAGACGGAGACGGAGAGATGGAGACATAGAGACAGAGTGACATGGACAGACAGACGGTGATGGAGAAACGGAGACGGAGAACCAAAGACGGAGAGGCGGAGAAGGAGAGACGGAGACGGATAGACAGAGACGGTGACGGAGATGGAAAGATGATGTTGGAGAGACGGAGACGGAGAGACGGAGATGGAGAGACGGAGAGACGGAGACGGAGACGGAGACGAAAAGACGATGTCGAAGAAACGGAGACGGAGAGACGATGATGGAGACAGAGACGGAGTGACGGATATTGTGTATGCAAGTAAGTGTATGTGCATGGATATGTGTATATGTGTGTATGTGTACGTGTGTAAGCGTATGTATGTGTGTGTGTGTATATGTATGTATGTGTACGTGTATATGTGTACGTGTGTATATGTACGTGTGTATGTGTATGTATGTATGTGACAATAATGCAAGAGATATTCACGTAAGAAAAAAGTCTTAATTTTTTACTTCAATATAATAGTAGTAATTTATAATTTGTTCTTATTAATTTGTAATTGGATAAATAAAAATTAACATATATGGGTAATTCTTTCATACTTTTAAAAATCATGTTACTGCGTCATTTCTCCTAAATATGAGATAGCACATCTTGTTAGCAAATGTTCACTGATTTATTGAGTTATTAGAAACTAATTTTGTTATATTTTTAATGATAATTAGACGTGTCATTTTATGGCGGATGGGGAAAAGAGGTTTTTTTTTTGAAATTTAAATGTTACCAGGCCATGTAAAATGATAAATTACCGCTATAAAAAAAATGACTACTGCTTTTTTTATTTGAAATTCACACCAAAGCTTTATCTATACACATACTTTTGGAAAATCAAGAGCATGGGTGTGTGCCTGTTAACAACAGTACTTTCTGAAAGGTTATTAAAATGTTACCAAAAATTTATATATTTTACTTTTTTCTGAAAAATACGATGCTGTAAAAAAGACTATTCAGCGGTGACATTTTAAACTACATCAAAAGGTAATATTTAGAATCACAAAGAGAAATTTTTTATTAGGAACGTGTGCCTAGTGTAGATAAAGTTCTTTGTTCGTTTGAAATTATACTTAAAAAACGTGACTCACTTTTGAAAATAGGTTTTTATCCACTAATATGAAAACCTAAGCTTTGATTCATCTTTTCTCTGTTGTGAACTTTGTAATTTACTATTTTATAATACTCAATGTAATCTTTAAGTTGCTTTTGAAGTATTATTTCGAGTATTCTGGAAATCATTGAATTTTTCCCGGCTATTAAATTTTCCAAATTTACATCGATTACCTAGTTTCTATCAATGTTTTAATTCTAAAGAGTTTAAACTTTAAAAAGCTCAGTTTTAGTATGTATTTAATAGCTTACACCTAGAACGTTGAGTTGAATCATCACTGAAATTTCTAGATTTTAAATTTAAAATTTTTAGATTTAATGTTTATTAAATAAACTAAAATATTTGGTTAAAAGGAATATAAGTATTTTTATTCGAAAACATAAACTACACAAATCTATGTCAAATTTCATACCCTAAGATTGACAGTTTTAGCAAAAATAAATTGATATTCCACTCACTTATGATTTGTAATCAGGAATCCCAAAAGCCATTGGGTAACTAATATCACTCAATTTTAATACCCGAATCGCCAAAAATGAATTTTCCAAAAAAATTGCCATTTCTGGCATATTTTATTTATTACAAAAAATTTTGTAATTATTAATGTAAATTGCGTATTTAAATATTTTCTGTAACATATTAAACATGTAAAAATGAAAAAGCTCAATGGAAAATGATCTATTATAGCCCAAAATACTTAAAAAACTGATCTGAGATAGGTAAAATATTATACCTGGGTGTTATAATAATGAATATATTTAAATGTCTTATATTAAAAAAAGCTATCTTCAAAAGTGAGTAATGCGATTTTTTCTTTTATTATCATTTTAATATATCAACATTTAAAAAAAATAAATTTGATACATGTCTTTAATTTTTTTTAATTTATTGAAAGTAAATTTTAACACTATGAAAAATTTACTCGAAAATCTGTCTTTTGATGTTTGTTAAAAAGACTACCCTTAAAAGTGAGTAACACGATTTTTTTCTTTCATTATAATACGTCAACATTCAGAGAAAATTAGTTTTATACGTGTGCCTGTATTTTTTTTTTTTAATTTGTTGCAGGTGAAATTTTAACATTATGAAAGATTTACCCATATACATAGATAAATTAGGTTAAACAAAAGAGATTAGAAAAAATAATGATGAAAGAAAAGATGATTAGCATTAAAAAACGAATATTTAGTCATTTACTTCATCAATAAAACAGAATACTGTTTTAACGGTTTTTGAAAATTTATTTTTATAAAATTTAATTAAGTCATGATCAATTAAATATATAATGTTAAAATAATTAAATAATATACATATCAAAAATTTAAACTTTAAAATTTGTTTAAGTAAATCAATTTTAAAAGAATACTTTTACGTTGTCCCAGTATACGGCCACAAAATTTTTTGATACTAGAAGTGGGATATGTGTAAGTGAACGTGTCCAGATTCCACAACATGGTCTTGTCCTGAAATAAGAATATCATTTTTAATTTTTTAATTTCTTTTCCTTAAATAATATATTAATTATATTAAAACAAGTAAATTTTAACTAAACTATAATAAATATAGTTAGAATTAATACTAAAACAGGATATTTAAAATAAAATACAAATTTATAAGATATAATAATAGATCAGAATTGATTTATAAATTTAAGATTACAATAAAATGAAAAATCTTTACAATAATTATCTCACAGATTAATAAGAAAAATTTATATTCTTTCTTTATACTAATTTTTACTAATAAATTAACAAATACTAATAGAATATTAGCAATATATATATATATATATATATATATATATATATATATATATATATATATATATATATATATATATATATATATATATATATATATATATATATATTAGTTATATATGTCCTTTGGCCGTATTCAGGTGGAATATGAATCGAGGACAATGTTTGTCGCTTGAGCTGAAATTGCCGAGGGCGCGCGAAGCGCGCCCGAGGTAGATTTCTGCTCAAGCGGCAAACATTGTTCGAGATTCAGATTCCACCTGAATAAACGGCCAAAGGACATAGATGATTTTATGTCCGAAGTAGGCTGTATGAGGAAATATAACTTATTAGTTGAAAATATTAATCTTTTTTTCAATACTTTTAAAATTAAATTTTAGTTCTATTGATTTTTTCTTTTGTTTCTTAGATTGACATTTTGTAATGAGTATAGCTGCTGTCGAAGCGTGAGTCATTTTTTTTTTCACTAACCTACGTTCAATATGATTGCTCTTTGATATATTGAACGAAACATAGTAGAATCGGTGATGCCATATTGATTTCTCCTGAGACATATTGAGTCTCAATATGTCTCAGGAAGACATATAATTCTTGCAATAAGTCGAGGAGCTCGTCTGAGACATATGGGATGCCAATACAAATTTAGCATGCTCTTTACATACTGACACGAATACGGCCTACGAGGACATAAATATATATATATACTAGGAGGGGTTCCCCCTGCTCGCTTCGCTCGCCAACCCCCCATCGTCAATATCAATTATCAAATCAATATCAATTTCCAAGAGAACGTTCTTAAATTAGATAACAATTAATTAAATTAGCTAACAATTAACTACCTTTCAGCTATCTCTCAGCTAACTTTCAGCTGAATTTTATCTGAATTTCAGCCAACTTTTAGCTAACTTTCAGCTAAATTTTATCTGAATTACAGCTATCTCTCAGCTAACTTTCAGCTAAATTTTATCTGAATTTCAGCTATCTCTCAGCTAACTTTCAGCTAAATTTTATCTGAATTTCAGCTAACTTTTAGCTAACTTTCAGCTAAATTTTAGCTGAATTTCAGCTAACTGAGGGCACATAAAATTCTTATACACGGCGGCGGCGGCGGCGGCGTAGGCGATATATCTTTATTATATAGAGATATATATATATATATATATATATATAAATTTATACGCAGACTTCTAATATAAATATTTTATTTTTTGTGTTTGTATGAACTATTTTCACTAAAGTGGAAGGAAAACTAATAATAAAATTTATTCATTTAAAAAAAGGAAGACCTACAACAAGAAGGGATACAAAACAGTTTTTGGAAAAATTAAAACGAAAAAGTGAGGCCCGGGGTGAAACATTTAATTCCAAAAAGAAACTTTTGAAAACAGGCTAAAGGAAAGTCGAAGATTACCTCTCAAAGAAAGAATAGAAATTTTTAGAAAAAGCATTTGTAAACCACATTTGGAAGCAGGATGATTTATATTAGATTGTTTTTTGTGTAGAAAGGAAAAGGAAAAAACTTTGATCGGATCAAAAACAAGAATTTTTCCATTGAGTATAAACAATCTAAAAAGATTTGAAGAAGCAAATCAAAATATTAGATTAGGAGAAAAAATAAAAAGGTTGTTAATAGGAAAGAAATATCAAACAGATTAAAATTTGTTATGGAACAAAGACTTGAATTAGAACAAAAAGTAAGAGACAGATTATACGCTAAATATCTACAAGAAATTTTTGGAGGAATTCCTTCATCTCTTAAAGAACGAGCAAATAGATTTCTTCTAAAAAAACATATTTCGGAAACGATACAAATAGCATGAGCTTTTCACTTAGATTCTAAGAATCTTAGAACACCAAGAGTATACATTTCATATAAAAACAGATTTCCGCCAGGGCCAACTTACTCAATAAATTACGAAAATTGTTACGGCGAAGTAAAAGTTAATTACTTAAAATTATCAAAAACCACTGTAAGTTCAACAATATAACAAGAGATACCAGAAACGATCGTGAAACTATCAGAAAAAGAAGAAAAAATTAATGAAGATCCCGATGATGACATATATTTTAAACAAGATGAAAATGGATATTATATTAACCATATATGTATAGAATATATTGATAATTATTTGCCAGAAAAACAAAGTTGGATAACGCGAAGAATTAACAGAGGAAAAACAGCAAGAGATATACCAAATGACAAAAAGGAGTATACAGAAGAAATTTATTATAGATATTTTAAAAAGTAAATAAGAATAAAGACAGTTTGTTAATAAATAAGTGTTCTAAATTGACATATAAAAAAAATTTCTTTTTATTATTGTAATATGCTGTAATCCTTTTTATTATTTATCATGGATAAAAAATAAAATAAAATAAGATAAAATTAATTTTTCTAAAAAATTTCTTTTTATTATTGTAATATGCTGTAATCCTTTTTATTATTTATCATAGATAAAAAATAAAATAAAATAAGATTAAATTAATTTATTAGAAATCAACCCATAACCATATATGTATATATATTTATATATATATATATATATATATATATATATATATATATATAGATAAAAATAAAATAAAATAAGATTAAATTAATTTATCAGAAATCAACCCATAACCATATATGTATATATATTTATATATATATATATATATATATATATATATATATATATATATATATATATATATATATATACATATATGGTTATGGGTTGATTTCTAATAAATTAATTTAATCTTATTTTATTTTATTTTTATCTATGATAAATAATAAAAAGGATTACAGCATATTACAATAATAAAAAGAAATTTTTTAGAAAAATTAATTTTATCTTATTTTATTTTATTTTTATCCATGATAAATAATAAAAAGGATTACAGCATATTACAATAAAAAAAAAATTTTTTTTATATGTCAATTTAGAACACTTATTTATTAACAAACTGTCTTTATTCTTATTTACTTGTTAAAATATCTATAATAAATTTCTTCTGTATACTCCTTTTTTATATATATATATATATATATATATATATATATATATATATATATATATATATATATAAGTTTAATAATTTTCATTTATTTAATTCATATTTTTAATAAATACGTATATATACATATATATATTATTTTACTTAAATATTAAAGATTAAGTTACTTTATTAAAGAAATGAAATTAAAATTAAAATCCTTTACATTTGAAGTTTCAAAGTTATTAAGAATACATATTCACATATTACGTAGAAATTTAATTAAATTAAAATACATTAAGAAAGTATAAGATATAGAAATTTAAAGAGTAGTAAATATATAACTTTTAGAACAGATTATTAAAATACTTTATAAAAAAAGGAAAATATTTTTCAAGAAAATTAAAAGAAGTATTCTGAATCATTAAAAATGAAAATAGAAGAGTAAGATATAAGCAAAGTAAAAGTTTTTTTTCTAACTTTAAACGATCATATTACTGACAAAAGAGTAACTAGGAGATAATCTAAATTAAATGAAGATTTAGTTAAAGAAATAAATTTCTTTAAACCCAATAAAACTAGAGTGCGAATACCATCAAAAACACAACCAACCACTTCTATAGGAGAAGGTAAGAGCGACGAACAAAATCAAGAACAAGAAAACTTAGGAAACAAAGCATCTACTTCTAGACAACTTGATTTTGGAAGTAATTTAGATATAAATTCAGAAGAATTAGAAGGAATGAAACAAATAGAGGAAATAAATTTTACAAAACAAGAGGGAAATTTCAGTTTTGATAATAATAAACAAGTAAATAAAATAGTGAAAATGGCAACCCTAGCAGCAAATCAACTCGTAGGAATAAATGATGCAGCAGAAGTAGTACCGAAATTCGATGGAAAAAATATTCCTTCGAGCACATTTTTATTAGGATTATCGAAAGCCAAAGTTATGATTGAACCAGATTTGGAAGGGAATACAGTGAGATTAATATGAAATAAAATATTTGGAGAGGCAGCATGGAGTATTAATGGAGTAACCTTTAAGTCAATTGAAGAAATGCAAAACTTTTTCGGAAAATTATGTTCACCAGCTAAATCAGTACATCACTTACTAGGCGAATTAGGTAATCGATTTCAAAGAGACAACGAAACAGTAATATCTTCTGCAAATAGGATGCGTGAATTGGGTCAAAAAATAGTAGAAGCAGAAAAAATAGCAACTAAAGGAGAATTAAGCAAAGCTACAAAAGACAGTTTAGGTACACTCAATTTTCGCTATAACGAGCTTCGTTCAAACGAGCATTCGATAGAACGAGCATTTTTGTCTCGCTAAAGCGAGCAAAATGCTTCCCCTTCTTCCCCCACTACTCAATCTATTTTTCTTCATGTTCTGCTTGAAAATTCGACTTCTCTCTTTAAATACGCGCAACGAAAGTCGATGCTCCCTCCCTATCAACGCGCATAAATGTACTATTTAAGGGGATGTAATACGGACACTATACTCGTACACATGAATTTAGTCTATCTTTTTATTTTATTGCAAAACTTGAGGAAAAAAATGCTTTAGCTCGTAGTATTTACCATGAAGATTATTCAGTTAATTTTTCAAATAAATTCATTCATTAGTTATTGAGAATTTTGGATTCCAATAATAATTACTAAAATTTCTCGATTTCTTACCAGAATCCAAATATCTTAAAAACTAATGAATATATTTATTTGAAAATTTAACTAAATAATCATCATGGTACATACTACAAGCTAATGCATTTATTTTCTGAAAATTCAACAATAAAATGGAAAGACTGTTAACATTTATGAGTACAGGTGTAGTGTCCGCTTTACATCTCCTTAAATAATATATGATTTCGTGTAATGTACTATTTAAATAATATATAATCTAATATATAATCTAATTTAAATAATAAATAATATATAATTTTTTATGTAAATTTTAATTACATAACATTAAATTAATGTGCTTAAAAAAAATTTTATTTTTAGATGATTATTAGTAAATTGAACGTATCAACATGAAAAAACAAAACATAATTACAATAAAAAACTAACTACGAAAAAAAAACAGACAATTAATTCAACAATTATAAAACAAAATTGAATGCTATTTTCATTGCTTTTGAAAAAAATGTCAAGAGCAATATCTCGAGCTTTTATCAGCGTTGCTTTTTTCGCACATGAAATTTGATGTACATCTTGATTCCAATCAAGCATGTTTGGGGCCATACAAAGAACGTTTTCAGAAGAATGAAACTAAAAATAATTAAATCAAGTAAACGATCGTTTTTGAATGAAAATGAAACGGTTACACGCGTACAATCGATATAGTTATTGTTTATATTTGTTCGGTATTGTTTCGCTCATTATTCTAAGCATAGCATTTTTCGAGTGGTGGGGGCCCCTCTCACGCTCGTAATAGCGAGAGAACTTATTCCCGAGTTGCTCGTAATAGCGAGAATTAAGTGTAATGGTATGATTGAATGTTTCAAAAGAGGACTTAAACCAGAAATTGAAAAAAAAAATAACCAAATAAAAGATTAAAGATATAATAATGGAAGTAATAGAAATCGAAAAAAGATTAGATGCAAAAAATGTATTAAGACAGAAATTTAGAACTGAAAAACCTGCATACAAAAAAA
Organism: Anastatus disparis; assembly: GCA_017163975.1. Taxonomy (NCBI): domain Eukaryota; kingdom Metazoa; phylum Arthropoda; class Insecta; order Hymenoptera; family Eupelmidae; genus Anastatus; species Anastatus disparis. Next base: position 3,029,277 of record JAFFSR010000351.1, on the reverse strand, counting down.
AATAAATATTTGCCAAATTTGTAAAGCAGATGACCATAAAACTTTAAGCTGTAAAAATCAAGGACGAACAATTTACAATTATTGCAAAAGACCAGGACATTCAGAGATCAGATGTTTTGCTAGGACTAAAAATTTGCCTGAATGTCAATTATGTAGTAAGTCAGGGCATGTAGCAATGCAATGTCGTTTAATTCAAAAATGCCAAATTTGTAATAAAATAGGGCATATAGCCAAAGATTGTAATCAAGCTTATTCAACAGTCTATCAACTGTGCAATAAAATTGGACATTCAGCAGAGGATTTTTTTGCAAATTAAAAGCCAATGGAAACAAGATCACAATTAATGTGCCGAATTTGTGAAAGATTTGGCCATACCGCAGCAACATACAGGGTTCGTCAAAATCAAAATTCATTTAATGATAGATCACCAAATGAAGAATGTAATTATTGTAAAGAAGAAGGACATTTAATATCTAAATCTAGAAAATTACAATATAAAAACAGCACTAATGAAAAACAATGGGATACGGGAAACGAGAGAAGTCCCAGGAATACGGTGCGACCCAAGGGGCCTCAACTACCAAGCACCTATTAGAAGAAAGGGAAATGAACAACCTACTCGCAGAATCTCTACCATCAGAATAAGATTTCCTGGTAAAAATATACAAAACTAAAGACAAAACTTATATTCTAAAAGGAATCGGTGCTACGCCAGTAGTAACATTGGGAGTAGTGCGATTAAGAATTGCAGGATTTCCCACCGAATTTTTCGTTGTATCATCAACATTTCCAATACCTTTTGAAGGAGTATTAGGATCGGAATTTTTCTTATGAACTAAATCTAAAATAGATTTCGAAAGAAAAATATTAGATGTAAATAAAGTAATAGTACCTTTAAAACAATATGATCAAGAAATAGAGTTAGAACATCTTAGGCTTATTTGTATAGAATTAGATAATATTAAAACATTTTTACCAACAATACAGTTAAAATTAGACTCAGATATATTAAGAAGATTTTTAGTAGATACTGGATCAGAAACAAATTTAATTAAAGAAAATTTTTTACCTAAAGATTGTAACGTAGATCTTAGTAAACGATTAATTTTAAAAGGTATAGGAAAAGAATTGATGTTTACGATTGAAGCAGTGACTATTGGAATTTTAGGCACAATTGCTACATTTCATGTAGTGCCCGAAGAATTCCCTATGCCAACAGACAGTATAATAAGAGTTGAGCTCTTAAATGAAAATGAAGCAATAATCGACTATGAATTATTAGCATTAGAAATACGAGGTATGAAAATTCCCTTGGAATTCGAAGAGAAGGATGAAAAGGACAAAATTTAATATATACCTTGGCAAGAAAAAGAATTGGCTATAGACGATTTATCAATAGTACCTTTGTATAGACCAGAACCTTTACCATACATTCCTTCTGAATTAGATACAGATGAATTTGATATGACTAATGAGAACATTGGTTTAAAATATCAATATTTTATATCATTACAAGAAATAAGTGAAGAATTGGATTCTAAAAAATTAAATAAAATAAATGAAAATCTGGTAATTATAAATTCACTAATAAACAATTTTGAAACTAAAAATATATATAATATCGAAACTTTAAAAATAGGAGATTTATTACGCCTAGATCATCTTGAACCTGAAGAAGAAGAATATGTGATTAAATTGGCAAATAAATATAAAGAAAGGTTTCATTTGCCGAGAGATGAGTTATCAGGCACTGACGTAATAGAACATACGATACCAACTATTGATAATGAACCGATAGTAGTAAGAAAATATAAATTTTCACATGCTCTTAAAGAAGAAATTGATCGTCAAGTTCAAGAATTATTAGAAAATGGAATAATTCGAGATTCAGCTTCACCTTATAGCACACCTGTATGTATAGTACCAAAAAAACCTGACTTATCAGAAAAGCCAAGATTGCAAAGATTTTAGAGCATTAAACGACAAAACAATAACTGATAAATATTCTTTACCAAATATAACTGAAATATTTGATCAAGTTGAATTTAGCCAGTAGATTTCATCAAATCAAGATGGCTAAGGAAGACGCGGAAAAGACTGCTTTTAGCACTCCGTTTGGACATTATGAATTCACTAGAATGAGTTTTGGCCGAAAAAACGCGCTCTCTTTATTTCAAAGATTAATTGATAGAGATTTGATAGGATCACAAGGAAATATATTATTTGTCTATTTAGATGACATAGTAATTTATGCAAATTCATTAGAAGAATATGATGAAAAATTTGAATTGCTAATGGAAAGATTTAAAAATGCAAACTTAGAGCTACAAATAGATAAGTGTGAATTTCTTAAAAGAAATGTAATTTATCTAATACATGAATTAGATGAAATGGTATCAGTGCTGATCCTAAAAAAAAATTGCAGTGAAGGAATTTCCACAACCCAAAACAGTGAAAAACGTACGACAGTTTTTAGGACTTGCTGGATACCATAGACGTTTTATAAAAGATTTTGATAAAATATCAAAGCCTTTGACAAAATTATTACAAAAAGATGTACCTTTCGAATGAAATAAAAAAACCAATGAGTCTTTTGAAGAATTAAAAGAAGCCTTATGTGCAGCACCAGTATTAAAATTTCCAAATCTAAATGAACCTTATATTATAACAACAGACGCATTTGGTTATGCAGTCGTAGGGGTACTATCACAAGGGGAAAAGATCAACCAATAGCTTAAAGTTCGCGTGTATTATGAGGCCCAGAATTACACTATGAAGTATATGAAAAGAAGGCCTTAGCAATAATAGATAGTGTAGACACTTTTCGTTCATATGTATATGGAAGAAAAATTACAAATATAACTGACCATCAACCCTTGGTATGGTTTGAAACTGCAGATTTAAATACCCGTATTCAAAAATGGCAATTTGAATTATCAGAATGTGATTATCAAATCATTTATAAACCAGAAAGATTAAATACTAATGTCGAAGCTCTATCGCGGAATCCAGTAGAAACGGCTACAATAGGGATAATGACAAGAGCTCAACAAAAAAGACTTTTAGAAAATGAAAATCAAGATGATAAGGCAATTAAGGAAGTAGACAATAAATCTGTCGAATCAGAAGATGAAAATTCTGTAAATTCTAATATTTCTAATAATGAAACATTTAATACAGATTTACAAAGTATAACAGAACAAATGAAAAATTTTGATGGTGATAAAGGAACAATTCCATCAATTTATCCTAAAGCTAGACCATTATATCCTTCAACAGAAGCATCAGAAGAAAAATCTGAAATATCAGAAGGGTCATTATTGAGTATAAATACCAACGAAAAATTCAGAAATAAACAAAAGACAATTAATACAAATAAAAGAACCAATCCAATACAGAAATGATAATATAATATGTGTTGTATCTGAAAATGGTCTACCTTGCGATAACCCTAATACAAAATTTTTCGAATATAATAAATTTCGAGAAATTCCCAAAATGAAAATAGGAGAAGTACATCAATTAAAAAGAAAAAGAAACAAAAAAATATTTTTATTATGTATTAAAAGTCAAAAATCACAATCATTGACATATACCAGTACTCAGATATACATAATTTAAGTAATATTAAGAGAATTACACAGGCCCACAAAATGAAAAAAAATGTCTGAACTTTTGACCGGACATACATATTCCCATGTATTTTTCGACGCTGAATCCGAATCTGTAATAAAAATATAGGGTTTTCCTACCTTTTCTCAGAGTTTTATTGAAAAAACCTCATTTTTTACGGTTTTTTTGCGGTTTTTCGAGTCTAGAAAAAACAAATCATGAGATACGGTTAATTGGACTTCAAAATCGAATTCTACGGGAAAAAATACACGGGAAACCATACCTTCAAATTTTTTTAACGCGATTCTAGTCCTCTGTATGGGGCTGAAAAGATGAGGAAATCGGTAAAAGTCGAAATTTTGCCTAAAATGGATTTAAACAATATTAAAATTTAATCATGCGTCTTTTGAAGAGTCGATAAACATTGGAAATACTATCCTGGGGTTTTTCAGATTGCTGATCATGAATTTGAAGTCAGATTGTGTAAAAACTACTTCTAGAGGGCGGTGACAAGAACTGTATATGGTAAATTTATCGATTTTTTAAAAATTTTACGTCTGAAATACTAATTTTAGAGTCTTTCACAGCATTGACTGTAAATTCAAGATATTAACTTAGCCTATTGTGTACGTTAAACTTAACATTTTGTCTATGTTTGTCTCTCTCTCTCTCTCTCTCTCTCTCGATGTTTTTTTAAATTGGCTTACGCTTACGTACACGTTTCTCTTCGAATGACCGATGTAGTGGATTTCTGACACGTTTTTGTCCTTTTTCGCAGCTGTTTCTCTTTTTATCATCCAGCAGTAATCTGCTAACATGTTGATACCCCAGTTTCCTTGAAATCTACGTTCAAACTCCTTTAAATCTTGGTGAAATCGTTCACCATGCTCTTCACTAAAATCTCCGTTATTTTCAGGAAACTGATCAACGTGTGAATCAAGAAAATGAAGTTTTAAGTTCATTAGACAACCCAATTTTTCAAAATTACGTACCATTCTTTTCACAATAGCTTTATAATTCGTGTCTTTGGCATTACCCAAAAAATTTCGTCGATACCTCTTTAAAACTTAACCATGCTGCCTTTTCAACATCAGTCATGCTTTGTTCAAAGTTTTCGTCTCTAAATAAAGTTCGGATTTCAGGACCATCAAAAATACCTTCATTTAATTTAGCATCAGATTTATGGGGAAATACTTTGCTTATATATTGGAAGCATTGACCGTCCTTGTCCAAAGCTTTAACTAATTGCTTTATCAATCCAAGCTTAATATGCAGAGGCGGTATCAAAATTTTCGAAGGATTAACGAGTGGATCTTTTATAACATTCTGTTTTCCAGGTTCAAACGATTCTCTTAATGGCCAAATTTTCTTTTTATAGTGTTTTTCTCTATCTCTGCTATCAAACATGCATAAATAACATGGGTACTTCGTAAATCCAGATTGTTGTCCAACTAAACAACAGTACCCAGTTTTACAACAGAATAAGTATAAATAAAAAATTGACAGATCAAATTGTCTCTGACACAAACACACCAAATGAAGAAGATCTAAGTTCACCTGAAGAACATTCTCTGGATAGTGATGAAGAGTATATTCCTAAGGGTGAAGAACGAACTGTTGAAAAGTTTGATCAAAAAAGTCTGAACGATTTATTTAGAAAGAGTGGTTTATCTAAGGAACAATCAGAGTTTATGGCTTCAGAGTTTAAGAGACGAAATATGTTGACAAAGGGTACTAAAGTATGTGCATATCGTAATCGAGAAGAGCGCTTTAGAAATTATTTCAAGAATGATTCTAATATGGTTTATTGCACGGACGTGAAAGGTCTTATTGATGAATTGAAACCCAACATATAGAAACCTGAAAATTGGCGACTATTCATTGATTCATCAAAGCGCAGCCTTAAAGCAGTACTCCTCAATATCACAAATAAATATGCTCCTATACCATTAGCACATTCAACAGTACTTAAAGAAGAGTATTCCAATCTTGAACTACTTTTAACGAAAATAAAATATAGAGAACATAAATGGCAAATATGTGGCGATTTAAAGATTTTATCTATGATACTTGGACAACAATCTGGATTTACGAAGTACCCATGTTATTTATGCATGTTTGATAGCAGAGATAGAGAAAAACACTATAAAAAGAAAATTTGGCCATTAAGAGAATCGTTTGAACCTGGAAAACAGAATGTCATAAAAGATCCACTCGTTAATCCTTCGAAAATTTTGATACCGCCTCTGCATATTAAGCTTGGATTGATAAAGCAATTAGTTAAAGCTTTGGACAAGGACGGTCAATGCTTCCAATATATAAGCAAAGTATTTCCCCATAAATCTGATGCTAAATTAAATGAAGGTATTTTTGATGGTCCTGAAATCCGAACTTTATTTAGAGACGAAAACTTTGAACAAAGCATGACTGATGTTGAAAAGGCAGCATGGTTAAGTTTTAAAGAGGTATCGACGAAATTTTTGGGTAATGCCAAAGACACGAATTATAAAGCTATTGTGAAAAGAATGGTACGTAATTTTGAAAAATTGGGTTGTCTAATGAACTTAAAACTTCATTTTCTTGATTCACACGTTGATCAGTTTCCTGAAAATAACGGAGACTTTAGTGAAGAGCATGGTGAACGATTTCACCAAGATTTAAAGGAGTTTGAACGTAGATTTCAAGGAAACTGGGGTATCAACATGTTAGCAGATTACTGCTGGATGATAAAAAGAGAAACAGCTGCGAAAAAGGACAAAAACGTGTCAGAAATCCACTACATCGGTCATTCGAAGAGAAACGTGTACGTAAGCGTAAGCCAATTTAAAAAAACATCGGAAGAGAGAGAGAGAGAGAGAGAGACAAACATAGACAAAATGTTAAGTTTAACGTACACAATAGGCTAAGTTAATATCTTGAATTTACAGTCAATGCTGTGAAAGACTCTAAAATTAGTATTTCAGACGTAAAATTTTTAAAAAATCGATAAATTTACCATATACAGTTCTTGTCACCGCCCTCTAGAAGTAGTTTTTACACAATCTGACTTCAAATTCATGATCAGCAATCTGAAAAACCCCCAGGATAGTATTTCCAATGTTTATCGACTCTTCAAAAGACGCATGATTAAATTTTAATATTGTTTAAATCCATTTTAGGCAAAATTTCGACTTTTACCGATTTCCTCATCTTTTCAGCCCCATACAGAGGACTAGAATCGCGTTAAAAAAATTTGAAGGTATGGTTTCCCGTGTATTTTTTCCCGTAGAATTCGATTTTGAAGTCCAATTAACCGTATCTCATGATTTGTTTTTTCTAGACTCGAAAAACCGCAAAAAAACCGTAAAAAATGAGGTTTTTTCAATAAAACTCTGAGAAAAGGTAGGAAAACCCTATATTTTTATTACAGATTCGGATTCAGCGTCGAAAAATACATGGGAATATGTATGTCCGGTCAAAAGTTCAGACATTTTTTTTCATTTTGTGGGCCTGTGTTATTAATTAAATTAAAAATTAAAGAAATAAATATAGGAAAATGTAAGCTAATAGAAAACATATATTGGTCAGAATTATTTAATATTATTGATAGTGTGTTCAATAAGACCTCTATTAAAATACTCATTTGCACAGGAACTTTAATCTACGTTCCTGAAGAAAAAAGAGATGCGATACTTAAGGAATTACACAAGTCGCCAATAGGAGGCCATAGAGGTGTTTCCAAAACTCACAATAGAATACGAAAATCATATTATTGGGAAAATTTAAAAGAAGATATACAAAAACGAATTCAACAATGCCTAGACTGTCAATTAAAAAAATTAGTTAGATTAAAAATAAAACAACCAATGATGATCACAGATACACCAGGGACGGTATTTCATAAAATATCAATGGATATTGTTGGACCTCTTAGTATAACGAAAAACAGAAATCAATATATATTAACAATACAGGACGGTTTATCAAAATTTTGTATAGAAATACCAATACCTAATGCATTATCTATAACGATTGCAGATGTTTTTATAAATAGTATATTACGCACCAAGAGAGGGAAGGGGGACATTCTAACCCGCGCGTATGTTATCACCCGAGCCGAAGGCGAGGGCGATAAACGCGTGGGTTAAGATGTCCCCCTTTACTCCCGTGGCGCGTATACAATTTTTTACCATAGCCAAGCCGAAAGTTGTCAACTAAAATTACGTATAACGTAAACGTTATGCTATATTGTTCTACTAGATACACTACGCGATATCACACTACACGGTAACACTCGTAATGATAATTCATTAATAAAAAAAGAGATTATGAATTATTCTAATTTTTCATTCACACACATCGTTAAAGATTCTATGCTTTGTTCTACTATATACACTACACGGTAACACTCGTAATGATAGTTCATTAATAAAAAAAAAATTTATTATTTAATCTGATAGAGTTATTCTTCGATACACTCTGTTTCAATGCGCACATTTTTCATTACACACATTTTTAACTAAATAATAATATAATACAATGTATACATATACATTATAATGTATACATTTTGTTTTTTTTGTTTCAAATTTAAGAGATTTTAAAAAATAAACAGAAAAAGTTTTTGATATCTGCTTTTGTTTTGTTCTTACTATGACTTTTGATGAAGAGCAAAAAGGCTAGGTAAATTAGACATTATATGGGGATGTTAGGACGGGTTTTTCTAAAGAGTTGTATCTCTCACGAAAACCCCGTCCTTCTTACATTTAATTTTATTTTCACCTTCCGGAGTTGAGAGCTTTTATCTAAGGAGTATATTCGGCCTGATCTATACGAAAATGTCATAAAATAAACACTCCGATCACAATAATAACTCTAAGTTAAAGGAATGATTGAGTCATTAAAGGTTTTTCTAATCATGTGACATAAATAAATTTTCAAAGAATAGAATACGAAAAGTTTTTATTTTTTTCCTCTAATGTGATGCGCATAAGAATTACATATTATTTTTGTTTTTTTTCAATTCAATGCGCGGAACTCAGCTTAATGTTTAAATACATATATTTGACGGGCATTATGTTATCTTAAAAGACAATGTACAATTTATTTTTACACCGTTTCTAAGTACTAAAAATAATTACTTAATTCCAATAACGGAGGATACTCATGTAAAAATTACTTACTTCAGACGTTTTTATTTAAATTTAAGATTTTTTAATTGAACGTGCTAAACTCGATTTTCGTATGCAATTAACTGCCTAATATACATGATTTATACACTAAAGTACGGACACATAATTTATATGAAAATACCTAATCGTACCAAATTTTACTCAAAATTAAAGTATACCTTATAAAAATCAGTTATGAGTGTTATTATGAAAAGGATTGACTTGTTTTTCTATTCATTTGAATTTTCATAAAAATATGTAGTTTTTAAAATAATTATTACTTTAACGTCTAATTCTGTTCAATGTCTGTCCAAGCAACTTATTTCTGTGGCATATTTATTAATTGTTATGAAGTACATTAAAAAAATATTTTTTTAGATAACTTAAAAAAAGAAAATTATTTAATTTTATCGACGGCCCCTAACTATATAATCCTATCTCCGAGCTCCGAATCATAACAGCTTACGTCGTTCTTATAATAAAGGTCAGTGATATAAAATTGAAATATGTCGGACATTCTTTATTAGTTTAATAAATCCACTTGAGTAACAATTACTTGCAAAACTCCCACAATATATCTCTAATAAAGTTACATAATTAAATAAAATTTTTCACTTATATGAATTCATCAAAAGTACATTCTAAAAATCTTTACAAATAATTTATTGTCAACCCGCGAAAATTTTCTAACGCAAGGTGCGCTGATTTCCTTTTATTATCTATGCAATATTGTATAAAATTATTTATTATAATAATTTTAAAAATAACTTATCTGCTGATGACAAGGGTGACCGGCGGAGCAGCATTGCCGGCTCTCCTGGTCTCCCATGCCTGCTCTGGCTGCATTGGCCTCTGATTATCTGCTTCCCTTTTTCTTATTTGTCGGTATATCTACACCACCGGTGCACTTCAATCCACGTGTATGACAACTCGGGTCGTTGTCCACGGAATTTGTGTCGTTAATTTTTTTAATTAAAAGCTACACAGTGACAAGGTGGAAATTTGAAGTTGCAGCTGCAGCCTCGCGGGCTGCAGCCTACACGTACTGCCCTTAGGCCTGGTCGCGCGCGTCTCTCTCGAGAAAATTTTTCTTCGCTTGACAATCTTTCGTCAAGCCAGCTTCAAACGTTTTTAATTGTTGTGGGGGAGAGCGCGAAGACAGAGAAAGGTAGTTCTCTCTCTCCGTTGCTCTTACCCGTCTTATGCATGGGAACCGACGCTAAGTCCCCACTTCAACTCAACGAAGTAGAGAAAGAGTGGAGACGAAGCAAAGGCTCCCGTCAACGATCGAGCTTGGCTTCTTGGAAAATTGATAACAGCGTGAAAAGAAATTGGCCTTGATGCTTTTAAGACCCATTTCTCCTCATCATTGTAATAAATTAAAAGAATAATTTTAAGAGTTAATAGATAAATAAAGAAAATTAGGAGGCGAGAATGGTGTCACTTAACACCCCCCCTTACTAAAAAAAAACTGCCGTCCCCGGTAGTAGAAGGTCACGCAGGAGCAGGCATGGGATTCCAAGAAAACCTGCATCACAAAGTTAAATATACATAATAATTATATGGATTAAGAAAAACAAAATAGCGGATGGAAGAAATGGTTGATGACAGCTTATATCATAAGGTGGGTTGGCTTGGTAAAATTTTTGCTTCCATGCGAGTCTCAATTCGCACTGCGTCTTTATATGCATCGGCCAGGGTGGCGGGATTTTTCCCATCCACTTGTACGGAGATGTCTGCGGGTAATCCTCTAATGAAGATGTCTTTGGCTGCGTACTCTAAAGGTTTTATCATGTCATTCCGGTTGGCGTCTGCTGCCTCTGGTATGTCGTCTTTTAAAGCATTCTTAGCCCCGCTGAGCAGAATGTTTAGTCGATCGTAGAAATCTCCTACGGTCTCTCCCTGTTTCATTCTCATGTCATTTATTTTAGTCGTATAGTAAGTATACGTCTTGCCTGGCGCGAATCTAGTCCTTAAATGATTCACAAGGCTGTCAATGTTGGAAAAGAAATGTCCGTATGTGCAGTCTCGCGCATTTCCGCGCAATTTCGTTAACACGGCCTTAACATACTGTCCTTCACTTCCTGCAGGCACATATTCTTTTCCATTTCGAACATCCTGTATAAAGTCTTTTAAAGGCATATTATGCCCGTCAAAGCTGCGCAGGCCCTGCAGGGCATTATGTAAGGCGAAGCTATTCGCCATAGCCGTCATCATCAGCATAGATGGATCGACTTGTCCGTCTCGGTTTTGAGCGTTATTCGTGTCGTCTGGCATTGCTACTTCCAGTCAGCGTTATTCGTTACCTAGTCTTGCTAAATACCCCCAAATAGTAACAATAGGCTAATTTTAGTGATTACCTACGGCAATACTATCCTTGAATTAGATTTTCTAGCTATAGATTCAAAGCGCAGAATTTCGCACCTAAAAGGAAAATTTACACAGTTAGTGAATTCAAGGTTTTATTTGTTCAATTAAAATCTGGTGAGTTGCCACACATTTAACGTTTAAAAATAATACGCAAAGTAATTGATAAAGAACAAAAAGTTTTTTAAATTAAACAAAGAAAATAAGATAAAGTTGAACATTTTTTTGTCTTTAATGATTCCTTCAGTATGTTCAGAGCCGTATACATAGTATATGCGCGTTCATCGACCCTACTTTCGAATCAGTCAATCCACCTTACTTTTCGCGTTCAATGAATTGTAGCAACAAAAGGATTCCGCAATCTCACGGCTATAGTTTGAATTTTAGAATTAAGGTACACAGTGCATTAATTCCTGTTATTTTGGAACTAGAAGGAAAAAGATTTATATCGGTAGCTGCAGTAACTAATGAAAAATCATTGCCTAGCAACAATCCCCAAACGTATTGGCCTTGTAACCTGATGGTATCATGTTAATGGAAGAAATTGGGAAGGATTTAGGATGAAAAAGAAACAGAATTTAAAAAGTTATTAATAGTGATCCAGAACCATACGTTATATTAAAACACGGTGGCGTAGTAGGTTTTTATGGCGATAACTATTGGATGTAATTTTAATTTTAAATAAAAGAATATGATCACACAGAATGGATCAACACGATTTAACGGAATGACAGCGATGATCTCCGAAGAAAATAGAGTTATTCGGAAAACCATTACATTAAAGTTACTTATTGGAAAAAGAGGAAAATGTGTTAGAGTTAAATAGCTTTCAGTAACAAAAATGAAATAAATTCTTGCGCTTGCTTAATGACAAGCCGAGAAGTGTACCATAGGGTAAGAGTGTTGGACAGAGCCGATAATATGAAATTGCTAACGCGAGAAACTCAGAGTGTGGCACTCCATTAAAGAAAATTTTAGTGGTAATAATTTAGACATTTGAGAATAATTGTTAATTTTTGTAATTTAAAATTGCTATAATTTTAAGAGGGATACAGAATTTCCTTTATAGATTTCTTCCTTGCTTGAATTATGAAAGAAGAATAAAAAAATAACGTACTCGGATTGGAACTCATACAAAACATATTAAGGATCGCTTTACAAGCGTTGACGTCTCGACAAGAGGGATGTTTTCTTATATAAAAATAATAGATTCGGAACTGCAATAAAAATAGAAAAAGAAAATAATAAGAATTTTTTTAGCAAAAATCGCTAAACAATTCCGAGGAATAGAATTTACGCCGTCAAGTTAGGGACAATCCTCCTAATCAACGGGTCTACGGTTGTACGATTAAAAGGAAAAATAAAGGGTTTTGTTATTTGTTATGGCGGTGAGTGGCGACGGTTTAAAGATTCAAAAATGTCTTATAACCGAGGAGAAAAATAAAGTAGAAAATATGAACATTATAAAATTTTTCTAGGACGTGAGTGCATTGCAGCCACTAACTCCAACGTCGGGACATATATGTGTGAAAAACAGGAATGACAACGAGACGGTAAACAGTCAGTCACTTGTTTACCTCTCCCCCTTACTAAGCTTATTGTCGTCCCCGACAATTAATCCTAGCCAGAGTGAATATTATACAAATGATGTTTTAAATCCAAAGTCATTAAAGTAATGAATTTATATTGTACTACAATTAAATATATGAGAAGGGTTAGAAACTGACATTTTATATAGAAAATATAATAGATTAACAAATAAGAGGCGAAATTTACTCAAATATAGAGTTGATTTGGAGTTATTATTTTTCTATAGACTGTTATAAACGGATATAATTTAAATCAATTGTTTAATCGTTATCGATTGCAAATGGCAAGAGGGATACGACTTTACAAGCTTCAAATGCCATGTACGGAGAAGAATTAAATAGTTATTAGCCATTTAGGAATTTTAGGAGGTTTCAACAGGATCGTTTAGTTTTGAAGACTATTTAGAAGGATATCTAGAATTTTATAATAATTTTTAAGAGTGAAATGAGTCCGAGACCATGATTTTCGTTTAAGGTTATGCAATAAGGTGTATGTTTATTGCATAGTTAACGATATTGCAGTTTCTCGAATCCCTAATATTTATTATGAATTTGATTAATAGTTTTATTTTCCTTTTGCGTGGTGAGATAGAATTTAAGTTAAAATATTTTTATAGTTTCTTTTACTTTTCCATGTTTATTTGAGAATAAAATAAATAGTAAAAAATAGCGTGAGTGAAATTGTATATTAAAACGTACGCTGGGTTCGAATTTTCCAGAGGAGTAATATAGTTTAAAAATTCAATTAAAAGAAGAATGTGTACTTGAGGTTAGTATATTGGTATTATTATAAAATCAATATCGATCATAACCTGTAATCAGCGAGTACTTAATGTGGAACAGGATTCCAACATTACCGAGTTACTATGTTTTAGACGTACGAATTGGAAGCTAAAAGTTACAATTATTTGTTGGTTAAAATATGTATATTTAGAATAGTACAATACGAATTTCTCAACTATATATGTTTTTCTTTTTTTTTTTTTACGAAAAACAAATAAAGCAAGAAATAGATATATATAAAAAAAGATCTTATCTGAGAAAATTGAAAATGTTGATCGCCAGCAATAATGAAGGTAGTAATATTATCAAAATTAAATAATTCGGTAAAATGTTAAGGATTTCTTCGGAAGCTTCTGTTTACGTTATAACATGAGAGTATTCAGTAATTTTAGATTAAATAAATTTACTACTGTTTGGCTTGTTCCCGAGGTTTACTGATTCACATTGCGATTGAAATTTTCACGAGTTATAACCAAAAAAATAAATACGAGGCTATTGGTTCAACATCACTATGAGTTGATCAACAGTTTTATATTCTGCATTTTAGGAAAGATAATTGTTTAGGATAGGAATTAAATGATTAGGAAAGCTTTAGGAATTAGTTTAGGTAACCTTAACCACATCATGTTTAATCGTTGTTTCGGTGCTTAATAGTCCGGATAGATCTAACAGAATTTATCAAAATGGATTTATTCATTTTACCGCCATTTATTAAGTGAGCTGAAGATTAATCTACTATTCCCCAAGTGTAAATACACAGGGAGCAAAAAAAAATTTTCATCAACGAAAATCAGTGAGCAGAATAGACAATTACTACTGCACAAGAGAGTTATTGAGGACTAGGTATAAAAGAAGACGAGAATGATAGTGATACATCGGTATGGCATACAATATGGCAAAAACTTCTTGAATACGTTAGAAACGTTGAATTAATTTAAAATTTTTACCGGTTTTTAGCCTTCAGAAGTTAGAATAAAGATAGAACTGATCAATAGTTTTATCTTTTTTTTTTGTTCTTTATTAAGTTAATTTAGAAGTTACTGTCAAACATCAACGTATTTAAAGGACAATCTAATATCTATTTGTAAATCGTTTTATTACTCTATTCTATTTATCGAAGGTTAAGATTGACTGAATCACTTTCGGGTCAATTTGCGTCGCTTGGATGAACGTATCATCATAGGGAAAAATTACGCAAACATTGAAATTTAATTTAAAAAAAAAAATTTAATATGAGCATTAATAGTTAAGTTAAAATATAAAAGAGTAATATTATATTACTAAATAGATTAAATATTAATAAAATTATTATTGTAGGACATACTATGGTAGCATATCCAGAGTATAAAATAAAAAAAAATGATTTTACCTAGGGTTATCCTAGTTTGTATCAAACTTGAATTCACTACACTGTGTTACACTAACACTCTATATAACTACTACCTTGAACGCCGAAACTTATTCACTAATTAACTATCTTGGTTTATGATAATTATAAAAATTTGTTAAAAGTTACTGTGTTGCTTCTGGAACAGGACCGATGCGCGTTGTCTTGTCCAGGTAGCTTATATACTTATGAAACTAATGGGAGAGGTACCCTCTCTTTCGAGGTTTGCCTTAGCTTAACTAAATTAATATTATATTTCTTTTAATCCTTTCCCTGAAGTTGCACTTTTCTATGGGAACGCATCAAATTTTATTTTACTTAACCTTTTTTACTGGAAACAGTAGGTTCTACGTTTGCACTTTTTGGTGTCGGAGTCACATATTTAGATAACAGTATGAAAACGAAACTTTCAAGCAAAATGACATTTTATAATCTTTATTTATCGTGAGAAAGACTTTATGGTAATTCTCAAAAGAAAAATTTACTTTTATTTGTAATAATTGACAGTGCTGCTTTATTAATTTTAGAATTAGTTTGGTACGTAATTTTATTTCGTAATTATCTTGAACCTCTAGTACAAGATTGTTTTCTTTTTAATATTTATCTAATGTATATATTTTTCGTGTAGTTCTTTTGATTCAGTACACTTCTGTTTTATTTATTGTTATTTGTCGTAGTTTATATTTTGTTCCTCATTATTTTCATTTTATAATAATATATTTTTAACTCATTGTATTTCGATTGTAAAATTACATTACGGTCCCCCCTATAAGTTGAGAGAGAAAAAAAAAATTCACTGTCATATTAGTAACCCTGAAATGGCTACTTTAGGCAATCATCAACAACAATGCAAATTTGGCTTCCACTCTTAAAACAGAATGTTAAATTTCTCAAAGCTATTTGATGATTGCGTCAGTAAACCTTTCCCGCGTAAAACCGTATGTGTATTCCCCCTTATTATAGGAAATATTGCACTGTGTACCTGGCTTCCGCCCCATACGGTGACGTTAGATACCACAGTACATTGAAAATTTCCATCACGTTCCACTGTATGTTGATCAAGTCAGCTCCCGTCCTATACAGTGACGTTTCATTGGAATCAACAGAAGCAGTGGAAAATATTTGTATTTTCCCTTATTTTTTTTTTGTATATATATTCATTCCATTGTATCATATTTTCATTGTTTTTTTTTTTACCTTTATTTTCTTTTTGTATTTGTAATTATTTTGCTTTAGTTATACTATTAGCGTATGCTGTGGGCATCTGTATTCCCTAATAGTGCTCGAATAACATTCGCAAGCGTATGCTGTGGGCATCTGTATTCCCTTGCGATGCATTCGACGTCTTAATTATGCTACAGTGGTTGATCACAAATAGCGCTCGAATATCAACCGGCCAGGGTATGCTTATTGCATCTGTACTCCCCAGCGCGTACCCGACGGCTTAATTATACTACCGTGAGTAATCACAAATAGTATACGAGATTAAGCTACGCGATTTTCTTCATATTTCTTCATTTTGTAATTTTTTTTATTTAGTCATCGGACCTTAACAAAAAGCATCCGGTAATAATCATCATCTCACGACCTTAACAAAAAGCATCGGGATGGCATTCATTTTCAATTCATTTGTATTCAATTTTGTATCTAATTTTTTTATTCTTTAATTCAATTTGTATTCTTTTTCATTTCGTAGTTTTTCGCATTATACTCGAGTCGCACATCTGATTCGACTAACCATGGTTGCTCTTTCTATGATAGAACATGGTGATCAGTCATGTCCTATAAGCCATCGTGCGTGGACCATCTGCCCACTACCATGAAAGTCAAATATTTCCTAACCTAACTTACTAACTGCAGTTGTCTAGGTACCGTTTTCTTTTCTATTGTTTTTCTTGAACCTTAGTACAAGAAATCCTACATTCAACTAATCTTTTCTTACTCTTGCGCCTTTAGTGCAAGAGTCCTATTATATACAATAAAGCAGCTTTTATATTAATTCGTGTTTTTCTTTTTTTTTTTTTATTAAATCGAATTACAAAACTAATTATGTAAGTTAGAAAGATCCGATTAGACGTTTGTTTAATTTTCGTTAGATATTCGCCAGTAGATACGCTATTAACTGTTTCGGAATTGAAAAATATTACTATATTTCAACGCGGTTAGATTTAAAAAGTTATTTAGTGACTCCGCCCAAAATTTATTTGAATTTGTTAAACTTAATATTAAGGATTAAGCTACTACGGTTCTATTATAATATTAGACCTATCTTAAATACTTCATGCTACAAATGGTTAAGACTAAATGGGATGCATATTAATTAAAATATGCATACCTGCCACTCATTTACTTGGATAAGCGTAATTATTCCCTCTGATTTGGATAGGTTGAATATGTTCATCTGAAACTCACGAAATTCCATTAAAGTATTTATTTAGATATATACCTATAAATGTGTTATTTAGCACAATAGCAATTCGTTTACGCGGTTTTTATTAAAATATATGAGATGATATATTCTATTTTGTGTATTATTTGAAATACTAGTTATAATACCGCGGGGGAAGTAACAGTTAGTGCAACGCTGTTTTATCGCCTTACGTGTTTTAGGTGACAACGTGAGAACGACAGTTAATTTTTAAACGACAAATCGCGTTAAATTTCTATCATATTTCGGCATGCAGCATTCTTTTATATTATTAGTAAGCATTAAATTTCGAAATTAACGTTGGTAACAGAAGACGTTGAGTTCTACGGTATAGCCTGAAAATTATTATATTTTTATCTATATATTGTAACATATGAATTTTAATTAAATACAAGGGGTTTAATAATACTTTAATTTTTTTTTTTATACCGATTACGATTAACTATAAATACAAATTGTAATTGATTTAAAACATATCTAGGTTGTTTCAATTTTTAGTTTCAAAATTATTTAAAATAAAGAGTTAACTGTGAATGGGCATTAATTATTAGTATTTACGTAACAGAATGATTTACATTATTAAATTAAAATATTTGAGCAATTTTAGCTTGTAATTTTTAAACAGTTCTTTTATTTTACTGTTTAAGTGTTTTACTGTTAAATTACCTGTTTAATATTGATTTGTAAATTTAGTTGAGTATTATAATGGTATACAGGTAGATCATATAATTTATTTTGCAGTAATTCATAAACAAAAACTTTTATTCGAAGAATGCCTAGTGATTTGGTTACTTATTAGTTATTATTATAAATATTAATTTATTTTTAAAATAATGGAAAACAGATAGAGAACAAATAATGAAAGTGATTAAAAAGTCTTTGCATAATTAATTATCGAATTGTATTGTTAAAGTCGAAATTGAATTACCTTAGTTTAGAGTTTTAATAGTTTTTGGTTTAGCGGTAGATACTAAATTCAAATTGGAATCACCATAAATGATATTGATTATAGATCGTTACCATAAGTTATTCCGCACGGATGGTAATGGATATGTACAGACTTCGGTGATCATATCGGTAATTTTTTTTTAGAGGTTTTATCGACCGGAAAAATTGTTATAAAAGTTATTTCAATCTTAGCGCGAGGATTTAATGTGATTGTATATTATTAAATTGCTTAAATGCTTTTATTTCTAGAAAGTTTCTCTAAGATTTTAAGTTGATGCTTAGGTTTTTTTTTTTTAAAAAAAAAATTTTAGTACCGCATGGCAACAAATTTGCGTGTTTGATTAAATAGTATTTTAGCTTGAATTTTTAAAACGATCTTTAGTTTATTTTGGTTCCAATCACGTTATCACTTGTACGCATAAGGTTAATGATATAATTGGATTTTGTTAAATTACTTACTTTAAATTTAAAAAATTGGCAATATATTAGATTTATTTGCCAACTTAATTTATCAGTCGTACGAATTGCTATTGTTTACTAGATATCGTTTGGATAAATGCTTGCGAATTGGCGAGCATTTTATTTATCTACAGATACTTTGCTATTTATTTAAAAATATCGCAGGTGATTGATGCTTTTGTACTTAATCTATTAATTAATGCGAGCAAATTTGCATGCATTTTTCTATCTTAATTCTAATAATTTTGAAACTACTTTTAATTTCAATTTATTTTTAAAATAATTGGATTAACCATTGTATGATTCGCATATAGAGATTTTCCCTATTTTCGGAATTTTATTTTTATTATATTTTAGCGCATATCAAATTCCTTTAGTATTCTATGAAATTTTATTATCCTTGTTAGTGCATGGCGAGGAAGTCAATTTGTTTTTTAAAAATTAATTAAACGCCTTAATTTGTCACTGCTAACGTCTCCCTCGAGGACAAGGTTAGCACCTTAGATGAAAGGAAGCGTCAACAGAAAACTCGTTGATCAAAATTCAAGTAAAAATGTTATAGAAACTTCAAGACAAGACTTTTCTCGTCATGCTTGCAACAAGTTATTTATATTATCTCTAAAATTCTCATGTGGTACGCTTAACTACGGATCGCATAGACACTAGTTTACGAGTGTTTTGTATATTTTAGCTTAGTTGATTATTTCGCATCTCGCAGGTTTTTTTAGAATTAACTGTGTAAAAGCATTAAGTTTAGTTAGATAAGAGAATATCCAATTGTACTTTGCTACAGTTCAGCACGAAACTTGTGGTTTTATATTTAATTCTCGGTGAAAATGAATCCCCTCACTCCAGCGACCAAACTCCCGCCGTGTGAACGCATTATATTTCTTTTAAGTTTGAAATTCAAGATCTTTTGTTTTCAGCCTTCTCTTTTATGATAAGTTTTCCGTTTTATGTGAATGTTAGAATAAAACAACTTATTTATAGTCGAAATGTACAATTTGTAATCTTACGTTTAATATTGCAATAATGTTTTTGTTTATTTAGATTTATTAATTTAATTAAGTAAAGAAAAGAAAAATTCTCTTAATTTTGGGACGTTTCAGGTTTTCTTAAATTTCTAAACAAAACATTCATTAATTATAGGAGTATATTATTACTCCCGTATTTACTTTCTGTTAAAGGGGTTTTATCTTCTTGAAATGTAATTTAGTAAATAATTTTATTTCAAACTTTGGTTTGTGGTGTTATATATTGTTTCCTTAAAAGTTATTTATTAAAATTTAATTGTATGTGATTCTTATTGGAATAATCTGCGATTGTACAATTTGTGCAAAGATTTTTATGTTAAAATTATTCATCGACTAATGTGGACGCGGTACAAAAAACTAGAATTTCATAGAGATAGAATTAACTAATATTTAATAATCATCTTCTCATAACATGCAAATTTGTTAGTTTTAAATAGAGTAATGTTTGCAACTTTTATATTTGATTTCACAAATTTATATTCATTGTAATTAATCAAGTTGAATTTTGTCATAGTTTTCATTTTAATTTTATTAATGATTAATGAGCGTGTAAATTAAAACTATGAATTTATTAAAAGGATTGAATTAATTAAATTTTATTCTAAATTAGTATATTATGTGCACAATGAATCATTTTATATTCTATTCATAAGCTTGAAGTGGCATTATTTAGTTTAAAAAAATATTGTGAAGGGGCTTTTCTGATCCGAACAAAAAAAATTATTAACAAAATTATGGCGGAAAACAATATTTTATCAAAATTAAATTTATTTTGGATGAAAACGTTTTTAATTTCAAAGTAAAAGGTTTCCAACAGCACTTATTTAGATACCATAAAGTGTATATGCTTTTAAGCTTAGAGCGTACTGTAAGCACAAGCCAGCATGACGTCACTTTGCTTCAAACTCGAGCTGCTATAACAGAGCACGCTAGCACATACAACGTATACTTCAACGTAGAGATTGAAATGTGCGTTATCGCGCGCAAAGAATTTCAGTCTCACTGTTCGAAAACGAGTACGTTTTACGCTTGACTGGTTTTATTCATAGATATTATTTTTAAATTTTAAACATTGATGATTTTTGAATTATTAGACGATGTCTTTATATTCGAGTTAAATATTTATACAATTCATATTTATTACTTTTGATGTAAAATTTTTACCAAATTTGTAGTTTTTTTGTTTTTACATATTTTCGAATTTTAAAAATAATTTTAACTTTTATTAGCATCTTAAAATTACTGTTGTTACATTTTACTATAATTATTTTTAAGTTGAATTTATTTCTTTGGGTTTTTAATTATGTTTTGACCATAATTTATTAAAGAAAAAATTTTTTTTTTAAAAAAACGTAAATGATTGATTTAAATAGATTAAATACTATGTTAACGTATTGCTTTGTGAATTTTGAATTTTGATCGGAATTTATTAATTATTTGGAAAACTTAAAACATGGATTAATAAAAATAATGATTTGTACATAATGTTAAAAGATTTTCCAAAGATTTTGGAAACATATATATATATATAAGGAATGTTTTGAAACTTTAAAATTAGAACATCGTTTTCTTTTTCTTACAAAGTTTAATTTTATAACTACTTCAATCATTATTATAGTAATATTTGTTTAGAAAAATTTAAACTCTATTACGTTTGATTTAGAAATTTGTATTTTAAAATTTGAATTTCTTAACTTCACAAAGGTCCGGTCACTCGAAGCGAAAGGGACCCATCTCCCCCAATACTAGTGCCACTTTTATATACAAATGCTAGAAATTCGAGAAAAAAAAATTTTTTTCTCGCGGTTACATTATTTTTAAATATTGTATCATATTTCCAACATCATTTATTGAAGTTCGCAAAACTATATGCTCCTACACAGAATTTCTATGTTTCATTTTAAGCCTATAAGTTTATGATAGTTACGCATCCTTTACCTGCCTACCTACTACCTGTATTTTTTTTTGATGAGGAGGCTTAAGGTTAACATTTATAAGGGTTATTACCCCTATTAGCACTCAAAAATGTCAGAATTACTTTATTATTTTAAATATTTAAGATATTTAATTTTATGCTAATACAATTTGTAAAAATAATATAAACTAATTGGTTTCCAGTTCTTTCCTTCTGGAATAAAAGAGAAAATCAATTTTCAAACAACTATGATGAATTTTTACTGTTTCTGTGTAACAAATGTATTTTAATCGTAAAGTTAGTTGTATCAATTTATCTCTTGGAATTTTCTTAATTATGTTATTGTTTAAAGAATAAAAGAAAATTTAATTATTAAAAGGAAACATAACAACTGCAGCAATTTGTAATTATTTAATTGTTCTATTATTATTTAACATCAATGCTTTACTTATTGAGAAGGTATCTCTGTGTATTGGTTAAATTAGTTAAAGTTGCAAAGAAAAATTTTTATTAGATTACTTAAAAAGAAAAATTGTAAATAGTAATAACATGATAGAAAAATTTAGTCAAAGGTATTGTAGGTAAAAAGTTTTAAAATTTTTAAGTCACATAATTTAATAATCTTTAAAACACGCTTGCGTTTGTGCGTTCGGAACTCATTGTATTTATCTCGAAGTTAATTTCTTAAGTTACACTATTATTACTTGCTGACTCGGGTGAGACCAACAAAGTTTAGTTCTGAGTAGCCAGAATATTTAGGTAATAAGATATTTTTCTTTTAAACTTCAAACTAGAACTTGATATTTTTATTTTTCACTCGACCGGATGTAACTGTATATTAGTCTATATGAAGCTATGTGAAAATATGTTATGGTTTGCACTGCATGACGCAATGACATTCACGATAAGAAAACTTTGGTTTAATGTTCACCCGGGTAACTGAAAAGAACGTTTTATAATTTGAATTTATTTCAATTCATTTAATTTTGAATAAATTTTATTTTAATAAGAAAATTCGATCCTAATGAATTACGATTTTACTATTATTACAAATTGGTTAATAATTCTAAATGATGGATTATTTATTATTTTAAAATTTTTACGTTTTTATTTAAATTACCTAAAAGTTATTATACTGTCGGATTTTTTTGTTTTTATGTTAAAGATAAAATTAGAAATTCATTGCTTTTCACTTGAGCATGTACCACCCTGAATTGATTTTAATTAATTCGAAAAAACAATTTTTTTTTTTAGTGTGATTTACTTAATTCTCAGAATTTATAATTTCGGTTTTGAGAAAAGAAAATTTTTAAATGTTTAATCCTTAACAGTTTTATGTAATATTGCTTATAATTTTGTGGCAAGAGCTTAAATATCAGTCACGATTTATTTTTTTATTCAATTAAGGTGAGGGAAACGGTGCAGGGAATTTATTATTTAAACTTCTGTTAAGATTGAACAATTTGGCGATTTTATTATTTTTTTTTTGAATGTTGTAAATTTCATTACAATTGGTTACTTTCTAAAAAAAAATTTCTACTTCCAGAAGGAAAGTTTTATGCGGTGCAGTTATGTTTTTCGTTTTATTAGCCGTCTTAAACCGCTCCAAGACGAAAATTCCCTTTTTTCTTTATGAAAGAGAATTCTTCAATGGTATAAATTTAGTGTTTTCCCTGAACCCTCGCATCAAAAGCAGGTAAACCGAATCTTTCTAAGTAATATTTCTATTATTGTTAAGCCAATAAAAGTTTATTAGTAAAGGTCATTATTTACTATATATATAACGCTTCGCATCTATATAATATGTTTTTGACACGAACTTTCGATTTTGTCATTTTTTCTCGTTTAGAACACAATCTGTTCTACATTAACATCTCTAAATCTTACTTAGTTTTCCCCGCACTAAAAAAATCGAATACTTAAAATAGTTAAATTTTTGCTGAAATCGCTAAAGAAAATCATATTTTTCTTTCCTTTTCGGTACATATTTTTTTTCTTTAACAATCCTTGTTTCCTTACGGAAACACTCTCTTGATTACTGCCTCAATTTTCTACTTTAGAGAAAATTAAGCAGTTTATAATTAAGGGATTTCTTTGGAAATGATTCCCTCGCGAACGCGGCTGGGTCAGAAAAATTTCGTTGCTAGTTTCTTTTTTTTTTTTTTTTTTTTTTTAGTTAATTATTTCTTGTTTTAATGTTTTATTGGGTCAGATCGCGTATTTAGCGCAGGTTAACGAGCGGATAGCAAATAGTTTTTGTTGTTTTTTTTTTTTTATTTGTTTTTAAAGAAAATAAACATTTTTCGTCGCGGTATTTACTATATACTCCTGGTCCACCTGAAAATTTTTCTTTTAGAACGAGGGGAGATTCCGATTCGTTCACTCCCCTTTGTTTTGTCGCGGCCTACTCTTGATCGAACTATTGTTTCCGGCAACTACTAAGCGATGGGCCTACTCATCACTGTTCGTACCCTTCCGCAATAGCCGATATGGCTAAAATTGAGGATAAAAAAAAATAGAAAATACATAGTAATTAAGCATATATGTATATTTAGATGTATATTATAGAATTATATATATATGTATATCGAAATTCATTACTTTAATATTTGGACTAATACATTGGGCTCGTGGGTTCGAGTCCCGACCGTACTAGAAGAAAAGAAAATTGAGACAGCAATCAAGAGTACTCATAATAACAAACGAAAGTAAAATTTAACAGTTTGTACCCCTGAATTTGCAACTCATAATAAAAAACGCAGATTTAAAATTCGGTGCTAAAGAAAAATAACTTTTCCTTCTTACTTGTTTGGTTTCTTGATTTTAACGTGAAATTAATTTAAAAATTAACCTATTAAAATTATATTACCTATTAAAACGTTTAACAACATTTTTCGAGCTGATTCGGGCGCGAACTTACGATCTACGAGATGCGATGCATTGACGCTACCTATTACGCTTCGAAACGCTGGTTATAATTTACTATAATCCCCATATTTGTGGATTAATTGGTCGATAATTCAAGGGGTTGATAATTATCAATCAATAATTAATTAATAATAATCAAATAATAAAATAGTGAAGCAAGGTAAAGGAAAATTATTTTAAGCAAAAATTGAAAGTGATTATAAAAACTTTACTCAAAATAAGTGATCATTATATTAATTGTTAACAAAATAAATACAGCTATCAATTCGCTTAGAATATAGTGAATAAAGAAGAAAATTCAAACTATCAGCCGATACATTAATATTTCTCTTTGTTACTGGTTACATTTCATATACATATTTTATGTACTATTTTAAAGTAACTAAAAAAAAATGTAATAATTAATTTTCCACTGGTAAATATCAAACTAAATAAAAATAAAAATAATTATTGATGGATCAATTATTTCAGTTAGCAAAATTTCCATTAGGGCTATTTTTAAATTATAAAATACACAAATATATAAAAATGCATTTTTTTATATATTTAATAAAGTAATAAATAACTTTTTCTTATGCACGGTGGCAAAATCTATTAATTATTAGTAGCTTGGATTTAACTGATTTTTAAATATAGATATGTTTTACGTGAAATTTTAAACAAATTGTTACGATTATTTTTATTTAGAAATAAATACCTTTTAGAAAATAAAATCAGAAATTAAATGTGGAAAATAATATTTGACAAACAAAATAATTTGGACATGCTCCTATATAACCTTTTAGTTTATAATAATTACGGATCATATTTTTACAGCAAAGAATATACTTTATTACTAATAGCATTCTTACTCTCTCTCGAAAAAGGTCGCGGTTCTCGCTGTTAAACGGTTCTCTATATAAAACCGTCAGCATCTCATGCAAAAATGATCGAGCCCCCGGCAGGATATGTTGCCGAAATCTCGGTCATTTTTTTGACCCAACGAGCTCCACTCTGGGCGCCAAGTGTTAGGACGGGTTTTTCTAAAGAGTTGTATCTCTCACGAAAACCCCGTCCTTCTTACATTTAATTTTATTTTCACCTTCCGGAGTTGAGAGCTTTTATCTAAGGAGTATATTCGGCCTGATCTATACGAAAATGTCATAAAATAAACACTCCGATCACAATAATAACTCTAAGTTAAAGGAATGATTGAGTCATTAAAGGTTTTTCTAATCATGTGACATAAATAAATTTTCAAAGAATAGAATACGAAAAGTTTTTATTTTTTTCCTCTAATGTGATGCGCATAAGAATTACATATTATTTTTGTTTTTTTTCAATTCAATGCGCGGAACTCAGCTTAATGTTTAAATACATATATTTGACGGGCATTATGTTATCTTAAAAGACAATGTACAATTTATTTTTACACCGTTTCTAAGTACTAAAAATAATTACTTAATTCCAATAACGGAGGATACTCATGTAAAAATTACTTACTTCAGACGTTTTTATTTAAATTTAAGATTTTTTAATTGAACGTGCTAAACTCGATTTTCGTATGCAATTAACTGCCTAATATACATGATTTATACACTAAAGTACGGACACATAATTTATATGAAAATACCTAATCGTACCAAATTTTACTCAAAATTAAAGTATACCTTATAAAAATCAGTTATGAGTGTTATTATGAAAAGGATTGACTTGTTTTTCTATTCATTTGAATTTTCATAAAAATATGTAGTTTTTAAAATAATTATTACTTTAACGTCTAATTCTGTTCAATGTCTGTCCAAGCAACTTATTTCTGTGGCATATTTATTAATTGTTATGAAGTACATTAAAAAAATATTTTTTTAGATAACTTAAAAAAGAAAATTATTTAATTTTATCGACGGCCCCTAACTATATAATCC
Source organism: Anastatus disparis (assembly GCA_017163975.1). Lineage (NCBI taxonomy): Eukaryota > Metazoa > Arthropoda > Insecta > Hymenoptera > Eupelmidae > Anastatus > Anastatus disparis. The sequence goes on along the minus strand of JAFFSR010000351.1, from coordinate 3,002,773 downwards.
TATCTCCGAGCTCCGAATCATAACAGCTTACGTCGTTCTTATAATAAAGGTCAGTGATATAAAATTGAAATATGTCGGACATTCTTTATTAGTTTAATAAATCCACTTGAGTAACAATTACTTGCAAAACTCCCACAATATATCTCTAATAAAGTTACATAATTAAATAAAATTTTTCACTTATATGAATTCATCAAAAGTACATTCTAAAAATCTTTACAAATAATTTATTGTCAACCCGCGAAAATTTTCTAACGCAAGGTGCGCTGATTTCCTTTTATTATCTATGCAATATTGTATAAAATTATTTATTATAATAATTTTAAAAATAACTTATCTGCTGATGACAAGGGTGACCGGCGGAGCAGCATTGCCGGCTCTCCTGGTCTCCCATGCCTGCTCTGGCTGCATTGGCCTCTGATTATCTGCTTCCCTTTTTCTTATTTGTCGGTATATCTACACCACCGGTGCACTTCAATCCACGTGTATGACAACTCGGGTCGTTGTCCACGGAATTTGTGTCGTTAATTTTTTTAATTAAAAGCTACACAGTGACAAGGTGGAAATTTGAAGTTGCAGCTGCAGCCTCGCGGGCTGCAGCCTACACGTACTGCCCTTAGGCCTGGTCGCGCGCGTCTCTCTCGAGAAAATTTTTCTTCGCTTGACAATCTTTCGTCAAGCCAGCTTCAAACGTTTTTAATTGTTGTGGGGGAGAGCGCGAAGACAGAGAAAGGTAGTTCTCTCTCTCCGTTGCTCTTACCCGTCTTATGCATGGGAACCGACGCTAAGTCCCCACTTCAACTCAACGAAGTAGAGAAAGAGTGGAGACGAAGCAAAGGCTCCCGTCAACGATCGAGCTTGGCTTCTTGGAAAATTGATAACAGCGTGAAAAGAAATTGGCCTTGATGCTTTTAAGACCCATTTCTCCTCATCATTGTAATAAATTAAAAGAATAATTTTAAGAGTTAATAGATAAATAAAGAAAATTAGGAGGCGAGAATGGTGTCACTTAACAGGGGAAAAGAAAAAGACGGAGAGATATAAAGTCTGCTATAATCTGTCGTTAGCGCCTGCGCAGAACGTTCTTTTTGCTTCCTGCCCCGACAAGAAAGTGAGACTTTCGGTGGAAGTAGTGGGGATTAAAGTAGAAACTTTTGGGTTGGATATGGTAAAAAAGATTTATTTGTAATTTTGGTAGTCCAAAGGTAATATTAACAGATCAAGGACAAAATCTTCTCAGCAATCGAATGACAAGAATAGCAAAAAGATTTGGAATTAAAAAAGTGAAAACAACAGCATTTCATCCTCAATCTAATGGATCATTAGAAAGATCACATCATGCATTAATAAAATATCTAAAACCATATACCGATATTGACAATGAATGGGATGAATGGTTAGAGTTAGCTACCTTTAATTATAATACGAGTGTACATGAAAGTACTAAACATACTCCGTTTGAAGTAGTATTCGGAAGATTAGCAAAAATTCCATCATGCAGCCCATTAAGGGAAGGAGATTTATTACCAACTTATTAAGGATATATAATTGATTTAGTCACAAGATTAAATGGAATACAGAATTTGGCTTTTGAAAATTTAATAACATCTAAACAGAGATCAAAATATTATCATGATAAAATCAATTAAAAGAATTTTAGAGTGGGAGATTATATTTTTCTCTTATCGGAACCTAAACCAGGGAAATTCAGTAACCATTATTCCGAGCCTCACAAAATTCTTGAAGTTTTAAATAAAACTAATATTAGAATCAAAATTAATAATACTAGTAAAATAGTACATGCAAATCGAATTAGATTATCTCTCATTAAGAGGAGGTCACGTATCTCTGTCCTTTTCTAATCAAAGAATTGAGTTTTTTACAGAAACTAATAACCTTAGCAAAAAATAAAGAGAAAGCCGCATCTCGTATCAAAAAAAGCAATATTTTCTTTGATAAGAAAAAATTTATTTTATTGCTTCGTTGTCAAGAAAACCTTGAAAAACCAAATTGTCCACCCTAACCTCTACGATTCAAGTTTTTCGAGGTTTTCTTGAAAACGAAGCAATAAAATAAATTTTTTCTTATCGAAGAAAATATTGCTTTTCTTGAGACGAGATGCGGCTTTCTCTTAATTTTTTGCTGAAGTTATTAGTTTTTGTAAAAAACTCAATTCTTTGATTAGAAAAGGACAGAGATACGTGACCTCCTCTTAATAAGAAAGTTTGTAATCATAAAAAAAATTAAAAGAAAAGAGAATTAAAATATTTTTATTTTTCAGAATGCTGCATACTTTAATTGAAAGATTATTTGTTTCAACAGCTTTGGGATTAATTGGTTATGATTGTGGGACACGTTATTTAAATGTTACAACTTTGTCCTTGATTAATATAGCCAAATGTGATATACCAGACGAATCTATCAAAGTCGAAAGGAAGTATATCCAATTATTACCAATTAATGAGTACATGGAAACTCATGTATACCAATGCAAGCTCGAGATACATAGAACTTTTTATCGTTGTGGAGTTTTTCTCATATATCAATTGTAACCAACTTATTTATTTTTTCTTTAAAGAAAAAAGATCAATATATAAAGGATATTGTCCTCTATTTGATTAACCTTTTTTATATGGTGATGTCGTGGGAGCCCAGCCGGGTTCCCGTTTAACACATTATGTCAGGCTAGACTGTCAGACCCACCATACCGAAAACTTTGACTACTGATGGATGGTCAGCCACTTTTGACCAAAAATCAACCGATATCCAATGAGGTCGGATTTTTTGAGAGTCGCAATATAAATGGCACATACACTAATTTTATTTCGAAAAAAAGTTAGAGGTACCTGGCCAGGATTCGAACCCATGCCCTCCGCGTTGAAGGCAAGAGCTCTATCCATTACGTAACCGCGTTCTCTTATCATTTGTAATCAATGGCGAAAACGAATACATCAGAGAAATCAGTGAACAATCCTGCAAAGAAGCACATAAAACAGGGATTTTAAAAATAATGGATATTCACATCATAAATAAACTTATATCTAATAATACAGTAAGACATAGTATAGTCTTAGCAGGAACTTTAGAAAACGACGGTAGTTGCGAAGGTGCAACTTAATCTGACTCTCATGGTACTTGGAAAGAATCAGTTGTGCAAGGTTTCATTAAAATAACTTTAAATGATTATGTAGCACGCGTAGCTTAAGAAAAAAAATTTAATACACTTACGTTCAGGAACTATATGTAAATTAGGTGAAGGAAATTGTATCGACAAAGAAGATGGATGTACTTTGTGGGATCCTCGCCCTTATGATATTTGTAAATTCAATCAGTATGGAATTTTATGTAAAGGAACTGCTAATAAAACAATAGACATAGAAATGGGAGCATTCCAAACAGTATATTCATTAACAACTCAAGATGTAACTTTTGCTCTAACCGCCAAAGGAAAACAAAATGTATGCGGATATTCATTAACACAAACAGAACACCCAAAATTAGTAATTTTAGAAACTTCAAAAGATGAAACATTTGCATCTGTAAAAAAACATTCTGTATCAAACTTAGACATATTTGCTTATATGAACTCTAAATTCGTTTATGTGGAAAGGTATATTAAAACTCAAATTAAACAATTATATCGCGATGTGGTTTATCAAAAATGTAATTGAGAAAGAGAAACATGAAAAAATTTATTAGCAATAGCAACTCAATTACCCGATGAATTCGTGTATAATATAATAAAAGGACCAGGTTATATGGCAGTATTAGCTGGGGAGGCAGTACGTATAGTTAGGTGTATCCCTGTAGAAGTAAGAATTGAGCATAGAGAGTCTTACTATGTAGAATTACAAGTAAAAAGAAAAAATGAAACATGTTACTTAACACCTAGAACACACATTCTAAAAATAAAAGGAACAAAAATTACTTGCAATACTTTACCTTCTTATTATCTCTTAGGTGAATTTTGGTATACAATCTTACCAAGACCTACTGAGGCGTTACCGCCATCAACATTAAAACCAACAACTAAACCAACATTGAAATATGTTAATCCAGGAGATTTAGCAATCAGCGGAATATATACCAAAAGATTTAGATGAATTAAGAGAAAGGATAATGTTTCCAGTGGAAAGACCAGCCGTACTCAATTATGAAGCCAGAGAAATGAACGGATATCTTGCTAAAGAAAATGAAGAGACAATATATAAACTTTTAAATGAAGAAATTATAACAAAGATTGCACACTCAACATGGAACAATTTATAAATTTCGGTACAGTTAGTGCTAGAATAATAGCTATGTTAATAATAATTCAATTTATTAAAGCTATAATAAATATAATAATAAGAGGATATACACTATTCTCAATATTTGGATGGTCAATACACATACTTAGTGCATTATGGGGAACTTTAACTCATTTCTTGATATCAGTTAGTCAAGAACCAAAAATTGTACCAGACATAGAATTAGGATTACCAACAACCGCTAAAAAAGAATAAACAAATTATATAGAAAAATCTGAAAGAGAAACAACATCAACTTATACAGAAAATAATAAAAAAATTAATAAAGAACTAAATTAAATAAATCAAAACCAATAGGATTTTATCCAAACGAGCAATTAGATGATGCTGCAAAAAATGAACAAGTATTTATAAGAGATTAGCCATGTTAGATTCTGAAAATACAGAGTCTGCATTTACTAGTTCGTTGTGTTATCTCCTAGCAAATGTTTCAGGCGTGGGGTGTAATATCTCCCAATTTTTTATTAACCCTTTCAGAACGGAATTATTTCTGGTTACGAAAAAAATTTTTTTTCATAATTTATTGACTTCTTAGATCTTAAATATGATCTCTGATTTTTTCTAGAATTTTTTGACCCATCTATAAAAAAATACAGGTATGTACATTGGAATATACATCCGTAGCTTAAAAATGATGATTCATCAAAAGTTGCAATTATCATTTATTTCATTCTGAAATGTATATACTGTTATTTAAGATGAGTGAAATATAAAATTTCAGGAACAAAATAATAATACGAAATGGATGTTTAACAAAATTAAATTTTATTATTTGTTCTTTTATAGTTAAAACAAGCAAAATAAAGAAACTCAAAATACAAAATTAATCTTATGATTTGAGAGGACGCTGTATCTCTCTATCCTTTTCTAATTGAAAAATGTAAGTTTTTCGAAAATCTAGTGATTATTGATAGAAATTAAGACTTGTCCACTACTTGTTTAGTAAAAAGCCATATTTTCTCTGATGAGGACCAATTAATTTTATTATTTTTTTTTCAAGTAAAGTTTGACATACTTAAAAAATCCTAAGTTAGGCTAGAGAATACGTTATTTAAGTATGTCAAACTTTACTTGAGAAAAAAGCAGCAAAATTAATTGGTCCTCATCAGAGAAAATATTCATTTTTACTAAACAAGTAGCGGACAAGTCTTAATTTCTATCAATAATCACTAGATTTTCCAAAAAATTGCATTTCTCAATTAGAAAAAAATAGAGAGATACAGCGTCCCCTTAATGCGACAGCTTGAAAAACAATTTCTATTTTTCACAAAAAATAAATGAACATTACGTTTTACACAATGGACATGCGTTCTATTTTTTATACGTGTTGCTTTTTTCTTATCATCGAATTCTGAAAAATGATTCACAGAATCCTGTTGAATGAAGACAGATGGTCAAGATTCGTTTGTTGTTCGTTTCTTCGAAGGAGGTTCACCTTCCAATGCTTGAAGCACCTTTTCTTTATTAGATGAACGACCTCTTTTTTGAGGTTTTTTGGTGAAAGTTTCATGGTAAAGTGAGGCTTCAGTTAATTGTAATCTAAATTGCAAAAAATCCATCTGTTCTTGTGTCGATATCTTGAGTATATCACAATCCTTTTTATATTTTAAATAACAGTTGGCTATTATCATGTCGAACCCATGAGCAATTAATTTACTTAACCATTTTTTTGATTTGATAAACACTCTATAATAACTTAAATACTGATCGAAGAGATCTACACCACCCATATTTGTATTATGCACGATTAACGGAATTTCAATTTTCTCGTATGTTTTGAGTTTGTTATTCCATCGGTTTGCAAAAGGCACTTCTTCACTGGACATAAAGTTTGAACCAAGATGAACTAATTTGTTATCAAACCAACGGACTAATCCTACGTTATCTTTTTCATCAGAAATTTTGTAGGATGCCCCTCCACCTTTTTTCTTCAATTCTTTTTCAGATATTAAAGGTGGTTTCGCGAAACGATTTATACGTAAGGTGCCAATAATTCTTAAAGATAAATAACGTAAAGCTTCAAACAGATTGTATGTTGAAAAAAAATTATCGAAAAATATCAAATGTCCATTATTTTGTGAATTGTTCAATGCAAATATTAAGCAATTGTAGCGCCAAAACCATACTTTTTCAGTAAATCGTCAAGTAGCTCAGTTGTTAGTTTCTGGTAAAGAATAAAATCGTATATCATTCCAGATTTACCGCATAGTGCAAATATTTTTATACCCCATGGGTTCGGCTTTCCTTTAATATACTGTTTCGCATTCAACTTGCCAGTAAAAGGAACGATTTGCTCATCAACACTAATGTTTTCTTCAACTGGCAAGGTATCACAAACTTTTTTTATAATATCAAAAAGTGGTCTTACTAATATAAATTTATCTGTATTATCTAGAGGTATTTCTAATTTATTAATTAAGTGGAGACAGTTTCTTATTTCAAAAAATCGATCTCTTGACATATTATTCACGAAAATAGGTAATCTATAATTCTCTTCCCAATACATATGTCTTCTAGGTAATTTCAAAGTTCCCATAGCTATTTGCAAATCAACGAATATTTGTATTTCCTTTGGTGTTGTGAATTAGAATTTTAGATTATTTTGGCTTGCATGTAGATTAGTCATACGAGAAACATTTTCAATAAAACCATTAGATATGTAGTTTTGAAAATACAATAAAGGTAAATGTTGTATAATACCTTCAAAATAATGCTTAGTGAATAAACGGAAATTCAAATTGTTTCTGAAAGGCTCTTCTTTCTACTTTATATCTTTTTTTTCGATCACTTTATTGAAAAATTCGAACTCTCCTGAAAATGATCACGGAACTTATGACGAAACTTTTTGCGCAACTTTTCCAAAAATATAATATAAAATAAATTAGAAATATTTTATTTTTAATTTTATTTTACATAATTTAAAAGATGTTAAAATACAGAATCAAAAATATTGAGAGCATAAATTAATTGTCTACGATTAAAGAATCAATTTGGAAAAAATCTTTGAAATAAATTAAAAATTCTTCATCTAAATTATTATAGGAGTGTTAATAAAATAAAAACATTATTGAAAATTAAGGAGTTCAATTTTTTATGATAGAATATGTATATGTGTAGGCGTGTATGTATGTGTATTTGTATACATGTGCATGTATATATCGATGGTGGCTACGAAAACAATCACAGGTGTGTAATTGACTACGAAAAAAATACATCTTCAAAGATGCGGAGAAAAGAAACATCTCCAAATGTACGGCAAAAAAAACACATCTTCAAGAGTGCGGCGAAAAAGAACAGCCCTTGAAAATTTTAACCATATTTTCAAGGGGTGTTTTTTTTTCGCCGCAATTTTGGAGATGTGTCTTTTTTCGCCATGCTTTTGAAGATGTGTTTATTCTGCCGCACATTTGGAGATGTATTTTTTTTGGCTGCACTTTTTAAGATGTGCTTTTTTTGGCCGCACTGTTGGAGATGTGTTTTTTTTCGTAGTGAATTACACAGCTGTGATTGTTTTCGTAGCCACCGTCGATATATATACATACAGTGCTGGATTTACCTATAGAAAGAAAGGGGCACAGGCCCCAGGGCCTCCACCAGTCAAGGGCCCCCACAAAATATATCTGTTCTTTTAATATTTTGAATCTACTATTCGTATATTATTTTATATGTTTATTAAAGATTTTACTGGTTTTTCGAACATATCTCGAAGAAAAATTATTTTTTAATTATTTTAAAATTATTAATTGTTGCTTTGTCAACTAGAGAAAGTATCGCATCTTGCAAGCAGCATTTACAATCGATAATGATGAATATAAACATTTCCTTTACTAAAATGTACCATTTGGTACTAGTATATTTCGATTATAACATCTATTGTGTTTAAGATGGAGCTGTCTATTGGGATTTAAAGTGAGTGCATAGAGGGGGTACCGAATTCAATATAGCGAACATATGCAGTTTAACGTAGGCTCTTATGGAACTTTTTTTTCTTTTTTATTAAAAATGTTAAAAGAAGAATTCTTAAACGAATACGCTGGGTACAATGAGAATCAGAGAACTTTCAGAGAAGGTGAGCGACTTTTGGACGCGAACATGCTAGTTTTATGCGGGAAATTGAGCTCTGATAATTCGCGTATCAAAGCTTTATGTGCACAAACACGACAACCTTGCAGTAATCCTCATGAAATAAATAGGAAGATAACGGAAACTGGTGAAATATTAGAGTTTGCGTGCTCTTGCCCAGCTGGACAATCTGGCAAGTGTAAACATACATTAGCAACATTATTGTATTGTTATGAGTAAGTGAAAAAAAGTTATGTTTACATTCATAGAAAATTAAAACAATATTTTATTTTTAAATGTAATCTCACCTATAAATATTATTTTTACAGATTAGGTGATAAACTGCCTATATTATCGTGCACAGACATAATGTGTACTTGAAAAAATAGGCATGTAAATATATTAAAAACTTTTGATCCTTCACCACTTCTCACACATTCTTGTATTAATTCTCTTCAGTCAAAAAGAAGAAAATTAAGTGACGCAGAGTTAGATAATTTAAAAAATGAAAAAAAGGAGCTGGAGTTAAAACTTGATAATGCAGTGAATAGTTTAAAAACAGAAATATTTAATGAGTTTAAAAAAATTTGCCAAATTCAGCAATGACTAGATCTCAACATGGATGGCATAATACTATTGACATTCAAAAGAACAAATTTAAAAAATTCAAAAGAGAGCAATTTAAAATTTTATTTAGGAATCAAGATAGTCCATTGATGGAAATGATTCATAAATATGAGATTAATAGTGAAATGCAGCAGTGTTGTAAGGATAGTTTCAATGAACTTTCTATTAATGGTATAAGTGTATGTGAATCAACAAGAAATTGGTATGCACAATGGATCAGTGAAAGGAAATATCGTATAACAGGTTCTAAATGTTATGGTATTTATACTTATGGTAAAGTTAAAAATGCAGATTGAACTAAAAAGGCTCAAAGTTTGTTAAGATGCTCCACTTTTAAAACAGAAGCCATGAAGTATGGAAATTCCACTGAAGCAGAAGCTCGCAATGAATTCAATAAACTTCATCCTGAAATGATTGTTATACAAACAGGACTGATTATAAGTCAAATCAATCCTTGGCTTGCTTACTCTCCAGATAGTATTATTTTGAAAAATGGATCTCAAGATGCACTGCTAGAGATTAAATGTCTAGTCATAGGTAAAACCAAAGGTATCGAGGAAGTGATAAAAGACTAAATAAATAAATGTTTAGTGATAAAGGATAATACAATTATTATGAAAACTAATCATCAATATTATGGTCAAATACAATTGGGAATGTGTGTTCTAAACATGAAGAAAACATATTTTGTTTTTTATTCTAAAAAAGAGAAGAAATTGTTCGAGTTAGAAGTGGATATAAATGTTTTATTTTTAGATAATGTGTTAAAAAAACTTAAATATGTTTATTTTGTTCATATGTTACACCAGATTTGTTTATTTAAACTAATACAAGATACTAAAAATACATCTGATAATGTTAATAACAAATAAAAAATGTGATGATATTAACAGCTACATAATTTTGAAAAATGATCATAATTTTAGTAAGCATGACAAGATGTTCCTGATAAGCTAAGAAAGTTCAAAATTTTCAGTATTATTATATATTATCCATACGATTATAAAAATACAATTATGTTCAGTTATCACTCATAAACTCATTATCTTCGATTATTGGAGAGCTTGAATTTACTGTTCTACATATAAGTGTCATTATATCCTCAACGAGAGGTAAAAGATCAACTGGCATCACTATACTCATTATATCAAAGTTTTTCATCCGCTGATTGGACCTTTCGATATGTACACGAGCCTTGGCTATTTTTGTTGTCATTACTGCTTCAGTTTCAATGAACTGTTTTTGTTCTTTAAGTATGGTGGCTTAATGCATTACTACTACTTTTTCTCACATACTTCTTCTATTAAAAACCCTCTATCAACCATGATGGTATCACTTGGTTCTAAAAGTGACATTAGTTCACTTTGTTCAAATATTTTAGAATCAATAACTTTGCCACCATATGCCTTACTTACAAAAGATAAATCACCAGCTGGAGTAGCTCCTGTCATAAATTTAACAGTTTGATCTCCTTTGTGATGAGAATAGGTAAGTATTTGACAACATAAATTTTTTGGTCGTTGAATAAAAATTTCTGTGCAGTCAAACACTATCCTAGTTTCTTCAAATCCTTCGAAGCATAAAGGAATATTTTTTTTAAATTTCATCCTTCGAAACCCATAGAATAGCAATTTTCAAAATTCTGCTCAAGACTTGCAAAGTTTCTTTAAAAATTTGTTGGCATCGTTGTTCACTGACACTATTAAAAATAAGAGCTAAGAAACTATATGACGAGTTCTGTTTTAATTTAACATATGTTAAAAGAACTTATTTGGAAAATTAAAATACTGAACATATTCATTTGAACTTTCATTCATCAAACATACATCATTTTTACAAAAATGAACACTTTTACTATTAAAATCTTCAGTTGAAATACTTTCATACGATGATTCTTGTACTGTTTCAATTGCCTTAAGTTTTTTTGTTTCACTGTTATTCTTGGTTAAATTTCTTGATAATAACCTTTCTTTTCTATTCCTGTTCATTTCTAGTGACTTGAGACTCTTTTTTTCTTGGCAGGTTACAGTTTGGAACAGCACATATTTTCAATCTTCTTCTCTGTGAGATTACATCTACAATACAAAAAAATTCATCATGAATATTAATTTTATTTAAATATCCATTGCTAAGCTTACATTGTTATTAGATAACTTAAATATTTAAAAAAATCTATTTTATCTAGTTCATGATAAGCTTCTACAGAGAAGTGAAGAGAACAAACAACATCAAATTTGCTTAAATTTTGCAGTTTAAGAGCTGTTTGTCACGCTATTAATTCATCAATTTTTTTCACACGATCAAACAAATCTGTAACCTCAACAGATCGCATATTCGGAGCAGGAAATCTATGGAAGCTTAATTTAGTGTCTGAACCTTTACTACCGCATCCAGGAACCACACAAATTATACGACATGTTGTATTTTTTTTTTAGATGTTTCACAAGACTTTACTGACTCCATATTTTATTTAAAAAATAATTTAAGTAAAAATTAGAAATTTTGTCCATATAAACCAACGCTAGAGTTTTAGCATATATCCGCCATATTGAATGCCGTACCCCCTCTATCTACTCACTTTAAATCCCAATATCTTACTGATAGTCTAGGCGCCCAGAGGGTTTCGTATGAGGTTAGAGATCCCACCAAGCAAGTAGGTCATTTTTATGTATTTTGAGCCGCTGAATTTGAATTTGCAACTTGCTTTTCGTGCAAGTGGTCGAGTAATTTGTTATAAACAAATTAATTGTTTAAATGGCTATAGTTCATGAACTACAATAGATGCAGTAATTTTCTCTGCGAAAACTTGTTCTTTAATAAAAAAACAAAAAAAATCGTTTTTGTTGCATGTCGATTCGATAATTAGAATCAGAGATATGGCAAATATATTGCTAAAAAACATAGAGACGTAGCGCAAGGGCGGAACGCCCTGGTAAAAAACCTTATAACTCGACAACTGATTAATATTTTTTGATGTTTAACATGTGTTTAAAAATGTCAGAGTCTCAGCTTTAATGATAAATTGTTATATATTACTTTAAAATGTTGATAAATAAGCTAGAATGATTTGAAGCAGAAAAAATTTTCAATTTTTCAGAAATTTGTTTGTTTATAACGAAATAATATAAGCTAGCGAACAAAATATTTCTATATTTTTGATATAGAATGATAAGAAATTTCATCTAGTTTAAGAATCCGTCCGGTTTTTTAAATTTAAGTAAGTAGAACCTGAGATATCGCAAATTTAACCCTTTCAGTCACAGGAGCCACTATAGTGCAACATGTGTTTAATTACTAATTTTTGTAATTCCTTGTCATCACTATTTGGAATTTCAGCTGAAACATATTTATCTATTTTTTCTTGAGTTATTAATTTATCATCAGAGTGTAACGTTATAAGAATATGAGCATGTGGTAAACCTCTTTTTTGAAATTCAATTGTGTATACGTAAGCAATAACTTTACCGAAAATATTTTTTTTAACGATATCATCAAGTAATTTATTGAATTTAGTATAAAATAATCTAACTGTTATATTAGGGATATCATTAGGAGTAGTACCTGCTGGAAATTTTTTTAAAACTCTTTTTAATTCTTTCCATTTTGGATTACAAGTCATAGTAATAAAAATATCAGTTTAAATTTAAGTAAGTAGAACCTGAGATATCGCAAATTTAACCCTTTCAGTCACAGGAGCCAATATAGTGGCACCCTTTCTCATTTTCTTTTCTTTATCGTTTAATTCGAACTTTAAGTTTAATCTTTATTCTTTTTGCATTTTCATATAAATAAGTGTTCATTTTATAAGTATCATATGATATATTTTGAATATACGATTGTAAATAAATCTAAAAAATTAATGTATGATAGAAAATACGTGTTTTTGCGAAAATAATTCGTGACTGAAAGGGTTAAGCTGTAGCGCCAACTCCTTGCAATATGGCATATGTGTGCAATATAGCGATCGCTTTCCTTATTAAAAATCCTTTTATTATAAGGTAAGTAATCTTATTCTTTTCCAATAAAATTACTTTTGACTCTATTTTATATACTTTGTCATAATATTATTGTCATAATATTAATGATGTATAATACATGGAGGTGAAGTAGATTTAGGGTTTTAAATAATCATTGATTTTTTTACTACAATAGTAAACAATTTACTCAACTTATGGAGTATGTTTACATTTATTTTTTTTTGCAATTGCAAAAAAAACAACAATCTATTTTATTCAAAAAATTTGTTTAACTTTCCGATTTATTAGAGTCATCTATTTTTAGCTGAATCCTTTTTTATTAAATTTTTATTTAATTACCAAATACAGGATTAAAATTAATTTTATTACAAAAGAATGAAATTACTTACCTTATAATAAAAGAATTTTTTATAAGGAAAGCGATAGCCATATTGCACACATATGTCGTATTGCAAGGAGTTGGCGCTACAGCTTAAATTTGCGATATCTCAGGTTCTACTTACTTAAATTTAAAAAACCGGACGGATTCTTAAACTAGATGAAATTTCTTATCATTCTATATCAAAAATATAGAAATATTTTGTTCGCTAACTTATATTATTTCATTATAAACAAACAAATTCCTGAAAAATTGAAAATTTTTTCTGCTTCAAATCATTCTAGCTTATTTATCAACATTTGAAAGTAATATATAACAACTTATCATTAAAGCTGAGACTCTGATATTTTTCAAACACATGTTAAACTTCAAAAAATATTAATTGGTTGTCGAGTTATAAGGTTTTTTACCAGGGCGTTCCGCCCTTGCGCTACGTCTCTATGTTTTTTAGCAATATATTTACCATATCTCTGGTTCTAATTATCGAATCGACATGCAACAAAAACGATTTTTTTTTGTTTTTTTATTAAAGAACAAGTTTTTGCAGAGAAAATTACTGCATCTATTGTAGTTCATAAACTGTAGCCATTTAACCTTAACAGGATCGGAAAACCACTATAGTGGCGTGACCCCTGATCGACCTTTACCCCAAAGTCAATTAGTGATATCAGATACCTTTTTGGACCACTTTCTTAGAGCGATCACAAATCTCAAATACCGGTCCTCTAAAGGTTAAACAATTAATTTGTTTATAACAAATTACTCGACCACTTGTGCGAAAAGCAAGTTGCGAATTCGGATTCAGCGGCTCAAAATACATGAAAATCACCCACTTGCTTGGTGGGACCTTTAACTTCATACGGAACCCTCTGGGCGCCTGGACTATGATGATGAGCTAACAGACAGTCTCCTGATCGAAACATACTTTTTTGATCTTTTCGAAGTTAGTTTTTTTCTTCTCTGGTTTTAATTCAGTTCTGTAAAAAAACAGAATAGTCATTATATCAGAAGATTCTTTAAAAATAATTTTTCTTCAAAATTTGTTCGTAAAATCTTCAATAAATATTTGATTTTTCCTTTACTCATTGAATTTAAAGATTAAAACTTTTGAGAATAGCTTATGCTACACTAAAAAATTACTGAAATTGAGAATACCTATATAAAAATTTATATGTATAACTTGTACCTTGTAAGAATATGTTTCACCTCATACTGATTTTTTATCATAGTTAAAATATTTCAGCAAATTTACGTACATCAAATTAATAATTTTTAATTGGTCAAAGTTAAGAGTTCTAAATAAAAATATTTTATTTACTAATTAGTACAATTTATTTTCCAATTTTGAATTCCTTACATAGGGCCTCCACATCAATTGTGCCCCAGGGTCCAACAAATCTAAATCCGGCACTGTATACCATAAATTATTGTCTAAAATTTTTTTAGAGGGATGGAAGTTCATGTACATTGGAATATACATTGGTTCTGAAAGGGTTAAAAATTAAATTAACTAATTTTTAAAAATTAGTTTTTAAAATTTATGAAAAATTATAATTTTAGTATAATTTAACATTTAAAATGAATTTTTTAATGATAAGTTAATATTAATTTTTAGAATAATATTCTTCCTAAATTATTAATTTAAACATACATATGTCTCAACACAAAGGCGCATCGAAAGGTTTAAAGCTCACGCTTAAAAACCGATAAGTGCCCCATAGAAACTAAGATCAAGTTCAATAACTCAGTAGCGTATATACAAAAAAACTTTAATTAGGACTTTACATCTTTCTCTTATTCTTTTTCTTTTTACCATATTTACAAAATCACTTCTTTAATTTTATTATAAAAATACATGAAAATTATATTTTAGTTAGTTATCAACTCATAAATTATTAATTATTCTTTCTGAAACTTATGATTTTAAGAGTATTATATTTTGGAAAATCTATGTAAATTATAATATTGTGAATTAAAACTATATAAAATAGTTCCAATTATTTCTAAATCAAATTTTAACTAATCAAAATAATTGATTTTATATTTTAATGTGTTATTCCTAATATTTCTAATTCTTAAAATATTATAATATTAAATCTCATTCAAATTTGTTTAAATACTTATTAGTATTAAGGTAAATAATTGCAGTGAGTTGAAATAGTTATTTTAATTCAACAAAAGTCTAAGGTAATAAACAGCAACAAGATAAGTTTTGTTTAATCTTTAATTATGCACGACTACAAAATACAAATGGACACTTTGTTTGTTTAAAGAACGCCATGGACATCCAGTTCGCTCAGCCTCTTGTTGCTAACTAAACTATAAAAGTGAACTGCTCCTACCACTGAGAGATGTGGCTTCACGGCCATACAGTATTATACGCATGAATGATTTTAGACGTCAGTGCATAACGAAAAATACCTTAACAATTAGAAATACTTATTTAGTTAGTTTATAATAGTAATTATATTCTTAAATAAAAAGGAAACCAAATTTATAATTTAAACTTGCTTGATACTGCGTTGACTTTGGAAGACGGTATTATGTATCAAATACCAAACCAGTCATATAAAAACGATAGGAAGCATAAGCGCAGCAAGCATTACTTTAATTTTTTGTACTCGACAAGTTTATGACCAATTTTTCAATCAAACAAACTATATTCAAAATCTTTATTAAAAAAATCATTTTACTTCTGTTTTACAAAATCTACATTTATTTTTACAAAACTCATATTTATTTGACAAATTATTAAAGTTTTACAACAATTTTTGATCGTACGTTTATATTTCAAATTTAATTGCAAAAAGATATATTTTTAATTCAAACCAATTTAATTTACTATTTGTATTTTTATGTTTAATAAAGAAAGGAAATAAATAAAAAGTGAGTAACAAACATATATTATTATTATTATTGTGTTTTACCTTTTCCTATTTATATTTAATATTATAAATTGAAACTATCTTATTACTATTGCTAAAACGTATTCACCTGACTACCCAGGAGGTAGTAAGCGTCGGTAAATATTGTTATTAAACGCTTCATTTAACTATTTGATTGTTATAATTCTAGAAAAAATATAAAAAGCCATTGGATAGGACTATCCAGGCTTTTCAAAGATCCCATTTTCACTAAGCAGACGTCACATGCTTTCCAACGGAACAGTAAAACTTTTTATATTTTACCTTGACTGATTAAGGTGGGCCACTTAGTGTGAGCGGGAGTGTGTATATATATATGAATAATATATGTATATATATATGAATAATATATGTATATATATATGAATAATTCCGTGAAACTTTTAATATATAGGGAACCGTACATAAAAGCTATGAATTTAATGTAATTGATAAGCAAAAAAAATTTTTTCTTATGGAAGAAATGTAAAATAGTTTTTCGCATTCTGACCTCAAAATCGCAACTTCTTTTCTCTTTTTCGGCTCTCATACGAAAAAAATCATTATTTACCTCTGGTGTAAAGGCTGTTTTACGAAACTCGCTACAGCCCTCGCTTTCGGCTCGGGCTGTAGATCTCTCGTTTCGTAAATCCAGCCTTTCCATCACAGGTAAATAATGTACTATTATTACGTCACTAGGGGCGAAAACACGACTTTTTTTATGGGTGAGATTGCCGCCCGAGCCGCCGGCTCCCATGAAAAGAAATCGTGTTATCGACCCGTGTGGCGTATACGATTTTTTCTTATACCCGTGCCGAAAGTTCCCCACATAATTTTCTTTTATTTCGGCGTTTATTGAAAATGAAACTACTTTGTAAGCGCGTATGACTGCGGAACGCCCTTGACTCTTCACGCGTTCAACATGTGATGACGCTACGGACAAACCTCCGCTATCAAAAAGAAATCAGATCGTCTTGTTCGCTTTATTTCTTTTAACGCGTTGAGCATAGAATTAAGTCAGTTTAAATTCGTAACTATTCTTTTAGACTTAATCAGATTTTATTTCAGAATGCAAATGAAATCTACAAAAGTTCAGACGCTATTTTGTTTGTAAATATAAAAAATTAGTTTTTTTTTTATGACTCAACCTCAATTTCTTAAACAATTTAATGAAAAGTTTCATAAATGCAAATGCGATGTTTCCATTGAATTTCAATAATTCAAGGATTTTAAAACATTAATTGCATATTTAAACTGTACATAATCAAGTAAAACTTAATTTTATATACTTAAAAATACAGGCTTACTTGATGCAAAATCGTGGCTAATCTAATTTCCTTTAGAATTAATGATTTGAATCGTTAAACATTTATAAAGTAAAATATCCACATAAGTTAATATACAATAAACCAATACATACATGATAATGAAATATTACAAAAAAAAATAATGACAATTTCTTAAAATGTTAATAAACTTATCGTTAGTTTCGTTTAAATTTTATGATTTTATATGTGCATTAAAAAGTAGATTAATTAAATTTAAATTTTTGTCAATAATATTTGTAATACATATAAAAATGTTTATGTAATTTCATGCTTCATCATCAATGACAAATTTTAATAATCTATATAAAAAAAAAGAAAAAAAAACAGATAAATAGTGCGGTTAAATTATTTACTGTATACGTATGCGTTGCCACATATGTTCGGGAGAGTTAGAGAGACAGTGAGGTTGGGACTACTTTCTTGATATTCCTGCGTCGCTACACCAGCGCCATTCATGTTTTCCCTAGAGCAAAAAAGTGCTGTTTTCGTCAAAGAATTTTTCGAAAAAAAGTGGAACTTTCGGCAGGGGTATAAGAAAAAAGTATTTTAAAATAGTTTTAGTTGATATAACGTAATTATTCTCGCATAAAAAAATATTAAATACGTCATTTTTCAAGTTTTGCAAAGGTAACTAACTGGTCCCTATTTTTTTCCCTTACATGATTAAAAAAAGAGCCTTTTGAGTAAGTCTCGCAAAAACTTTTTGTTATTATTTTTTTCATATATTACTTTAAAAAAAAGAGTTTTTAAAAAAGTGCCTACTTTTGAAAATAGAATATAACTTTTAAAAAATAGGAACTATACGTGTTCATGAAAATGAATTTATTTTTATATTCCAACGTTTAAAATTAAATGCGTTTTGATTTTTGGAAAATAATAAAACGAAAATATTTTCTATTCTTTAAAAGGAATTAAACTAGAGCTATTACATCAGCGTGCGATTTAATGAAAAAAAGTAGTAAAGTTTTCAAAACACATTACTGTGTGCGTCTTTCGTATTAATTATTCTTATTTTTGGCAATTTTTTTGCTGGCACGCAATAAATACAGTTCAAAATTCTAAAAAACCTATTGCTTTTTTTGTTTACTATATTTTTTTATTTATAATGCTATCCACAAGCCGCTATTTTAGTATAGGTCCTCAGAAAAGACCAAACAAAACAAAAACTTAAAGTTTTTTTTTTTAGAAAAATAGCATGATTATTTTAACATTAAAAAATTCTAAATATTTCTAATGTAAAGAAAGCGTTCTTTAAAAAATAAGGGGCACTATATAATTATTGCTTTTTGAATATGATACGAGAACAATGTTTGTCGCTTGAGCTGAAATTGCCGAGGGCGCGCTTCGCGCGCCCGAGGTAGATTTCTGCTCAAGCGGCAAACATTGTTTGAGATTCAGATTCCACCTGAATAAACGGCCAAAGGACATAGATGATTTTATGTCCGAAGTAGGCCGTATGAGGAACTGTAACTTATTAGTTGAAAATATTAATGTTTTTTCCAATAATTTTAAAATTGAATTTTAATTCTATTGATTTTTTCTTTTGTTTCTTAGATTGACATTTTGTAATGAGTATAGCTGCTGTCGAAGCGCGAGTCGTTTTTTTCACTAACCTACGTTTAATATGATTGCTCTTTGACATGTTGAATAAAATATAGTAGGATCGGTGATGCCATATTTCTCCTAAGACATATTGAGTCTCAATATGTCTCTGGAGGACATATAAAGCTTGTAAAGAGTCGAGGAGCGCGTCTGAGACATATGCGATACCAATACAAATTTAGCATGCTCTTTACATACTGACACGAATACGGCCTTCGAGGACATAAATGTATTATATATATATATATATATACTAGGGGGGTTCCCCCCTGCTCGCTCCGCTCGCCAACCCCCCGAATACACACATTCCAAAGTAAATAGGAGAGTAGGATATAATGAGTTGAAATTTCATATTTGTGAATGTGAAAAAAGTTCAATAGAAAACATCGATACATAAAAATATAAGATATGAAGTTATAGAATTAGAATTATTCTATATTTATTAGAATATTCAAAAGTTTACAATGAATCAAACTTATATATTTTTTAAATAAATTAAAAATAGAATATAAAATAGAATATTAAAAATAAAAATGAAATTGAACTTGATGTTATTCGAAATTCGTATATATGGAATTCACGGATCATCGTAATAGCATAAACGCACGATCGAGCTTTTTAAATTCGGCTCTGGACGTCTCAGATCCTGAGTCAAGATTTTTGATTTCTGTAGTATTCTTGAATACGTGACTTCTATAATAGCGATTAAATAAGTACAGGTATTAGAGCAAGTTGTTTGGAATAAGTGTACAAAAATTCATGATATTTATGATTATAGTAATTTTATTTTATAATTATTCATTCTTTTTAATTTTAGTAAACTAAAGTTCTAAATAATATAATTCTTTTTAAATAAATAAAAGTTTTATTTTTATTGTTAATTATTAATAACTGTTAATAATTGTAATAAACTACCGCAATTGAGACATTAATAAAATTAATATTAATAATAAAATTATAGTTATCAACAGTTATTCATATTTTATCACATTTTTACACAATTATTAATAGTTTTCCACAGAAATTATTTCCATATGGGATAATCTTACAAAAACTTTTTATAATAATCTTCTATTTTTCATTAAAACATTATCATAGTATTACACGTATTAACTTCGCTGTAAAATTAATAGAACTTTAATGAAAGGCTTGTATAATACATGAAGATTACGATACATTATAAATATTTTTTAACAAAAATATTGTTGAAAAATATTTTGTGTTATGAAATAACTTATTATTATTAATTTTATTAATTTAATTTCTTTTATATTTTTTAAAATAGAATGCAATCTATCTTCTGAATTTACACAAAAAGCAGTTTAAAAAAAATTATACATATTTTCTAAAAGAAGGATAAAAAAAATTTTTAAGAAGGAAAAACAATAGGTACGTGATTAAATAAAAGCATATATATTTATTTTTTATATATTTTAAATATCATGTCAAATAGTATAAAAATAGAAACTATTGGTGATAGAAATTGTTTATTTCGTTGTTTTTCTTTTTTTTTATATAATAATCAAAATTATCATAATGTAACAAGAAAAATTGTCGTAAATAATATTATTGATAATTGGAATCGCTATGAATCTTTTATTATAGGAAGAATATATAATGAAATTTAAATTAAAAACATGGATTGTTATAAACAATTAATGTCAAAATGTGGAGAATATGGAACAGATTCTGAAATATATAGCTTCTGTGAAATTTATAATGTATTTATTACAGTTTGTTTTATTAATTGTAATATTATTCATTATTTTGGTAACAGCGAAAGTATATGGAAATTAAAACTATTATTTAGTAGAAATTATGATGATGGTCATTACGATATAATTGATTTATATAATACTAATTTTAAATTAGAACAAAATAAAATAAAAAATGTAAACAATTATAAAAAACGTAAATTTTTATGTAACAAAGAAATTAGTCCATGTAAAAAAATAAAAATTACAAATCATGAAAATAGTAATGTAACTGTAGAAAATAATACTAATAAAAAAATTATAAACAATAAAAATATATTAAAAAGAAAAAATGGAGAAAAAAATCTTATAAGTAAGAAGATCAAAATAATTAAATCGACAGATAATATAGAAATAATAACTAAAAAAAATGATTATATATCTGATTTTGGTGAAATTGATTTTAAATGTTCCTACTGTTCTACAGTATTTTGGAAAGAAGAAAAAAAAAATTTACTTGTTGTCGCAAAGAAAAAATTAAATTATCACCTTTGAGTTTATATAATAATAAATTAAAAGAATTAATCTAATATAATAATGTTTTTAGACATTTAATTAGGTATTATAATAACCTATTTTGTTTTGCTACTTTTAGTGCTAATATAATTTATGAAAAACAAAAATCAATTTATAATTTAAAACTTCAAGGTCAAGTACATCATCATGTTCCTAAAACTTTAATACCAAATAATAATCAAGAACCTTGTTGTGGTCAATTTTATATTTATGATGATAATACTGCGATTGAAAAAAAATAATAAACTAATAAAAATTTAATGAAAGATCATTTGGATTTATTAACAAAAGTATTTAATAGTAATCCTTATACTAAATATTATAAACATTTACATCAATTAACAAACTTAGAGAATTTACCAAATTAAAAATTATATTTTATAGAAAAAATGATAAACACAAGCATCGTTATAATAAACCTCTAACATCTGAATGTGGGGCTATAATAGTATCACAATCTGCAATTTCAGAAGATTATGAGTTATGCATTTATCCTAAAAATGCAATAGAAAATGAACCAAAACATGTTTATTTAAGTAAATTATCTCAACATGTAGATCCGTTAGTTTTTCCGATTCTTTTTCCATCTGGGGACTTAGGTTGGAGTATTGGTCATACTCAAAGTCCTAAATCTTTAGAAAATTTAACGATGTTACAACATTATTCATATAGATTGGCTTATAGGCCAGATTCTATTAGTTTTAGTCCTTCACTATATTGTGGACGATTAACACAACAATATTTTCTACATGTTGCAATTCAAATTGAAAATAATAGAATGAATTTTCTAAGAAATAATCAAAGACAATTAAGAATTGAATGTTATCAAGGCTTATTAGACCATGTATTAAATAGCGCTTGTAATATATCAAATAATTTTGAGAAAAAAGAAAAAATAGGTAATCTATTTATATTGCCATCAATTTATATAGGAAGTCCTAGATATATGCAACAACATTATCAAGATGCAATGGCTATTTATAGAGAGGTTGGTAGACCTGATATTTTTATTACTATGACTTGTAATCCAAAATGGAAAGAATTAAAAAGAGTTTTAAAAAAATTTCCAGCAGGTACTACTCCTAATGATATCCCTAATATAACAGTTAGATTATTTTATACTAAATTTAATAAATTACTTGATGATATCGTTAAAAAAAATATTTTCGGTAAAGTTATTGCTTACGTATACACAATTGAATTTCAAAAAAGAGGTTTACCACATGCTCATATTCTTATAACGTTACACTCTGATGATAAATTAATAACTCAAGAAAAAATAGATAAATATGTTTCAGCTGAAATTCCAAATAGTGATGACAAGGAATTACAAAAATTAGTAATTAAACACATGTTGCACTATAGTGGCTCCTGTGACTGAAAGGGTTAAATTTGCGATATCTCAGGTTCTACTTACTTAAATTTAAAAAACCGGACGGATTCTTAAACTAGATGAAATTTCTTATCATTCTATATCAAAAATATAGAAATATTTTGTTCGCTAGCTTATATTATTTCGTTATAAACAAACAAATTTCTGAAAAATTGAAAATTTTTTCTGCTTCGAATCATTCTAGCTTGTTTATCAACATTTAAAAGTAATATATAACAATTTCTCATTAAAGCTTAGACTCTGACATTTTTTAAACACATGTTGAACTTCAAAAAATATTAATTAGTAGTCGAGTTATAAGATTTTTTACCAGGGCGTTCCGCGCTGGCGCTACGTCTTTATGTTTTTTAGCAATATATTTGTCATATCTCTGGTTCTAATTATCGAATCGACCTGCAACAGAAACGATTTTTTTTTGTTTTTTTATTAAATAACAAGTTTTTGCAGAGAAAATTACTGCATCTATTGTAGTTCATAAGCTATAGCCATTTAAACAATTAATTTGCTTATAACAAATTACTCGACCACTTGCACGAAAAGCAAGTTGCGAATTGGGATTCAGCGGCTCAAAATACATATAAATCACCTACTTGCTTGGTGGGACCCCTTACTTCATACGAAACCCTCTGGGCGCCTAGACTATAGCTGTTCATACGGAAAATCAGCAAAAAATTATATTCGAAGAAAATAAAGAATCAAAAGCTTTAGACAAATGGAAAACAACATTAACTGCATGGTTTAATCTTAATATTAAAGATGAGTTTGCAAAACAAATAAAATACAGTAATATACCTAAATTTTACGTATTCAATAACAATAAATGTTGGATCAAACGTACTCGTGATAAAAAACATAAAGCTATTGGAAGATTAAATATTGTGTGTCCTAAAGATACTGAAAGATTCCATTTAAAATTAATTTTAAATTGTGTTAAAGGCATAACTTCATTTACAGAATTAAGAACTTTCGAAAACATTGCGTATAATACTTTTAAAGAAACAGCAGTTGCAATGGGGCTAATAGAAAGTTCTTCGCAAATATTTGATATATTTTCTGAAGCTTGTACCATTATGCTACCGAGTCAGTTGCATCAATATTTTGCATGGTTACTTTTATCAGAAAATATTCAAGGTAATGAAATATGGAATAAATTTAAAGAATATATTAGTGAAGATTTTGAAGATGATAAAGAAAATAAAGCATTAAATGAAATTAATAAAATTTTATCGACAGAAGAAATGTCTTGTAAAAATTTTAGTTTACCAGAACCAATAGAAAAAATTATCCATGAAAATCAGGAAGAAAATTCAAAAATTATTGAATATAATAAACATATGTTTTGCGACGATTCAAAAATCGCGCTAGACGCAGTACCTGCGCTCAGCCGCTACGAGGCGCTACTCCCGCAACGGGAATAGCGAGCTCCATAGCATATATAAGCGAGCCGCCGAGCCAACATCAGACTCTCTCCCCTTCCAGTGTGTAAGAGTGGGGTTGCTCGGCACATTGGAAGATATCCTTACCTATACTCCCGTCTCAAGCTATGTTAGGGTGGGATTGCCCGGCATAGTCTCCCATCTATCCGTCAGTGTAAGGGTGGGGTTGCCCGACACTGACTCCTAATTACTATCTCCACCATCGCTGGTCGGGGTAGATTCCTCCATTGGTCTCTGACCGAAAGTCTCCCCCCTCTTCTCCACTTATGGTTTAGAGGGTTACCATCCTAGTTTTTCCTGTATTACCTTACCTGGCTCCGTTACCGACCGCGCCGAACTCCGCCGGTAAAGTAGGTCGCGAATTTACCCGCCGAGTCTTTATTATTATATAATTAACTTTTGTATTTCTTTTCTTTGTTTTATCTGTTACAGCCGATAAATACAAACTAGCGCCACCTAGCGGTCAAGAAGACAACTAAAAAATTTTCTTTTTTTTTTCCAACGTACGAAACGTTATTACATACAATTGTAATTTTTCTTTTGTTATTCAGTATTATTATTAAATCGGCGTTGTAATTATTTTGTTATTTTTTTTATTAATAAATATAAAAGAAAAGATGATCTAAGTTTAAACCTAAAGTGTCGTGTTTGAACTTAATCACCAGTCCGCAGTACCCATCCTGCTTCCTCTCACGAACATTATCATTTAGTGTATAAGGATAGGTTAGTTTTGGATTATTTATTTAATTCTGTTAATTAACGTTATTTCTTCTCTTAATCATTTATATTTTTTTTTTAAATATTTAAATAGATTTTTAATTTATTTATTTTTATTTATTTCTTTCTTATTATTAATTTTTATTAATTTGATAAGGTTAGGTTAGCTTAGTATGTAAGTTTGAACTTTGGCCTCCGAGAATCAACAATCTGCAGCGCCCTCTAAAAGTCTGACGCCTACGATATCAAGATCTGTTCGAGGCAAAAAGGCCAAACGTTACAGTTTAATGGAATGTATTTATTAATAAATCAAGATCAACAATTTATTTTTGACGACATAATAAAATATTCCTCTAAATTATATTTTATTGATGGACCAGGTGGTACTGGAAAAACATTTTTGTATAAAACATTAATTTATTATTTTTTATACAAATGTAAAAAAGTATTATCAATGGCATGGACTGGAATTGCATCAATTTTATTACCTAAAGGAATGACAAGTCACAGAACTTTTAGATTACCTTAGATTTAGATAATGTAGAAATCACATTCTTTAAATTAGAAAGTGACAAATAGTACATTTTGTAACGGGTATGAAAAGGCTTTATTTACGAAACGAGAAGTTTACGGCCCGAGCCGAAGGCGAGGGTCGTACCGAGTTTCGTAAAAAAGCCTTTTCATACCAGTTGCAAACCGTATTTTTTGCCATGAGAGCCAGGAAAGAGCAACGAAGTTGAGATTTTGGGGTTAGAATGGCAAAAAAAAAATTACGAGATGCAGATATTATTATATGGGACATAGCTTCAATGATACCAAAAAAAGCTTTGGAAATTGTTAATAAAACTTTACAAGATTTATGTGGTAATGATTTACCATTTGGTGATAAATTAATAATTTTAGGAGGTGATTTTCGCCAAATACTTCCTGTTATAAAAAATAGTTTTAAAGATATAATAGTACAAAATAGTTTAAAATATTCTTTATTATGGCCGTTATTTAAAATTAAAAAATTAAATAAAAATATCCGCTGCAATAATAAATCATTTAATTCTTTATTATTACAAATAGGTGAAGGTCAAATTAAATCATTTCAAATTCCAGATAAATGGAAAACTAATGATATTTGTTTAAAAATATATAAAAACATTAATAATAATGACAACATAAATCAAGTAATATTAGCAGCTCATAACGATGACATAAATAATTTAAATAAAAGAATATTAAAATTACTTAACGGCGAATCAACAACTTATTATAGCATAGATTATGCTACTCATAAAGGAGTCGATCAAAGTGATGATAATATCGAATTGAATTATCCAATAGAAACTCTTAATAAAATAAAAGAAGGTTTACCACCACACATATTGGAATTAAAAGTTAATGCTATAGTTATATTAATAAGAAATTTAAGTATTACCGAAGGTTTATGTAATGGAACAAGATTAAAAATTATAAAATTATATAAATATAATCTTGAAGCTGAAATCATTACTGGAGAAAAAATTGGAAATAAAGTTTTTATTCCAAGAATAACATTAAATACTGGTGAATCATCGTCTTTACCCTTTATACTTTATAGAAAACAATTTCCTGTAACATTAGCTTTTGCTATGACTATTAATAAATCTCAAGGTCAAAGTTTTGATAAGATTGGATTATTTATTAATAGACCTTTATTTTCGCATGGACAGCTTTACGTTGCACTGTCGAGATGTATAAATCCTAACAAAATATACATACAAAATGAATCTGAAAATAAATATGAAATATTAAATATTGTTTGGAAAGAAATTTTTAATTGTTAATTAGAATTTTAAAATATTGTAAAAATAAATACAGTTTGTAAGAAAATAAACATAAAATGAATTATTATTTAATTAATATAAAATAAATTTATATATTAGAGAAACATGGAAAACAATGGACAATTGAATGTTGATAATAACGCAAATTGGCAAATTATGGAATGGGATCCAATTAATAATATGTATATTGAACCCGTATCTAACGAAGAATCAGAAGAATTGTCTAACTTAAATGCTGAAATTAATAAATATGAAGAAATAGAATATCTTCAAGAAGTAGAAGATGAAGAAAATTATTATCATTATGTAAAAGAACAAAAATTATCTGAGTGGTCTGAATTAATAAAAAAATTTGATATGAAATATTATATACATTATTATAAAGAATAGAAAGATGTTCCTGAATGTTTTCAATTTCAGGTTCAAGAAATTTTTCAATATCTAATAAATATTATCGATTTCGACATATAAGGTATTAAAAATGATGAAAATTATTATGAAAATTTATTAATAATAAGTAATATAATCTATGAATTATATTTTTAAAATGATAATTATTTATATACACCTTTAAAATGTTTCAAAAAATAAAAATCAAAATATTTACATGTAATAACAATAATAATTTTTCATATTTTGTTAATGAGAATATATTTTATTTTTATGAATTTATAAATTTTTTTCAGCGATAGTTTAAAAGTAGTTTATAAAATTAATTTTAGCAAAAATAAAAAAAAAATACTAAAATTTTTAAAATAATATAAATCTGTATGCTTTTTTCAACGACAATAAAAATAAATTTGTAAACTATTTTTAAAAATAGTAAAAACAGATATACATATTTTTTAACGACACTAAACAATAAATTTGTACGCTTTTTTCAGCGACAATAAAATATAAATTTATAAGTTTTATAATAAAACTGATTTTGTAAGCTTCTTTTAGCGACAACAAATAATAAATTTGTACGCTTTTATAATCTTTTTTTAGCGACGATAAACAATAAATTTGTATGCTTTTTTTAGCGACAATAAAAATAAATTTGTAATCTTCTTTTAATGACAACTAATAAATTTATATGCTTATATTAAATTTTTTTAGTGACAACAAACAATAGATCTGTACGCTCCAACAACAAAAATAAATGAATTTGTAATCTTTTTTAGCGACAATAAACAATAAATTTATACGCTTTTTCCAACAACAATGAGATATAAATTTGTAACTTTCTTTTAGCGATTATGACAAATAAATTTGTTACCTTTTTTTAGCGATATTAAACAATAAATTTATATGCTTGTTTGAAATTTTTTTAGCGACCACAAACAATCGCTTCAGCGACAATAATAAATGAATTTGTAATCATTTTTAACAACAGTAAACAATAAATTTGTACGCTTTTTTCAACGACAATGAGATATAAATTTATAAGTTCCTTTTAATTATTATAAAAAATAAATTTGTAAGCTTTTTTTAGCGACAATAAACAATAAATTTATTTACTTGTATAAAATTTATTTACCGACAACAAACAATCGCTTCAGCAACAATAATAAATTTGTAAGCTTATTTAGCGACAATAAAGATGAATTTGTAAGCTTCTTTTAGCGACAACAAACAATAAATTTGTATGCTTATATTAAATTGTTTTTGGTGACAATAAACAATAAATCTGTACGCTTCAGCAACAATAATAAATGAATTTGTAATCTTTTTTAGCGACAGTAAACAATAAATTTGTACGCTTTTTTTAACGACAATGAGATATAAATTTATAAGTTTCTTTTAGTGATTATAAAAAATAAATTTGTAAGCTTTTTTTAGCGACAATAAACAATAAATTTATATGTTTGTATAAAGTTTTTTTAGCGATAACAAATAATCGCTTCAGCGACAATAGTAAATTTGAAAGCTTTTTTTAGCGACAATAAAGATGAATCTGTAAGCTTCTTTTAGCGACAACAAACAATGCTTTTTATAAGCTTTTAATGCAGCCATATATTTTTATGGTGGTCTCAAGCCCAAAAATCTTTTATTAAGACAAATATGTAAATATCTTATTTCTAATTTTAAAAAAACATGTATTATTTAAATACAATTGTTAATAAAGTACCTATGGATATTAAGCTAAATTTGTTTTGTAATTCATAGTTTATTATTGTAATTAATAAATTTTTTCAATAATAAAAATAAAGATACAATATATAGAAATAAAAATATCAGAATAAAAATAAAAATATTATATATTTATCTGAATAAAGAAAATGCAGAGAGGAAGCTTTGTATTATCAATTAATTATGTTTGCAATTATATTAATAGAATATTAATAATAATAATTTTTTTTTCATTTTCGAAATTCAATATTAACAAAAATTGAGGGGGGGCTAAGGGGGGCCTAAGTTACGCTAATTTCGGAATAGCCATTTGTAAGAGGAATTACAACGTAATTTGAGGGGGGCAAATTGAGGGGGGCTGAGGGGGCTACAAAAATTGAGGGGGGGCTAAGGGGGCCTAAGTTACGTTAATTTTGGAATAGCCATTTATAAGAGGAATCACAACGAAATTTGAGGGGAGGCTATGCTGACAGACATTCGAGGGGGGGCTGAGGGGGGGGTCGGTTGAATCTTGTCTTACGACTATATATACATATATATATATATATATATATATATATATATATATATATATGTATGTCTATGTCACTGAAGGTCGTATTCGGGATTATATTTACAACGAATTAACAAATAAGATTAATATATTTTTAACGATAAAAAAAATTAAATGTATATTGATGTAGTTCCTCATACGACCTTCGTTGACATAAAGTCTTCTACGCACCTGAGCCGCATAAAGGAGATTCATTTGCGAGATCAATGCTTGTTGCTTAGGCATTAGTTAAATAATCGTTGAATTTGACTGAGCTTTATCAACGTGGCTGCCTTGGTGTAGATCGGTGGAACCCATGACACGCCGATCAACGTATTTGCTGACACCTAATGGCTGACAACTGAGACGTGCGATAAACGTAAAAGCAAAACTCTACAGAAAAAATTTCTGAGAGTACGCCTTCAGAAAATATTTTATAATACATTAGTCGATATAAACTAATTACTGTTATTCAAGACAATTATTTCACGCTATCAACTGGGAACTTAGTCTAACGTATAATAAGGCCATGTGACGGAATCTTTTAATGAGAACAGCGCAACTTAGGTTTCGTGTTAACGCAATGGTAGCCGAAAACTCTCTGAAGAACGGCTGGCTTGCTTATCTTTTGCGGGCTAGTCGTCAAGATACGTGCTTCTTTACTCGTCTTAGATGAGATATATGACCAAGTACCTATCTTATTATAATACCTAAGCGTGCAAGATTCAAACACGGTAGAATACTATGACAATACATATAGAGCATTTTTTCTGAACATTTATCCCCTTGTCCATTCTTCTTTTAAATAAATAAATTTTTGAAAGTACGTAAAATTTACAAAGAAAATCAAGCTTTCTGTTGCCGAGTGGCATATTAATCTTGGGGGTCAATTTCAAAGTCATTTTAAGATCAAATTCTTTTTTATTCGATGATCGTCATTTTTTATCTTGGATTCGGAATCTACGAAAAATTCTACGTTACGTGACGGAAAATCCGCCTCTTAAAATTTATTTTTTTAAATTTTCACTGAATTGATTTTGAAATTAATTTAAAATCATTTCAGTGTGGCAAAAAGAAAAGGTAGCTTGAAAGTATTCAAGGCTACTCTTTTCTTTCGTGTTATCTTTTTCCGAGAATGTAAAAGTGCAACCGTCGACGGTGGAGCGTCGTCGTTGCCTCTTTCCTTAACCAATGGTGGGAGGCTGCGGCGATCTTCCCATGCATGATTAACGTGAGTCTGACGGCGAGAGAGAATCAGTATCTCTTTCTCGTTTACTTTTCCTTTCTTAATGATGGGGGGGCATTTGAAGTAACTCATCAACTGCTTTGACGCCCATCAATCAGACGCGCGCGACCAGGCCCAAGGGGTAGTCCGAGTGAGCTGCTGCCCGCGTGGCTGCAGCCACTAAAAGTTTTTCTTTTAAGGCGACTACGGAAGTTCGGTTCGATTTCATTTTGTAGTTTACAAATTACTCTTTCAGTTTCTAAAATTTTTTGAATTTTTTAATTTTCCACCATTTATTATAATCCGTAGAATGGTGGAAAATTAAAAAATCTGAAAAATTCTACATATTGAAAGAGTAATTTGTAAACTCAAAAATAAAACCTAACCTAAAATCCGAAGTAGCCTTAAAGTTCAATGCTTTTTTAGTGTGAAATTTTTTGATTGCTTAACCGGTCTGGTTACACTATCGGGGGTGCGCGGCCCGGCGAGCGAATTTTCCTTATAGATTTTTTTCCTTATTTTTTTAAAATGTCAAACAACAGTTAAATAAATATTTTTTTTATTTCTTTTTATTTTTATTTAGATTTATTTATTTTTCTTTCCTCTTGTTCGGGAGTGCTCATGGTCTTTACTGTTCGTTTCTTGAACAAGTAAAATTTCATTAAATTCAGTGGTGCCGTTAGCTTGTATCTCGTTATAAAAGTTTGGGAATGGGGCTCCCGAGGGTGTAGCACAGATCACGCGGCTTATCAAGGTGGTTGATAAGCGAATATACACCCGACAACCGAGGATGAGTGAGCAGGATTCAGGGAGTCCAGGAAAGCCGGCACTGCCGCCATGCCAGCCAGCGACCTGTCTACCGAAAGACAAGTAATTTTTAATTGCGTTGTACTATGAAAAGAATGTAGATATATTACTTTATTGAGATTATGTAAATTTATAAACTGCTTATTCAAATCAACCAATACATACTTTGTTAAATTAACATTAAAACCTTTATTAAGTAGATGATACGAATACTATTGCAGTTTAATATTCTTGTTAGTATGCATGAATAAAATTCTAATTCAATATAATAATAGCATAGAATTTGAAATTTTTCAAACAAATACAATCTTTGCTAGAAAAACGTTTAACAAATCTGGTGATCATTTGTTATTCTAAAAAAATTTCATAGACATATTCAATAAAGCCTACATAAGAAATAGCAAGCATGAAAGCTTAATGACCATCATGGTACTTATATATTATTTCAATTAATATTAAAGCACATTTTATTGTGTCATCATCACAAGGCCATTCATTAACATTATAGCTGAAACTGCTGAGCATTTCCTTCTTCAAATATACATCATATTCGACTGCAGAATATGAATTAATTTTTTTACTATCGAGCCATTGTTCTAAAAAAAAAGGATTATGCAGAAAATATATACAACTATAAAAATAAATTTAAAAATTGTTTAATATAATTTATATCTGTTTAGCTATTATACTTGTGTTGCAAGAAAATAAAATTCTATTGTCATATGAATTAAATAAAAAGATCAATCGATAATGTTTTTTTATACGCTCTATACTTTTAAGCTTGAAGAAAATGCTCTATATTGTTTAAATTCTTCAACATTTGTTTAAAATAAAATTACAGTGTTTACTGGAATTAAAATTAGAAATATAGAATAAGTTCTTTCGAATGGATTGTTTTAAAGCAATCATGTAATACCTAAATAAACAAAAAAATAAATACATAATTTTAATATTAAAATTTTTTTTGTTGTTATTTGACTCATTTCGCCCGGTTATAAATTTAATTTTTGAGGTTGGTTTCTCAGAAAGTAATAAAACCTAAAAAACTGCCTTAACATTCTACGTTTAGATAAGGTGAGATCTGTTCGATCCTCCAAGGTCGTAAGACCCCCACCCCCCGATTAACCTAACTAAGGTAGTGAAATAGTTTTTATTGCTTCCATCAACAGCATGTAATTTTAGGTAGAAATAATGGATACTATTAGCTTTTGCTGTTCAATCCATTAAATAAACTTTATTACAACGACGTTTCGCCTTTATTTCTGAAAGGCCTCTTCAGGTTAATGATGTGTTAATTGGCAATATTAAATACATAATTCAATTAATATTGCCAATTAACACATCATTAACCTGAAGAGGCCTTTCAGAAATAAAGGCGAAACGTCGTTGTAATAAAGTTTATTTAATGAATTGAACAGCAAAAGCTAATAGTATCCATTATTTCTACCTAACTAAGGTAGGTTTTAGCAAATATTGTGCTACACAAAAGTTGTTTGACTTTGAAGTGACCACCATTTGAAGATCTTGTCAAGCTTAGTGGTCACTTTCAAGATCATTGCAAGATCACCATTGTTTTTTAACCGATAACCCACATTTCTTGTCATGGATTCGGAATCTACGAATAATTCTATGTTCAGAAAAAGCATCATATGTGATGTCTGTTAAGCTCACCAAGGTCGTATGCAGGTCAATCTACCTCTTAATTTTTTTCACACAGTCAACATAACTACTGTAAGTTTCAGAATAAATATAGTATAAATATCGTATGAATTTCGTATCAAAACCATATGAAAATTGCATAAATGCAATTTTCACCGTATTTGAGTTAACAGTTTGAACAGAATTTAGAGGTTTATTGACCTCTATACGACCTTGAAGAGTCCAACGGACATTCCATATAATACATTTTTTAAACGTAGAATCATCCGTCCATTCCAAATCCATGATAAAAAATGTGGGTTATCGGTTGAAAAACAATTTGTTGACCTTTTAATGACCATGAAAATAACCTCCAAACTTGACAAGATCTTCAATATATATGGGACATTTCATGCCAACTGATAGAACAAAGAAAATAAAAATCGTGGAAACCCTAAGAATTTATTCTTTTTGTTGCCCAAAATATGTAAAAAAAATTTCAAGGATCTAGATTGAAAGGATCAAGAGTTACAGGACCTTGAAATTTGAAAATTTTTCAAAATTTTTGGAAAAGTCTCAACTTTATCATTTTTTTTCTGAAAATCCTGATGTTTTAGAGAAAAATGCATAATAACACTTCTTGTTGTAAATGAAGAAGAGAGTTAGCAGGATTTTTTACAGACCTGAATCTCGCAGTTTTCTGATTGGCTCTTATATGTCTAACATTGTTATTGAAATTATTTAATGTTTGCCGGTGCCAAAATTGTCTTTCGAAGGCTTATTTTTTTCTATTTTTTATTAACTTTAAAATAAATTTTGGTTCCTGTAAGCAAAAGTCACCAATAAAGAGTTATCACAGTTTTAAATATACATTTTCATATAAAATTTATTTTTCTTATTGAAAATAGCCTGTCACATACTAAACATAAGTATCTGGTTTTAATATTCAAAAACTATTGAAATGAGTTCAAAAATCATTTAGTAAAATGTTATATCTTAATTATAAGCTTAATTATTAATTAAATAACACTAGTTATTATTATAATTACAGTTAATTTGAAAGGAAAATTAGACTCTGAACTATCCCAAAATTAAATAATTATTTTTCAATAAAAATTTACTTATTTCAAAGAATTGATTCATCAACAAGAAAGAATAATTAAATAATTACTATTTTCCTTACCTTAACTTTCTAGAAAAAGTATTTATTTAATAGAAAATGATGATAGAATTTTGAAACACACACTAAATGAATTTTTTGGGGATGATTTTAAACAAAAGCTTTCTGACTGCCCATCTTTATTTATTTATTTAAATATATATTTTTATTTTTATTTAACCGATAAAAGTATTCTTTAACTCAACGCAAAGAAGAATGGTAAGAGTTTAGAAGATCTTAGTTTACATTATGATATGACAGTTGAAAATTCTTTCGTTGATATTGTTTAAATTCTTTATCGTGTAGATTCAATGAATCCAACGTATATGGAAGGCAAAGACTGTCTTATTGATTATAAAAGGGTTCTTGATGATATATTAATTCTACATCAACGTACAAAATTGAAAATCCATCAGACAGCCCTAGTATTATTAAAGTACCCCCTGAACTTTTGATGTCAGAGAAATATTCTTGTGTAAGTTAAGAATTTAAGCAAGAATCAGCTTAATTTTTGAAAACAGTTGCAATTGTAATTGCTAGAATTAGACAACATATTAAACTAGATATCCCAGTTTACAGGTATATTTTACGTTTAACTGTGTCACAACTTCTTGAATTTATTCATACAAGCAAGAAAAAATATATGAAAGCAAAAATTTAACCAGTCACATTGAATGACCTTGAAAACTTTTCATTTTGCTCGTGTAGCACCTATGAACATTACTCAAAATGTACCTTGTATTAATAAAATTATTAATGCTAATCTAAAAATCAGTATTCTAATTATAACAGCGTATTTAATGTAATTCATTGTAATAAAAGCCTCTATCATTTCTTTTAAGCGTATGTTCCAAAATGATATCATCATTTTCCATTTTACTGATACTTTTTATAGAAAGTTAAGGCAAGGAAAATAGTGATTATTTAATTATTCTTCTTTATTGATGTATCAATTCTTTGAAATAAGTAAATTCTTATTGAAAAATAATTATTTAATTTTGGGATAACTCTTATTTTCCTTTGAAATTAATTGTAATTATAATAATAACGAGTGTTGTTTAATTAATAATTAGGCTTATAATTGATGAATGACATTTTACTAAATGATTTTTAAACTTATTTTAATAGTTTTTAAGTATTAAAACCAGATGATCATGTTTAGTATGTGACAGGCTATTTTCAATAAAAAAAATAAACTTTACATGAAAATGTATATTTAAAACTGTGATGACTCTTTATTGGTGACTTTTGCTTACACGAACCAAAATTTATTTTAAAGTTAATAAAAAATAGAAATAAATAAGCCTTCGAAAGCCAATTTTGGCACCGGCAAACATTAAATAATTTCAATAACCATGTTATACACATAAGAGCCAATCAGAAAACTGCGAGATTCAGGTCTGTAAAAAATCCTGCTAACTCTCTTCTTCATTTACAA
Organism: Anastatus disparis; assembly: GCA_017163975.1. Classification (NCBI taxonomy): domain Eukaryota; kingdom Metazoa; phylum Arthropoda; class Insecta; order Hymenoptera; family Eupelmidae; genus Anastatus; species Anastatus disparis. Next base: position 2,967,041 of record JAFFSR010000351.1, on the reverse strand, counting down.
CAAGAAGTGTTATTATGCATTTTTCTCTAAAACATCAGGATTTTCAGAAAAAAAATGATAAAGTTGGGACTTTTTCAAAAATTTTGAAAAATTTTCAAATTTCAAGGTCCTGTAACTCTTGATCCTTTCAATCTAGATCCTTGAAAATTTTTTTACATATTTTGGGTAACAGAAAGAATAAATTCTTAGAGTTTCCACGATTTTTATTCTTTCGCTCTATCAGTAGGCGTGAAATGTCCCATATATATATATATATATATATATATATATATATATATATATATATATATATATATAGATAGATATTATAACGTACTAATACATACTAGTACTTAATACAATTACTTTTAACGTTACTTAAAGATATATTATAGTATGTTTCTCTTGACATCACAGAAAAAAAGGATAAAAACTATCCAGAGAACGGAAAGGCAAAAAATACTAATATTCAAATCAATTTAACAAACACATAATAGATACATAATTAATGTAAGTGTGAAGATTAGATGCACGTGCTGATTAATTACAGAGGGGACTGCCCTGCTGGAGAATCGATAAGCAAGTAATCGATTGTAGATTGATCCAGCTTAAAAGCTTAGTTTATAGGAACGTGCTATTTATCGCTCTCCCAAGCAAAGGTTACACCTTTGCTAATCGAGTTTTAATTTTCTTTTTTCTTCTTTATTGAGCAGCTCGTTTCCGGCAACATCCCATTACCATTTCATGGATCATCGTAACTTTGTGAAATTAAGCTGACTTGCTCGATTAGCTAATCCTGTTAATGCTGTTATTCTTTTCAATAGAAAAAGCGAGATGTTGGTATGACGGTCCGAAGAAGAAAGACGTTGAGCACGTCACATCCGCGCCATTATTGCGAAAAACCCGCGTCACACTTATCAGATGCTGTCGAAACCTTTTATAGACACTAGTGTTATGTCGGGAAAAACATAAACCTTGGCGCTAATTGCGAGGGTTGAATTCCTATGAAGATCTCGGGTATTTCACCGAATAATCTTCAGGTTATAGTAATCTTTTTGAGAGTGTATACAAAAAAAATAAAAAATAAATTTAAGGAAAGCACTTGAAAATTCTCTTTGAGAATTTTCTGTCAAATCTCTCTTTTGTGGAAATTTGACGGAATGCCAGAGTTAGAATGAAATGCTATGCAAACAACTGCTCTTAATCGGCAACTGTTTACAATTATCATTTACACAAACTGATTACAGTTGGTAAATGATACGCATTAATTTGTTAGTAAAAATGAAAAGGATTAAGGAAACAAAATAAACTTTATATTATAATATTTTGACTTACTTTTATTTTCTGTATGATGAGATGAGTGAACAAAACAATAATTTAAACTTTTTAAACAAAATTGTTGAACCGTAATATTTATAAATTGTAAAGCAAAAATGAATTGTATATTTGAATAATGGTTTGAACTTGTAAAAAGTACTGGCTTGCTGTCATGTTAGGGCCAGCCTTTTTATATCAGAAGGCCCAAGCTTGCACGAAAGCTGCCCCTCTTTATTGTATCATCTATTATTAATTAGTGGGGACTTTATTGATTTTATTTTGCATTCTTTCTTTCTTTTATTATTGTTAAGAACGATCAATACAAGTCTCATAAATTAAATAATAATTATAATCAAAATATATATTAAAAATTAGACCTTAAAAATAATTTGACAGAACACCGAATTAGCTTAAAATTGATTAATATATATTAATATTACGTAATATATAATTATTTAAATATAATGTATATCTTAAATGAAATAATTTTAGTTATATATGTATATATATATATATATATAAAGAGAATAATGATAATTAAATTTAGAAGTATATCTAAACTTACAAATTGTATAAAAAGAATTAATATTCTTATTTATTAAAGATTCTTTTTTAAAATAAAATTTAATTAAAAAGAAAAGATAGATAAACAAAAAAAATTTTACCAAAATTAGAATAGATAAATCATTAATTATTTTTAATTTCTTTAAGACTTTTTGTTTAGTCTAAATGAAAAAGAAATATTGGTTTATTGATTTCTTTCGATGAGTATAAGGTGTCTGGTATTTCGCGAGGGACATTTGATCGTTAACATTTGAAATATGGCTAATCGATATTCATAACAATTATACATGACGCTTTAAGCATAGTTATAAATAAAATTTTAAAATAAAAATTAAATTCCATCATTAATTCAAAATTTGTTTATTGGGAAATATATCGGCGTAAAGAAAAAATAAAATAATTCTTAAAAAAAATAGAGGATTTTAGAGGGTACGTGACACCCTACGCGTAAAACGGTTGCTAGGAGGCAGTATGGTGATCTAGAAAACGCATGCCTCTGTACTTAAGGTAAAAAGACATGTTTTGATTTCTCATCTTGTGCTTCTATCTTATTTAGTTCTTCATTTGGATAAATATTTGATTTCTCAAATGTAGTTGCTTCATCTTTTGTTTCTGTACTAATATTTTTTTTATCAGATGATTGTTCTAATTTTTCATTTTCAGTGGGTGCACGAGTACGGTGTAGTTGTAAAAGTATGTGGGCAAGTGTTCCCCATATAGCACTCAGAAGATGTATAGACCATCTAAACAGTGAGTGTAATGTATATCCACGTATCAAAACATCTATTACAAGTTTAATAAACTGTATTATTGTAATTACCGCTATAATTCCTGCACTAACAGTACCGAAACTGATAAACTGTTGCCATATCTTTGACCATGCAGATGTTGCTATTTTTGTGATTACTTCTTCATTTAGTAATTTTATTATTGCACCATCACCATCAGAAATGGGATGTCCATTCAATTCTCTGGCAATGTCATTTAACAATGCTGGTCGTTCAACAGGAAACATTATACGTTCCCTTAGTTCATTCAAATCTCTTTCAGTATAAATACCGCTAGTAGCTAGGTCAGCTGGGTTTGTATATTTCCAAGTTGGTTTAGCACTTGGCTTCAAGGTTGCGGGAGCTAATGTTTCTATGGGTCTTGGTAAAAATTTATACCAAGTTTCTCCTAAAAAATAGTATGCAGGTAATAATGCATTACAGGCAACTTTAGTACCTTTATTTTTTAAGATATGAGTTTTTGGTGTTAGAAAATAAGTTGTATTTTTACGTGAGATTTGCATCTCAGCGTAACAATGATTTCCATGTTCTAATTTAACTTCGACAGGGATACATTTTACTATATGCACCACCTCTCCTGCTATTACCGCCATATATCCCGGGCCTTTCATTAAATTATATGCAAACTCATCAGGGGCTTGTACAGCAATTGACAAAGCATTCTTTAAAATTTTTCTTTCTACGTTACATTTTTGAAAAATAACATCCCGATATAATTGTTTTATTTGAGTACGGATATGTCTCTCTACATAAACAAATTTTGAATTTATGTATGCAAAAATATCTAAATTGGATACAGATGGTTTTTTAGGAATTGCAAATGAATCGCTTTTGTTAGTTTCTAAAATTAATAATTTCGGGTGTTCTGTCTTAATTAATGTATATCCGCAAATATTTTGTTTACCTTTAGCAGTTAATGCAAAGGTTATATCATCAGTAGTTAGTGAATATACTGTTTGGAACTTTCCCATATCAGGATCTGTCATTTTATGAGCATATCCTTCATATAAAATTCCATGTTGATTGAATTTACAGTTATCATATGGGAGAGGATTCCAAAAAGTATATCCTCCTTCGATATCTATACAATTTCCTTCAGATAAAGAACAAGTAGTGCCAGATCTCAGATATAATTAATTTTTATCTAAAGATACGCGAGTGGTATAATCATATAACGTAATTTTAATTGTTCCCTGTACGACCACGGATTCCCAAGTTCCATAAGGGTCTGAGTAAGCCGTACCCGCACAAGAACCATCTTTATCTATTTTACCTGCAAAGGTTATACTATGTGTAATTGAATTATTAGATTTGAGACCGTGCACTACATTTTGCGTGCCTAGTTTTAAAATACCGGTGAGGTGAATTTCTTGACAAGTCTTTTGACTTAATTCTTGAATAAATTCGCTTTCGCCATTTGCTACAATTGAAAAATGTGAAAACATTCCACATCTATAAATAGTTCTACGAACTTCAAGTTTACATTGATATACTTGAGTTTCTATATATTCATTTAATTGTAATAATTGTACGTAAGTTTTCATAACATTAATAGCTTCACTAGGTATTTCACATTCATCTACATCCAGTAAAGATAATGTAGTTACATTTAAATAACGTGATCCGCAGTCATAACCAATTAATCCGTGGATACCTGTAGTAAGTAGTAATGGAAATAAAAATAGCATCATTTTGATTAAAATTTTGTTTCCTGTAACAGAGAAAAAGAGATTAATTTTATTTCATTTAATGGGTTTTACCTTTATTATTTTTTTTTTTTTTTTTTTTTTTTTTTTCTTTGTGATTGTTAATTTCTTTGTTAATAAATGAAAGTCTAATTCTGTTAGAATGGACAATTTTACTTGTTTTATTGATATGTATGCGAACATTATTTTTACTTAATACGTCAAGTATTTTGTGGGGACCAGAATAATGATTGCCAAATTTCCCTGGCTTTGGTCCTGACAACAAAAATACTTAATCTCCTATTTTGAAATTTTTAGGATTGATTTTCCGATCATAATAGTGTTTTGATTTGAATTTGGATTGTAACAAGTTTTCGTAGGCAAGTTTTTGTATACCATTTTATCTTGTAACTAACTCAGTTATGTAACCTTTATAAGTTGGTAATAGATCACCTTCTCTTAGAGGGTTACTCGAGGGCATACGTGCCAATCTACCGAAAACAACTTCAAATGGTGTATGTCTGGTGCTTTCATGTACACATGTGTTGTAATTAAAGGTGGCTAATTCTAACCATTCGTCTCACTCATTATCTATATCTGTATATTGTTTTAAATATTCTATTAATGCATGATGGGATCTTTCCAACGATCCATTTGATTGTGGATGAAAGGCTGTTGTTTTGACTTTTTTTATCCCAAATCTTTTAGAAATTCTAACCATTAGACTACTTAAAAAGTTTTGTCCTTGATCTGTTAAAATTATTCTGGGACTTCCGAATATATAAATAAATCGTTTTATAAATACATCAGCAATTGTAATTAATAAAGCATTTGGTATCGGTATTGCCATACTAAATTTTGATAATCCATCTTGTATAGTTAGTATATACTGATTTCTATTTTTTGTTATAGTAAGTGGTCCGACAATATCCATTGATATTTTATGAAATACTGTTCCAGGGGTATCCGTAATCATCATTGGTTGTTTTACTTTTAATCTAACCAATTTTTTTAACTGACAATCTAAACATTGTTGAATTCTTCTTTGTATATCATCTTTTAAATTCTCCCAATAGTATAATCTTCGTATTCTATTATAAGTTTTGGAGACACCTCTATGACCTCCTATTGGTGAATTGTGTAATTCTTTAAATATTTCATCTCTTTTCCCTTCAGAAACATAAATTAAAGTTCCTGTGCAAATTAAAATTTTAATTGATGTCTTATTAAATACACTATCAATAATATTTAGTATCTCTGACCAATCTACATTTTCTATTAACTTACATTTTCCTATATTTATTTCTTTAATTTTTAAATTATCTAATAATTCTCTTAAAATGACTAAGGTTATATATATTTCTGTGCTAGTTAATGTTATTGATTGTGATTTTTCACCTTTAATACATAATAAAAATATTTTTTTGTTTCTTTTTCCTTTTAATTGATGAACTTCTCCTATTTTGATTTTTGGAATTTCATGAAGTTTATTATATTCGAAAAACTTCTTTGTAGCGTTATCGCAGGGTGAACCATTTTCAGATACAAAACATATTATATTATCATTTCTATACTGAATTGGTTCCCTTATTTGTATTATTTGTTTTTTGTTTGTTTCTGAATTTTCATTACTATTAATACTTAATAACGATCCTTCTGATATTTCAGATCTTTTTTCTGATGCTTCTGTTGAAGGATACAATGGTCTAGCTTTAGGATAAATTGATGGAATTATTTCTTTATCATCGTCAAATTTATTGGTTTGATTTACTATACTCTCTAAATCTGTAAAAAGAGTTTCTTTATTAGAAATTATAGAATTCCTATCTTCTGGTTCAACAGATTTATTGTTTATTTCTCTTATTGTTTTATTGTCTTGATTTTCATCATTTGTATTATCTTTATTATTTTGATTTAAAAGTTTTCTATGTTGAGCTCTTGTTATTACTCCTATTGTAGCTATATACTGGATTATTATACTGGATTTCGTGATAGAGCATCAGCATTAGCATTTAATTTTCCAGGTTTATAAATGATTTCATAATCATATTCTGATAATTTAAAACGCCATTTTTGCACACGAGTATTCAAATCTGCAGTTTTAAACCATACTAAAGGTTGATGATCTGTTATGATTGTAATTTTTCTTCTATATACATATGAACGAAAAGTGTCTACACTATCTATTATTGCTAAAGCCTCCTTTTTATACACTTCATAGTGTAGTTCTGGGCCTCGCAATACACGTGAGCTATAAGCTATTGGTTGATCTCTTCCTATTTCTCCTTGTGATAAAACTCCCCCAACTGCATAACCAGATGCATCTGTAGTTATAATATAAGGTTCGTTTAAATTTGGAAATCTTAATACTGGTGATGTACATAAAGCTTCCTTTAATTTTTTAAAAGAGTTATCAGCTTTTTCATTCCATTCAAAGGGTACATCTTTTTGTAATAGTTTTGTTAATGGTTTTGAGATTTTTGCAAAATCTCTTATGAAACGTCTATAATATCCAGCAAGTCCTAAAAACTGCCGCACATTTTTTACTGTTTTTGGTTGTGGAAATTCTTTTACTGCAATTATTTTTTTAGGATCAGCACTAATGCCATTTTCACTTAATTCATGTCCTAGATAAATTACCCTTTTTTTAAGAAATTCACACTTATCAACTTGTAATTTTAAATTTGCTTTTTTAAGTCTTTCCATTAATAATTCAAATTTTTCATCATGTTCTTCTAATGAATTTGCATAGATTACAATATCATCTAAATACACAAATAGTATATTTCCTTGTAATCCTATTAAAACTCTATCAATTAATCTTTGAAATGTAGAGGGCGCGTTTTTGAGACCAAAACTCATTCTAGTAAATTCATAATGTCCAAAAGGAGTGCTAAAAGCAGTCTTTTTTGCATCTTCCTTTGCCATCTTAATTTGATGAAATCCACTTGCTAAATCAAGTACAGTGTAATATTTTGCTCCTCCAACTTGATCAAATATTTCTGTAATATTAGGTAAAGGATATTTATCAGTTATTGTTTTATTATTTAATGCTCTAAAATCTAGTACCATTCGCCATCTTGGCTTTCCTGATGAATCAGGTTTTTTTGGTACTATCCAAACAGGTGTATTATAGGGTGACATTGAATCTTGAATTATTCCATTTTTCAATAATTCTTTAACTTGACGATCAACTTCATCTTTTAGAGCATGTGGAAATTTATACTGTTTTACTACAATTGGTTCATCATCAATAGTTGGTATTGTATGTTCTATTACATCAGTGCCTAATAATTCATCTCCCGGCAAATGAAATCTTTCTTTATGTTTATTAGCTAATTTAATCACATATTCCTTTTCTTCGGGTTCGAGATGATCTAAACGTAATAAATCTTCTATTTTCGGAATTTCAATATTGTATATATTTTTAGTTTTAAAATTATTTCGTGGTAAATTTAAAATGACCAAATTTTCATTAGTTTTATTTAATTCTTCTGAATTTAATTCTTCACACATTTCTTGTAATGATATTAAATATTGATATTTTAAACCAATTTTTTCATTTGTTATATCAAATTCTTCCAAATCTAATTCAGAAGGAATGTATGGTAAAGATTCTGGTCTATATAAAGGTACTGTTGATAACATATCATCATTATCTATAGTTGATTCTTTTTCTTGCCAAGGTATATATTGAACTTTTTCTTTTTCATCTTTTTCTTCAAATTCCAATGGAACTTTCATACCTTGTATTCTTAATTCCAATAATTCGTAATCAATTATTGCTTCATTTTCATTTAAAAGTTCAGCTCCTATTATACTGTCTGTTGGCATGGGAAATTCTTCAGGCACTACATAAAATGTAGCAGATGTACCTAGAATTCCTATAGTTACTGCTCCAATTGTAGCCATCAATTCAGTTCCTATACCCTTTAAGATTAATCTTTTATTCAAATCTATTTTACAATCTTTGGGTAAAATATTTTTCTTGATTAGATTAGCTTCTGATCCAGTATCTACTAAAAATCTTCTAAATATATCTGAATCTAATTTTAATTGTATTGTTGGTAGAAATGTTTTAATATTATCTAATTCTATGCAAATAAGTCTAGGATGTTCTAACTCTATTTCTTGATCATATTGTTTTAACGGTACTAATAAATTGTTTATATCTAATATTTTTCTTTCAAAATCTATTTTAGATTTAGTTAAAGAAAAATTTTGATCCTAATACTCCTTCAAAAGGTATTGGAAATGTTGATGGTACAACTAAAAATTCTGTGGGAAATCCTGCAATTCTCAGTCGCACAGTTCCTAATGTTACTACTGGTGCAGCACCAATTCCTTTAAGAATATAGGTTTTATCTCTATTAATATAAGAAAAATCCGGAATGACATTAATTCGAATTAAATTAGCTTCCGAACCACTGTCCAGCATTAAAGCTAATTGCGGTCCTTTAATATGTAATTGTATATTAATAAAAGGTATATTTTTACCGGGAAATCTTAATCTGATGGTAGTAATTCTGCGAGTAGGTTGTTGATCTCCCTCTCTTTTATCAGGTGCTGTGTAGTTGAAGTCCCTTGGGTCGCACCCATGTTCCTGGGACTTCTCTCGTTTCCCGTGTTCCATTGTTTTTCATTATTATTCTTATATTGTAATTTCCTACATTCTGATATTAAATGTCCCTTCTCTTTACAATAATTACATTCTTTAATTAATGATTTATCATTAAATGATTTTTCATTTTGACGATCTCTGCATGTTGCTGCAGTATGACCAATTCTTTCACAAATTTGACACATTAATTGTGATCTTGTTTCCATTGGTTTCTTATTTGCAAAACAATCTTTCGCTGAATGTCCTATTTTGTTACACAGTTGGTAAACTGCTGAATACGCTTGATTACAATCTTTAGCTATATGTCCTATTTTATTACAAATTTGACATTTCTGTATTAATCGACATTGCATTGCTACATGTCCTGGTCTACTACACAATTGATATTCTGGCATATTTTTAGTTCTTGCAAAACATCTATCTTCAGAGTGCCCTGATCTTTTGCAATAATTACAAACGGTTCGTCCTTGATTTTTACAATTTAATGTTTCATGATCATCTGCTTTACAAACTTGACAGATGTTTATATTTTTTTTATATGTAGGTTTTTCAATTCTGAAATTCTGTCTTAATGCATTTTTTGCTTCTAATTTCTTCTCGATTGCAATTACTTCCATAATTATATCTTCAATTTTTTCTCGTGTTAATTTTTCTTCGATTTCAGGCTTAAGTCCTCTTTTGAAACAATCAATTATACTGTTATCTAAACTATCTTTTGCAGCTTTACTTAATTCTCCTTTAGTTGCTATTTTTTCTGCTTCAACTATTTTTTGACCTAATTCACGCATCCTGTTGGCAAAAGATATTACAGTTTCATTATCCCTTTGAAACTCATTGCCTAATTCACCTAATAATTGATGAACTGTTTTAGCAGATGAGTATATTTTTCTGAAGAAATTTTGCATTTCTTCAATTGATTCAAAAGTTACTCCATTTATAATCCATGCTGCTTCTCCGAATATTTTGTTTCGTACTAATTTTACTAGATTTATTTCTGAGTCTGGTTCAATCATAGCTTTAGCTTCTGATAAACCTAGCAGAAATGTACTTAAAGGAATATTTTTTCCATCAAATTTGGGTACTGCTTCTGCTGCATCTTTTATACCAACAAGCTGATTAGTTGCTAAAGTTGCCATTTTTACTGTTTTACTTATCTGTTTATTATTATCCAAACTGGAATTTTCCTCTTGTTCTGTGGAATTTATTTCCTCTATTTGTTCAATTCCTTCTAATTCTTCTGAATTTATATCTAAATTACTTTCAAAGTCAAGTCGTCTAGAAGTAGATGCTTTATTTCTTAAGTTTTCTTGTTCTTGGTTTTGTTCGTTGCTCTGACCTTCTCCGATAGGAGTCGGTTGTGTTTTTGGTGGTGTTCGAAGCACTCTAGGTTTATTGGGTTTGAAGAAATTTATTTCTTCAATTAAATCCTCATTTAATTTAGATTGTCTCCTGGTTACTCTTTTGTCAGTCATATAATCGTTTAAAAATTAAAAATGTTTTACTTTATATCTTATACTTCTATTTTATTTTTAATAATTCAAAATACTTTCTTAAAAATGTTATTATAAAAATATTTTTTTTGTAAAGTATAATATGTTCTAAAAGTTATATATTTACTACTCTTTGAATTTCTATATCTTAGTATATTTCAATTTAATCAAATTTCTATATAATATATAAATATATATTCTTTAATTTTACAAATGTAAAGGAATTCAATTTAATTTTTATTTCTTTAAAAAAAAAAAAAAAAAAATAACTTAATCTTTAATATTTAAATATCTTGTGTTTTTTCTTAAAAATGATAATATATATGTATATATTTTATTACGAATTAACAGATAAATAATAATAATTAATGTATATGGTTTTGGGTTGATTTCTAATAAATTAATTTAATCTTATTTCATTTTATTTTGTCTTTAATAATAAAAAGATTACTGCATATTACAATAAGAAAAAATTTTATATATCAATTTATAATATTAATTTTAACACTTATTTATTAACAAATTGTTTTTATTATTATTCACTTTTTAAAATATTGATAGTAAATTTCTTCTGAATACTCCTTTTTGTCATTTGGTATATCTCCCACTTTTTCTCCTCTGTAAATTCTTCGCGTTATCCAGCTTTGTTTTTCTGGTAAATAATTATCAATATAATCTATACATATATGATTAATGTAATACCCATTTTCATCTTGTTTAAAATATATATCCTCGTCGGGATCTTCATTGATTTCTTCTGCTTTTTCTGTTAATTCTAAGATTGCTTTTGGTATTCTGTGATATACTGTAGAACTTACAGTTGTTTTTGATAGTTTTAAGTAATTAACTTTTACTTCGCCGTAACAACTTTCGTAACTTATTGAATAAGTTGGCCCTTGTGGAAATCCGTTCTTATGTAAAAAGTATACCTTTGGTGTTCTGAGGTTCTTAGAGTTTAAGTAAAAAGCTCGTGCTATTTTTATTGTTTCCGAAATATGTTTTTCTAAAAGAAATCTATTTGCTTGTTCCTTAAGAGATAGCGGAATTCCACCAAAAATTTCCTGTAAATATTTAGCGTATAGTCTATCTCTTACTTTTTTTTCTAACTGAAGCTTATTATCCATTAAAAAAATTTTTTTTTTTTTTTTTTTAAATCTAATTTTTTTTATTTATTTCTTCTAATTTTTAAAAAATTATGAATTTACTTTTTTTTTTATTAATCCCAATTTTCTATATTTCTCTAAATATATTTGTCTATTTATATTTTTTATCCTTTCTTCTCTTGTAAAGGGTTTGATTAATTCAATAAATTTTTGTGAATTTTTTTCACTGAGATAATATTTTTTATAATTATTTTTCTCCCAGTGTTTTTTTCTGGCCAAAATACAATCCTGACAATTCAAATCAAATTCACCCTTATTTAGGTGTTATTTACAAATTGAATTCCTAAAAATTTCAATTTTTTCATCTGATGAAACTTGGGCTGGTTCCCTTCTTAAGTTATCAAAATAATTTTTTAGAGAAATAAACTCAATTCCTCGATCTTTACAGTCCTTAATGCATTTTTTTAATAACTTCTTTCTCTGATATCTTGTACTGGGTTGGGATTTTTGAACACCAGTACTATATCCTTGAAATGGTTCCACTAAAGTAAAAGAAAATAGTTGAATAGTTAATTAAAAAGATAAGAAAGTTGTAGAAGAAAAAGGTTTAATATTAATTTTTATTAATTTATTTATTCCAATTTCAATTTAGCAATTTCTGCTGTTAAATTTTCTAAAGTTTTATTTTGAATTTCTAATTTTTTAAATTTTTTTATCGTATAATTGGTGAGTTTACCTAGATGTAAAGAGATGTTTTTTCTTTTTAATGTTTGTTTATTTATTTTATTTTCTAAGCTGTTATATTTTTTAATCAATTCTTGATTAAGTATTGATTGTTCTGTTAATAATTTTTTTAAAACTTTATTTTGGTCAGCAAGATAGGCAATGGTGTCCCATTGATCTTTATCAAACTGTTCCAAAATTTCTAAGCGTGTGACTAAATTATTTAAACACGTGTTAACATAAAAATTAAAATTATTGTGTTCTATTATGGGTATCATTTATGCAAAGGTTTTGTAAGCATTTGTATTAGTGTATTAAATCTATTTAAATAATTTGAATTATTAATTTAATTATTATAATTTATTTATTTATTGAACTTAATTACGTGATAATTATGAATTGTAGAAAAATTCGAATCTACTTTATCGACTTTAACGTACGCTATAGTTACTATAAACGCACCACTTCTCTATATGGGCTTATGTTGTACAATATGAAGCTGGTATATTGATTTAAATCGATATATATATATATATATATATATATATATATATATATATATTTACACATATACGAGTATATATGTATGTTACTTAATGAATACGTTTATTAACTATAGAAAGGCGAATTTAAAAATTATTTATTTACGTCAACAAAAATTATTTGAATTTTCTTAACTATTTTAAATTTTAACATTTACGCCTTTAATAACGTGCGTTTAATAAACAAATTTTGTATATAAATATATATGTATACAAATAATATAAAAAAGTGAAATTAAAAAAAATATTTACTTAATCAATTATTTCAATACTAATGTTTCGATAATTTAATTTTTAATAAATGAGCTTTTAAAGTTTAACGAGAGGAAAGGATTAACAAAAAGATTTTACGCATTATAATTTCATTTTTTTTTTTTATAAAAATTAAAAAAATGTTTACATTAATAATAATATTATGAAATATATATATTTTTTAATCTAAATTAATAATTTCAACATCAATTGCTTCGTTTGGAAGGTTCATAGGAGCCGGTGCGTCTATAATGACTTGAGCTAGAATTTCCTCTGGTTGTCGAGGCGCAGTCACTGGTAGTGGCCTCGGTAAAGGCCGAACTATCGCTATATTTTCAGGCCTTATTGGTGGCCTGACTCTTTGTAAATCAAACGCCCAAGATTCTCGGTTTACTATATTAATGATCGAAGTGCTTATCGACTTCGAATATCCATTTAATTCTATGAATCTTCTTGTTTTTTCTTGACGTCCGCTACGTCTAACTTTGGGCATCTAATGAAAATTTGATATTCATTATTTGTTTATGAAAAATTATTTTAAGTTGATTTATTATTTTAACTTTTTGTTATACAAAAAGAAATGTTTTATTTAAATAAGATGCGTTTCTTTGAGCTTAAAGCTCAAAAGAAAACACATAAATTAATTTATATCTCTTTTTTTTTTAAATACACAATTCTTCGAGCTTAGAGCTCAGAAGAGTCATATATTTATTTACTAACTATATTTATAAAAAAAAATTGTAATTAAATTTAAAACTATGTTTTAGCAAAAATTTGTTTGGATAAAATTAGTATGCAAATTCTCGAGCTTAGAGCTCAAAAGAAATAGCATAACAATATATTTATTTTTCAAAAACACAATTCTTCAAGCTTAAAGCTCAGAAGAATTGTATTGTTATTTATTTAATATGTTTTTTTATTAAAAATAAAATTTTAATTATTGCAAAAGTTTATTTAGATAAAATTGACATGCAATTTCTCGAGCTTAAAGCTCAGAAAAACTACATAAGTTAATTTATTAATTTTGTTTTTTTAAAATATGATACTTTGAGCTTAAAGCTTAAAAGAATCATATATTTCTTTATTATTATATTTTATATTAGGGTACAAATCAAATTAAATTTAAATTAACATGCAATTTCTCGAGCTTAAAGCTCAGAAAAATTACATAAGTTAATTTATAAGTATTTTTTTTTTTAAAAAAATAACAATCCTTCAAGCTTAAAGCTCAGAAGAACTGTATTATAATTTATTTGTTATTTTAATTATTTTATTATAAAAAAACTAAACTTATTTATTTTATTATTTTTGAAAAATATGTTATATTTATTTATGATTAAGTAATTTGAGAGAATAAAAATTAGAATATAATTAAATAAATGAAAATTTGAAAGAAAAACAAAATACAAAAAGATCACTATTCAACCATCACTCCGGGTTCCTCCAAAAAATTAGGTTTGTTATGTCGGGAAAAACATAAACCTTGGCGCTAATTGCGAGGGTTGAATTCCTATGAAGATCTCGGGTATTTCACCGAATAATCTTCAGGTTATAGTAATCTTTTTGAGAGTGTATACAAAAAAAATAAAAAATAAATTTAAGGAAAGCACTTGAAAATTCTCTTTGAGAATTTTCTGTCAAATCTCTCTTTTGTGGAAATTTGACGGAATGCCAGAGTTAGAATGAAATGCTATGCAAACAACTGCTCTTAATCGGCAACTGTTTACAATTATCATTTACACAAACTGATTACAGTTGGTAAATGATACGCATTAATTTGTTAGTAAAAATGAAAAGGATTAAGGAAACAAAATAAACTTTATATTATAATATTTTGACTTACTTTTATTTTCTGTATGATGAGATGAGTGAACAAAACAATAATTTAAACTTTTAAACAAAATTGTTGAACCGTAATATTTATAAATTGTAAAGCAAAAATGAATTGTATATTTGAATAATGGTTTGAACTTGTAAAAAGTACTGGCTTGCTGTCATGTTAGGGCCAGCCTTTTTATATCAGAAGGCCCAAGCTTGCACGAAAGCTGCCCCTCTTTATTGTATCATCTATTATTAATTAGTGGGGACTTTATTGATTTTATTTTGCATTCTTTCTTTCTTTCATTATTGTTAAGAACGATCAATACAAGTCTCATAAATTAAATAATAATTATAATTAAAATATATATTAAAAATTAGACCTTAAAAATAATTTGACAGAACACCGAATTAGCTTAAAATTGATTAATATATATTAATATTACGTAATATATAATTATTTAAATATAATGTATATCTTAAATGAAATAATTTTAGTTATATATGTATATATATATATATATATATATATATATATATATAAAGAGAATAATGATAATTAAATTTAGAAGTATATCTAAACTTACAAATTGTATAAAAAGAATTAATATTCTTATTTATTAAAGATTCTTTTTTAAAATAAAATTTAATTAAAAAGAAAAGATAGATAAACAAAAAAAATTTTACCAAAATTAGAATAGATAAATCATTAATTATTTTTAATTTCTTTAAGACTTTTTGTTTAGTCTAAATGAAAAAGAAATATTGGTTTATTGATTTCTTTCGATGAGTATAAGGTGTCTGGTATTTCGCGAGGGACATTTGATCGTTAACATTTGAAATATGGCTAATCGATATTCATAACAATTATACATAACGCTTTAAGCATAGTTATAAATAAAATTTTAAAATAAAAATTAAATTCCATCATTAATTCAAAATTTGTTTATTGGGAAATATATCGGCGTAAAGAAAAAATAAAATAATTCTTAAAAAAAATAGAGGATTTTAGAGGGTACGTGACACTAGTCACATATGCAAATATTTACATTCCATTAACATTAAAAGCACGGGAATATTTCCTTAATAATCATAAACAATGAAAAAAAGTTCGTCCACTGGCATTATAAATAAATAAATCAATAAGTATCACGAATTGTTTATAAAAAACTGGCACTTAACATACAACAACTCCCATCAATAAAAACCTTTTCCAGAAAATTACTAGTCAATGTTATACCGGTCAAAACTAATTAAAAAATGTTCAAATTAAAAACACTAGATTTCTGTTAGGACACTTTGTTCGAATAAGATATCTTTTTTCCTTTTATAGGAATTTCTTCTTGTATAATATCGTCGAATGAGAGGAATAAAGTAAGAACTCAGCTTTGCGTGTAAAAATGCAACAACTCAGTTTTGCGCGTAAAAAGGCTACAACTCCACTTTGCGCTTAAGAACGGAATATCTCAGTCACTTATTTTTTCTTGGATATTTAAGTTGAGAATCACTTTTAATATATAAAAAGTCAACTTATTATTTTCTAAAATATAATTATATCTTATTATAATCTTACAAAATAACGAATAAAATATTCTCTTTCTTTAATGTGAAATATTTTTATTTGTACCTTTTAAATTTATTACATACTATTAGAAAAAATATTAAATTTTGCTTCCAGTACATTACTGAAATTTTTATTATTATTTTAAATTTTATGTAATAGTATACTAAAATTATGGTAAAATTATAAATATATATAATGGTATCGCACTTTAAAACGTACGAATAAAAATATTTTTTAAAATATTTTAAAGAAAGAAAATTTTTTAATCGTTATTTTATAAAATTATAGTAAAATAATATTTTTAAATGAACGAGTATAATCAGTATCATTTTCTCTTAGAAAATAATAAGTTGATTTTTCATATTTTAAATGCGGTTCTCAACGTAAACATAGAAAAAATAAGCTGCTAAGTTATTACGTTCTTAAGCGCAAAACCGAGTCTTTACCTTTTTACGCGCAAAGTTGAGTAGTTGCCTTCTTACGCACTAGTTGTTGCGTTTTTATGCGCAAAGCTGAGTTGTTACGTTATTCCTCTCACCCAACAATACATTTTTATTTATTCTTCGAGTATTATTAGTCAAAATTTATATATCTTATCTTACTATTATACAAAAGGACAGCAGTTGTTTAAATGTTTTTAAATATCTGAAAAACTACTGAGCCGATCGTTTTGAAATTTTAAATTTAGATTCTTTATAATGTGACAAGTGTCATAGGCTATATAAATAATAACTTTTTGAAGCAATGATTGCAAAAAAATAATCATAGACCTACATTATTAAAGTGTAGGGAATTACTTTTTTACGGCGTTATAAGGTCAACATGCATCCTTGCTACTTTCCTTGATTGCCCAATAGGTGGCGACCGATTTTGTCGCTTACTCTATTAAATTTACTCTATTAAATATTTATATCATTAAAATATTCTGTTACTAAAAATTATTTGTGGTTATGCCGTTTGATAATTTTAAATTTATATTTGAATTTAAATTTGGAATGTTGGTACGCGTTCGTTATGGAATGTTCGAGAACCGACGGTTTTACCTCTCCCTAAAAACGTCCGAGCGTCGCTTCTCACGCGATGCTTCAGACTTGAAGAGCTCGTGCTAGCATGCAGACGTGAAAGGCTTAGAGAAGAGAAGGCAGCAAACAAAATCACTTTTAACGAGTGTATTTCATTCAAGTTTTAGTTAAGCTGTAAGACAAACTAAATAATAATTAAAGATAATGGAGTAACATCAAATGTGGCTTCTCCATAATGACTACGCCAGGCCTCCTCTGGGGGTTATACAGGGAGGAAGGGGGAGTTGCGAGCGTGCTTTCTGAATGTGATTTCGTTAAAAGCTCACATTGGGCAGGTGCGTGAGTTCCTACGTGGTAGTTCTTCTTACGACATATTTGGAGTGGCTGGGCTGGGTCCATCTATCTCGGATGACGTCATTCTGGCTAAGGGGTATAAAGTGTTCAGACAGGACAGAAACCTGCGCGGTGGAGGAGTTGCCGTGTATATTAAAAACAATTTAAAATGTACTATTTTGGCTACTTCGGATACTTAAACTACACTGAAAAAAATTTTATGCGTTCTTCTTTCTTCTTCTTCTTTCTTTAATTGGCCTTTCGACATATCATCATAAGCCATCATCATTTTATTTTTATTAATTATTTTTGCCCTGAGGGGACTTTTTTTATTATTAAATTTTTGTATTGTTCCAAGGAACTCTCTATTTTGTATTTTTGTGTTCTTCGGGTTCTCTTCCCTACTGAAAACTACGAAAATTGTTTTTCCCAATTTTCCTAGGGAGTCGAACCCCGATCCACTAGGACGCAAGCCTAGTGTCTCATCGTAAACGATACCGGCTGCTTTTAACTAACTAGGAGAGTGTAACATCTCCGGATCACGGATTTTGCTCAAACTTCGGGATAAGTTTTCAGATGATTAAATATGGAAAAAGCTAAGGCTGTAGTCGCAAACGCTCAATATTTCCCTAGATACAGACAATTTAAAAAAATCACTAAAAAAAGTTACTAGACTTTTAAACGCATATTGTTTTTTAGCATTGATAGCTAGAAGCTTCAAACTTTTTTTAAACGAAATCTGAGCTCAAATCCTTTCGAAACAGTAATTATAGCATTTCAAAATATTATTTTTTCCCAAAGTTATAGCGTAGTAAAGATTGGACCTGAATTTTCTTTTTAAAACATTAATTAATAATAAAAGCTGAAATTCGGTCCAATCTTTATTACGCTATAACTTTGGGAAAAAATAATATTTTAGAATGTTATAATTACTGTTTTGAAAGGATTTAAGCTCAGCTTTCGTTTAAAAAAAGTTTCGAGCTTCTAGTTATCAATGCTAAGGAACAATATGTGTTTAAAAATCTAGTAATTTTTTTTAGTGATTTTTTTAAATTGCCTGTATCTAGGGAAATATTGAGCGTTTGCGACTACAACCTTAGCTTTTTCCATATTTAATCATCTGAAAACTTATCCCAAAGTTTGAACAAAATCCGTGATCCGGAGATGTGACACTCTCCTAGTAAGCCGTGTTTTCGCTTTGATGAGGGCAAATTTTGCCTGGCACACGAAGCTAGCAGCGCTCATTCATTTTCAACCTAACAAAGGCAGCATGAGTCCTATAATTTTTTCATTGTAGTCATAGTGAAAACAAACCGGAGGTGCCTGAATATATTTCCTGTTCTGTGCAAATGTGCAGCTCGAAGCTCTTGTTGGATCTGTTATTTCGTCTATTAGAAACACACATTTTTGAGATGTTTTTAGGAATCATGCCTCTGATTACTCATAAAATTATAATGGGAAACCTGAATGCTGATCTCCTGCGTGAGAACAGTTATGCCAAATTTCTTAATGAGTTGTACGCCTAGCTTTAGTTACAGTTAGTCAAGCATGGTGTTACGCATCACACTCCGACGTCTCACACGTGGATTGACCTGATTTTTGTCGACTATAACGACACAGTACTTGACACACGAAATTTATGGGTTAATTTTCACAGTCAGCATAACTTAATTGATCTATGTATTTCTTGTAATCATGTCATAACAGATCAAAAAGTAATTGAGTATAGAAATTATAATGAAATTTGTCTAAAATTATTAGTTCAGAGTTTAGACGGCTGTGATTAAATGCCACTTACAGTTGGTATAGTTGACCCGGAATCTGGACTTGACTGTCTCTGTGACAATCCTACGGCAGCAATAAAAAATCTGGCGCCACTAAAAACACTTTGACTTGCTAAAGACAAATTTCCATGGATGAATAAAGAATTGTCACAGATACGGTGCAAGAGAGAAATGCCACGTATCGAAGATACAAACAGACGAAGGGTGAGAGATATCTCTCCGAATTTCTGCAACTGCGTAAAACGATAGACAAATAGACTGAACGAGCTAAGACTACTTACTATCATAATAGACTGTTCGAAGCTCTTGCCAGAGGTAATGTCTGGAAGGAGTTAAGAGAACGCTGGGTTTCTTTATCCTTTTTTACTTGAAAAGTGTTGATTTTTGGAAAAACTAGTGATTATTGATAGAAATTCAGAGTTGTCCGCAGCTTGTATAGTAAAATACAATATTTTTTCTGATGAGGACAAATCAATTTTGATGCTTTGTTTTCAAGAAAATTATGACATATTTGAAAAATCATAAGTAAGGTTAGAGAATATGATGTTTAAGTAGATAGATAGATAGATATTGATTTATTTTGTAAAAAGAGTACAGAAAGGCGTGTAATACATGAAATAATAAGTAATGATTCTATAGTATCACAAGTATCACACTCTGCGGGATGCCATCCTCGCCACAAACCTGTGACGAAAAATGCGAAATCGCAAAGATTACATCATTAATTGGCTTAAAAGCAAAGTCACTTTCACTACACTCAGAAAGAATCCTTTCACGTTTCGCAGTATTATCGTGTGGCGAGACTGACACCCCCGCAAAACGCGCATTAAGCTCATCTGGAGTGAATCTATTCAAGTCCCCCTGAGGTCCGGACAGGAGTCCCAGGTCTTTTAACTCCTTCCAGACATTACTTCTAGCAAGAGCATCGAACAGTCCATTATGATAATAATTTGTTTTAGCTTGTTCCGTCCGTTCGTCTATTGTTTCACGCAGCTGCAAAAATTTGGGGAGATATCGCTCCTCCTTCATCCGTTTAAATCTACGATACGTGGCATCTCTCTTGTACCGCATCTGCGACAACTCTTTATCTATCCAAGGAAACTTATCTTTACCAATTTTAAGTGTTTTTAGTGGCACCAGATTTTGTATTGCTGCTGTAAGGTTGTCACAGAGGCAGCCTAGTGCAGATTCCGGGTCAACTGTACCAACTGTAAATGGCGTCCAATCACAGCCGGCCAAACTCTGTGCTAATAAGTTTGGACAGATATCTTTATAATTCCTATACTTAATCATTTTATTATCTGTCTTGATATGATTACATGAAATACATACATCAATTAAGTTGTGCCGACTGTGCAAATTAGCCGGTGAGTTGCGTGCGTCAAGTATTGTGTCATTATCGTCCACAAGAATCAGGTCAATCCACGTGTGAGACGTTGGAGTGTGATGCGTGGCACCGTGCTGAACCAACTGTAACGAAAGCTCAGCCGACAGTTTACTAATAAATGTAGCATCACTGCTCTCTCGTAGGAGATCGGCATTCAGGTCTCCCATTATAATTTTGTGAGAGTATTCAGAGGCAAGATTTCTTAAGTTATCCAAAAAATCGGTATTTCTCAAAAAGGAAATTGCAGGAAGTCGATAAATAACAGAAACCAACACAGCTTCGGAGCTGCCCAATTGCACGGAACAAAAAATATACTCAGGTACCTCCGGTTTACCTTCACTATGATTAGTTTGAGTATCCGAAGTAGCCAAAATAGTGCACTTTAAATTGTCTTTAATATACAAAGCAACTCCTCCACCACGCAAGTTTCTGTCCTGTCTGAATACTTTATACCCCCTGACCTGAATGACGTCATCCGAAATAGATTGACCTAGCCAGGTCTCAGCCATTCCAAATATGTCGCAAGAAGGACCATCGCTTAGAAACTCACGTACCTACCCAATGTGAGCCCTCAACGAAGTCACATTCAGAAAGCACGCTCGCAGTTCACCCCTCCTCCCTTTACGACTCTCAGAGGAGGCCCAGCGCAGTCATTGGGGAGAGGCCACATTCGATGTTACTCCATTATTTGTACTTAATGATTGATTTGGCAACATATTTTGTTGTAGATCAGAGACTTCATTATTATCAGATATATTATTATTGCACTTAATATTCGATGGAGGTTCAGAGTTTTTATTAGTTACATTTACACCGTTTTCTAATTTCTTACTACCTGTTAATAAATTATTTAAGTCATTTTCATTAAAAAAATTGTGTGCTCTCTCCCCTCTCTCCCTTCTCACCAGAAATCTGCCATGTCTGTGCCAAACAAATTTAAAGCCTTTTTCTTTGGCATACTTTTTTAATTTCTTAAAATTAACATATTTTTCTTTGGGCAATGATTTATTAATAAATATTAAACCGTGGCGTTTGATGGCTGGAAGACTGCCAAGGAAAGAGGCATTAAGATCTGCTGTTGAAAAACCTGTGAACTGTCGTTTAGCTTCAAACACCTTTTGAACCAGGTCCTCCTCAGAAAGTCTAACCAGCAATGAGAACGGACCCCTCGGGCCGCCACTGATCCCACGATCTGTAGACACCTCGTTTACATCTTCATGTTTAGCAATTTTTTAAACTGAAATTACATTTGTACGCTTGATTGTCGGGAGAATGGTACCAAGAACGGCACAGGCGTAATCATCCGGCCCAATATTAACTGCTAAACAGTCAAACTCGCCAGAGATCACCAATGCACCACCCACAGAGCCACACTCCGTCTCAACTTGACGAGGTGCCTCATCACTAATTGCAGCATGAGTACGTGGTGTTTGTGTAATTTCTACTAATTTAGATGTGTGTAATGTATGCTTATTCATTCCCGTGAGATCTGCGACGGCCTGCGCCATGCCAGCTAGCTCGGTCGTAAGGTCGAAGAAACCCTTGTCCACTCCGTGAAACTCGTTGTTGAGAAAAGTTTGAATATTATCAAATTTACTATTAATCGTTTTATGATATGTTTCAATTTTATTATTTAGAACGGACAAGAAATTCCTTTCCGAAGTGACTATTATTTCTCTAAGTTTGCGATTTTCCTCTAACAGCTGCATTTGCTCACTTTCTAATTTTTTAATGATTATATTTTGTGTTTCAATTTTGGACACAATATCCCGCAGGCCCTTGTCAAAATTTTTAAATTAGCTCTCAAAAGCCAAAAGTCGATCAAAAGAATTAGACATTGTGTCAAGCCTGCCAGATAGTGCGCCCTCTAGAGCAGATACAGCTGCCTGCAATGAGGAGGAATCTAAGTCACCTCAGTCTACATCAACATTATTTTTCTTATAATTATTACTATTATTATTATTGTTCGGGGCAGCGTGCGCAGCGCCACCTCCCACTTGCTTATCAGATAAATGTATACTTATTTTACTTCTCCCTCCATCCGCCGTGGCACCGCTGTTGTTGGTCAAAGTAGTTTTCACTCTTTCAGGCTGCTTCAGAGAGGTGTTGACAGGTGTCGCTTTCGAGTCAGCTCTTGATGGTGTAGAGGCACTGATGGGCTAACTAGGAACAGCTTTGTGTGCGGTCTTTGAAACTCCATTGGCCTTGATGCTTCCACTGGCAGACGACAATGAATTATTTTTTATTTTTTTCGTGCACCTTTTGCATTCATATTTTGTTCCGTTTTCCATTTTGGAACGAGTCATGCACTTCGCATGACAGCGCTGCCGGCACGTGAAACGCAAATGGAGCTTTGCCATGCCCCATTTATCATTAGTGGATAGCTTACAGATCGCACAACTGTCCATAACTTCGACCTCTTGTGTACATTACCGCAACTAAAACTAACCTCCTTATAGGGTAAGGTAGACTTCTATCTTATTGGTCGGAGAGTAGATTAAAAAATTAGCCACCAGGATCTCTGCCATCAGATAAAATTCGCCTCCCAACTAACCTCAAAACTGTAAATTTCCTAACCTCCAAAGTTCAGCTTCTTGATGTAAATTGCGAGATAAAATGCAAGGACCGCTAATAAAACCTTGCAAATTGAGCGTACAAGAATCTGTAAGAAAAACGCCCTAGGACACAAAAATGCAGTACCAGAACAAAAATAAAAAGAGTGAAAAATAAAACATGTTTAACTACTTACAGATGGAGGGAGGAAGAGGGAGGAAGTATGTCAAACTTTTCTTGAAAACCAAGCATTAAAATTAATTTGTCCTCATCAGAAAAATATTGTTTTTCTGAAATATATAGAAATGATAAGCGAAGCATGCAACAGCGTTTGAATGTAGATTGCTCAAGACTTCCGAACTTATATACAAGTATTTTTCAACAATAAAATTTGTTACTTGTTTTCTCGCTCTAAACAAAAAAATACGGGATCAAACAGGTACCATTAGATAGGTAATTTAGTCCTCTATCAGTCCAAAAAATTTCAGCAAAAAAAAAGATGGTTTTTTTGAGAAAAATGCATGTGCATAAAAAGTACATTTTTTGGTCAAATACATAAATCTCAGTCATTTTTTAGTTTTTTTTTTTTAATTTCTTACACTGAATTGAAGAGGGCTCAAAACAGAATAAAACAAAAAAAGGTTTACCGAAATTCATTGAAAATTGGTAAAACGATAGCCCTCTAAAGTTATTGTCAACTTTTTCAATTTGAACATTTAGTTTTTGTATGCAATTTTCAATTGTGCATATCTTATGCAATTTTGATATTTCCGCAAAAAAAAAAAAAATACGTGTCTCCTTATTTTCAGAGTAGAATAACATAGTCTATCGGTGCAGTGATTGGTGATTTGAGTGTATACAGGCTGTTCGATTTGAAATGGAAAAAGCTAATCTTTTATATTTTATTTTTTATCTTGAAACTTTAAATAGAATAATCATATTTTCATTTATTATACGAATCAATATTATAAGAAATGTTCTATTTATGTATAAAAATTATATTAAAAAGTTACATCTAATATATTTTATTAATTATAATAAAATATTGACAATTCTTTTTCATTTAAAGAAATAGAACATTCTATTTTTATATTTATTTTACCATATCTTTAAATACAGATCCTGGAAGTTTTCTTCATTATTAGCCCCTATCGATAAACATAGGTCTGTTCTTTTAATTCTATACTTCTGAGTATGTTAATTATTCATATATTAATTATAATTTAAATTTATTCTTACAGAAGATTATTTTAATTATTCTATGTTTCAAATAATATCTAATTATTTATAAATTATTTCTCTAAAATTCATTAATTTTATTTGAAATTGATATAAGCCGTTACAAATTAATAGATGGGCCAATGAACAAATAGAAAAATATCTAAATATTTTGATGGGTCGATGAACTTATGGGACAATGGGTCGATAGATAGATAGATAATGATGATGGATCAATAGGTGGATGAATAATTGTCAATGGTATAATGGGTTGATCGGTGGATAGTTAAATTTGACAACGGATTGATATGCAGAAAAATACTTATGTCAATGAGTTTATGAGTCAATGAGCGGATAAATGAATATGTCAATAGGCCGGTAGATTAATATGTTTATGGGTTGATGGATCAATTAGCGGATAAATGAGTTTTTTAGTGGGTTAATAAATGGATTGATCGATGGATTGATGGATTGGTTGGTCGATTGATGGTTAAGTCAAAGAGTTAATGGGTAAATAGATTAATCCGCTGATGGATTGATTTGTCAAAAGTTAGTGGATTAATGGGTGGATTAAATGATGGGCGGATGAGTCAGTGAGTTGATTAGTCGATAAGCTGACGGATTAATGAGTAATTTTATTAATTTTAGTTTTTTTTAATTAAATTATTTTTGAATTAATGTTTTTATACAAGATGCTGTTCATAATTTAGAAAAATTTTTTAATTTATTTATTCTGTTTATTAAAGTTGTAGTTCCTATATTATTACTCCAGAATTGATATATTGAACCCACTAAAATTATATAATGGTCACCAGAATGTTATTAAGACTATTATTCTGACAGGACTCACATTGGGAAAAATCGCCTTCATATCTTGTGAACCAATGATCGATACTGATTTCCCTTTTCAACTTGAGAGACTTTAATTTTCAATCAAGCTTTTATTTGGTGTTACAATAAGATTCAAGGCCAAACATTCAAATATGTCAGAATTGATGCGTATCCTAATTTTCTTTTATAAGAGTTATATGTAGGATTTTCAAGATGGATAGATCAGAAAAGAAAATCATTCTATTACCAGTTTACTATGGTTTATAAGCAAAATATATTGTTTATTTTGAATTACTTTAAGAACAATATTTATTAAAAATAATCATTACTGCAAGTCTATTTCCATGCCTATTGAGTTCCGCTCAGCTATAACGCAGACGGAGCCGCGATGGGGAATACTAGTAAATATATATATATAAAAGAATATTTATAAATTTTTCTCTAAAACATTAAGATATTCAGAAAAAAAATGATAAAATTGGAACTTTTTCGAAAATTTTAAAAAGTTTTAAAATTTCAAGGGTTTATAGCTCTTGATCCTTTTAATCAAGATTCTTGAGAATCTTTTTACATATTTCGTGTAACAAAGAAAATATATTCTCAAAGTTTCAGCAATATTTATTTTTTTTGCCCTTCCAGTTGGTGTGAAATGTCCCATATATATATATGGCACATTTCACGTCAACTAAGAGTGTAAAGAATAGATTGGAGAAAGGTAAAAAAATATAAACTACAACAGTATTAAGCTTGAAAAAATCAAAGTGCAGAGATACAAATGCAATTTTTGCTCTTAGTCCGAGCGATTCAAGATTCACTGAAAGACTGACTCAAATTTTCTTACCGATATGATGAAATGATGGACGATCCTCTTAAGCCACGCCTTCATATTGCAAATTCTGCAAACCTTTTAGAATTTTCATTAATAGGGACCTTAATAAAAAAGGTTTTGCAAAACTTTAAATTTTGAGCAAGATCTTACGAGTCATATAACTTTAATGCTTTGCTTATGTGTTCACATCAATACATTATATTGTTTTATTATCTATACCTCTCTTCATACTTTTGAGAAAAATTTTACTTGGCTTAAGAGGATTATCCTTTTTCCGTAATTCTGGAGCATTACTGAAATTGCATATATAAACAGATCAATAATAACAATAGTAATTTCTAAATACAAAGCATTAAACTGAAAACTTTTTGTCATATTAAGGAGGTCGGTCACCAGTTACATCATAAGAAATTCATTATGTTAAGAATGCTTCGAAATTTTTATCACAATTTAAAAACAACATCATAAATAAGTGGTAAAAATTTCAAAACGATTCACTGTTTCTAAATTGAGATGGGCAACTTCAAAATTGCAATTATGACGTAAATTTCTTCAAAATTGTAATTTTATAGTTCTGTATCTCAATTTAGAAACAGTGAATCGTTTTGAAATTTTTACCACTTATTTATGATGTTTTCAAATTGTGATAAAAATTTTAAAGCATTCTTAACATAATGAATTTCTTATGATGTAACTGGTGACCAATCTCCTTAAATAAATAGATTTTAATGTTATATTGCTATGGAACAGACTTTCTGTTCCGCGCTTCATAAAGACTCTTACCAACTCGAACTATTTATTGCTAGTTTTTAGCCCAATTAACAGCCTTCATTGCCAGCGCATGTGGACCTTTCTGACCTCACCCGTAGCCTAGACGCTTCGAGAAAACTTTGGTTTTTTCCAAGCAACGATATTACGTGAAAATCGATCGAAGAAGATATACGCGTCTTATCTTCTTTGAACATATCATAAGTATTTACTCATCTTTTCACGTAATCAGATGGGCATTTTCCGACAATGGCTTTGCTTTTAGGCTCCACCATGCACGCGACAGTGCAGCCAAAGAGGTCCTCACAATCTTGCGCGTGCAATTCATTTTCATTCGCAAACTGATTATTCATTGCGAATATTTAATCACTTAATGACGTAAATTAACTTTAAAGATATCATTTCTGTTAATTTCTTATATTTTATATATTATGTTTTGGAATTACCATTATTACTCTACATTGCTATAATATTTTTGTAATTAACTTTAATTTTCAATAATTAAATAATTTAATTGCATTTGCACATTGCACCTCTATTAGTTTATTTAAATGAATTATTCAGCTTTATCTTATTTTCTAATTTATAAACAGTTTAGTTTAATACAATGATCGTAGTATCTTTTTAACAATATTTCGCATCGCAATACATTATATTTGGTTCACAAACATTAATAAATTATTGGATTCGACACATTTAATTTTACATTATTAGTTTACAAGTATTTTTAAAAAGGCTCCTATAACTTATACATTAATAACAATTTTATAAATACATAAAGCATCGTGATACATAAAAGACTATGTTTATTGTTGTATTTAAAGGTATATAACAAAGGTTTTTTAATAAAATGAAAATGTCAATGTTAATATATTTGTCTTTTGAAATGATTCTTTTAGTGAACTAATGAATACATTAATTTAAAATCGCTCTTTTACTATTTCATAATAATACATTGAAACTATGAATATTGTTATACATTTTAATTATTACATATCTATAATTCTCATTCCATCAGTAACAGAGAGAGCAAAAAAATTAAAATCTCTGAAACTCTGAGAATATATTCTTTCTGTTACCCAAATATCAAAAAAAATTTTTAATGATATAGATTGAGAGGATCAAGAGCTTATAGATCCTGGAAATTTAAAGATTTTTCAAAATTTTTGGAAAAGTCCCAACTCTATTATTTTTTTTTCAGAAAATCCTAGAGTTTTAGAAAGAAATTCATAAGAATACTTCTAGTTGTAAATGAAGAGAAGAGTAAGCATGATTTTTTGCAGAACTGAATTTCGGAGTTTTCTATTGGTTCTTATATGTATTACATGGTAATTGAAATTACTCATTGTTCGCTACTGCAGAAATTGCTTTTCGCGGGCTTATATTTTTCTATTTTACATCAACTTCAAAACAAATGTTTGATCATGTAAGTCAGAGCCATCAATAAGGAGTTATGACAGTTTAAAATATATGTTTTCATGTATGACTTATTTTTCACATTAAAAATAAACCGTATATGAAAATATATATTTTAAACTATCATAATTCCTTATTGATGGCTCTGACTTACATAATCAAAAATTTATTTTAAAGTTCATGTAAAATAGAAAAAAACAAGCCCGCGAAAAGCAATTTTTGAAGTGGCGAACAATGTGTAATTTCAATTACCATGTAATACATATAAGAACCAATAGAAAACTTCAAAATTCAGGTCTGTAAAAAATCGAGCTAACTCTCCTCTTCATTTACAACAAGAAGTTTTCCTATGAACTTTCCTCTAAAACAAAAGGATTTTCAGAAAAACAATAATAGAGTTGAGACTTTTCCAAAAATTTTGAAAAATTTTTAAATTTCAAGGATCTATAGCTCTTGATACTTTCAATCTAGATCCCTGTAAATTTTTTTATCCATTCTGAGTAACAAACAAAATATATTCTCAGAGTTTCAGCGATTTTTATTTTTTTGCTCATCCAGTTAGTGTGAAATGTCCCATATATATATATATAAACATGTATGTATAAATATTAAAAATATTATTTTTACCATTCTAACCCCAAAATTGCAACTTCGTTGCTCTTTCTTGGCCCTCATAGCAAAAAATACAGTTCGCAACAGGTATGAAAAGTACTATTACTTAACTAGTGCAAAAAATAGGTTTTCATCGTACAAGCACGTGCGATAAAGATCTATTTTATGCACGTGTTATGTACCTTTTTTTTATCACAAGGTTTGAGAAATTCGATCATAATTCAAGAATATAATAATTCTAAAAATGACTGTGAAAAAATTTTCGAATTTAAACTGTATAATAAAATGTTTATAAGAAAAGATAAAAGTACAAATTATATTACGATAATATTTGAAAACATTAATCCAAGCATTGTAAGATTATTTTCATGAATAAAGAAAAATAAAATACTAAAATAATATTCTAACCAAGAAAACAATATTATAACAAAAGACAATAATATTCTAAAATATTATTACAGTAAAGGTAAATAATAATTTAATAAAGAAAAATAAATTAGTAAATTATTATTTTTAAAAAGAAAATAATAGCCCTAATGGAAATCAGTTTTGCTAATAACTGTTAATAATTAAAAATAATTGCTAATAAATGCAAATCACTGCTAAAAGCTGCTAATAACTGTTATAAATAGTTTGGTTTGAGACAGAAGTAGCGGTTATTTGCAGTTAATAGCAGTTATTATCAGTTATTAGCAGTTATAAGCAATTATTAGCATTCATAAGCAGTTATTTGCTATTTCATTAATTTATAGTTAATAATAGAAGTACTAATAACAGTTATTAGCAGTTATTTGAATTTATTTACAGTTATTTGTAATTTCTTGCAATTATTTACAGTTATTAACAATTATACGTTTTTTAAAAAATTTTTTAATTTTTTATATATAGAAAAAAATTTTCAAGACAATTAATTTTTATGAATAACTATATTAACTATAAATAACTGCAAGTTTCTGCAAATAACCACAAAAATCAGAAAATAATTACAAATATGTGCAAGAATCCGCAAATAATGGTAAATAACTGCAAAAATAAAAAAATAACTGTTACTATTATCTTAATTTTTAAAAATTGTATTGTACAAAATTTATGCGTTTATAAATGTTAATAACTGTTAATATCTGCAAATAACTACTATTAACTGCAAATAACCGCTACTTCTGTCTCAAACCAAACTATTTATAAAAGTTATTAGCAGTTGCTTGCACTTATTAGCAAATCTGATTTCCGCTAAGGAGTGCAACAAATAAAATATATTTGTTAAATGTTTAACCCTTTCAGAACCAATTTACATTACAATGTACATTGACATTTTTTGGTTTTTTTGAAATTGTGCAAAAGTGGCTTCAAATTTTGTAAAAAAAATATGTGTATTAGATTGAAGTGGACTATTTCCGATCTCAAACTGAGGGCCTAAGTTATTATATTTTTGATAGAAACTAAGAAAACTTGAAAAGAAAAAAAAAACATTTTTTTTATCGGAAAAATTGCTTAATAAATGAACACTTATCATCGCTAAATGGTTATCAGAACTTTTCATGATGAAATAATAATTCCGTTCTGAAAGGGTTAATATTATGAAAATGAGAATCTGTTTTCGCACAAGTATCGAAAGTAAAAAAATTATTTAAACAAAGAAAAGAAATATAGAAGAGCGGGATGCAAAAACCAAGTGCTCACCTCGATACATTTAAAATGCTAGTTTCATACGGGCAGTCAGTAATGGTTTACGTTCGCATTAATAGTACATTACGCAACTAGTGCGCGAAATAGGTGATTCACGCACAAGTCAAATTTTTCGCCCGAGCGAAGCGAGGGCGAAAAAAACGACGAGTGCGTGGATCACCTGTACCGCGCACGTGTTGCGTATACTATTTTTTAACACATCGTGAGCGAAACACGATTATTTACGCGATTACTTACCGAGCGGAGCAAGACGAGTTAATTTGTCACCCGAGCGTAGCGAGAGTGACAATTAGACGAGTAAATAATAAAAAATAAATGATAAATCATAAATATTTACAACTGCATCATTAATACAATAAATATTTTTATGTTTGCGAATAAAAACTTTTATTTACATTTACTTATTAGAGAAGATTTCTGATTTATAATAAATTTAAAAGAGCAAATTAAAACGCTCATTATTTAGAAGATTTTTTTAAATTAATTGTTGACTAGCTAAAGTTATTAGTTGTTCATTAGAACAGTTTCTGGAATTAACTGTTAAAAAAGTTGAATTTTGTTTAAGAAAATTCTTTAAAAAAAATTAAACATTCATACTTGAAAAATTTAATTTTTTTTTAATTCTATGATACATGTTATATAGTTAAAGTGACATATATGTTATGTATATATGTTACTCTTATATCTGATATATGTGATTTTTTAAAAGTGACTAAATGTTTTACATCAATTCTACCTGTGAAAAACATTATGAGTAAATATTTACTATCTAAATCAACTTTATAATTGATAAAAGTAAAATCTTTTTGAAAAATATCATTCAACCACTCTTTTACATATGAAGCAATTCCCCCTTTTTATTTTTGGTAATAAAAAATTTTGTTTCGCATTTCCTGTCACAATAACCTTATATGACATAAATATCGAGGCTAAGTCCGCAAAACAATTGTGAATCTTGTTGTCTAAAAAAAAGCAACATGGCGTACATGTTTCGCACATTATGAAAAATTATTAGGTTTCGCACACGCAAAACAAGCATGAGAAACCGTGTTTCGTGCACGGAGTGTTAAAAAAGTATCTTTGTTTACTGTAATTCTCGAATAAAAAATTTATATTCAAATCACGTTCGTTAAAAATTGCCTTAGCGTGCGCTAATCGGGCATTTTTCGTTTGAAAATTCGTTCTTCTGTGCCTCGATTTCCATACCCAAAATACCTGTATACTGCACGAAAAATTAAGTGCGTGAAAATTTAAAAAGCGTACGGAAAATTCATTTATTATTCAATAAATAAATTTTCCGCTCGCTTTTTAAATTTTCATGCACGTTATTTAAATTTTCTCATATATAATTTTTTGTGCGGTAAACAAGCATTTTGGGTAGGGAAATGAGGCAGCAAAAAACAAATTTTTGGAAAGTTGTGATAAAAATTTTTTTTTGCTTAAAATTGGTAAAATGGTTCTTTTCCATGTTATGGACCATTCAGAATTTGTTTAGATATATATATATGAGTGAATTCACAGAAATGTGCATATTATTTGTTATCGGTTCGTTTTGGCGACTTATAAATATATTCCATTAATTAAGAGTTGTTTTTCCGAAACTTATGTTTAATATACATTAGTTTTTAAATTTTGGCCTAATATAGTAATTTTTTATTAAGTATTTTAGTGAAATCCTAATAAAAACATGATAATTATCTGGAAATAGGATGTTGCCAGTGAATTATTTTTTTTGTTATTGTAACGTAACGTAAAAACTACAAATTTTAAATAGTAAAATATAATTTTTTAATACGAATGCGCTGAATTCGATTTTGACCATTCTAAATGTGTGCAATCAGATCTAAAAGTGAGTGATGTTTGTTATGTTGTTTCGTTTTTCAATTAGTTTTCTTCTTTTTGAAGTCATCATTGCTGCAGCTTAATCTTTTATGAGTAGTGTTATATGTAATGTTGTACGTGTAGCAATTCTAAAGTATTTAATATATATTTTTGATATGGCTGGCTCATCCCAAGTGTTAAAATACAATTATATATTCACAAAAAAAAATTTTATTTCTGCATACTTACACACATTCTCTCATATATGATTATGAAAACGCAAGAAAAATGTACTTGAATAATTATTTTATAAGACATACATACATATAATGAATTAATTTTTTTCGCAAAGAAAATAAAAGTAAAAGAAAATATCTAACTTTACCTTGGTTCGCTTGGTGCACTTAAGACATGTATGTTAAATTAAAGAAAAAATTGTAAATTTTATTAGAAAACAAACAGAAACAAAAAAAAATTTCGAATTTCAATAAAGAAATTATGGTTAGAGAAAAAAAATACATGTTTAGCACCGATCCATTGACTTGCCAGCAAGTTATCTCTGGCAATGCCAGTAATCTTCTTCTCCATTTGCTTTTTGTTAAATCATCAGTTTTTTTCAGCGGAAGAGAGTATCATTAAAAAAAACTTTGTTCTTTGCTTTACTACATTGATATGAATGATAGAATGATATGAAATGATTATGATTGTTAAAGCTGTAGGAAGGTTGAAATAAATACTCATTATTTTATTGTTGATACAGTATATATATATATATATATGTATATATTAATCTATAAGGAGGTTCTAGTATTTATACTTGTGCATTACGCCATTCATCTCTACAATTTGGGCAAGTTGGCAGTGTTACTCCAGGTTCTCCACATCCTCTACAGAATCTTCTTCTTTCTATTGGACACATCGTCCAGCTATGACCATCCTGGCTACAATTCCAGCACCCTGGTCGGTCTACACCTTTTGATTTTGAGGGCCTTGGCATTTCGTGGCTGGTCGTTGTTGGCTATTGGCCGTGGTATGTCTATACCCATTTATGGCGGAACGTTGGAGGATGTACTTATTGATTGTGTTGTAGGAGGGGGGTTAGTGTTTGTTGGAGGAGAGTTAAGGATAGGAGCTAAAGAAGGATAATAATGTGTAATAGGAGGATAGTTAGCGGGGTTCACGTTTAATGGTGATGGAAATATAGCCACATATACTCTGTGTGCATCGTTCTGTGAGAGACGAGGGACCTCGTCTAAGTTTAAGGTGGCTAAGTCACGCACTGTGACTTGTCTAGGAGTGAAGGATGAGTTAGGAGCTGGAGGTGTAAGAAGAGTTTGCTGTAAGGGTGCTGTAGGGGTGAAGCTAAGTGATTGGTTTTGATTTTCAAGAGTGTTAACCGCAGCTGGTGGCGAGGAAGGTTGGGGGGCAACTTGGTGCTAAATGGTTGTAAGCTTGATGTTCTTAAACTGTCACATAGGTGGCGTCTCCCTCGAGTACAACCACGATAGCCTGGGCACCTGATGTTTCGACCTTGTTGCTGTAATGTTTGCCCTGGTCGTCTCTCTCCCAAATATTCTTCTCTAATAGTTACACCTCGGTCACGTCCTCTATCCATCGCTAGTCCTCTTACGATGCCTGCCTCGGCCACGCTTGGGCTTACTTGCTGCTGGTATGTGCTCAGAGCTCGGCCTCTGGCCCATGCTCTTCCTCTCACTTGAGCCGTTGCTTTGCTCTTTGCTTGTTGCATTTACTGTAATATTATGATTATGAAAATTTTTATTTCTAGGTGGTATGTATCTTTTTAGGTCGTTGACATACACCCTGGTTTGTTTCCTATTGTCTAAGTCTTCCACCAGATAAACGATTGGTGAGAAAGCTTTGAAAATTTTAGCAGGACCAATATATATTGGTGCTAACTTGGCAGCAAATTTGTCTTCTGCTGAAGATTGTACGTGGTTACGACGGCTAACTAGATCATCGGGCTCGAATTTTACATCTCTACGATTTTTGTTATAGTATTTTGCTTGTCGTGTTGATGCTTTAGAGATGTGTCTTTGCACAAGGTCGTGTAGTGCAGATAAATATTTTATTCGATCTGACCATGTTTCTAAGTCACCTGCCTCTATTGGTAAGGGTTGGTCTGGGGTTTTGCGATAAAGAAGAGTTGGAGGTGGGTTACGACCTAAGTTTAAGAAAGCTGGTGATACCTTCGGAGAAGAATGAACCGTAGTATTTAAAGCGAAGCTAAATTCGTTTAAGTGCTTATCCCATTCCCTATGATCTTCGTCGAAGAAGCTATTTATCATTGGCTTTAAATTTCTATTTACTCGTTGTACAGGGTTGGCTTGAGCGTGATAAGGAGGTGTATTTAAGTGTTGTATACCATATTCAGATAATCTATCATCTATTATTTTATTATTAAATTCTTTTCCATTATCTGTAACTATAACTTGTGGACAACCCCATCGGTGTATTATTAAATCTAACGCTTGGGTTATGGTTTTTCCGTTAGCTCTTTTTAATGCTTTAAGCTCTACATATCTAGTAAATAGATCTTCAAATACTACTACGTATTTAAATCTGTTCTTTGATGCTGGTTTTGGACCCATAACGTCAGCACCGATCACTGTCCATGGCCGTTGTATATATCTTTCCCTCATTAAGCCTGCAGGTTGTTGAGTTACGCATTTATGTGCTTGACATTGTTGACAGGCTTTAACATAGCATTTCGTACCATAAAAATATCCAGGCTAATAATAGTATTTAGCTAAGTTTGAAAAGGTTTTATCAATACCAAGGTGTCAAGCTTGAGGAGTGCTATGAGCGTCATAGAGTGCTTTTTCTCTGTCTGCTGCAGAGAGCACTAATTTCCAAGAGTCAAGGTCAGGCATTAGGGTATCAATTAACTCATTAGGTCGATGAGCATACAGCATATCATTTTCTATTCGGAAATCTGGGTATTTCTTTGGAAATTTTATCACTTCTTCCTTCCTTTTTCTATACCATGTGTCGTCTATGGCCACAGATGCTAGGGCTGCAATAAAATTATTTTCTTGTGCTCTTGATAGTGCATCTGGTACCTTCATTTGTGTTCCTTTCCTATGTACTATCTTCATATTGTATGCTTGTAGTGCCGTATGCCATCGAGCTAGTCGACCTGTAGCATCTTTTAGGTTATGCAACCAAAGTAGGCTATGGTGATCTGTAACTACTGTAATTTCATCACCTTGAAAGTATTCTCTTAGTCTTTCTGATGCCCATAAGACGGCTAGACATTCTTTTTCCGTAACTGTGTAATTACGTTCTGCTTTGCTAAGGGTCTTGCTAATATAATAATTTGGGTGTTATTCTCCATCTATTGCTTGTATTAGCACTCCTGCTACAGCATAATCACTAGCATCTGTTTGTAGTATAAACGGAAGATTGAAATTAGGTCGTGCTAAAACTGGAGCTTTAGTCAGGGCTTGCTTAAGTTTCTCGAAGGCTTGTTGTTGCTCATCATGCCATTGCCAGCAGACATTTTTGTGCGTTAGGTAAGACAGTGGAATTTTTGTCTTTGACAGGTCGGGTATGAATCGAGCGTACCATCCAACCATACCTGAAAACCGTCTTAATTGTTTAAGGTTTGTTGGAGCTGGATATTCTAAAATTGGTTGAATCTTATCGTCGTTTGCTTTTAGCCCTTGCTCATTTATGACATAACCCAAATATTTAACTTTCGAGCAACAAAATTCAGATTTCTCTCTGTTAAGGCGACTTCGAATTTTAGGTTAGGTTTTAATTTTGAGTTTACAAATCACTCTTTCAATATGTAAAATTTTTCAGATTTTTCAATTTTCCATCATTCTACAGATTATAATAAATGGTGGCAAATTAAAAAATCCAAAAAATTTTAGAAACTGAAAGAGTAATTTGTAAGTTACAAGATGAAGTTCAACCGAATTTCCGTAGTCGCCTTAATTTGTAAGTTGGCCTCTTTCAGTGCTGTTAGCACTTTGGTTAACCAGTCCAAGTGCTCTGTAAAGGTAGCTGTGACGACGATGATATCATCTAAATAGCTAAAGACGTGGGGTTCCCACTGTGGTTTTATAAGTGAGTCCATGACTTTTTGAAATGCTGATGGTGCATTAGTTAGCCCATATAGCATTCTAGTGAACTGAAATAAGCCTCTGGTCGGCACTGAGAAGGCCGTGATTTCTTTACTATTTGGTTACATAGGAATATGGTGGTAAGCTTGACTTAAGTTTAATTTTGAAATATAGCTAGCTGTATGAAGTTTATCGAAGGTGTCATCCATATTCCTCATTGGATACGCTATCTTCTTTGTGACCTGATTAACTTGTCTGTAATCAATACAAAACGGTATTTACCATTGGCTTTAGCGGCGATCACTGGACAACTAGACCACGGGCTTTCGCTGGGTTCGATTATGCCTTCGGCCAGCATTCTATCGGTTTCATCTTAAGCTACCCTTAACATCTTAGGTGCGTACCGTCGAGGCCTTTGTCTAATGGGATTGTGCCCTTGCACATCTATGGCGTGTTTAGCTAAGTGCATCACTCCTAAAACACTTGGAGTTGGCGGAATTAGACAGTTAAGTAAATTATCCACCTGTTTCTTTTCATTTTCTGTAGCTTTAGCTAAACCTTCAACAACACTTGCTAGAGCGGGATAAGAGACTGGGTCATTTCCATGTGGATAAAATTCATGTTTAATATTTCTTGGAGTCCACCATTCATCGTATTCATAATCTACTCTAAGTTTAAATAATCTTTGAAAATCTATTCCCAATAGACATTTCTATAAGATACCTTCGGAAATTCTAAAGGGAAGAGTGCGTTTGTCACCATTTATGGCAATTTCTACATTTAATAAACCTTGAATATTAACTGCACTGCTATCTGCTACATTCGCATAAGTATTTTAAGAGGAGGCCGTATCATTCTGTCCTTGTCTAATCTAAATTTTCGTTATTACAAATAAATAAAATATTTTTATGGAAAAGTAAGACAACCGCCCAATAGAGCAAAAGACAAGCAAACGATTCTTTTTTATGAAAAAATATGAAATTTTTATTATTTTTCGAGTGAAGTCTGAAACGGAAAAACAATCGAACTTGATTGAGTTGATTGAACTGTTTTTTCGTTTCAGACTTCATTCGAAAAATAATCAAAATTTCATATTTTCTCATAGAAAAGAATTGCTTGCTTATCTTTTGCTCTATTGGGCGGTTGTCTTACTTTTCTATAAAAATATTTTATTTATTTATAATAACGAAAATTTAGATTAGACAAGGACAGAATGATACGGCCGCCTCTTAAGGGGTGTATTTATCTTTAAGTTCTAATCCTAGCTCCATACCTATGTAGGAGTGAACTGAACCGCTGTCCAACATAGCGATCAGCCGTCGTCCATTAAGTGATATATTTATAAAGTGTCTTCCTTCTTCTGCTTCTGATAGTTTTCCTTGAATTAATGATTCACTTCCTGAATTAGTGGATTCCAATATCATTTGAGGCGTACTAATTTCTGATTTTCGGATCGTTGGGGAGAAAACATCGACCCTTATTGTTTTCTCCCATACCCGTTTCCCTGTTGTTGGATTTGGCACCTTGGACATTTGTTGCGGCAGGTATTTGGTGCTTCGCATCCATAGCATATCACTGGCATGGGGCAGGTACTCCCTTGATGACCGAATTTCTTGCAGCGTACACATGGTTCGCTAGATCTTGCTTCACTTGCATTCTTAGCTGGAGCTTTTTGAGCATTATTCCTGGTAGTGTTGCTTTTTGGGCTATAGGGTTGTTTATTATCTGGTTTAGGAGGATTCACCTTTACCTGTGCATTTGAATTTTCCTGAGTTGTTTATTCTTCACGTGTATTGGGTTGTTGCTCATTTCTTTTATAAGGTGGTAAGTTAGTGTTTGCGGTAGGAAAATGGTTAGTTTGTGATTGTGTTTGGGAATTTTTTTTCTTAAAATTCCTATTTTCATTAACCATAGCTAATTCCGGATTAGTTTCTA
The DNA here is from genome assembly GCA_017163975.1 of Anastatus disparis. Classification (NCBI taxonomy): domain Eukaryota; kingdom Metazoa; phylum Arthropoda; class Insecta; order Hymenoptera; family Eupelmidae; genus Anastatus; species Anastatus disparis. The sequence goes on along the minus strand of JAFFSR010000351.1, from coordinate 2,928,312 downwards.
TTAAGGTGTCTGTGAAAGTGATTGAGGTGTTTTTTATCGCGGCTATTTTATTAAAATGCGTGTTTTTAAGCGTTACGTAAGCTGAATGTGGAAACAATGATTCATTTGGGGAGGGTGGTGGTTTATACGCTTTATCCTACGCTCGTCTGGTTTCCTCTCTTTTACCCAATTTTTGAAACTCCGTAAACGTTGTAAATTGGTCACGACCGATGTGCTGTCTGTAAGTGGGGTGAAGATTCCTGTATGCCCTGGCTAATTGTTCATTCAATGGCATTGGAGGTTTGACTTGGTCCATCAAGTCCCTTAATTTACTGAAATACGTACTAAAATCTTTCTCTGGACCTTTTGTTCTTCTTTCTATCTCTTGACATAATTGCTCATGTACGTCGTCCCAACAGTACTGTAATCTAAAGGCGGCTATAAAATCTTCGTAGGTTCGCCAAAATACATGTTTACGCCTGAACCAATGTCAAGATTCGTCGTCTAATACGGCTGGTAATAATCTGATTAGATCTTCTAGCGTTAATCTATAGTGTTGGCGACATTTTGTTAAATTTGTTAAAAATCCTTCGGGATCTTTTTTGCTTAAATCTTTAAAGGAAATGTGCCATTTTGAGAAAATTTGACCAACTTGTTTCTCTCTATAGAAGCTAGGCTCATTAAGTGAGCAGGATTGCTGGGACATAGCTGGATTAAATGCAGACATTAGCGGTAGCTGATAATATGGGTTTAAGAGGTTTTATTGTCCCGTGTTTCCATAAATAGGAGCACTTGCTTTAAAGGTCTCTGGTGCATACGTTGGTCCCATTATTGAAGGGTTTTGTAAGTGGTATGCGGGAATGAAGGGTGCATAAGCTTGCGAATTTCCTGTCCTGTAGTTGAGGTTAGGCGCTAGCGTTGGATTTGGTATGTGTGAGCAGCTAGTGTGAGGTACATGTGTAACTTGGGTGAGGTGTACAGTGGAGTGACAGTGGTTACTTGCTGTACTGGTGATGACTGAAGTGATTGGAGGAATAGTGTGACTGTGGCTACACGTAGGTCCTGTTGAAGTTGTGTTAAATGTTACGTATGGCGGTGGTTGATTTGTCTGTGTATTTGTTGTACAAATTGGATAATAAGAGGTTTGATCCCACAACGGAGGTCTGAAGTATGAAGTAGTGTTGGGTAGCTGTTGTCTTGAATCTATGGGGTTTGTGAAGCCCATCTGGAAGTTAGCTAGACATGTGGCGTTATGGGGATGTTGTGAAGTTGTTACTGTAGGAAATTGTGTTGATTGGGCTTAAGGGCGTGCATGATTCAAATTGCCGTTACTTCTAATATTATTGTCTATAATATAAAGGTTAATTCCTTCCGACGTGCAACATGGAATCTCGGTTGCGTTCGCATTTGACTCATCGAAGCTCTCCTGAACAGGTAGAGACTCCAATGGTTCCTCCATTGTGATTTGATTTCTGAAGGGTCCTCTTGACTGACCGGTCGGTAATAAAGGAGGACAATTATTGTCCACAGGGTTACTAATACTTAGGCGTACCGGTGGACATACATTTCGATTCCGTATGCCTAAGCTTTGAGCTATAGGGGTTTTGTACAAGTGGTTGCCTGCTACTAACGAATCATCAAGCGAAATTCCACGCGGTTCGTCCCTACTAGGGTCCCACTGACCCGCGGAAGGACCAAAAGTCATTCTTGCTTGCTGCCTTGCAATTCTATCCCTAACTACCATTGAATCTGCATCAGCATTTATACCGGCTCTCTGTGCCATAAGAAAGATCTGATAGTCGTTAAGGTAATTCAACTTTCTCCTAATCTCATATATTCCTCTTACCGGGTCAAGGGAGATTAAGTCCTCATTAGCTAGAATAGAACTTCCGACTGTCGTGAACATGCTCATTTTTTATTTTGTTTAAGCGAAGGAGAAGAGAAAAAAAAAATTCTTAAAAGTACGAATTTATTATTAATTATGAGGATGCACTTTTAATCAGTTCAAGTGTTGCTTTAGCCTCAGAAGGTTCGATAAAAGGAAAAATTTATAATAAAAGAAAATTTTTACAGAACAAGAAAAACAAACCGAAATTTTAAATTTAAAAAAAATTTTCAATAGCTCTTTTCTTATCAGCTGTTAGTTTGGAGCAACGAAGCACCAACAGCGATATCATATAACTATTATTAAATATTTACCATTAATAATCTTTAAATACTAATACGCAAAGCAACAACAAAAAAAAATTTTTTTAAATAAGAATTTTTAAAGCAAGTGAGGAGAAAAGAAAAATTTTACATAAAAAAAAAAAAATTTTGTATGCAAGTGTTAATAAAAAAATGTTCAAGCAAGGCAAAAGCAAGAGCAAAAAAAAATTTTTTTTTTAAAGGGAAATAATAAGAAAATTAAACATGGGTTATTACTTACAACAACCAAAAACAGCAAAGCACAAGCAAAAGCAAATAACACAAAAAAAAAATTTCAATTTAAGTCACGCCGAAGCAAAGGAAAAAGAAATCCTGAAATTAATTCAACCAGCTTTCTTGTAAACTATGGCTCAACGATAGTGTGAGCAAAGAACGTGCAGAAGGATCAAGCTAAAGGGAGTATGGTTATCTAAATTGGCGTGCAGCTGTAGGCGAAGACTTGAAATATGGCTGTAGTGTATACGCGACAATGATACATAATATTTTATTATATACAATACTATTTGTATTGTTGAATATATTTAAAATTAAAAAAAAATGATATTTGTGATATACAATACTATTTGTATTGTTAAATAAGATATGTTTGAAAAAATAAAGAAAAATTTTAGTGAAGGATGCGTATGCACACACTTATTCACACAACGATATTAGTTATATACGTAACTTGGGAGTACGAAGGATGAATACAGGCGAGACTAAAGTGTTTGTCGCTTGAGTAGCAGTTGGTCGAGGGCGCGCGAAGCGCGAGAGCTTTCTCTATTTTCATTTTAGTTATTGTGGATTTATTAAATACATTTCTAGACAGAATTATTTACACTTCAATTAGGAGTTCTTTTTTCATATTCTTCCGAAAATAAGACTATAATCGTCCATAACTTTAGTTTTTCGAAGCATTAGACTGTATTGCTGTGGCTTCACTCATATTTTGGTACCTTAATACATATCCCAAAGTTTCATCAAGATCTGTGACCCGCAACTCAGACACTCTCCTTGTAAATGTATAACAGTTTTGTATTAGGACTTGTTTTACTTTGTCAAGTTCCTGTTCAATGTGAGCTTGATCAGGAATGTGAAGTGCTCTATGTATAAGAGAGATAATGACTGAAAGTTTTTGGGAAGGATGATGAGGAAGCCTCCCAGCTAAGGCGTGACGAGGCAAAGACGGAGAAGGCTGCTATGAAGATACATGCTATCTCTCTTTTGCCTCATTTGATTGGCTACTTCTGTTTGCGAAAAACGGAAGCAGCCAATTTTATAAGTCGAGAGAGAGAGGTAGCCTTCACTTTATTTGCCCTATAACGCATGCTGCTATTTGAAGGCTTTCTCCAGTAGTATATGCTCAAAGGCTGACACCGACTCTAAAAATTCTAATATTTGTATGTATATATTATCTTATCTATTAGCTAATTTGTTTGTGAGCAGCCTAATGAAAAATTTATTCGTTTATGCTCTTGCAAATAATGAGATAGTCTTTAATATGTTCACTACACATATATTAGATGCGTAGTATGCGTAAAATTTCTAACCAGGAGAGGCTATGAGCTTCGGGTCACAGATCTTGATGAAACTTTGGGATATGTTTTCAGATACAAAAATATGATTAAAGCCAGAGCGGTACGGTCTAACGCTTCGAAAAACTGAAATCATAGACGTTTCTAGTCTTATTTTAAGAAAAATGTAAAAAAATGCTCCTAAATGAAGTGTAAATAATTCAGTCTAGAAATGTCTTCAATAAATTAACAGATATTAAAATAAAAGTAGAGAAAGAAAGCTTTTATTTGCCGTTTTGAGGATTGAGAAATAATAATTAGAACCAGAGACATGTTTGTTCAAAGTTAAGCAGCAAGAAAGTACCAAAAATCATCTAAATTCTGAAGGACAGTGATTTTTCGAAGTCGTTTTTCGAAGCGTTAGACCGTACCGCTTTGGCTTTAATCATATTTTGGTACCTGAAAACATATCCCAAAGTTTCATCAAGATCTGTGACCCGAAGCTCATAGCCTCTCCTGGTAAGTATAATACGTTATTTGTTATTTTTTAGTGCGATGTTTTTGAACTTGATTTTTTTTTGTTAAAAATTTTTTTTGCATAGAATAATGACTTAACATCTTGTTTTCGCTGACATAGTTACATCTGACATTAGAAAAAATGAAAAAAAATATACATATATTATCAATTTCTGACAGTTTTTCAAGTTTTTCTACCTGCAAAATTCGAATAAATGGAAATTTTTAAATGAAAAAAACATATTCTACGTGAAAAAACATTAAAAGTTCTTCTTCGTATAAATATGTGCAAACCCAGATTTCAAAATGGCAGACTCAAATGCATTAAGCTTCTGCTTGACAAGGTAGAAAAAATCAGTTTTTTTGCTTGCAGAGGTAGAGTTCTACTGATCAGTTTCAGATGTTTATTGTAATTACTTTTTCACATAAAATAACGATGAAAAATCTTTAAAAACACTGACATAATTATAAAAAATATATTAATAAAAAACAGAAATAAATATGCATGATAGATGAAATACGAATATTTAAAAAAAAATTGTATCTAAAAACCAAACGAAACAAGGCACCAAAAAAAAGTTTAACTGTAAAAAAATGAAGGAAGAAGAAAAAAAGTGTTTCATAGTCAATGTTCTTCTTGGTAAATTAATATATATCATTTTAATTTATTTAAAAATTTTTATTCTTAACTAAAATTAACTGTATGATCCAAAAATTATGATAAATTTATCATAAATGAATTATATGAGTATGTTTATACTACAATAATACATATTTACTTGCAAAAAAAATTAGAAAGTGTAATTTAAAAAATTGTCAAAATCTTTTTTTTTTTTTTAAATGCCAATTTTTGAGGATTTACTCATATGGGTGATTCTATTCTAACGGGTAATCACATGTAATCGTTTATTAAACTATCAATACAAGGTTCAAATATTGTTAACCACAAATTTTTCATACACTTCCAGGTTGTAACTTTATGATCCGTTGACTTTTTAATCGCTAATTTTAATGTAGCTTTTGTAGGGACCCTCAGAAAGTATGAAAAGTAATCTCCCCTGTCTGTAATCATATAGAAAATTTTTTTTAAACGTTGAGTTACAGGATAGATGAATTAATACTTCTGAAAGATCAAAAAATATTTTTTTCCATCCGTAAATACATTTCAGCAGAATGGTTGAAAAAAAAATATTTTCTTTGACCCTCTGTTATTCTAAAAAAAATGTATAGTTTTTCATAGATAAAAAGCAATAAGAATGAAAAATGTTATATTTGAATCTTATGAAAATATAAGCTATTCCTATCACATAGAAATATTGTTATTATATGTTTATTTCGCTAAAAAATTGCTTTGTTGATCATAGAATACATTTTTGTTTACGTGTAAATGTCATTTCACTTATGAAAGCTAAGTTACCTTTTCTACGATAATTTCCCTGGCTCTAAACATTTAACTGTCACAGATGATATAAGCGCATATTCAAATATGTAATAGACGTTTACGAAAGTAGTAATGTACAACTAAAAAAGTTTGTATAGCAGCAAATGTTGGAGACCGTTTACTCGGTAAAAATTTCATTAAAATTATCAGGTAATCTCCCCTGGCATATAATTCCCCTGCCTTTTTTGAGATGCACTCATAAAATTCTAATGAAATAATAAAGTCAACAATTTTATTCATGAATTTCATACCATGAAGCGTTAAATTATTTGTACACTTGAAATTTAATACATATTATACTGCTTATATTTTTTATATATTCAAAATTGAATATATATATTTGTGGAGAATTTCTGAGTAAGCACATTCTCAAATCATTTTGTAAACAATCACTGTAGTCATATTTACATACTACACTATATATTACATATATACTACAAATAAATGAAGCGAAATCAAAGGTTACATCGTAGTATTCAGAAAATAAAAATATCAGTTTGTCATTAGCCTTGATGAAGAGTTTGTCGTTGATATCAAAGTAAGTATATAATTATTTGAATTCAAATGAAAGTCTTTGGAAAATCTGAATTGGAAAATCTATAAATTGATAATATATTATTTTAGATTGTATTGGTAATAGAATGGTTTCTACACGTGGACGTGGTAAACTTCCTGCCAATCCTTTATCATCAAGTACACTTAACTCCACGCTTAAGCACAAAAATAATGTTATTATATATTTTGAAAAAGCAAACTTTCTCAAGTATGGATATATTTGTTCTTTAACTTTCTTCTAATAATGTTTAAAAATACATATTTTTGCTGTAACTCGTTGTTTTTTATTTTTAAAAACTCATCCATATATGGTTATAGCTAATTCTAAAGTATTTCAGATAGTTTAGAATCTTTGTTCGACATAAATATCATTAGAAAATAATATATCAAGTGATGGTAATAAAATAGTAATTTCCCTGGAATAAAAGTAATTCCTCTGTATCAGTATATTTTTTATCTATCAGTTTTTCTGGGAATGACCTATGGACAGCTTGGTTACTTTGGGATATTGTTCTATTAGATATAACTATAAAAAAACCTGAGTAAAATTTTTAAAATGAACACCTTTATTTTCTATTATTTCAAAATTTGAATTTGACCCGTTCGAATAGAATCACCCATATATATATATATATATATATATATATATATATATATATATATATATATATATATATAAATTTGATATTTAAGAGGAGGTCACGTATCTCTGTCCTTTTCCAATCAAAGAATTGAGTTTTTTACAGAAACTAATAACTTTATCAAAAAATGAAGAGAAACCCGCATCTCGTAATAAAAAAAGCAATATTTTCTTTGATAAGAAAGAATTAATTTAATTGCTTCGTTTTCAAGAAAACCTTGAAAAACTCAAATCATAGAGGTTTGGGTGGACAATTTGGTTTTTCAAGGTTTTTTTGAAAACGAAGCGATAAAATTAATTTTTTCTTATCAAAGAAAATATTGCTTTTTACGATACAAGGTGCGGCTTTCTCTTTATTTTTTGCTAAAGTTATTAGTTTTTGTAAAAAAATCATTTCTTTGATTAGAAAAGGACAGAGATACGCGACCTCCTCTTAAAGAAAAAAAATTCAATTATATAACTATTTTTTTGTATTGAAAAAAATGTCAAAGAATTGAAAACAATTCTTATCGTTACTTACAGAATATTAGTGTTTATAAATAAATTTAAGTTATTGTTAATTTACTAGAATATAAAAAGTACAAACAATTACTTTTAAGAGGAATTAAACTTGACCATAGATTTTAAATTTAATAATTGCTAAGAATGATAAGTAGCATATTAAAATTATAGAAATCAACCCACACAGCAGGGAATATTCATGGAAGCTTCTTGGAATATTGGCATGGAAGATTTAAAATAATTTAGGAATCTTCCATGGAATATTTCTGTTATATTTGTATGTCCTTGATTCTTCTTACATTGGAAGATTCGAATTATCTCAGATCTTTCATTGGGAAACATTTCAAGAATCTTGCAGGAATATTTCATGAAATATTTCGTTGGAATATTCATGGAAGATTTCCGGAATATTGAAACGGAAGATTTATAACATTCAATAAATCTTTCATGGAATATGCATGTAAGATTTAAGGAATCTTTTATGAAATATTCCATAAAATATTTCTGGGAGATTTTTGAAATCCATCGTAAAAAATTTCATGGAATATTTATGAAAGATTCGCAGAATATTGGCACGGAAGATTTGGAATATTTCAGAAATCTTTCATGAAATATTCCTCCAATATTCGTATGTCTTTGATTCTTCTTACATTGGAATATTCCATGGAATATTCTTGAAAGATTTCGAGAATATTTTAATAGAAGGTTTGTGTAATCTCACATATTTCATGAAACGTTTTTAAAAGATTTCTGAAAGATTTCGATGGATGATTCAGAGTTTCAGATCTACCACGAAATATTTCTGAAATATTTTATGAATGATTGTGAAATGCTGTGAGGGGATAGTATATATATTATATAATAACATATTATACTTATACATTAATACATATACGCATACATAAACATTGACATTTAGTTATAAAATCGCATTTCGCGATTTATAAAATTTACATATTCGCTTCGACTGTATACTACAAAGCGCCGATCCTTTCGCTTATATAGTAAGTAAGGTATCTTCCAACCGCTTGGGGATGAACCTCCCATTTGACCAACATCCTTCTATTGGCATCACTGAAAATCTCCCGTAACGTTCCACGCAACCTTCCAACTAAAATTTTATGGAATCGTTCTAGAATCTTTGATGCAATATTCCACTGGAAGATTACTTAAATCTTTCTGTGAAATATTTCGTCGAATATTTCTGGAAGATTTATGTAATATTCCGCTGTACGATTTAAAAGTTTGCGAAGTGCATAACTGCATATCTCAATAAATAAAAATCATCACAATATTTAGAAAGGATACATCTACTAGATTATTAATCCATTAAACTCATTTATGATAATTATAATCCATTAAACTCATTTGTGATAATATGTATCAAAGGATCAATTAATATTCCATTAATTATTAATGAAATATTAATTATTTAAACAATTCTTCAAAGATAATTTATTAAAAGAATAGAAATTAAGAATAGAATATCTAACTAACTATAAAGAGATGCAGTGCACTGTCATACATACACTCACATACACAAATCACAACATTCTTACTAAAATCAATTAACATGAGACTAATATATATTCGCACATCACACATACATACACGCAACCCCACTTTATCCGATATCGAATATAAGAAATTCCCTCTCTCTCAACAGGATCAATTGAACCATAGGGAGATAGAAAGAAGAGAGAAGAAAGAGAGAATCAAAAGAAGAAGAAATGAAAGAAAATTATAAAACGTATAGATGTATGTGTGGGAGATGCGCGCGACGGTGAATAGTGGTGGGAGTCTCTTTCTCGAGAGAGTCGAGAGCGTGCAAACTTCAGGTAGTTGAGTACGGTCTGTAGATTGATAGTAGCCAGACCTCACGCTCTCTCGCACTTAAGCACAACTGAAGCAGAGCGACTAAGTTGACCATGGTTGTGTAGGCTTATTTATTACCAACCATTGTCAACTTAATGTATGATATTTTTTATAGAATATAGAGAGCATTTTTTTATGATAAATTTGCCTCATCATTTAAGGACCTTTTCCTTTGGTATTAGTATTTGTATTTGGTATTCATTATTTATTATTAATAAATTAAAAGAGAGCATAAGAACCTTATATATTGGCGATCCTGCCAGGATGCCAATAATATAGGAAAAGGGAAAAGAAAACTTTTTTTCTTTTAAAAGAAAAAAAAGAAATAATAAGAAGGCAGTGGAGTAACCTCTTCAAGTATCAAAAAAAAAAAAAATTTCCATCTACCAAGTGATGCCACGAATGGTAACGCGACAAAGTGTCGCTGAATTCATAAAGGATTCCGCAGTAAAGCATAAGACCATTGTGGAGGAATTGGAGTTCCAAACAAAAGTATTAATAGAATAGTAAAAGAATTAGAGGCAGTTAAGAAGACGTGGACGTATTTCGATACGAAAGCCAGCTATTAAAGAACAATCTGAAAATTAAGCTCCAGAAGATAAAAGAAGAGGCTGATAAAATGATAAATTTGAGGAAGCAAGTAACCTTGGAAATACAACGCCTTGAAAGAGTAATAGATGCCATGGATAAAAGAATGAATAAATGAGTCGGATCTATCATTAACTTCGCTGAAGTCATGGAAGGAAAAATAAATAAACTCATGATCATGTTGGAAAAGAGCAACCTCGAGCAGAAGCATATCAGCCAAGCAGGCAAAAAATACAAAAACTCTCAACACTAACAAAATTACTCTAACATAATCACTATTAATTACAACTATCTGGTGACTTATTTAGAGCCAGAAAGTTGTAAACGCGATTAGAATCTTTTTTGTTAAAAAAAAAAGAAAAATTTAAAAATTCACGTAAAAAGAATAATAAAAAAAAGAAAGAAATTTGAATTCAAATTAGAAAAAGAAATTGAAACCATAAAGTACAACTAACTGGTGACTAATTTACAACCAGATAGTTGTAATCGCGATTTTAAGGTGGCTCCAGCGATTTTTGATAAAAAATAGTATGTTTAGTAAAAAAAAATAAAATAAAAAGTAGAAGTCATTACGATTTCAAAGCAATTTTGAAAATATAAGGTCAACACCCAAATTTGAGAGAAAAAAATTATTGAAATTTAGAAATTTAACACGTGCTCTTGCGGCAAAAATAGCATTTATGCTTATAAATCATTAATAAAATTATATTTTTTTATGAACCAAACATGAAATTGTAGATTTTTTTATTACAAATTTAAATAAATTAAGAATACATCATGTCATCAGTGAAATAAAGTGGATATTTGAAAAATTGATGAAAATTGATATGATTACAACGCTGTCGGGCGTGAATTGCCAATATTTGCTGTCAACTAATAAAATTTAATACAAATTATAGATATAGGAATTGATTAAAAACATTTTTTTTTTAATTTAACTAAAAGAAAAAAAATTTATTTTGTCCTTTTTGTCGGGGCCCCAGCTTGATACGGCACCAAACGCTGGAGCCACCTTAAATCTATTATTGCGAACAAATTAGGGAAACTAACTTAAAAAAAAATAAACTTCATAAAACAAAATTTAAAAACAAACTCATAAAAAAAAATTAAAAGGGTTTTAGTACCTATCACAACAAGCTGGTGACTAATTTCGAACCAGACTAATATATTAGCTAGATTGTTATATAGAGAATAACGAAAATTTTTTTTTTGCGTTACACAAAATAAAGGATGAGAGAAATTTTTTTATAATGAAAAGTTATAAATAGCTCGGTTTCTTCCACTATGGGACTCTCTTTTCGCCCTTAATTAAGTTAAATAATTCAAACGAATTTCTATACAAAATTAAAACTATTATAAATACTAACAAAACAAAAGAACATTAATTCTAATTTTGTTGAATAGATATAATATTAATTATTAATTATAAATATTAGTGAATCATCCCATAAATCACTTAATAAATTTATAAGTTTAACAATAAATAATTGAGAAAGGATGCTAAATTCAATTCTAAATTTGTTAATAAGATATAATTTGTCAATCTGATTTAAAAGGCATTAGTTGATTGCTAAAAGGAATTAGCAATTAATTTAATAAGAAAAAATTTTAACAAACTTAAGAAATTGAACAATGCTTCTAAACAATTTTATTAATTAAAAGCATAATTTAAATTGACTCTCTTAAAGAGATTCATTAAATAAAAGAATACTTTAAATTTACTTCCTAAAAAAATTATTTAAATAAAATCATAACTTAACTCTAATCTCTAAAAATAATAAGAGAACAAAAAGAGAAGAGAAAGGATATAGCAACTCTGTATCAGCGTTCGACAGATGACTGCGTGAGAGACAAGACATGCTCTGTCCTTTTTTAATTGCATGAATATACGGGCAAGCGACAGAGCACGCATAGTCGCAAGCGCTAGAACATAAAAAAATCACGCACTTCGCCAATGCGTAACGCAATAATTCATAAGCTTTCACGTTGGCAAACGGGAAAGCCCCTTCACGGCTAACTACCTTGTCTCGTATATAGAATACGGCTGTCTCTTCCTCTCTTACCTATACGAATAAGCGCGCTGGAATAGTGCCGCCACTCGTAAAAAGGTTTTCTGAAGGGTGATTTTTTCCACATATTTTATTTTTGTATAATCCCAAGAAACTTAGATGGATATTCAAACTTCCGAATTTCATTTTCGAATAATTAAATCTAAAGTGAGAAAAAAAGTGTTATTAACTTCTTTAAAACCCTTTTAGTTGAGATATAAGAGCAACGTGTTGATAATTTAAAATAAAAAATATAAATTTTTTTTTATTTTAGCTGTTTTTAGAGTCATAAGTAATCTAACAGCCTTATCAACGCAACAGATAATTATAGCTCACTTTAAAACCTTTAATTTGATAGGTGACAGAACTCTCTAAAGCCTAAGGGTCATGAGTTACAGCTATTTTAAATTTAAAAAAATTTATAGGTATTAAAATCCAGCGTCATGTATTTTCTTCATAAATTGAGATGTCCATATCTTTGATCTCCTTCAATCCTTTGAGCTTTTAGGCAGCTTGAATGAAAGCTGTTGACGTTAAATACTATCATATTTGATATAAAATGACAGATTAGTAATGGTCATGATGATGGTCATATAATTACTACATACTGTAAGTATAGCATATGATCAAATTAAATGAAACGCAATTTTATTAATGTTGTGACAAAAGCTCTTAAAATATTTTTTGTTTCGATACTTTCAAATTCAAATTGCAATTTTCATTGCAACTATAACTGTGAAATGTTTGAAGCAAATCATTAATATTTTAGATCAGCATATTTAAATTCTAATTTAAAACATACGAAAGTGCAAAGTGAATTTATACCCTAGTGATAATCGGTTTTACTAATACCTGTTGATAATTAAAATTAATTGCTAATAACTGCAAATAACTGCTAAGAGCTGCTGATAACTGTTATAAATAGTTTAGTTTGAGACAGAAGTAGCGGTTATTTGCAGTTAATAGCAGTTATCATCAGTTATTATCAGTTATTAGCAATTATTAGCATTCATAAGCAGTTATTTGCTATTTCATTCACAGTTATTAGCAGTTATTTGCATTTATTTACAGTTATTTGCAATTTCTTGCAATTATTTGCAGTTATAAACAATTATGCGCTTTTTAAAAAATTTTTTAATTCTCATATATACCCTAGTGGAAATCAGTTTTGTTAATAACAGCAAACAACTGCTAATAACTTATAAATAGTTTAGTTTGAGGCAGAAGTAGCGGTTATTTGCAGTTAATAGTAATTATTTGCAGTTATCAACAGTTATTAACATTTATAAGTACAACAATTTTGTACAATACAATTTTTAACTGCAAATTTCTGCAAATAACTACAGAAATCAGAAAATAATTGCAAATAACTGCAAGAATCCGCAAATAACGGTAAATAACTGCAAAAATAGAAAAATAACTGCAAATAACTGTTACTATTATCTTAATTTTTAAAAATTGTATTGTACAAAATTGTTGTGTTTATAAATGTTAATAGCTCTTAATATCTGCAAATAACTACTATTAACTGCAAATAACCGCTACTTCTGTCTCAAACCAAACTATTAATAACAGTTATTAGCATTTGCTTGCAGTTATTAGTAAAACTGATTTCCACTAGGGTAATTGATTGCAAAATTATTATAAACAAGTGTTGCTGAAATAAATATCAGATATATAGATAAATGAATTTAGACACATTAAAAAATAATAGTTTAGTAAGTGTTGAATGTGAAGCAAAAATGTGCAAAGTCTAAGCATGAATATAAGCCGATGTTTTGATAAAAGCTCTCAAAATATTTGGTTTTGATACTTTTAAACTGAAATTATAAGTTTAATTGCAACTATAGCTGTAAAAAGTTTTAAGTAAATTAGTAATATTTTGAATCAGTATTTTAAAAAATCCAATTAAGTGCAAAGGAAATTTTGAAAGAAAAATTAAGTAAACAAGTATTGTTGAAATGTAAAATAGATATACAGATAAAAAAAATTAAAGATACAAGTAAAGTTAAATGATAAATTAAATTGAATGTTAAATTGAATGTGAAGTGAAAATGTGCAAATGCTATGGATATAAGTTAATGTTTGACAACAGCTCTCAAAATATTATATTTAGATATATTTTAATTGCAAATATATATTTTATAACTATAATTGTAAAAAGTTTGAAGTCAATAATCATTTTAAATTAGTATTTTTATTAACTAAATTTAGTACAAAGTGAATTCATTTTTAAATATAAACTTATAAACAATGTTATTGAAGCGTAAAGAGGATATAAATAAAATTAAAGATATGAGTAAAGTTAATCAAATATTCATATGAAGTAAAAATGTGCAAGTGTCAAGTGTCAATAAGCCAATGTTTTGACAAAAGCTCTCAAAATATTTGGGTTTGATATTTTTTATCGTATGATTGCAATTTTTATTTTTCACTGCAATCATATGATTTGTAACCATAACTGTAAAAGGTTACAATTAAACTATTAATATTTTGAATTGATATTTTTTTTCAATCTAAGGTAGTGGAACCAATCACTGATCGGGGACCAAATAATGATAATTTTGTGAAAAAATTTATTTTAAAATAGTTTTAAGATTTTTTTTTATTAAAAAGAAATTATATTTAATAAATAAAGCATTGATAAAACTTATTTCAAAAGTTTTTTTGCTCACTCAGTTTGTCCAATTTGAAAAAAAATTAATGAAAATCGTCTGTTACGTTTCATGTGTTTGCACGAGCAACAGCTTAAGCAATGGCGGAAGAACAGTGAGTGGACTTAATACATTTTTTCTTTGCTTTTGAGTGATATTTTCATTTGAGGGATTCTTTATTCATAAATGAAAGCATTAAAATGCCAAAATTAAAAGAGGTAAGAATTTATTTATACAACTAAACCTTATTTATTTTAATGATTATCAATTGGTTACTTCAATTATACAAGGAACCTATTATTGATAATTAAAACTAATGATTTTTTCAAGTTATTTTAAAAGAAATACAATTTTTATAAAGTGAAATTAGTTCTATTTATTATTTCATTGTTTTTTTTTTTTAGAAAAAACAGCACAAAGAAAAACATATAATGATTCCGATATGGAAAAAGCTGTAAATGAGGTTAGGAGAGGACTTAAAGTAAGACAAGCTAGCAAAAATTATAATGTGCCTTATGCTACATTATATACAAAAAGTAAAGGATATTTACCTTTGAAAACTCGACCTGGACCAAAAAGTGTCTTTTCTGAGGAGGAAGAAAAAGAACTTGTAAATTGGATTTTGCATTTGGGTGATTGTGGATTTCCAATTACTAGAGTACAGTTATTGGAAGCTATTCAGAGTATTGTGAAAAAATCTAAAAGAGACACTCCATTTAATAATGGTCGCCCATCAAAAAAATGGTACAAATTATTTTTAAATAGGCATCCAAATTTAAGTGAAAGAGTATCTCAAAACTTAACAAAAGCAAGAGCGAACATTACTGAAGAAACCATAAGAGGTTGGTTTGCTGAAGTGAAATCATATCTTGAATCTAAAGACTTATTGAAAATAACTCCAGACAGAGTGTTTAATTTAGACGAGTCTGCTTTTTTGCTTGAGTCCCAAAAGTGGCAAAGTTTTAGTACGTAGAGGTGAAAAAGCTGTTTACACTGTTGTTGGAAGTGATAAAGAATATTATACAGCATTAATTGGAGGCAATGCAGCTGGAGTTTTAATACCAACAATGGTATTATTTAATAATGAAAGGATTTCTTCTTTGGTCGCAGATCATTTTCCAAAAGAATTTGTTATAGGAAAAAGCGAAACAGGATGGATGACCACTGAAGTTTTCTTCGGATATATAGTTAACAGCTTTTATCCATGGTGTATAAAAAACCAAATTGAATTTCCAATTATTATATTTGTTGATGGACATAGTTCACATTTGAATATGGAATTAAGCAACTTTTGTGTCGAACACCAAATAGAATTAATAAGTTTATTTCCTAATGCTACACATATTTTACAGCCCATGGATGTGGCTCTCTTTCGTGCACTAAAGCTTGCATATAATGAAGCTGTTCGCTCATGGAGAATGGAGAATGATGGTCAAGCATTAACTAAAGTGTATTTTGCTACTGTCTTAAAAAACTCCTTGAATGCATTAGATATCAAGAAAATTTTTGAGCATGGTTTTCGAAAATGTGGTTTAAGTCCATTTACTCAAGATGCAATCAACTATAATAAATTAGTGAAAACTAATAAATCAATTGAGAACTCTACAGAAAAGAAGAATAGTAATACTGCAAGTGCTGCTCTTCAAAATCCAATTGAAACAATTGAATCACTCATAGATTCAAATATCTTAGAAAAATTTAAAAGTGGCAGCAACTGTCTTGAGTGGACTGGTCCTTTAGAGTATAAAGAATTATACAATGTTTGGTTGAAGTGCTCAAAACTTCCAAATGATTTAAAAGATTCAAACAATAAATCAAACTCTGTTGAAGTAAATTTACTTGATGTTAATCATGATTTTAATATTCCAGCTCATGCGGTGAATGATAACAGTTTATCAAATAATCAAATCACCATCGATACTAATGTTATTTTTAATGATTGTATGGACATCGATGCTATTGATTTTATTAAACAAGAAAGTATTTCAGATAAGATTTTAGAGAGTGGAAAAGACATTGAGGATACAGCTGGTGTCGATAAGGATAATATAGATGATATTACTGAACAAGAGATTCAGACTGTAAATAAAATTTTAAGCGAACAACCTGTTAATGCACTTGAAGTATTTCAAGTGATTACTGAAAATAGGTCTTCCATAGACAAGTTTGCTAATTCACATTTGAATGATAATCATACGGATAACAGTATCATTGTACCAAGTAATGATATGCATACTTCGAGTCACCTTCGTATCATTGATGCATCAGATAATTGTTTTTCTTCGACAGCTGCTGATGATTTAATATTTGCAGATGACAGTGGTTTTGTAGATGTAGTCCAAATGCAAATAGACAATAAGGAAATTAATAATACAATTTTAGATACTGTTAGTAAAAGTATAAATATCACTAATGTTAAAGATGAATTGAAGACTGATAAAATAATAGATTCCAATAATTCTGAGGTAATTTTTAAAATTAAAATTAAACTCTTTAAATAGAATTTTAATAAAAATATTAATGGTAAATAAATTTAAAATATTATTTTAAAACATGAGTAGAAAAGCTGTAGATAACAATTGTTTTTTATTTATAGATTCTGCAGCTCATTTATCTTTTAAAGAATATATTCCTTATCCAGAAGATAAAAAAAGGTCTTCAAAAATGTTAATAAAAAAAAATTTAAAGAAAAACTTCCTCCAGTAGCGACCAGTGATGAATGGAGAGCATACCATGCAGCAAAAGCTCAATTAAAGAAAAATGAAGAGGAGAAAAAGACACTTTTAAAAATTAAAAAATTAGAAAGCAAGAAAATTAAAGAAGAGTGTGAAGAAAATGTTAAAAAATTAAAAATAAAAAGACTAATGTTCTTAAATGTATTAGAGAACTAGATTTAAAAATTCAAGAGAAAAAGGCTAAATTAAAATTACTTAAAATAAATTTAAAAACGGAATCAGAAGAAAAACGATCATTATTAGAATCTCAGATTAAACAACTAGATTTAGAGATTGTTGAAAATTTGTCATGTAAAAGTGAACTCGTAAAACAAAATAAAACTTTGATTTTAGAAGAAAAAATAATTAGAGATAAATTAAAAAATATCAAGCCTGAAAAAATAATTAAAAAGAAAAAGTAGACTGATTTAAAAAATGTAATTTATTACAAATTTTATAGTTTGAAGCAGTAACTATGCACTATTTTTGAGTATTTTAATAATGAGTCGTTTTCCTTCTATACATGAATGTATACGTACTTAAATTATATTAAAATATGTTGTTTAAGGCTGCAATTTTAATTTCAATTATTATTATTTAATATAAAATTTAATATGTGTCCAAGATTTAACTTTATAAGATAAATTTATCTTAAAAAAATAAATTTATGCATCCTAGTTTCCAGAATTTAATTTTATCAATAAATGGTTCTTCCCTTGATTAATAATTGGTTTCTAACCTAAAATGTTGATCAATAATTGGTTCTTACGATGCTTAAAATAAAATAGAAACTAAAAAATATTTATCGCATAAAATGAATAAAATGAATTATTTTCGTGATAAATAAGTACTATATTTTTTAACAAAATCAGTTTTATATAATTTTATTTATTCAAAATTAAATTATTTGTATTTTTTTTTAAGCTTTCCCTTAAATGATCAATAATTGGTTCCACTACCTTAGTTTATTATTAAGTGCAAAGTGAATTTATAGTAAATGATAATTAATAACATTTAAAGTTCGGTGTGCATTGATAAATAAAATAAATAAATTTTAAGTTTTTATGGAGTATTAAAAAGACAAATTTCAAAGCTTTGTGTTAGAATAAATTATGTTTTGAAATTGTTTCATTCAAAGTTGTATTTTCAGAATAAACTGAATCTATTCTTTTTATTTGTTTCAGAGAATCCCTATCAATAAATCCGATTCAATGAGGTGTAAGACAGGTAGAAAAGTATCAAAATAATTTATTTCAAACAAAAAAAGAATAATTAAGGTGATAATTAAAATCTAGTCAATTTACTCAAATTATGTTTTTCCAGATTTTAACACTTTTACTCTAAGGTTTTACTTCAAGTTTTTATCGGTTTCTTCAGAAAATTATAATACAAATCCATATGAGTAGAACAGATTTTGAATAAACTTATTTCTATTAATTTATTTAACTATTCATTATAATAATGAATAAAAAAATTTTTTTAACAATCATTTTTCAAAAAAATTTGTAACTATTTGAATTTTTCAGAAATGTTCTACACTCGTATGATTTCTAGTATAATTTCAAATTTCTCTCCTAACATTCTCTATACTTAATATGACTGTAGTATTACTATAATATTTTTCTTCAATATTTTAATTTTTTCCTATTCTATCAAAGTACATAAACTTTAGAGCATAATGAAAACTTATTGCTCTTCTCTCTTCTTCTTGAACCACAGAACATAGACAAAATTGAACATAATTTTGGATTTAGCTACAAAATTTAAATATGACATATAAAAATACTTAATATAAAAGATTTCTTAACATTGTAATAATAATATTTACTATTATCAATTATAAGTATATTCACTAATAAATTGTGAAAATCGGTCAAAGTGATAAATAAAAAATAATTTTATCTTGCCAAATTCCAAAGACTTTCAAGGTTGATACATCTTATAGCATATACTTACGGCAGCTTATTACAGCAGCTTGTAAGGGCCACCTAACATGCATGCTGCGAAGCAACATTTTTCGTGCGCAACACTCATGTGCTTTGTGCACTGCAAAATCGCTTTATGTAAGTTAATTTTTGTCTAACTATTAATTTTAGGATTACATAGAAATCAAATTAAGTTTAAAATCGATGATAAGTGTACACTTTAAACTCAAAGAAGTAAAAATTGGGAATAAGAAGTAAAAAAAAGTATAGTTTTTTACTTATAAAACAGTAAATTAAAGATTTTACCACTTGCAGAGGTATATTTGATGACTCTTTTTCTAAAAGTGAAAACGTATGCTTTTTACTTTATGAAAATCAAATTATTTTAAGAGGTTAATATGATGCTTTCTCTCTTTTCATAAAGATTAATATCTATATTTTTTACTTTACAAAGAGTGAAAAATCATACTGCCGTTTCTAAGGAGTAATTTGATGTGCACATTCATAACTTTGCAATGAGTAAAATAATAATATCTTAATAATTAGAAAGAATAATTTAATCAATATTTGCTTTTACGTTATTTCTCAAGAGAGTAAATTAATCAATTTACTATTTTTGGGATGATAAAGTCACGTGACTACTATAAGTATTGCAAATACTCACAATACTATGGGAATTTTCATATTCCTGAAAAGCTTTTCAGTGTATGAAGTAAAAAATGATGATATATAAGTATCTTCCATACTTATGGTAGTTACGTGACTTTATCATCTTGAAAATAGTAAATTGAATTATTTATTATTAGTTAAAATATCATTTATTATGCTTAATGCGTATTCTTCACCTTTTTGCTTTCTCATAGAGAAAGCATTGTATCAATAAAAAAATTTTTTTTCTATTTTTTCATTAATTTGTACATATTTGAACTCGGGGAGTCGAAAAAAGTGGTTTCTAGAAAATGTTTGTATGTGTGTGTGTGTGTGTGTGTGTGTGTGTGTGTGTGTGTGTGTGTGTGTGTGTGTGTGTGTGTGTGTGTGTGTGTGTGTGTGTGTGTGTGTGTGTGTGTGTGTGTGTGTGTGTGTGTGTGTGTGTGTGTGTGTGTGTGTGTGTGTGTGTGTGTGTGTGTGTGTGTGTGTGTGTGTGTGTGTGTGTGTGTGTGTCTGTATGATGTCAGTTAGTAAATTGTATCTCGAAAACTATCTTGAATTTGCTTCTAATTTTGCATGGAATTTATTTTTTTGTCTAACTTGCTGGGAAGCTATTGATAATTGGTTCTTCTAGCGTAGTTTTAATTTTAAAATCGTTAAAAAAAAAAATTTGATTTTTCATTTTATTGGTTTTTTTTTGTTTACTACACGATGAATTTGCTTTAAAATTTGCATGGAAATTATTTGCGATTACCCAAATAAAATAAATTTCTAAAAACTGATTTTCTTAGCTTAGTTTTAATTTTAGAGCATTTTGAAATTTTTGAAAAAAATGTTTCTATTTATTAAGCCAAAAAAATCTTAAAAACTACTCGATGAATTTACTTCAAATTTTCCATACAATTTAATTTTTCGATCAACTGGTGCGGAAGCTATTGAGGATTGGTTTTCTTAGCGTAGTTTTAATTTTATAGCCATTTTAGTAATTTTAACAAAATTTCGATTTTTCATGTTTTTTGTATTTTACGTAAGCTATTCGAAGAATTTGTTTGAACATTTGTATGGAACATATTTTCGACTGTCAAAAGAAGAAAAACTTTTACTAACTGATTTTTTTGGCGCACTTTTAATTTTAGAGCATTTTTAAAATTTTTTTTAAAATTTTTATTTTTATTTTTTTTTTCTATTTTACGAAAACCATTCAATAGATTTGCTTCAAAATTTGTATGCAAGTTATTTGCTACTGCCTGAAGAAAACAAGCTTTGAAAAACTAAATTTCTCAGAGCAGTTTTGATTTAAGAGCATTTTGAAAATTTTCATACAAATTTTTTTTCATTTTTTTTGTATTTTACGTAAACTACTCGAAGAATTTGCTTAAAAATTTGTTTGGAACTTGTTTTTGACTGCTACAAGAAGAAAAACTTTTGAAAACTGATTTTCTTAGCGCACTACCGTTCAATAGATTTGCTCTAACATTTGTATGCAAGTTATTTCTGAAGAAAACAAGCTTTGGAAAACTAATTTTC
Source organism: Anastatus disparis (assembly GCA_017163975.1). Classification (NCBI taxonomy): domain Eukaryota; kingdom Metazoa; phylum Arthropoda; class Insecta; order Hymenoptera; family Eupelmidae; genus Anastatus; species Anastatus disparis. Next base: position 2,907,000 of record JAFFSR010000351.1, on the reverse strand, counting down.
TCAGCGCAGTTTTAATTTAAGAGCATTTTGAAAATTTTCATAAAAATTTTTATTTTTTATTTATTTTCTTTCTTAGCGTGGTGACGATTAGAAATTTCGTTGTCATCGTTCTTTTTATTACTACATTATATCATTCTTTCAATAGAACAAATTTATTGCAGTTTTTTCTATTACTTGATGCTTTAAAATACATTATAAATGTGTGTGTGTGTGTGTGTGTTGAAAATGCAATTAGCTAGCATATATGTTCAAAATTTATAAAGTACTAAAGCGGGCTTGACTTTATTCACGGTCGCCGGATAATATTTTAATTACCGAATTTAAATTTACTTCATTAATTTAATCTATTACATGCATATACAAGGTGCATACAACAATATTATAAAAGAAAATTACATTTATCGACGATCTCCTCCAGTGCAATATTCTTGGAGATGCGATAGTTTACAATTTTCTTTACGTGTGGAGGAGAGGGTAACGTGATAAAAGTTATTATTGACGACTCCATTGAGTACAATACTCTACAGAGTGCGATAATAAACTTTTTTATTACATGAAATATGCAGAAGAGTGTTTAAATCGACGACATCTTTGAGTGCAATACTCTCAAATGTGCGATAAATAAAACTTTTATATAATGAAATATGACTAAATAAATTATTATTGATGACATATCCAAGTGCAATACTTTTCAATGTGCGATAATTAATTTATTTACTTATTCTATGACAAATAATGCATGAAATGAGATGAGTTGTACTATTCTAAATGAATTGTAACCTTCAAGCATATAATACTGGAGGAAGCCTCCCAGCTATTAACTGCGTTACAAGGCGAAGAGAGAGAAAGCCTCTATTTTGGTACGTGCTATCTCTCTTTCACTTTCTTAGTGGGGAACAAAAACAGCCAATCAAATCAGGCTAGAGAGAGACAGCACGTACCAAAATAGAGGCTTTCTCTCTCTTCGCCTTGTAACGCTTGCTGCCATTCGGAGGCTTCCTCCAGTAGTATATGCTCGAAGATTGTAACATAATCTCATTTAAATTAGAATCTTTTGTCTTTTATTTATTAATTAAAGAAATTTATATTTTATAAATTTTGCAACATTACATAATATAAATTTTAACACAGAGTGCTAAGGTCTTATGCCTTTGACGGTATAAGGTCGAATGAATCTTCTTGGCTTGACGCAGGCCTTTTTATACCATTTGATGTACCTTGGATGATATTCTATTAAGGAAATAGAATGTTCCATAACTTTAATTTTTTATTTCCTTAATTTAACTTAAGATATTTATAAAAGGAACATTATATTTCTCCCATATTCATCAAAGGTTATTGTTATAAAAAAGGAATGCTCCCTAAATAATAATAATTGTATTTTATATTATTTATTATTACCAATTTAATATTGATAGTATTCTTTTCTAATTAGAAGATATAGAACATTCGTTTTTTATATACGAAGTAGAATGCTTTTGAAGAAAACATTCTATTTCTTTTAATTTTTTAAATTAAAGTATTTGTTTTTTAACATAATTTTAATATTCAATTTATTTATTAGTCATTTTATTTATTATTTAAACTAAAAAAGTTGATCTTTTCTATTTCAATTTCTATCTTTAAACTTTAATCATAATAGTCTTTTTTTTATATATATTATAGGAATGAAATGTTCTATTTCTTTTTAAACAACAATATTAACAAATCACGTTTTTTATATTTTATTATTAACAATCAGAGATTAATAATATTTTTATTAAAAGAAATAGAACATTCCATTTCTCTATTCATTTTCTATATCTATATATATATATTTTGTGTTATCTTCATTACCAGCCTAGATCGGTAACCTGGATGCCCTAATTTAAATTTATTATTTTTCAAATTATTCTGACTTTTAATAATGTAGTCATTCTTATGACCTCTTTTTATTAAACTAAAGTATTTTATAACAAATTAATATGAGCCGTTACATAGCCCCCCAGATAGAATTGAAAAAAAAATTACGTTATATAAGTAAATGTTTATATTTATTACGTTAATAAATCTGAATTATGATTAATAAAAACAGTCTTAAATCGTATAAACTCAAACATTCAATTATATTTACGCAGTAATTTAAATGCATTTAAATTCTTTCAAAACAAATATTTTCTAATAGTTAAATTTAAAAACCCTCATTTGACGGCTGATCGTGTGCTTGTGTTTATTGTTTTCATACTGAGCCACATGGCCAGAGTTTGTAAACACAAACACTCGATCGCATTTAAATGTATACTCTATTTATTATTTTTTTTTTCTTTTGTTTTTCTTACTCCTAAGTAATTAGTTTTAAATTCTTTAAAGTTATTAGTTTCTAGTATTTAATATATTTAAAATTAAAATAAAGTCAATCAATTATATTTAATAAAATGAAACAAAATTAGAATATTTAACAAATTTCAATAACAAAAATTTTACTTGAAAAGATAATAAAAATTTTAAGCTTTTAATATCAATTAATAATAACAGTAATAATTTAACTAAATTAGATTTTTTTATGTTTTTCTTCTTCTACTTGTGGCTTCTTCACTGGATGTCTCGTTGATTATTTTTTATACATTGTAACGTTTTTGCTTTCCTTTTTGTTTATTACTATATAAACTTATTATTACGTATATATATAATGAGTAAAGAGAGTGGGAAAGAAAACGTTGCCTCCTGTTGCCAGATGCTTCAGAGAGTAACCAGGATTCGGAGCAGGAGGCGGTCTGGGACGGACGGCGGAAGAATAGGAAAATAAAGGGTTTAAACACGGTTGATTTTATGCTTGGGAGTACCTTAGCTTTATTGCTGTCACAAGACAGTAAAAGAAAAGGTACAACGACGATAACAATTTTAACATAAATAAATAAGAAAATAATGACTCTATATAAACCAAAGAAATAAAAATATTTGATGCGTCAAAGAAAGAAAAGAATAAGTTTGTTTTCTTGGTAATAAAGTTTTGCCACTTATCGGCCGATGATAACAAAAAGATGTAATTTCAAAAGAGAGACGTTATTCGTCTGTGATAACGGCCCGGGCGGTCGGTTATCCGGTGGCGTCCTCTACTTGAAACATAGGTCGTGGAAGAGAAACTTGTTAATACTAAATTATCAATTAAAGAGAGAGTTTGAGTGGCCGGCACTCTTAGAACTTAAATTTACTAATAATGTTATCTTATGGACTAATAAAGAAAACGTTGGGTGGATGACACCCTTAACATACTACTATTACAATAAGAAATAATTATTTACAAGTGGGTATACGGAACCCTTACGGTAATAGAGCGAGAAGCGCTCTGCTTTATCGGCGGTTTATAAAAGTATTATCAGATTTTGGGTGGACGGCACCCTTAATTTTAATGCGGCGGAGGCGGCAGGATGAAGCGTATATGCGGTTTTCTCGATTGCATTTAATCTAGGCCAGCGAGCACTCTCAGCGAAGATTATCTGCAATTCGACTTACTACTAATGGTTTGATGCATTAGAGTAAGCGAGAGAGCAAGCTTCTCTTATACAGAGTGGGAGCCCCATATAAGAGAAGCCAGTACTGTATCTACTCTCTCTCTCTAGGCCAGCGAGCGCACTCGGCTAAGAGAGGGGGAGAGCACAGTCCACAGTGCTTGCCTTATGGCTGAGCCGTTGGTCTTATATGTACTCGAGCTCGCTGTTCCTCTTGCGGGAACAGCAAAAACCTACGCCACCTGGCGACTGATCCTGCTACTACCCAGCCTCGCGGGAGATTTAAACCGTGCTTACTTCACGATTATAGATAATCGTTGCTCACCCTCCTTACTTCAGAGAGTGAACGTGTAGTGAACGTTGGTGTACCGGTATCATAAAAAAAAGATGAATAATAAGGAAAAGAGAATCATACCTATATGGGGGCCATACTAGCCTTTAGGATTCTGCCAGTGGATGGACTGAGTCGGAGGCTCCACTTAACCACCGCCGTTCGCACACGAAACTTTTTGGCTCCCACCGGCACTTCGACAAATGATCCGTCTGGTATCTTCACCAATCTCCTTTTTTTTCCGTTTGTCGGTGGATGGAATCTGTTTCCAAAGTATTGGCTTGCTGGCTTTGAAGTATTGGTCACTTTTCACTTTAAGTGTCGTGGTTGTTGTTGAAGTACCGGTGTGAGTGTGTGCGTGAGGTGGGGGTGAAGGTGGTATGGGTGAGTGGGGTTTCGGTGGGTGTGGAAAAACTGGAGAAAAGAGCGTGAATCGGGTGTGTGTGTTTGTGTGCATGTTTTTGTGAGTATATGTGTTTGTTTTAGTGCGAGTGGGTCTGTGATCGGGTCTGGAGGTGTAGGTGTAGGTATGTTGGCTGGTGGTCGGGTGAGGTGTGCGGGTAATTTTGTGGTGCGTCTGGTGTGTGTGTGTGCAGGTGTAGACGACTGCTCCCACAGTTCGTCGAACTCCGCTTTTAGGCCCTTATACATTTTGTATGTGGTTGACTATGGTTAAGTTATTGCAGATGCGGGCTATTTAAGTATTCTATAGGTGGTGTTTTCTACTGTGGGAGAGGTGTTTTTATGCGGCGTCTAGCGGGATTTTTTTGAACTAAAAAAAAATTTTTACTTATGGAATGGTTTTAGGTCTTTGATGTGTACTCTTTCCGTTACGACATTATTGCTGTTGATGATGTCGTACACTACTGGAGATAATATTTTATGTACTTTGTACGGGCCGTTGAACGAGTGGTGCAATGTTGACGAAAAGTCTTTTGCTTTATCTGATAGAGTGTGTATTTTCTTAAGCACTTTTTTACCTAATTTCGGAGACCAATTTCGATGGCGTTTGTCGTAATGGCCTTTTTGTTTGAAGAAGCTTAATTTGAGGTTGTTGCGTGTTTCTTCTAATGATTTCTGCAGGTTACTTATGCGTGTGTAAGGTGTGGATTTTCGGGACGGCAGGTTGTTTATTGCTCCTGGTGGAGTCATTTCACGACCTGTGTTCAGAAAAGCTGGTGTGAATCCCGTTGATTCACTCTTTGCTGTGTTATAAGCAAAAGCTAATTGTTTGATATTTTCGTCCCAAGTTTTATAGTTTGCGCCAACGTATTGCCTTATCATTGTTTTGACTACTTTATTAGTTCTCTCCACTGGGTTACATTGCGGAGAATACGTTGGGGTTAGCCTGTGTTTGATGTTGTTGGATTTTAGGTATTCTTGGAACTCATAACCTATAAACTGGCTGCCGTTATCGCTAAGTATGGTGTTAGGACAACCATGTTGCAATATAATCTGATCAGTAATTGCCTTAGTGATAATTTTTGCGGTTGCTCGTTTTACTGGTTTGAGTTCTACCCATTTTGTGAATCTGTCTTGCATCACTATTAGACTAGTATTTAGTGATTTCGACTTCGGAAATGGACCCATTAGATCTACAGAAACTGTTTCCCAAGGTACGTCTACTTTGGAGAACTGCATGAGTCCCGGCGGATATTTTTGTTGCGGTTTGTATTTTTGGCAGTTTAAACATGTTCGGACATGTTCAGCGCCATCGGTGAGCATATGTGGCCAATGGTATCTTGTTTTTAGACGTTGTAGTGTCTTAAAAATATCGAGGTGTCCTGCGGTTACGGAGTCATGGACTTCGTTGAGTACGCTATTGCGTTGATTAAACGGAACGCATAACTTGTACTCCGGATCGGTTGACGGATTTAACGGATTGCTCTTTTTATGCAGGAATAATTTTTTATTTATTATACGGTAATCTGGAAAGGCCGCAGGATTTTCTTTGACCTTGTTGTACAGATTGTGGTACCAATTGTCTTCGGCATTCGAAGCTGCGCATACTTTCACTGGTTGTCGTGAAAGAATGTCGGCAATGGTGTTTTCTGTACCTTTCCGGTATTTTACTTCGTAATCGTACTGACTCAGTTCGAGAGCCCAGCGGGCGAGTCTGCCTGTTGGGTTGTCGATTTGGTCGAGCCATTTTAAAGATAAATGGTCTGTGATTACTACGAAGTGGTAGTTTTCTAGGTAATCTCTCATTTTCCATATCGCCCATTTGACGGCTAGGCATTCTTGCTCTGTGACTGAGTAGTTTTTCTCTGCCGCAGTGAGAGTTCTACTAGCATATGCTATAACTCTTTCTTTGCCGTCTATTTCTTGTGTGAGAACTGCGCCTAGACCTTCGTTGCTTGCGTCAGTTTGCAATATGAACATTTTTGTCCAGTCTGGACACGCTAGAACGGGGGCTTCTGTTAACAGAGTTTTGAGAGTTACGAAGGCTTGTTGTTGATCTGGTCCCCATAACCATTCTACTTTTTTCTTAAGCAGGTGGTTAAGTGGTGCGGAGATGTGTGACGCGTTCTTTACGAAGCGTCTGTACCAAGACACGAGTCCTAGAAACCTTCTCAGTTCTTTGATGTTTGACGGTGGTGGAAGTTCTGAGATTGGTTTTGTCTTATCTGGGTCTGTATGCAGGCCTGTTTCGTTTATTGTGTGACCCAGGTATTTTAATTCCTTCTTGGCGAAGCAACATTTTTCTGCATTAGGCTTCAGATTTGCCTGGCGTAGTCTGTAAAAGACTTCTCGCAGATGATTTATGTGTTCTTCGAAGGTAGATGACACGATTATAATGTCATCTAAATATGCAAAAGCGTTTGGAGACATGTCTGGCGTTATCACTGCATCTAGGAGTCTTTGAAAAGTTGCGGTTGCGGAATGTAGGCCAAAAGGCATAACGTTAAATTCAAACAATCCTTTGCCTGCTACGGTGAATGCTGTGAGTGGTTTGGATTCTTCCGTTAATGGTACTTGTCAGTAGCCATTTTTGAGGTCTATTGTACTCAGGAATTTAGCACCTCTTAACTTGTTTAAAATGGAGTTTATTTGCGGCAAGGGGTACGCATCTTTGCGAGTGACTGAATTTAATTTGCGGAAATCTATGCAGAAACGTTGTATGCCGTCTTTTTTCTTCACTAAAACTACAGGTGAACTCCAGGGGCTGGATGAAGGACGTATGATGTTATTTGCTAACATCTCTTCTACTTCTGCGTTTATCTTGGCTTGTGTTAGCGGATTTCTAGGCCTATACCTTTGTTTGATTGGTGTAGGGTCTGACAGCTTGATCTCGTGTTTAGCTAGTGGAGTTGTTCCTTTTATTTGCTCGAACAGTTTGAATTCTTCATCTAAAAATTTTTCCAGCCGGAGTTTTTCAGTATCTGATGGTTTTGCTAAGCCTGGTTCAGCTTTTATCGTGCATGCTGAATGTGTGTTCGGAGTTTTTAACAATTCTTCATTTAGGCTTACTTTTATCTTTAGTTTTGCTAATAAATCCATGCCGAATAAGATGTCAGAGTCCAAGTTAGGCATTATAGAAAAAGAGTGTTTTATAATGGTTCCGTTTGTATTTATTTTCCCTTTGATGGCTTGCTTTAGGGCTACGTTCTGGTTATCTGCGAGCACAACGGTTTTTGGATCAGAAAAAATTTTCCAAGTTCCTCTTTTTAGAATTTTTGCGTGTCTAGGGTGTATAAAGGAAGCAACGGCTCCTGGATCTACGAGTGCTGTCATGGTATGCGTGTCTGCTTTTACTCTTAGGTAATATCTTGGGTCATTCGTATTGAAGACTTGATTTCTTGCGAAAACGGTTCGGGTCGGTTTTTGCTGTTGTTGCCGACCCTCTATAGGTTTTTGGACGTGGACACGGGCAATTTTTGTACATTACGTTGTCTGTGCCGCAGCGAGAACAGAAAATTTTTTGCTTTATTCTTGCAAACGTCGCGGTGGTGTCCGGATTGTTTGCAGTTCCAGCACGTCTTTGAGGCGTTGTATTGCTTACCTACGGCAGCGGAGTTGGTCCTATTGGGCTGGTTATGCTGTTTTCTTGGTGTAAAGAATGTTCTTCTTTGCTGTTTAAACTGGAAATTCGGCGGTTTCGAGAATCTATTTTTATTTTCCGGTTTTATTTCTTTCATTGTTTCTTCCAGTTCTTCTGCCCTTTGAATTAAATCCTCTGGTGTTTGTATGTCTCCTCGTTTGATGTGTAGGCGCAGCGATGGTTTCATATTGTAATACAGGTTGTCTAGTTGTTCGGTTGCTGCTATATTGCCTCGACGACGCATTAAGGTTGCCAAATCTATGACATATGAGCGGATGGATTCATTTTCTTTCTGTTTCCTTTCGGTGATTAACCTATCCAGTGTTCTACGTTCGGCTGGTGGCAGGTAGTATGCTCTTAGTTTGTCTTTGAGTTCGTTCCAACTCGTTATGCTGCTGGCGCAGTTTCTGTACCAGAGTTGTGCATTGGACCTTAGAAGTTCTGGAAAGCCTCTCAAGAAGTCTACATCTGAGACGTTGTATGCTGTTTTTAGCTCTTGTGCTCTTTCTAAGAATGCATATAGTTCTTTTCCATCAAAGTGGCAATTCCATTTCCGCATCTTTTCTATGATGCATGTGTCGCTTTGTATGTAAACTGTTTCTCTTGGAGGTGTTGCGTTAGACGTGTTGGCGAAAACGGTTGTGGAAGTGTGTCCTCTGTTTGTTGCATTTATGCGACCGTCTTTTTCGGCTTGTGCTCGTTTTCTTGCTAATATGAGAGCTATTTCATCGAAGTCGGGCAGATCGGTAGGAAAATCTTCGTAGTCTTCTTGATGTGTCTTGACGTATGTTATTAGTTTCTCCAGGCGTTCATCTGTTGTACCTTTCGTGGACTGATTTATCGCCGCTAGATGGGTGATCACTTCCTCATCGGAGAGGTTGTAAACCCATTTAATTCGAGTGGCCATGATTTAGTTTGTTATTTACCTTTTGTATTAATTGAGAGAGTGTTTTTGGTTAGAACCTGTCTTAGCAGGGGGTCAAGACGTGATTAACCAGCGTTGAAGAAAAAAAAAAAATATTTTATGGTTAATTAAAAATTAAATTATACAGTTGTGTATCGAGAGTATTTTTAAGGTCTGGTTAATTACGTTAAATGCCGGTGTGTCTCAACTAATACAAGCCACTAGAGGTAGTTAGTTTTAATGGTTGAGTTTTGACAACAGTTTCGGTTGATCGCCTTGATCGAGAAAAACGAAAAATAAAAAAAAATTTTTAACTAGAAACAGTAAACTGTTCTTAAATCTCAACTTAAGCTTATGCTTATCGGCTGGGTAAGGGGTTTATATCGCGATTCGCGTAAAAGAGAGAAGAAATTTAGTATTATTAGTTACGCGGCGCGGCGGTCCTACGCTTACATACAAGCTAAAGTTAAAAATATTGCTAATAATAATAATGATAATAATGATAATAATGATAATCAAGATACTAATACAAGAAAGAAAGTTATTTTAACTAATTTGCTAATTTTGGTACTTGTTAAAAAAAAATGACGGTTCAACCCTTCAGTTTTCCGTGGATAAGGATGAAGGATTAGTGCGGTTAAGGATTGAAGTCCAAATAAGAGGAAGAAAAAGAAAAGAAGAAAAAATTAGGAGAAGAATTTGAATGAAGAAGGATACAGAAACAGGCGGGAATTTGGTTGGTAACAACTTCTTTCCGTCTGCAACATCCAGAGTAACGGAGATGGATGTACAACGGACGAGGGTTGTTTAACTGGCAGTTATTACCTTGTAGTTATTGACTACGATGGTAAAAAGGAGTAACCACGTGATGAAAATCACGCTGGTTGAAGAGTATAAAAGTATTTTCTCGTAATCTTAATTACGATTGGCGGGAGAAAAGAAGAAAAAATAAAGAAAAATGTGATGTCTTTATTTTAGACACCATGTAACTAATGTTACAAATGGTGAGTGGTATATATATATATTTTATAATTTTACTTGCCTAACCGGCGGTTCATTTGTTCATGTGCCATGTAACGTTTTAGTTGCAAATGACTAGCGAATTTTGCAATTAAATTCTTAATTGGGTAACCGGAAGTCTATATGTTCGGACGCCATGTAACATTTTGTTGCAAGTGGCGAATGATTTAACATAAAATAACGTTAAGCAATCAACCGGAAATCCATTTGTTCGGGCGCTATGTAACGTTTTTGCTTTCCTTTTTGTTTATTACTATATAAACTTATTATTACGTATATATATGAGTAAAGAGAGTGGGAAAGAAAACGTTGCCTCCTGTTGCCAGATGCTTCAGAGAGTAACTAGGATTCGGAGCAGGAGGCGGTCTGGGACGGACGGCGGAAGAATAGGAAAATAAAGGGTTTAAACACGGTTGATTTTATGCTTGGGAGTACCTTAGCTTTATTGCTGTCACAAGACAGTAAAAGAAAAGGTACAACGACGATAGCAATTTTAACATAAATAAATAAGAAAATAATGACTCTATATAAACCAAAGAAATAAAAATATTTGACGCGTCAAAGAAAGAAAAGAATAAGTTTGTTTTCTTGGTAATAAAGTTTTGCCACTTATCGGCCGATGATAACAAAAAGATGTAATTTCAAAAGAGAGACGTTATTCGTCTGTGATAACGGCTCGGGCGGTCGGTTATCCGGTGGCGTCCTCTACCTGAAACATAGGTCGTGGAAGAGAAACTTGTTAATACTAAATTATCAATTAAAGAGAGAGTTTGAGTGGCCGGCACTCTTAGAACTTAAATTTACTAATAATATTATCTTATGGACTAATAAAGAAAACGTTGGGTGGACGACACCCTTAACATACTACTATTACAATAAGAAATAATTATTTACAAGTGGGTATACGGAACCCTTACGGTAATAGAGCGAGAAGCGCTCTGCTTTATCGGCGGTTTATAAAAGTATTATCAAATTTTGGGTGGACGGCACCCTTAATTTTAATACGGCGGAGGTGGCAGGATGAAGCGTATATGCGGTTTCCTCGATTGCATTTAATCTAGGCCAGCGAGCACACCCGGCGAAGATTATCTGCAATTCGACTTACTACTAATGGTTTGATGCATTAGAGTAAGCGAGAGAGCAAGCTTCTCTTATACAGAGTGGGAGCCCCATATAGGAGAAGCCAGTACTGTATCTACTCTCTCTCTCTAGGCCAGCGAGCGCACTCGGCTAAGAGAGGGGGAGAGCACAGTCCACAGTGCTTGCCTTATGGCTGAGCCGTTGGTCTTATATGCACTCGAGCTCGCTGTTCCTCTTGCGGGAACAGCAAAAACTTACGCCACCTGGCGACTGATCCTGCTATTACCCAGCCTCGCGGGAGATTTAAACCGTGCTTACTGCACGATTATAGATAATCGTTGCAACATATACAGACAAAAACATATTGCGACAAACACAAAACAATACAACAGAGAGGAGGTTTATTTCTAGCTACAATTAACTAAAAAAGTTTTTTTTTCTTTATTTGACCAAGTCTCTTATCCATTGGTCCAATTCTTTCTCTACATTTAATTGTAGTGTATTGAGTTCTTCTTCTTCTTCATTTAATTTTTTTATTCACTGATGTCTTGATCTCCTGCATTGCAAAGTCTCATAGAGTTTCGTATCGGTCCTGGACTATTTTCCACTCGTTGTGTTGCTTTTGCCGTTAAGCTGTTGCCTCTCTTTGTTGATGCTCCTCGTCCTCAGTTCATCTTGGCGTCTAATGAGAAACATATAATGTTTGTTCTCTTAGTATTGTCTCTTAGTATTGTCTTCTATTTTATTTTATTTTAATCTATTTTAAATACTTCATTAGTGTATGTGCTACTCATATCGCGACTCTTAAAAAATCCGACCTCATTGAGTATCGGTTGATTGTTGGTCACAAAAGTGGCTGACCATCCATCGGTAGTCAAAGTTTTCGGTATGGTGGGTCTGACAGTCTAGCCTGATGTTATGTGTTAAACGGGTACCGGGCTGGACTCCCTCGACTTCACCATACAAAAAAGGTTAATCATATAGAGGACAAAATCCTTTATATATTAATCTTTTTTTTTAAAAAATAAAAGAAAAAAAAAATTCTAAATACTTTAATTTTTTCTTTGTTTTTCTTCTTATTTTTTCTCTCTTCTTTTTCAAATTAAAATCTTTTGCTTTCTCATAGAGAAAGCATTGTATCAATAAAAAAATTTTTTTTCTATTTTTTCATTAATTTGTACATATTTAGACTCAGGGAGTCGAAAAAAGTGGTTTCCAGAAAATGTGTGTGTGTGTGTGTGTGCGTGTGAGTAGTAGGGGCTATGTTGCTTCTACGCCACTTACCATATGAGTTTATGATTCCTACCTTACCGACACTCAAAAAATTACCACAACTTTCAATTCCTACATTACCGACACCCCAAACCCTATAATTTTCAATTCCTACATTACCGACACCCCGAAATAATTTTCAATTCCTACATTACCAACACCGCAAATTAACCCAACCCTAAAGCACACACCTTACAATTTCTACCTTACCATCAACTAAACCCCAAAGTCCCCATAAACCTTTAAATTCCTACCTTACCATCAAATTAACCCCAAAACGTCGGTAAACCATATACTTTTTAATTCCTACCTTATCGACACCGCTAATTAACCCAGCCCTGCGACCCCTATCTTACCGACCTCGCATGCGCAGCCCGCATCCCGATGTGCATCCCGATGCTCGCGTGCGAGTTCATACAGGTTTGATGACGTCATACAGACTTTAGACCATATAACTTTCTACTTTACCAACACCGCTAATTACTCCATTACCTTTCGATTTCTTACCATCAAACTTCAATACCTACCTTACCGACTCCGCATGCGCGCGTGCATCCCGCATCCCGATGCCCGCGTATAATAATGTTGAATATTAAATACTTTTTAACTAAATACTTTTCATATTATGTGAAGGAAGGGAGATAAGAAAGGACTATAAGGTAAAACAAATAAGAAGTTTTAAGTAAGATATAATTATATTTATTTGCATTCTAATTAACAGTGTCAAAACCTTCCTTTTCTAATTTTTTATATTTTTTAAATGTACATACACGCAACACTATAACATTCTGCAACGCGCAGTTTCGCTGTCATCCCTTAGGATGATATGGACATACTTCAAGCTGACGAAATCCTGACGTTTGTAGCGATGGACAGTTAATTTTTTCCAGATCATATACGTTATCTAAATAAGTTTCTAAAAATTTTTTTTTCTGAAGACCTTTTGCGTAGAAATACACTTGAACGCCAGCTCCTCCAATCATTTTAAGTTTATCAAAAACATGAGGTATTTCATTAAATGGTATATCTCCAGTATCCCAGCGAAGTCCATGAAAATTATTTTGTAACCAATTATTCGATGAAGCTTCTTTTCTCGATAACTGACTCCATGAACAAGGAGGTTTAAATATGTATAATATTGGTATTAAGGTACCTTCTACGTCTACTACAGCAAGTTCCTTAATAATGATATTATTGTTATAATTAAAGCCTTGGAAATCTACTATTATCTCCATAACTTGAGGTTTACTGAAATTAAAAAAATAAAGTATATTTTTAAAATAAATTCTTAAGCTAAAAAGAATAAAACAGTCATCATAGAACGCATACCCAGTCTGATAATTAGCCATCACTGTATCACCCTTTATGTTCACGCAATTCAAAAATCAAACAAGATATGATGATACAAGCGATCTATGTCTACTTTTATATGAGAGATCAAGGTCAATTAAGTTCTTTTCCTCTTGAATTTTATGCACATGAGTCGAACTCAAGGTCATTCTTTTGTCCAATCTTATATAAATCCTGCGCGTGTGCAATTCGTACACACTTTTCTCACACTTTTTTTTCACTTTTTCACTTACATATTTTACGTTTTTCATTATAAAATAAATAAGGTTTTTAAAAGTTTTAATGTTTTTTTATTAAGAATAAAACAAATTCGTGGTTATGTCCGCGAAAGTTTTGATATCATGCAAGTTATAAAGTAAATTTTTTAATCATAGTGCACTATGTTATTTACAGAATTCTAATAATTTGAACAAATTCACTACACTTTCAATTTTTAATTCTAAATTTGATAACACTACACTAATCACTTTTATAATAATTATTATTATTTGAACAAATTCACTACACTTTCAATTTTAATTATAAATTTGATAACATTGCACTGATCACTTAATAAATAAGGTGTTTAAAAGTTTTAATGTTCTTTTATTAAGAATAAAACAAATTCGTGGATATGTCCGCGAAAGATTTGATATCATGCAAGTTATAAAGTAAATTTTTTAATCATAGTGCACTATGTTATTCACAGAATTCTAATAATTTGAACAAAATCACTACATTTTCAAGTTTTAATTATAAATTTGATAACACTACACTAATCACTTTTATAATAATTACTATTATTTGAACAAATTCACTACACTTTCAATTTCAATTATAAATTTGATGACATTACACTGATCACTTTTATAATAATAATTATTATTATATAATAACTATTGTTGTTAAAAATTAAAAGTTAAAAAAATTTATATATATAAAGGAAGGGAAGTAATTGATAAAGACATAACATTTTAAAAAATTATATTATGAACAAATTATACACTTTCAATTTCAATTATAAATTTGATGACATTACACTGATCACTTTTATAATAATAATTATTATTATATAATAACTATTGTTGAATAATAAATTTAATAATGTTAAAAAAAAATGAATACTTTTTATATTATATAAAGGAAGGGAAGTAAGGTATGAATAAATACGATTTTTTCATAATTTTAATATTTATTTATTCAGAATTTAAAAAATAATCATGTTTGACATTTTTTTTTAAAATTTTATTTCATTATATTAAATAAATTTAATTAAGCATTTCCCCAAGTATTTCATTTTTGCTTGGCGGAGTTCTGCTTGCTTTGTCAATTTGTTTAATACATCTTGATTTAGTAATAGAAAATCACTAACTACTAATGGCAGAAAGATGTCAAATGCTGCATCTAACTGCAAAACAATTTTTTCACCATATCTAGTTGATACACGTTTTATTGCAGTAATCATATTCATTTTTTCTTCTTCCAACTCCTTCAATCTTTTGGTAGGGAGATAACTAGAAGTACTAGCTGCTTTATTTAAAGCCTCCATTATCAATGAATCTGCAAAAAAAGAAACCACAAAATTATTTTAAAAGAATTATATAAAAAAATCTTATTATAACACTTATGATATATAAAGTTATTTTGAAAGAATTATTTGACACTTACACTATTATAAAATTACACACGGAATACACTATGATGAGATCTGACGACATGAGCGATTTGCAGCTGATTTTATATCCAAAAATCAAGGTCGATATACAAGTAGCCAAGGCTGTATACCTCCCGCTCTTACAATTTGCGTGCTCAGCCAAGGCCTTATCTCCCACTTGCGCGCGAATTGAAGGCTGCAGACCTCCCACTAGCGCGCGAATCATAGGCCATACACTTCTCCTTCCAACATTTCACACACTTAGCCAAGGCCTTATCTCCCACTTGCGCGCAAATAGAAGGTCAAGCATTTTTTGCAGATGCGTGCGCGACCAAGGTTGCAAATCTTTCTCCCACTCACAAACAATAACCTTGATTTTTCACGTATATAAATTAACACAAACAGCACGCCGGCTTGCGTATATACAATATATCGCGTGTGTACAATTTGTGTTAGTGAAAATTGAAATATATAAAAATAAAAAAAAAATGAGTGCTAATATTTTAAAAGTATACTGTAAAATATTAAATAATATAATTATTTTATTAACAATAAAAAGGCTTTTTATAATAAAAAAAAGTGTAAAAATTAAATCTAATGATTTTTCAAATGTTCTGTGAATATGTATAACACTCAGTTTATATTGTTTTTTTGTTTCGGTTAACGTCACTTCGATGCAGTATGAATGAGGTTTTGTGTGAGCGTTTCAAATTTCAAAAATATATTTGATAAATTTTTAACTACTCGTGATGACGACCTATGGAAAAAAGAATATGTGCAGTGATCTAGAAAGCAGTGATCTAGAAGGTAACGAAATTTAGTTAGAAAAAATGAGTATTAATTTAATTCTAATTAATAATGAAGATGTTGATAAAACTTCCATTAATGAGGAAGTGGAACCAGGTTGTGTGATTGTGAAGAAAGTGCGAGCGGATCCAAGGATTCGCTATAAATCCCGGAAAAATAATATAGATATTCTCGTGCCACCATTCGCTGAAAATTTATGTCTAAAAGTAAGATTTAATATAATATTTATTATAGTGAGAAAAAGTTTGTGTATGTGCATGTGTGCAAAAAAGAATTTTATTATAGTGAGAAAAGGTTTGTATATGTGAGTGTGTACAGAAAAAATATTTTAAATTTAGTTTAAATATAATTATGTGTGTATGTGTGTGTGGATTTAATATAATATTTATTATAGTGAGAAAAAGTTTGTGTATGTGCATGTGTACAAAAAAAGAATTTTATTATAGTGAGAAAAGGTTTGTATATGTGCGTGTGTACAAAAAAAAAATATTTTAAATTTAGTTTAAATATAATTGTGTGTATGTATGTGTTTGTGTGGATTTAATATAATATTTATTATAGTGAGAAAAAGTTTGTGTATGTGCATGTGTACAAAAAAGAATTTTACTATAATGAGAAAAGGTTTGTATATATGCGTGTGTACAAAAAAAATAATATTTTAAATTTAGTTTAAATATAATTGTGTGTGCGTGTGTGTGTGTGTGTGCACGCGCGTGTATGCAGTATATATATATATAAATAAAAACAGAATTTTTTTAATTTAATTTTTAACCATATAACATGATTTTATTTGTATCTGGATGTATAAAAATTTATTTTGTTCAAGATTCAGTTTAAGAAAAAAAATTTATTGAAAAAAGTAAGAAAATGTTAATAGATTTTCTTGTAACAATTCAAATATATATATATATATATATTTGAACAAAATAAATTTTCATATCTGATACAAATAAAATCTTGATATAAAGTTAAAACTAAATTTAAGAAATTACATACACACAGAGATATATAAGTATATACATATACATATACGCATACACATATTAAACTAAAGATGCTATTGTTTTTATGTTTGACAGGAAGCAGTTACACAGGCGTAACACATAAATACATACTCGTGCTACGCCTGTGTGACTGTTTTCCGTCAAACATAAGAATCATAGCATCTTTAGTCCAATATGAGCATATGCACATGCATATATATATATATGTATATATATACACACACACACACACCATTTTCATTCTAATTTTTTTAACTTTTTTTCAGTTTTTTTTAACAACAACAACATGTAAAGAGGAGGAAAAGGAATTGCACCAGGTTCAGCATGTTGAAGAGATTCAACATCTGGATAATGATTCAATTATCGAACCGCAGCAACAGGTATATAACATTCATGTTAGTTATAACATTTTCATTATATATATATATATATATATATATATATATATATATATATATATTAATATATTTTTATTGTTTTATTACAGGAAGAACCAAAATCACCAAACTATGACGATTTGGAAAAACTTATAAATATCGATTATGAAGACATGTTCAGAGAAGTAAGTTCATTTGCTTATAATCTCAATGAATATAACATTCATCTTTGGTATAACATTTTAATTCATATATCCGTTTCAATATTTATTTATTGTTTTAATATAGGAGATACCATATTCACCAAAAGAATACAAAGATTTGAAAAATCGTATAAATATCGATGATGAAGAGCTGTTCAGAGATGTAAGTTCATTTGTTTATGATTTCAATTATTTCTTATAATATTAATTTAATATTAATTTATCTCTTTTATTGTTTCAGTTCGGTTTGCCATATTTTGAAAATGTACCGGAGGTCTTTCAAAAGGTATTATTTTAAATATTTAAATATCATTTTTTTTTCTTTTTCTATCAATAAACAAACTTTTTCTTCTGTATTAATTAAAAAAAATTTTTTTTTTCAGATAGAAAACATGGATGCACAGCAGCCAAAAGAAAAAACAGATGCGCCAATTTTATATAACCTATCAAATAATCCTTTAACATCATACAGTCCCGATCCTATCAGTAAATCAAAACCTAAAATATTAAGCGTTAAATATAATCCAAATATAAATTTTAAAATAAATCCCATCACTAAAGTCAGTAATTTTGAAGTGAATATTAACGAATCTTTATATTCACCAATCAATAGTGATTCTGACTTTTCTGATGCTGAGATAGAAGTTAAATCGCCACCATTAAAAAAAATCAGAAAATCACCATCATCATCATCTTCATCATCGTCGAAATCATCATCAGCATCACCATCATCATCATCAAGATCAACAAATTCAAACACTGTAACTTCACAGCAGCCATCAACACAGCAAGCATCTACTGAAGTTTTAAAAGAAGAAATCAATGAACTTTTAACGTTTTAAAATAAATTATAATTATATTTTATATTATTATTTAGAAATTTATTATCTTCTTTTATATATATTTTGTATTTTTTATAAATTAGTGTATTAAAACATTTTTTATACAGTATACTTGTATATATTATTTTTTTAATATAATAATTATATTTATTTTAAACTTATACAAAAAAAATACCTTATTTTTTATTTAAAGAAAAAAAGAAAAAATATAAAAAAAACCTTATTTTTTAAAAATATAAACTTATATTTCTATCCACTTACAATTATAATTTTTTTTTCTTTTTATTATTGTTTATATTATAAATTGAATTTATATTTAAAAAAATTTGTCTTTATTAAAAGATATTATTGAAATATAATGTATAAATTTTATACACACACACATACAAGTCGTATAGGCGTACCTCAAAATTATTCTTGAGTAGAAAGAAATATATTGACCTTGAAAGTATTATTTACTAACATACACACAATACTTTTGAATTACTAACTTGTAACAATAACCTTCTATTAATCCTTTTCAATCATATTTTGACCTTGAATTAAGGAGGATAAAAGCATCGCTTAGACCACGCAGAGTCACTTTCTTTTCTCTCACGAATCAGTAATCATGGCTTAACTTGTTGACGAGTGTGTTTCATATATAAAATCTTTAGAAGAAGTAGCTAATCTTCTGAAATCTTATAATCCAAATGATGCGATAGAACGTTGGAAAAAACATTATAAACTTGCTCGTAAGACTATACGAAAAGTTTTAAATAATAAAAGTCTTACGGTACAACAAAAACAGAAAATTTTACATTTATCCGTAAGACTTGAATGTATATGTGTGAAATTTAACAGTTCATTGAAAGAAGGTGGTGCTTTTATACAACGTGCAATTAAACGAATTCAATGGATTGAATTAGATAATGCTTTTAAAAATCGTATGCGTACAAGCATCATTGTTAATATTGAACATATTGATATTTCAGCGTTTTTAGATAAAGCATCTATATTGTTTACAAGACGTGTTAAAAATATTTTTAAAAAAAATGAGATTTTAAAAGTTAATGCAGTGTAATCATGTAAGTTTAAGAAATTATTTGTTGAAGGTACTGAAAAGGATATTATTATTGAGACAAAAAATTTTAATACTCGTAATTCAGAAATTTTTTTATCATCTTCATTAAAAGAATGGTTCATTGAGAAGATTAAAACTCCTCTATTACGTGATATTGAAGAGTTCGAAGAAAAGGATTCTGGACGGTCGTTAGATTCAATCATAAATATACAGCTAAATATAAATAGATTGAATCCCTTACCAGGGGGTAGTTCATACATACCACTACCACAATTTATTAAAGAGAAAAAAGCTTGTATAAACGTTAAAAATGCTGATAACCAATGTTTCAAGTGGGCAATTTTGTCAGCACTACATCCTGTTCCATCTTATAACCATGCTGATAGAGTCAGTAATTATATCAAATATAATACAGAATTAAATATGGATGGAATAGAATTTCCAGTTTCTCTAAAACAAGTAACAAAATTTGAAAAACAAAATCTTAATATTTCAGTTAATATTTTTGGTTTTGAAGGTCGAGAAATCGTTCCACTTCACCTCACTTCAAATAAAAAAATTAATCATGTTAATCTCTTATTAATTAGAGCAAAGGGTGAGACGTATGATAATGATGACGATGTTATAATGAGTAATGAAAATTATCATTATGTTTATATTAAAAATCTATCAAGATTAGTAAAGAGTACGTTGACTCGTAGGACAAATAGACTCTATATATTTGATAGATGTTTACACTTTTTTTCTACTGAACAAAAACTTAATCTGCATGAAGAAAATTGTAAGCTTGTAAATGATTGTAAAGTAAAATTACCTAAAAATGGTAATGATTTCATAAAGTTTCAAAACCATAAATTTAAAGAAAAACTACCATTTATTGTTTATGCAGACTGTGAGTGTTTACTTATACCAATTAATAGATTGGAAAATGAGAATGAAGATGTTGAGTTAAAAAATACTATAGCATATCAAAAACATGAAATGTTTAGCATTGGTTACTTTTTGAAATGTAATTATGACAACTCTTTATCAAAATTTAGGAGTTATCGAGGATCAGAACCTGCACTTTGGTTTGCTAAGGAATTGAAATTAATTTCTGAACAAATAACAAAAATATATGACAATCCCATCCTTATGGAAAACCTTACTTTAGAGCAAAATATATCATTCGAGGAGTCAGATATATGTCATATTTGTGAAAAGCCAATAGATAATATAATTAAAGTTCATGATCACTGTCACTTAACCTCAAAATATCGAGGATCTGCTCATTCTGGATGTAATTTGAACTATCAAGATTCTAGAATAATCCCAGTAGTTTTTCATAATTTAAGTGGATATGATGCTCACTTCATAATTAAAGATATATCTAATTATTTTCCAGGTAAAGTAGACCTTCTTCCTTTGACGAAGGAGAAATATATTGCTTTCACTAAAAATATTGAAAATAGTATGATAAAATTTCGTTTTATCGACTCGTTTCGCTTTATGGCATCATCTCTTGATAAATTAGCGTCTTTTTTAAATGAGTATGAAATTCTTGAATTTGTTTTTTTCGATTTAGAGGCTGAAAAGATTAAACTTTTAACTAAAAAAGGTGTTTTCCCCTATGAATACGTTGATTGTATGGAAAAACTTAAACAAACTGAGCTCCCACCAATAGAAAAGTTTTTCAGCTCACTTGCAGATTCAACAGTATCACAAGAAGATTATATGCATGCACAAAAAGTATGGGCTGAATTTGAAATAAAAAGTCTTGGAGAATATTCAGATCTATATATGAAAACTGATATACTGTTATTAGCTGACGTTTTTGAAAGTTTTCGTGAACAGTGCTTGTCAGTATATGGTCTTGATCCAGCTCACTATTACACTACACCTGGCTATACCTGGGACGCAATGTTGAAAATTACTGGTGTAAACTTGCGATTAATTACCGATATTGAAATGTTACTATTTATCGAACGTGGCATCAGAGGTGGTTTGAGCCAATGTTCTCATAGATATGCTAAAGCAAATCATAAGTATATGAAAGAACATTATCAATGTGATCAAGATAATGTATATCTTATATATTTAGATGCAAATAACTTATATGGTTATTCAATGACTCAATCTTTACCGTATGATGAATTTCAATGGGTAGATGATTTCGAAAATATAAAATTTCGAAACATTCACGATGATGCATCAGAAGGATATATTTTAGAAGTAGATCTCAACTATCCAAAGGATATTCATTGTAGACATAATGATTTACCTTTCTGCCCTGAACATATGATACCACCAGGATCCAAGCAAGAGAAACTCTTAGCTACTCTAAAAGATAAGAAAAATTATGTTATACATCATCGTGCTTTAAAGCAAGCACTCGCAAATGGTCTAAAGTTTGCTAAAATTCATAGAGTGCTGAAATTTAAACAGTCTCAATGGTTAAAGCCTTACATAGATTTGAATAGTTCAATGAGAGCTAAAGCAAAAAATGAATTTGAAAAAAATCTCTTTAAATTAATGAATAATGCTGTCTATGGTAAGACTATGGAAAATGTGCGGAAACATGTTGATATAAAACTTATGACAAAATGGGAAGGACGATATGGTGTGGAAGCTCTCATTTCAAAACCAAATTTTCATAGTTGTGCTATATTTAGTGAAAATTTAGTTGCTATTGAAATGCGAAAGACTATGGTATATATGAATAAACCTATATATGTTGGTCTGTCAGTGTTAGATATTTCAAAGACTGTTATGTATGGTTTTCATTATGATTATATGTTAAAAAAGTATGAAAATAATTGTAAGTTGTTGTATACAGATACTGATAGTTTAATTTATGCAGTTATTTGTGATGATTTGTATGAAGATATTAAATCAAATATTGAACGATTTGATACATCAGATTATCCAGAAAACAACGTTTTTGAAATGCCACGTATGAATAAGAAAGTTGTTGGACTTATGAAAGATGAGTGCAATGGTGCTATACTTACTGAATTTATTGGATTAAGAAGTAAAATGTATAGCACACGTGTGGACAATACAGATTTTGTCAAGAAAATTAAGGGTATAAAGTTATCAGTTGTGAAAAAAACTGTTTGTTTCAACGACTACCTAGATTCCTTGCAAAATCAAAAAATTTCGAAAAGAAAGCAATGTGTTATTCAATCAAAGTTACACAATGTTGAAACTATACAACAACATAAAATTGCACTCAATCCATATGATGATAAAAGATTCCTTGTACCTGACAGCTTTGAGACTTTGGCTTGGGGACATTATAAAATGAAGTAAGTATTAATTTCTTTGTAACGATAATACGTTATATTATTAGTGATATATTATAATTAGAAAAAATTAAATTAGAATGAATTGATTTCAGGTCATTGAAAGCTGACATCAACTCTTGCAGACAAAAACAAAATGTACGTTTTAATGATAAAGTTAAAATTCATAATATGTGTACATGGACATTCGCATATCAAAGTGCTCGACGTGGAGAATGGATGCAGGTTGCGCGTGATCGTGAACGTTTTAGGATGAGAATTGAAAGAATAGGAGTTATTATTAATCCAATACTTTTAAATAAAATAAATGCAATTAATGTATGTGTTCATAAATAAATAAATTAAAAGAATTTGTTATAAATATATTGTTTATTCAGCTTTTTTTTTCATTACAAATCATTTTTGCTTATCCAATTATTATGTGTATTATCAAATCCTAACCATTTTACATAATAATTATCACCACGCTTTTTAATAACTTTTTCTATTAAATAAACATCTGGACACTTTGTTTTTAGCAGTTTTTCTTCATAAAATCCTCCAGCAACTGGTTTATTCTGATAGTCTTTCAAGTGATAAGTATATGGCACTGTATGATGTACTCGATTAATAGTAAATATTTCAGTAGACCAGTTAGGTGTATAACCTTTCTCAAAAATATGCTTGCTCTTGCTCACTCGAACTCGATCACCTACTTTGAATTTAGCTTTTTTGTAGAATGGTTTCAAAGTTTTTTTTTTATAAATTTTATTATATATATCAGATGTATTATCAACTGTGACATATCTGGGTTTAGTACCAATTGTTCGATGTTTAGTATCATTATATTGTTTTAATAAGCTCGAAAGAATTCCCAACCATTTGTGATTTCCATTCAAAGTAAATAGTTTCCACATTTTAGTTTTAAGTGTTCGATTAAAACGTTCACATATCGAAGCTTTCAGATTGCTATAAGTAGAGTACAAGTGTATTTTGTTTCATGAGATTCTCAAATTCTTTGTTATAAAATTCCTTGCCGAGATCCGTTTGCAAATTCTTTGGTATACGTCCTTGCTTTAAAATGTTCAACATCGCTGCTGTTACATCTTTTCCAGTTTTCTGCTTTATTGGAACTGCCCATGCAAATTTTGAAAATATATCAATTACAGTAAGCATATACTTGAAGTTTTTATTTTCTTTAGCATAAGGTATCATCTCTACAAGATCAGCTTGCCATGTTTCATCAATATCTCGAACATCTACAGTCCGACGTTTATAATTGCGTCGAGCAGGTTTATGTAATTCTTTCACAACTTGATATCGTTGATCCATGACTATTATAATCTTTTATAACCTTGCTGTTCAGGAAAAGAATTTGTATTTATAGAATATTTTCCTGTAAACTTTTTCCAGGAAGAAGTAAGTAAGCTATTTGTTTTCTGATCATTAGATGTATTATTATTAAGTCTTTTATAATCTTGTTTTTCAGGAAAAGAATATGTATTTATAGAATACTTTTGTCGATCCATGTTTTCTTATTTTTTATTTCACGAAGCAGTTTGTTCATTATCTCAATATTAACTGAAAGTGTTCTCATCTTTTCATCAATTTCGTTCTTATACAGTTCAACTACTTCATTTAATGCAGTGATCTCACTCTTTAGTTCTAATCTTATATTTTGAGTAGCACTATGCAAAGTATTTAAGTTTACCGCATCACTTGAGATTATAGGATCTGCTACTTTACGTAACCTTTTATCTTCTAAACTATAATGACCATCTGCAGTAAGTTTATATCCAATTCCTGGAGGTCCTCGAACACCTTCTGAACTATTCAAATGTCGTCCAAACAGGTCAACACTCATGTTTTAAATGATTTCCTTTCTGATAGAATGCTCTTATTTATACTCACATCTGTGAGATTTTTTTTTTTTCAATATATTATTTTAGCTTCAATTATAGACTGAATTTCATTTACATGATTTTGATTACCTGCAGATGTTTCAGCTATTAATAATCTTAATCGATTAACAAGTTCGTTCGGATTATCCCAGTATATATAATCCATACTTGTATAACGTTTCGCAATTTTATAAGGAGGGGGTAAACCTGAACCGCCTTTTGATGACCATTTATTTTCCTTAAGAGTTATAAGCTTTGATATGTAGTCAACAAATTTTTTTGTATTTGAATCACGTATTGACTCATTTTCTTTATAATATTTCTTATGTGCACTGGTTTGTTTAATAATTTTTTTATAGTCTGATATATCGCTCTTAGTTATGATTGTAGATTCAGGATCTTTTTTAAACAATAATTCAATCAATCCAGGAGTCTTAGTGTACTGACTACTTCCCAAAATAATATGCTCATTATCATAAGCAAAAGGAGTGTTTCCAATCACAATATCATCAATTCTTTTACGCACACCGTATGTTATATCTAATGACTTTGTCTCACCTTTCTGTATCATTTCAATATATTTATCTATAATTACATCTTTTGTACTGTCGTTAGTCATAGCATTAGCTACTTTTTTTACATCTACTTTTACATCTCGTTTAAAATTTGATAAATCTTCTTTTTCTTCATCTTCTTCTTCACTTTCTTCTTGTTTAGTTTCATAATCAGAATAATCATTATCTTTTTCTTCTTTAACAACATTTTTTTTTCTTCGAACTCGACTCTTTATTTCTGTTATATCAATCAACTTTTCAAGTGGTTTAACGATAGGTTTAAAAGTAGTATTCACCTTCTGTTCAGCATCTATTTTACTAAGTTTTAAATTATTATATTTACGTTTAATTTCTTCTCGAGCTTTTTCTATTTGGCGAAGAACGTCAATTCGTTCCTTTAAGTCATCCATGTTGACATGATGATGTCTCATATCTAAATGTCTAATCAACTTTAAATTTGTTGTATTTATAATAAATTGATCGAAACCTTTTCTATATCTACCATGTTGCATATGACAATCTTTATTAATCATTATAAAACTATGATTATCAGACCAACAAAATCCACATAAATCTTTGAAACGTTGAAATGACATATCTGTATTAACATGATCGTTATAAATATGTTTTAAATTCATGTCATCTTGATGAAATATAACTACTAGGTTAACATTATCGCTCACATGATGTTTAGGAACTTGAGCATATGACTGACAGAGGTAGAAAGAATCTACATACTTATGTCTACCCATACAAAAAATGCTTTAATATTATCTTGTTTTTCACATGCAACATCATCGAATATCATTATCGAGTTTTTTCGAGCTTTGTCTGGTGATACAACAAGATCATGTTCACTAAAAGGTAAATAATGAATACCCTCTATAGTTTCAATAATTTTTTGTAATAACTTATACTTTGGTTGGCTCAAGGACTTTGAATAAACGTAAATGTTCTCAAACTTTAATTCATTTGGATGTATAATGAGAGACAAGAGAGCGTTTGTCTTGCCACAGTTCGACGGTCCACAAAAGACTGCTCGAATACTGTTTGGTAAAAGATCTCCATGTCTTTTTTCTTTACGATGATCTGAGTCTGTCAGAATATCAAAATTAACTACTGGGAGTTTAAACGGTTGATTTTTTAAATCCATATTGTATGAAATCTGAATTGAAACCAATAAGAAAAAATATAAAATGCAATGTTTTATAGTTTACATCTAGTAGTGTATAAACGATTGAACAATCACGATCAAACATCAAGGTCAAGATTTGATAAACAAACTTAATATAGTTTCAAACTAGTAGTGTATAAACCATTGAATAATCATGATCATACATCAAGGTCAAGGTTTGATAAACAAACTTATTAATAAGTTACCGTTTGAAATGCATATACCAGGCTATCAATACTGTGGTCCAGGTACAAAACTATATAAACGGTTAGCACGCGGAGATCCTGGTATTAACCCTCTGGATGCAGCCTGTAAAGAACATGACATTGCTTACTCAAAAAATCTTGAAAATTTAAATGCTCAAAACGCTGCAGATCGAATATTAGCTGAGAAAGCTTGGCAACGTGTTAAAGCTTCAGACTCTAGCTTAGGTGAAAAGGCTACAGCATACGCAGTTTCTAATATCATGAAAGTTAAATCAAAGTTTGGAATGGGGTTAAAAAAAAAGTGTAAAAGAAAAAAAAAGTTAACATTAAAAAAATTAATTAAAACTGCTGCGAAAGCAGCGAAACCAAACAATGACTCACGTAATTTTATTAAAAATACTCTTCAAGCAGCTCACACTATTATGAAAAAATCTGGTGGTAAACGTAATATGAGTTTACCACGAATATTACCTGTCCCTAAAGTAGGTGGCTTTCTTCCTGCGCTTATTTCATTGTTTGCTGGACTTAGTGCTGTAGGATCATTAGCAGGTGGTACTGCAGGTATTGTACAAGCTGTGAATAGAGCCAATGTTGCTAAAAAATTACTAGAAGAACAGCAACGGCATAATAAAAAAATTGAAGCACAAGCTCTTTGTAAAGGATTATATTTGAAACCTCATCAAAAGGGTTATGGAATTGTTCTAAAGAAAAAAAAAAATCTATAAGGAAAAAAAAAATTTGTTGAAGTGAAGCTTCCTAAACGTCCACTAACTGACTATGATTTACAAAAATTTGCTAAAAAGTTACAAACGTCACATTTTCGTGGAGTATTTATGAGGAATAAACTACCAGCTGGTGGACCTCTGCTTAGAGAAAGTGCTATTGTAAATCTTGATGATAACAAAGGTCCTGGTACGCACTGGGTTGCATACCGTAAAAATGGTAAAAACGTTTCATATTTTGATAGTTTTGGAGATTTGCGACCACCAACTGATTTAATGATTTATTTCAATCTTGATACTATTAAATATAATTGAGGGTCTGGAAACGAAAAGGGCTTATAGCCCATTTAAATAACATTGGCTATAAGCCCTTTTCGTTTCCACGCCCTCAATTATAATCGTTATCAAGAATATAATACATTTACTTGCGGACATCTTTGTCTTAAGTTTTTAATCAATTTATTGCATCATTCTGATAACTATCACTTGTATAAAGTGTAATAAACCATTAGAATCTTCTTAGTTTCACTCGAACATTCAAGATGAATGAATCTCTGACTCTGAGTCTATCAGGTACTTCATCAGTACTTGAAACGTATTACTTTCCGCTAATAGAGCTTGATCGAGATAAAAATTATGTTCTTGGATTAGTTGAATTACTTACATTTAATTCTATACCAAATATTGATTTTGGATTAAATAAATTCTACGTTGATAATAAAGTTATTGAACTTCCGATTGGTAGCTATGAAATATCCGATATTGAACATTTTCTGCAAAAGGAACTTAAATCTGAAGAAATAGAACTTAGTATAAAACCAAACAATAATACGTTGCGTAGTGAAATTCACTGTAATTATAAAATTGATTTTCAACCACTAGATTCCATTGGTAGATTACTCGATTTCACACCACGTATTCTAGAACCTTATAAAAACCATATCTCAGACTTACCTGTATCCATTCTTAAAGTGAATGCTCTACGCGTCGAATGTAACATAACATCAGGTGCTCACATCAATCAAAAGAAAGTTCATACTATCCACGAATTTTTTCCTGCAGTTCCGCCGGGATATAAAATTATTGAAGTACCGAAACAAATTATCTATTTACCAGTGTCTGTTAAAGTTATTGACCATTTACAGTTACGTATTGTTGATCAGAACGGTGACCTTGTAAATCTTCGAGGAGAAATAGTCACTGTCAGACTACATATAAAAAAGTTGCATAATGGGTATTGTTTATAATACAAAGGTTGGTTCAGGCTATATAAGTAAATCACCATGTCATCAGAAAGTTATTCCACGACAAGTGATCAAAGGTCTAACACCTCAGAACGTTCAGTATCTGAAGATTCTGGGACTCAGTGTAATCGTAGACGTCAAACAAAGAAGAAGAGCAATCAAAAAGATCAAATAAGCTGTATATTTATTTGCTGTTGTCATTTCAAAGATAGAAAAAAATATGGATTCAATTCTTAGTGTACAGACACTGATTGTCTTTGATGAGTCTATTGCTCACTATGAGATTCATGCTCATCAACCGTATACTTCATTATATTTTAACAATAGTGATGAGATACGTATTTCAATTCAACATCAAGATTTATGTCTTTTACCGTCAAAAAGCTCACTTCATGTATGTGGAACAATAAAAAAACCTAATGATACAAATATAGCAACAACGAAGATGGTAAACAATGCTATATGTCATCTATTTGATGAAATTCGTTATGAAATTAACGCTATTGAAATTGATAAGTGTAAAAATGTAGGTATAACAAGTATTATGAAAGGTTATGTTTCCTATAGTTCCAATCAAACTAAATCGTTAGAAAATGCTGGATGGTTGGATGTTGAAGAGATTGCTAAAATCATTGATGATAATGGACAATTTGACGTATCAATTCCACTTGCAATGATATTAGGATTCGCTGAAGATTATCATAAAATTATTGTAAACGTTAAAAATGAACTTATACTTACTAGATCAAGAAATGATGTAAATGCTATCATACAACCAGCTCCTACAGCTACTGCAGAAGCTGAAAAATTTAAAATTGAACTTACTCGAATTGAGTGGATGATGCCGTATGTTATTATGTCGGACAAATATAAAATACAATTGTTCAGTCATATAAAAAAAGATATTCCTATTTCTATGAGTTTTCGTTCATGGGAATTGTATGAATATCCAATGCTTCCATCAACTTCAAGACATATTTGGACAGTAAAAACATCAAATCAATTAGAGAAGCCAAGATTTATCATTTTAGCATTTCAAACAAATAGAAAAGGTGTTGCTACGAGAAATGCTAGCCAATTTGATCACTGTAATATCACCAATGTGAAACTTTTTCTTAACTCGCAATACTACCCATACGGTAATTTAAATCTTGACATTGAAAAGAATCAGTTTGCTTTACTTTATGAAATGTTTGTACAATTTAAAAATGCTTACTATCAAAATAAAGATCTACAATCTGATTTGTTAGTGAGCAAAAATGACTTCATCAAGCATACACCATTGATTGTCATTGATTGCTCAAAACAAAATGAATCCTTGAAACAAGCTGCTGTAGATGTGCGTATCGAGTTTGAGACTAAAATCGTTATACCTCCATTAACAACAGCTTATTGTTTAATTTTACATGATCGCATCATAAAATATAATCCCATTAGTGGTGATGTAAAAAAACTTGTATGAATATATATTTAATAGTGTTATCACATATGTATTTTTTTTTTCAATAAAATGTATAAAAATTATTTAATAAAATAATCATTTTTTATTTCATTATTCATAACTATCCATTCCTCTTACAATTTCTAAATTTAAAAATGTAAAAAAGCATGTGTAAATGTGTTTTACCTTATACTCCTTTCTTATCTCCCTTCCTTCACATTATACAAAAAGTATTTAGTATTCAACATTATTATACGCGGGCATCGGGATGCGGGATGCACGCGCACATGCGGAGTCGGTAAGGTAGGTATTGAAGTTTGATGGTAAGAAATCAAAAGGTAATGGAGTAATTAGCGGTGTTGGTAAAGTAGAAAGTTATATGGTCTAAAGTCTGTATGACGTCATCAAACCTGTATGAACTCGCACGCGAGCATCGGGATGCACATCGGGATGCGGGCTGCGCATGCGAGGTCGGTAAGATAGGGGTCGCAGGGCTGGGTTAATTAGCGGTGTCGATAAGGTAGGAATTAAAAAGTATATGGTTTACCGACGTTTTGGGGTTAATTTGATGGTAAGGTAGGAATTTAAAGGTTTATGGGGACTTTGGGGTTTAGTTGATGGTAAGGTAGAAATTGTAAGGTGTGTGCTTTAGGGTTGGGTTAATTTGCGGTGTTGGTAATGTAGGAATTGAAAATTATTTCGGGGTGTCGGTAATGTAGGAATTGAAAATTATAGGGTTTAGGGTGTCGGTAATGTAGGAATTGAAAGTTGTGGTAATTTTTTGAGTGTCGGTAAGGTAGGAATCATAAACTCATATGGTAAGTAGCGTAGAAGCAACATAGCCCCTACTACTCGTGTGCACGTGTGCACGTGTGCGCGTGTGCGTGGGTGCGTGCGTGCGTGCGTGTGTGTGTGTATGATTTCAGTACGCCAAAAATATCTCGAGAACTACTCGATGAATTTACTTCAAATTTTCCATACAATTTAATTTTTCGATCAACTGGTGCAAAAGCTATTGAAAATTGGTTTTCTTAGCGTAGTTTTAATTTTATAGCCATTTTAGTAATTTTAAAAAAATTTCGATTTTTCATGTTTTTTGTATTTTACGTAAGCTATTCGAAGAATTTATTTGAACATTTGTATGGACATTATTTGCGACTGCCAAAAGAAGAAAAACTTTTACTAATTGATTTTCTTGGCGCACTTTTAATTTTAGAGCAATTTGAAAATTTTGAGAAATAAATTTTTTCTTCATTTTTCTTTTATTTTATGAAAACCATTCGATAGATCTGCTCCAAAATTTGTAAGCAAGTTATTCGCTATTGTCTAGAGAAAATATGATTTGGAAAACTAATTTTCTTAGTGCAGTTTTAATTTAAGAGAATTTTGAAAATTTTCATACAAATTTTTATTTTTATTTATCTTCTTTCTTAGCGTGGTTACGATTAGAAATTTCGTTGTCATTGTTCTTTTAAAGTACAAATTTATAAATAAATATTAATACTAGACAATTTTTTTATATTAAAATCACATTTAAATAAATATAAAAAAATTAATGAAACTCAAAGAGCTCTATGAGAAAGCATTCCGCCAAAGCACTTGGCAGCGTTTTTATTTTATTATTAAAATAATATTTTAGGTATTTCATCACCTTTTTAATGACACCATTTGAGGTTGATACTCCTCATATGACGTGCTAGGCATCTCTGGGTCGTAAGGCTTGCTCTTATCTCGGCTCCTTCTGGCCCTTCTTCTTATGATTATTTTCATCGGTGGTCGGCCTTCCAAGTCGCCAAGATCATATTGAATCCACTCATTCCACGTATTCACCGGTGTCGTCTGTGTTTTCTTTTTTTTAAATTTTTCTTTTTCGATTTTAGGCTTCCTGGTAGACTTTTTATACTCCTTATTACTAATCTTCCTTTTTGTTGCCCAATGTAGCGTTCTAGGAAAGAACTGAAATTCTTTCCCTTGTGTTGCTGCATCGCAACGACCAAACTCCTCTGTATACGTTTGTACGTCGACTTTACTAGCCATGACCTCTGAACTCTTTCGGTTTTGACCGCTAATCTATACACTGGTGTTCCTTTTATTTTTGATGGGCCTTTTATAGTACTTGCCCCTCTCTGTTTATTTTTGAATTTATTTTATGGAATATTCGATTTCTTTTGTTTTGAAAATCGAATATTCTAGACAAGTCTTTTTCTCTTATAATCCGTATTTCTTTGTTTAATATCCAATTTATTAGAAAAAATTTTAATTTGTTTATGACGTCTACATCTACATTGCCCCCCTAGATAAAAGTAAAAATCTTCCAACATCTATATTATTTTTTAGCTTTTATCTAGTGATTCAATAGAATAAACTACTTCTTTACCATGTATTATTTCTTGTTTATTAATTTTATTTTCTTCTTAATTCGTATAATATCTTTTTAAATGAGAAGTGTGGAAAGTTCCTCTTTCTTTCCCACTTTCGTTCATTAAAATATAAGTGTCTGGACCTATGATTTTCTTTATGATGTACGGTCCTTTTTTCATTACTTTCTGATAAGTAATTTGCTTTCAAAAGAACCTTTTCATTTATTCTGAACTGGAAATGCTCTTTATCTTTATTAAATTTTTCTTTTTTCTTGTTTAATTTTTCTTTTATATTTTCATATGCTAAGAAAATTTTTTCTTCTAGATTATTCTCTTTTTTATCCTCTATTCTCAACCATTTTCTCCAGAATCTAGTTGGTTTCTTATTCATATGTAATTCAATGGGAATATGTTCAGTGGTTTCATTCATAATATTTTGAATAATTTCCACATATCTTGCCCATCCTCGATGATTTTCTTTTACAAAAATCCTAAAGAATCTCCCTATTTCTATGAATTCTTTCCACAATGTTACTTTGTGGGTGTCTCACAGGTGAATATACCAATTGAATATCATTATTTTTTAAACAATTCACCCATTTACCCGATGTGAATTGAGTACCATGATTTCGTATGATCTTCTTGGGTTTACCATAATTTTTTGCATAATCTTCGATAATTTTCTTTATGACTGTTGGAGTATTTGCTCTTTTAATTGGGTATAATACTACATACTTGCTAAATACATCAACAATTGTCAATAGATACTTGGTGCCCCCCCTGGATGTAGGTAAGGGTCCATAAAAATCTATTGATAATAAATCGTTTGGTTTTTCAGCTATTATAGGTTGATATAGAGTATTATATTTCGTATTAATATATTTACTCTTTTGGCATGAATCACATGTTGAAGTTAATCTTGTTGCACTTTTTCTTAATTAATATGTAGCAAAATCCTCTCTTATCATCCTAATTATTTTTTTAGATCCAATGTGTCCATATATTTCGTGTATTTCTTGAATTAAACACATTGTTACTGCATCTGGTAAAACAATCTGAAAATAATCTTGTCTAGTTTTCACATATAAAATATTATTTATTATTTTATATCTGTTGATTATTTTTTCTTCATTTTTAAGATATTTCTCAATAATTTTCTTTAATCTTGAGTCCTTATTTTGTAATTCTACTAAGGAATTAAACATCTTTCTTAATTCTTTTGATGGATTTTTTGCTAATAAACTAGATATGACTATTTCATTATCTGTTTTGATAGCATCACATCTGCTTAAAAAATCTGCAATGATATTCTTTGTACCTGGTACATATTCTAAATTTATATTATAATCTTGAATTGCTAGATTCCATCTTCTTAATCTAGCATTCAAGAATTTACACGTTCTTAAAAAAATTAATGCTTCATGATCTGTTTTTAAGATTATTTTCTTTGCTCCTAGTAAATATGTACTTAATTTATCTAGGGCCCATACTACTGCCAGCATCTCTTTTTCTGTAGTGAAGTAATTTACTTCAGATCCTTTTAATGTTCTTGATATGAAGGTAATGACCTCTTCTTCATCAAGTTCATTCTTTTGGCTTAATACTGCTCCTACAGCGTAATCACTTGCGTCTGTAGTCAGAATGTATGGCTTTCTAGGATCTGCAAATTTCAGCATTATATTTTTTATAAACAATTCTTTTATTTTATTGAATGCATTTTCTTGCTCTTCCTTCTATATGAAACTATTTTCTTTCTTTAATAATTCTAATAATGGAATAGTTTCATGTGAGAAGTTTTTTGTAAATTTTGTGTAAAAATTTACGAAACCTAAAAAACTTTGCAATCGTTTTTTATTAATAGGTCTCTTAAAATCCTTTATTGCTTGAATCTTTTCAGGCTGAGGTTTAAGCGCTTCTGCTGATAAGATGTGACCCAAAAATTGTACCTTTTTTTGTACAAAATTTGACTTTTTGAAATTTAATCTTAAATTGTGTTTTTCCAATATTTTGAACAGTTCTTCTAAATGTTCTAGATGCTGTTCAAAGCTCTGTATGAAGCTGAAATTACTAGCTTAGTGGAAAAACTAAAAATTAATTAAATAAATTGTTATATTTATTTAATTGTAAATAGTTTCATAAAAGCTAATGCATCTATAGTATTGTACTAAGCCGGTATTATAACACCTTAATACGTGTAGTGCATGATAAGCCACGTTAGCTTAATGGCACAGCTCTTGCTTTACATACGAAGGGCGGAGGTTAAAATCCACCTTAGAGCATGAAAAATTTTTTTTAATTTTTTCTGCATTTTATATGCTTAAATAATTAAAATAAATTAATTAAATTTATTTGCAAAAATAAAATTGCAATAAATTATTAATTCAATTAAATATGAATATTTAAAAATTTTGAATTTTAAATATGAGAATAAAGAGTAAAACGAGAGAGATTCAGATGTAAGTGTATAAGTACATACACATATATAAGTAGATGTATTAGTTTGTTGAAATACAATATAAAGGTTGGTTTCCATAAAGGAAATTTCCATTGAGTTTAAGTCAAATCTAAACTTTGAAAGTAAATTCATAGTTAATATAAATCAATACAAAGCTGTATTGAAATATAAA
The DNA here is from genome assembly GCA_017163975.1 of Anastatus disparis. Lineage (NCBI taxonomy): Eukaryota > Metazoa > Arthropoda > Insecta > Hymenoptera > Eupelmidae > Anastatus > Anastatus disparis. Next base: position 2,872,092 of record JAFFSR010000351.1, on the reverse strand, counting down.
AAAGGATTTCTTGTTATTTTTTTTATTTTTTAAATTTACAATTAAATTTAAAAATGTCAAAACGAAGATCAATCCTAAAGTTACATGAGAAGACATCTGAAGAGCTTCTAAATGAAATAGATTAGCTCTCAGATGCAAGTTCTCCTGAAGCTATAAGGAAATCTGGCTCATGGAGAAGAGCAGTAGCTGAGGAATTAAAATGCCTTGATGAGAATCAAGATGGCTTAGAAGCTAGGGTAATAAACGTTGAAATAGATGTTACAAATCAGAGTGCTTTGCAAAACAATATGCAAATAAGCCAAGATTCCTTAAAGGAATCATTAACTCTTCTGGAAGGGTTAATGAATAAAAAGCTAGAAGAAGCCAAAGCTGAAAGGCAAAAAGAAATTTTAAAAAATGAAATAGAGAGTTTGAAAGCAGAAAACAAGACTCTAAATTATCTTGTTAAAGAGAATGAAGATATTATGTCAAATATAAGACATCAAGAGATTGCTGAATTAGACGTGGCAATAAGAAATAATGAGGATGCCATGAGAAGTTTACAGAAAAAAGTAGATAATTCAACATTAAGGTAGTTCTTAGCTAAATCGAAAGTCATGAAAAAAGTTCATTTTTTCAGGAAATTTACATTAACTATCATAAAATAACGGTGCAAAATTTTAGAGTGATTCACTACACGGTTTAAAAGATATGATCTGCAAAAAATCATAACTTTTAATATTGCTTCTTATGAGAGTATGGCATCGGCAGCTAAAATGCGAGAGTTATTTTACTCTATGTATTTCAATAGTCATGACATTGTACTGAAAATTGGAGGAAATTTACTTCGAACCCTAAAGATTATTATATCAAAATTTCAAGATAATCCACTACCTAGTTATTTAACAATCTTAATCTAAAAACTGATACTCCGAGGATTCTCACAGAGTTTTTCTAAAGCAGCGTAACGTGGCAACGTTGCACCATATATATATATATATATACATATATAATACACTCAACGCTTTACTACGCGTTTGAATTTACTAACATTTAACATAGGTTTTTTCTGCTATTATGTTTTTAATTAAATCCCAGACGGAAATTGAAAAAAGTAATAGAAAATATTAAAAAATAATAAATAATAAAAATTAGTACAAAATAATAACAGTTTATAAAGTCTACATTGAGACTTTAATAATATTTATCAGTAATTATTCTAAATCGTATCTAAGTCTATATTGAGACTATAATAATATTTATCAGTAATTATTCTAAATCGCTGCGTATTTATAAGCGTTATTATTAGTTATTATTTTTTATATTTTTTTGAATTATGAAATAAAAGAGCACAGGAAAAGTGTTCGTATAAGTTATAATTTTTTATTATTTTTTTTTATTTGGATATTTTCTTTTCAGTAATAAGTAGAAAAGCTAGAAAAAATTATAAAAATAATATAGATATGTAAAAAAAATTAATAATTCATAATAGTTATTATTTTTTATTATATTATATTTATTATTGCACCTAAACTCTTGTCAAATAATTGGCTATTATTTGCAATAAAAATTAATTGTCTTGCTAAACTACCTATTTTGGAACTTAGAAATGAAAAAAATCAACTTGTCAAAATTATTTGATCCAAACATGGAATCTCCTTCTTTATGATAAGTGTAACCAAAAATGTTAATAACTTTTTCTTCTAAAATGAAAACTTTTTGAGTTAATAGTTTATAATGTGTGATAATCAGCATCGGTGATTTAAGACCAAATTTGAACTTTTTCAATATTTGAGAAAACATGTTTCTAAAAATGTAGCTTAGTTCTTTATATGATTTATAAAAAAAAGTCTTTTAACAACTTCTCTATAAAGCTGATAGATTTTGAGATAAAAATTCACAAATTTTATAAATTTTTGTTTTATATTATTTCTATCTCAAAATCTATCAGTTTTATAGAGAAGTTGTTGAAAGACTTTTTTTATAAATCACATAAATAACCGAGCTATATTTTTAGAAATATGTTTTCTCAAATATTGAAAAAGTTCAAATTTGGTCTTAAATCACCGATGCTGATTATCACACATTATAAACTATTAACTCAAAAAGTTTTCATTTTAGAAGAAAAAGTTATTAACATTTTTTGTTACACTTATCATAAAGAAAAAGATTTTGTGTTCAAATAATAGGATCCTTATATTGTTTATTTAACATTTCTGAGTTTGAGAATAGTTGTTTTGTAGCGGTTTGGACAATGTACAAACCGATGTTAGGTTAAAGTGAGAGAGGTTAGACAATGTTAGGTTAGAGTTCGTCAAAGTATATCTTATGAATGTAAGATTATGCGATGTTGTCACGTTTTCATGATTGCTTACTACTACTTGAAACTTGAAAGTCTACTTTAAACAATTATCAATGAATTTTTCATTTTAATTGTGCAGAACACAATTGTAAATTCTTATAATTGAATTTAATGATTTTTTATGATGAGAAAATTAAATATTTCTGAATTTATTTTTTCAGTTCTATATTGACTTCCGTAGTTGGCTAAGAACTACCTTAAATCATACTGGCAACAGCAATATCGTAGCATCAAGTAATGCAACTAAAAAATTAAATTTGAGAATTCCAAAGTTTAAAGGGACTTCGAAAGAAAGACCCATCAAGTTTTTAAATGACCTAAAAAGATACATTGAAGTAACGAAACTTGATGAAAAGGAAATAAGATATGAATTTTCTCAAAGTTTAGAGGGAATAGCTCAGAGCTGGTTCAATCTAAACGAAAAAGAAATTCTTTCAATAGATGACTTTGAAAGAGAAGTTAAGCTGCAGTTCTGGAATGATAACACCCAGATGGTCATTAAACGAAAAATCGAGTTTGGGAAATATAATTCTAAGAAAAATGCAACTAGGTTAGCCTATGCAATGGACTTATTTAATTTAGCACAAGAACTCGATGAACATCGAGATGATTGTGAAATCATCAATCATTTAAGTGGTCATTTTTAAAGAGAGATTAGAAGTGGAATACGTGTACAACGTATCAAAGATAAAAGTGTATTCCTTGCACTTTTGTCTGAATTTGATTTTGATGATCAAAATCAAGAGGATAAGCCAGATTCAATAGACAAAAATAAAAATTATCCTAATAAAGAACTAATTATTATAATAATTGTAATAAAAATAGGAATAATTATAATAACAAACCTCGTAACGAGTATGAGGTAAATGAAAGAATCTCATGCAAAGAAAAAGCTAACAAAACAACAAGATTTTGTTAATAAAGCTGGTAAAATATATGAAGAGGAAGTGGATGTTACCGACTCATTTCCAGAAGCAGGTACATCAAAGCCGGGAAACGATCAATAGTTGCATTTTGTAACTCGGATCAAGAAATAAGCAAAATAAATCAGCAAAATGCAAATGAGAAAAAAGAAAGTTTGGAGGTTAACACTATATTTAGTGATCCTCGTAGTGAACTTTTATATGATATTGAACCTGATGGTATTAATATCATAAAAAAGAAATGTCCTTACATACCATTAGAGGTGGAAGGCATAACAATTCAAGCATTAATAGATTCAGGCAGTGAAGTGACCTGTATCTCAGAAGAGTTTTATAAAAGTAATTTTCATATTCTTAGTAATCGTCCAACTTTACCTATAGCAGGGAAAGTTATTAAAGGTGCAACGGGTTTAAAATCAACAAAAATAACTAAGCAAGTTATGTTAACTGTTAAGGTGGCTAGTATTGAATTTAATGCCATTTTTATCGTAGTACCAAAGCTAATGAGAGAATGCATAATTGGCTACGATGTACAAAAAGGCTTAAAAATGATTTTAGATACTGAACATGAAAAAATATGTATCGGTAATCAAAATAAAAGGGAAATCAGTCCTTATATAAATATCATTCTTGAAGAGAATGAATATCAAAGTTTGAGTATTGAGTACAGTGAAAGTGTCTCAAAACCAAACCATAAAAATATAAATGATCCTAAGTATGATTTGATGTACGAAGAGATCGAACAAAAAATACTGCCAAATGAAAGCCTTACAGATGAACACAAACAGAAGTTAATTATATTAATATTTCAATATTGTGGAATGTTTAATAAAAGACCCGGTTTACTAGATATTTATGAGCATGAATTGCAGCTCAAGGACGATAAACCCTTCTTAATCAAACCGTATCCTATTCCAATAAATTATAAGGAAAAGGTAGATAAGGACATCCAAAAAATGCTTGAATTGAATATTATTAGAAGATCAACGAGTTCTTACATCAACCCATTGGTTATTGTAATTAATAAAGATGGCTCTGTTCGATTGTATATAGATACTAGAAAACTTAATGAAAAGCTCATTAAAGATCATGAAACGCCAGCTGGAATCGAGGTAATATTTCAAAGATGCCAAGACATAAAATATATATCAAACTTTCATTTAATGAGTAGTTTTTGGCAAATTGCTTTACATGAAAACAGCAAAAAATACACTGTTTTCATGATAAATAATAAAGTATATGAGTTCAATGTTGGGCCTTTTGGTACATCTACTAGTAGTGCAGCTCTTAGAAAAGGACTAGATCTAGCCATAGGAAATCTGCATAACTCAGTAATAGCTTTTGTTGATAATTATTAATAATAAAATATATTCGATGTAATTTTTTAAAATAATTGTTTATACATAAATAGAACATTCAATTTCTATAATATGTATAAAAATGATTATTCTATTTAAAGTTTGAAGATAGAAATTAAAATATAAAAAATTAGCTTTTTTAGATGATAAATAATAAAATAAATTATTTAAAATAGTTTTTTGAAATGTAAAGGAAATAGAATGTTTCTTTTACAAATATATTTATCTTAATTAAATGTTTCTTTGGCAAATATATAAAATAAATTTTATCGAACATTCTATTTCTTAATGTATGATTCTTTAGTGAGAAATAGAACTTCATAGAAGGTTTATAAAATGATATAAAAGAGCGAGAATCCATCTAAGCTTTCCCATTCTCTCTTAGATGTTCGATCATGTAACATCTAAGATGTATTCTATCGGATTCTTGATCCGACACTCTACGCGGCAAAATGTAGAGATTAGCTTACTATAAGATTCTCATTTCATTTAATTGTTTATTTAAATAAATTATTGTATCTTTGTAATTTATTTAAAAGAGGATTGTTTATATTAAATAAATTTAATAATTTAAAATTAATAAAAATGATTATAAATTCATTAAATTAAATCTGTTTTACAATAATTTCAGATAATAAAGGTAATAATGCATCTTATTTTTAAAGTGCACATTATCGCACGTTCAATGGTAAAGCATCCAGCGAACGTCGTCGATTATTGTACTTTCATAAGTTGCATTTATGATAAGGATATGATATCGCACTTCCAATAGTAAAGCATCTGGAGGAAGTCGTCGATTGTATATCCTTGCATGATTATTAAAATAACAATTATCGCATCTCTGACAGTAAAGCATCTAGAGGAGATCGCCGATTCTGGTGTTTTAATCCTTCTTGCTGCATGGATCATGTGACTAATGCATTTCAAGAACTTATTAATGTAACTTTAATCTATATTTTGGTAATTTATTATTAAAATTATCTGGCGACCGTGTATCCACCAAAACGTGCCCGTTACAGTACAATATGAGTAAATATTGATGTTAGACAATTTTTTTTATATTAAAATCACATTTAAATAAATATAATAAAATTAATGAAACTCAAAGAGGTCTATGAGAAAGCATTCCACCAAAGCACTTGGCAGCGTTTTGTTCATCCATTTTTGAAGAATAAAAGTAAATTTTATATTTTTCATATAATTCTCTAGCATTGATTGGATTGTGGAATGAACAAATGTAACCAAATAATTGACAAAGAGCTTTTGGAAATCAAGATTTACACTATTATTCTAAACATTTATCCCACTCATCATCGATTTTAATTAAATTTCTTGCTTTTGTTGCTTCAAAAAATGTTGAGTACATAATTCTATCAAAAGTTTTTGAGCTTTCAAAATATGTTACAGCTTTAGCATAAAGTCAAAGTAATCTTAAGAAAAATCTTTCTCTTTGTTTTTGATTAACTAACAAGGAGAGTGTCAGGGTATTGGGATGCCGATCCTGCTCAAATTTCGGGAGATGATTTTGGATGTAGAAATATGAAAAAGCCAAGGTACTAGACTCTAACGCTCAATATTTCTCTAGTTACAGCCAAATAAAGAAAATCACTATAAAAGTTACTAAATTTTCAAACGCTTATAATTCATTAGCATTGATAGCTAGAAGCCTGAACCTTTTTTTAAATGAAAGTTGAGCTCAAATCCTTTCGAATTATCACTTATAGCATCCCGAAATATCACTTTTTCTAAAGTTATAGAGGGATAAAAATTGGACCTGAAATTCGTCTTCATAACATTAATTTTAATTAATTAATAATAAATGCTAGAATTTATTTCAATTTTTATTCCTCTTTGATATACACATATTGATCATTTTCATTATGAACAGCTAATCTATATATTTTATGCGAAAGTTCACTAATATTATATTCCAATATGTGATGCATAGCTTCTGGCGGGCAAATGTATCTTGTGTTTATATATTGTTTAATTTTATCATAAAACATATTTAAATAATTCGTTTCATCCGTTTCATCATTAGTATTGCTTTCAGTATTTATTTTACTTGCTTTTATTTCTATAAATATACAATCATGTCCTTTGAAGCAGTATTTAAATGAGTATTTTATAACTCCCATTGTTAAACATAATTCAATATTAATATAACAATTAAACTTCAGTAAGAAATACGGATTATAAGGAACAACAAATCTATTGTCTGTCCACTTGTTTCATGTGTATAATATCTCATTTTTATCATTTCTTCGTCGATAAATAGGATAACTATTGGTCATTATTGTAATTTCATTAAATCGTTTCTGAAAATTTTTCGTACACTTTCCTGATTCTTAATCCATTCAAGAAGAATTTTTATTCTGATCTTCACAAGGGCCATGGATCATAAATTGTTTAACTTTTTTATATAATCTGGGATTCTCATCTTTATTTGGGATTTCAGCTACTATAAATTTATCAACATCATCACCATTGTGAATTTTATCATCTTCACTTAAGAATATTAGTATATGTGCACGTAGTAATCCTCTTTTTTGAAATCCTACTACGTATGATTATGCAATGCATTTTCCCAAAATATGTTTTTTAGTTATATCCTCTATGAATATTTTCAATTTTTGATTAAATACATGAACAACAATATCTGGTCTATCTGTAACTTCCTGATTTTTTTCTATATCATTTGCGATTTCTTCCCATTTCGGATTGCATGTTATAGTAATGAAAAAATCTGGTTTCCCAATTCTTTATACTAACGTCGTCGTATTAAGAAAATTTTGATGTACGGAACGCGGACTTCCTGTAAGAGTTGATGGTAATATAAACATTATTCCAATTTTTAAACTAACATTGAATCATTTTTCTTATTTTTTAAGTAATCCATTACGCCTTGATAAGTTTCTGTTCTTAAGAGGCGGTCGGGTCCATTCGCCGCTAGATTTAAGGTAGCGCTGAGTTCAGGTGAGAGAAAAATATAAAATATTTTTTGTACAGCTATTTACAATTTTCTGAAACAATAATATACTTTTAATGTTGTCATTTCCTCTAGCGATATGTATGTAGAATAATAATTTATGCTAATCTTGCTTGAAAAGTCTAAAATATTGTTATAAAACGAAAAATGCGGTGCAACCCTATTAAAAAAAAACACGTGTTTGTTGCACGTGAAAAAAACACGTGTAAAATACACGTATTTTTTACACGTGTTTTTTACATGTAAAATTTGCGTGTTTTTTCACGCATATTTTTCACGTGTTTTTTTCACGTGTATTTTTCAGGTGTATTTTTCACATATTGTTTTATAGCTTTTCGAAGAGCTTCTACTGTCCGGCCTCTTATATCTGCGTCTCCCAAATTTGTGTAAGGGATGACAAAACTTAGAAAAACGCCACCTAGCGACTTAAAGTCAAACTAGTCAAGTTTAACTTTAAGTCGCTAGGTGGCGTTTTTCTAAGTTTTGTCATCCCTTACACAAATTTGGGAGACGCAGATATAAGAGGCCGGACAGCAGAAGCTCTTCGAAAAGCTATAAAACAATATGTGAAAAATACACCTGAAAAATACACGTGAAAAATATGCGTGAAAAAACACGCAAATTTTACATGTAAAAAACACGTGTAAAAAATACGTGTATTTTACACGTGTTTTTTTTTAATAGGGAAGGTAGAGCTGATGTAAACATATGGATACCTTCCTTTAGTACGACAGAGAAAGTAATACCAAAGAACGATGTATACCAATGTTTACATCGGCTCTACTTCGCGCCGCATTTTCGATTTATAACAATATTTTAGACTTTTTAAACAAGATTGGCATTAATAATTATTCTACATACATATGGCTAGAGGAAATGACAACATTAAAAGTATATTATTGTGTTCGAAAATTGTAAATAGCTGTATAAAAAATATTTTATATTTTTCTCTCACCTGACCGCAGCGCCATCAAGGTTGGTTCCGACCGCCTCTTAAAGAATCTTGATTTTTTTAACAAAATATAATCTTGAATTTTCTATTTCAACCCACGAATCAATGATATTGGGATTTCAAATGGACAGATAGTGGGGGAAAAATGGCGCTGACGAGAGCTGAACTTTAGTAATGAGATTCGACTTTTGTCGGCGCCATTTTTCCCCCACTATCTGTCTATTTTAAATCCCAATACTGTTGTGTTAATTTTCTCAAATTTAGAAATTGACTAAACTCATTTCCAACGCTTAATTTATAAGAGTAAAATCTAAGTGCTGATATATTTTTTTTACTTTCATTTGATTTCATGTTTGGCATCCATCCAAAACCACCATTCAGATATATAAGTGGATATATCATGGGATTTATGTGTTTACTTATACATGGAATTTTTATTGATTTTTCGGATTTCGAGTAGATATATATGTCTCTTTCAATAGGTAATTCATTTCCTACAAAAACCACTGCTACTTCATTACATTTAGCTTTATTCTATCGATGCTTATCAAAGTTATCGTTTCGTCTTATATACATTTTAACATCTCTAAGTATAGTTCCATTTTTAATAAAACGATTATTTTCTTTAACCCTTTGAGTCACAGTGGTACTGCCAGAGTACCACCTTTTTAAACCGCTGTCAAAAATATTCAATATTCAGGTTCAAATATTCAGGTTAAAATATGCAGTAGAAAACAGCATGACTCAAAGGGTTAAGTTCTATTTCGTGCATCATTTTATAAGCTGCTGCATAAGGATTATTTTTCTGATTATTGTATCTAATTTATTCAATAATTCAACAGAACAATTCAAATCGTTTTCTATGCGGCATTTATTTGCTTCTTTGTTATCAAATATGTATAATTGTCCATATTTTCTCGATTCATTTTTATTTGCATGTAATGCATATGTATTATGATATATTTGTCCGCAAATACGTATGACTTAAGGACCTTTATTGAATAATTTATCAAATTTTGCACTAAAACTAGCAAATGCTAAAGCGTTATTGTATGATCTTATGCATTTCTTAAAATTATTACTTGTCATAGAATTTTCCGTAAGCAATTTTTTAATCTCTTCAGGATATTCTGGATCTTTTTGAAATGTTATATTCCCTTATTGACAACATGATATAAATTTCTTATTTCTTGACATTTCAAATGAAAAATATCTAGCACCATAAAAATCACAAATTGAATTCAAATCACCAATATTATTTTTCATAATATAATTTTTATTATTATTAATCAATGTATTTTTGGCTATTTGTTAATAATTGATATTATTTTCATTTTGTTCCATCTCAAATTTTTTTTTTCTTCATAATACTTTTTATTTTTTTCTAAAATAATTAAATTATCATCTTTTTTTTAAAAAGTTTCTTCATAAGATTCATTTGAACGTTTTAATTTTTTTTTTGTTTTTCAAATAATATTGTTGTTTATTTTTTAAAATTTCATATTTATTATATTCATAATATGATTTGTCATGAATCCGTCTATCATAGTTGTGATTTTTTTGAAATGCTGAATTTTTATTTTTTCTTAAGGATTCTTGATTATTTTCTATAATTTTTTTTTTAGTATGAAATTTGACTTTTTCGTAGCAATATATTCATAATTTTTGATTTTCAAATTGAAACTTCTGTAACTTTTTTTAATTTTTCATCCTTTTCAAAATTATTTTCAAATTTCAAAATCACATTAATGTTTTGAGAATAAATTTGATTTTTCTTTTGCATTATATTTAAATTTTTTAATTTTTTAATTGAAACTTTTGTTAATTTTGATAATTTCATATTATTCAATTTATTCTTAATAGTCAAAACTGGTTCTTGTTTAATATCATTTTCAGATTCTTCAACGTTATTGTATTCAATTTTTTCACAATTATTCTCTAAAATTTTCTCTTTAGTTTGTTTATATTTTCTTTTGTTATTGTTTTGGTAATTTTTCTGTAGATAAGTTTTTCTTTTAAAATTTGTAGTTTCTTAATATTTTATGCTATTTAATAAATGTAATTGTTGTTGTGCCAATTCTTGTATTTTCCTTTTTTTAAGATAATCAAAATTTATATTTTGAAAATTTAATTGCATCGTTGATAATTCTTTGTAACGTGTAACTTTTGATTTCCGAATAATGCTTTATGATTGATTTTAGAAAAATTGTTCTTTACTAATGGAAACATGACAATTGACTTGATTTCGTACATAGTTAGCAAATGTCCACGCATTTCTTCGATGTCAAATTCTATTCCACAAGGACACAAATTATTAACAATTGCTATTGCAAATGCTATTGAAAAAATGCCACAATCATATGGATTAGTGTAAAGTTGAACTTTTTCAAAACATATTTGTAAATTTTCACGAATTGGAAGTAGTTTATTAATATAAATTTTTTGATCATCATTTAATCCATTACTATTTAAACTATCATATACATAAATTACATGTTGTGAATGATAGATACAAATCCAATGACCAAAATGCTGATTTCCAGAAAAGAGTATTTGTATGTAATCTTGATTTAATGGAATTGGATTAATATTCTTTTTAGATTTTAACTTATATTTTTGTAAGAATATTGTTGCTTGCATTAAAAAATTTTTATAATTTTTTAAAATTTCATTAAATTTTCTAACGTGTTTATCATTTAACATACTTAATTTCCCAGCGTATTCACCATCACCTATTATAATCAATTTTTCTTGTTTGGCTGAATACATTATATTAAAATAATAAATTATAGTTTACTTAATAATTTGAATTATTTGATTAAAAATTGCAAATACTTTTGATGAAATATAAAAAATCCTGGAATAAAAATTTTGAATATTATTAATATAGATAACAAAAAATACAAATCTATAATTATTTTTAAAATTTTAATTTATAATTACTTATGAAATATTGAAAAATATATGTTATTCATATATTTGAGTGAAAATTTTCTTTAATATTTTTCAACAATGCCAATGAATTTATTCAAATTATAATTATTTTTATATAATTTTTTAAATAATAATATTAAAATATTACCTTAATATAAATGAGTATATCAACATTTTTTGCGAACGCATTTTTTATAAAATTTGATACTTATATGGTCAATTAATGATAAAACATTTCAACAAAATCTTTTTTGTTTGTATTTAAATTTTGTTTTTTAATATTTTCTTAGCATAGCAATCAAGCTAATTTTAGAAAAATATTATAAATGTATTCGTGTGATTATGTGTATATTTATTTGTGTGTTAAAGTGTTCCTTTACGTCAGTAAATATGTTGGTAGCAGAAGCGAAGTTTATATTTGTTAAGTAGATATTCCAAATTCAGTAGTATGTATGTTCGTTTAGGTTCATGTATTTGTGTATTTATTGGTACGTATGTGTGTTGATAAGTGTGTATATTTCAGTGAGTATGTAAGTCTTTTATGAATCTATTAAGACGTATGTGTTACTATATTACTTTGTGCTTTAGTAAGTTTTTTTGTATGATTGTTAATATATGGATATTTATGTATGTGTGTGTATACGTTTGATACTTCGAACATTTGAGTGTTTGTATAAGTTCGTATGTGTGTGTGCGTGCATGCGTGTGTGTCTATGTGTGTGTATGCGAACGTGTATATCTGTGTATTTGTGTGAGTGTATGTGCGTATTTGTCTATGTATGATGTTAATGGTGTGTATATGTATTTGTGTGCGTGTATGTGCGTTTTTGTCTATGTATGATGTTAGTGGTGTGTGTATGTATTTGTGTGCGTGTATGTGCGTATTTGTCTATGTATAATGTTAGTGGTGTATGTCTGTATTTTTGTGCGTGTATGTGCATGTTTGTCTATTTATGATGTTATTGGTGTGTGTGTGTGTGTGTGTGGGTGTGCGCGCACACGTGTTCTGTGTGTATAAGTGGCTCATCAGTGTCAATAAGAATATGTGTTAATGAGCGTGAGTAAGTGTAGTGCGCATGTACGATTGTATAATAATGAAAGTCTTATTGCATGCGATGTTGTCGTGTGATATATCGCTATTGGTGTGCGTGTGGTTAAGTTTATCTGTGTGTCGTGTGATTATGTATCAGTGTATGTGAATATCGGCATATTCATCTATTGGCGTACGTGTGGATTAGTTTTCGTTGACGTGTATATGCGTTAATGTGTGTAAATGTTGATGTGCGTTTGTTGATTTGTATATATGAATGATGGTTGGGTTGTGTGTGCTTTAATGTGTGTATGCTTGTGTGTATGTCCCATATGGAAAAAAATTTATAGAAATAATTGTGGATAACTGTTAATAACTGTAAATAAATGCAAATAACTGTAAATAACTATGAATAAGTGTTCAAAAATATCGGAATTGAGACATAAATAACAGTTATTTCCAGTTATTTCCAGCTATTTACAATTATTTACAATTGTTCACAGTTATTTACACTTATTCAACGTTATTTATATTTATTTACAGTTATTTACATTTATTAACTTTTTTACAATTATTCACAGTTATTTACGATTGTTTATAGTTTCTTAATCCTATTTTCTGTTATTTCCTTTTTCAAAAATTTTTACAAATATATTTAACTTTTATATATAAATGCTAAATGTTTTGAAAATGTAAATAACTGTAAATAATTGTAAAAAAAAACTATAAAAAACTGTAAATAATTGTAAATAATTGTAAATAATTATAAATAACTGTAAATAACTGTGAAAAAACTGTAAATGATTGTAAATAATTATAAATAATTGTAAATAATTATAAATAACTGTAAATAATTATTAATAACATTAAATTATTCACTATGTAACATGGCAAATTGACCACGCATTTTCAAATTTTTTTTATATTGAACATCGTATTTACGCGCGCTACCGGTGCATGTGTTTATATATTTATAGAAATAACGACAAAAGAAAGAAGAAACTAAAGCAACGGAAAGGAGACAACGCGAGTAAAGTAAAGCACAACCTTAGCTCGCACAGCATATACACGCACGCATATATCAAATAAAGTATAGAGCTAAGGTACGTAAGACACCAGCTTGGCCTGAGTAACTGAGCTTGGGTCTGTTGTGCGTTTCCATACCAGTACGGCAGCTTGTAAGGGCCACCTAACGCGCAAGTTGCGAAGCAGCATATTTTGTGCGCAGCGCTGGTGCTCTGCGCGCAAAAGTTTTGTGCCATTAAAAATCGCTTTATTTATGAAGGTTAAATATTAATTCGTATCCAAGGAATTTATTTAGGAATAAATAAAAAAACATTAAGAAAAGAGTTGATAACTGTAGATCGGAAGTATAATTATAAAAATTTTCATTATAAATTTCCCTAAAATTGATTTATTCATATTATGGTAATTATTGTTATTCAATTTTTAAGGCCACTTCGGATTTTAGGTTAGGATTTATTTTTGAGTTTACAAATCACTCTCTCAATATGTGAAATTTTTATGATTATACTTACGATCTACAGTCATCAACTCTTTTCTTAATGTTTTTTATTCATTCCTGAATAAATTCCTTGGATACAAATTAATCTTTAACTTTAATAAATAAAGCGATTTTAAATTGCACAAAACTTTTGCGTGCAGAGCATCATATTTTGTGCGCACTGCGCACAAAATATGCTGCTTCGCAACTTGCGCGTTAGGTGTACCTTACAAGCTGCCGAACGTACGCCACATTTATATGTACGCGCAACTGCGTTGCGCAAGTAAGCGCCTAGCAAACCGGCGAGAAGCATGTAAGCGTCGAGCACTTCAGTGCGTTCTGAGCTCTCAGTGTAGAGACACCTTCACCTCTTCTTACTCCTAAGGCTCTTATTAACAAAACTTTTTCTCTGTATATTTGTAGTTGGTTATTGGCTTTTCACCTAACCCATCTACATCAAGTAGGACCTCATAACCTACAGTGGTGACCCCGACTTCGCCAACTAAGAGGTAGGCCGAGAAGCATCACCTGCGGTTCACCCAGCAGCGAGTTAGCAGCCAGCGAGCAAAAACTCCGTGAGTCAGCAGCTAGGCAACTTCGCGAGCAACAGGCGGCCATTTTGCGGTGTGAGAAACATCTCAAGGTACGAAACAAAAGTATTTTCTCGCGACGCGGTGTTGCTAGAGTGTGAAGGCTAGCAAAAAAATATATTTCTTTTTCTTTTTTTCAAAACGTAAAATCGTTCTTGCATTGTAATACAATAATTTTCTTTGCAAGTAATAAAGTCTTTTTCTTTTTTTTCCCTTGAATCTGTGCTTGTGCGGGTTATTTGATGTACAATTTTCGCGTTTAAGAGTAGAATCGCAAACGTACACATCTATAATGCTTTGTAAAGTTAAAGGGAGTTTTGTGTAGTAGATATACGTGCTGAGCTGATCTTTTCTCAGCTGCACGTGCGCTCGCATTTTGGTAGCTTAACATATCCTTTGTTTCATGCAGTGCCGGCGTGACGGAGAAAAGTGTATTCACTCTTTGAGCTTGCTCTAGTTGGTGGTACACAATTCAAAGTTTGCCAACAACTGCTAAATAATTAACTCAAGGTAATTTATCTTTTCTTATTGTTTGAGCGTGCGTATAGATTGGGGGGAATAAGAGCCGTGAGAGCAAAAATTTCATAAAAAATTTATAACTCCCATTATTTTTCGTGTGCATAAAATATCACATACATGTAAGTGTGTGAATATAAATACATATATAATAATATAAATGAGAAGCCAAAAACCTTTTCCAGCTGCACGTGTGAGAAGGGTTGGTTGGGTTTTTTCTTTTTTAGAATGCTGTGGGTATCTCGGGACGGAGAAAATTGTACTCACTCTTTGAGCTCGCTCTAGGTAACAATAAATTAAAATAAAAAATAACCCTAATGAAAATCGGTTTTGCTAATAACTGTTAATAATTAAAAATAATTGCTTACAACTGCAAATAACTGCTAAAAGCTGCTGATAACTGTTATGAATAGTTTAGTTTGGGACACAAGTAGCGGTTATTTGCAGTTAATAGCAGTCATCATCAGTTATTAGCAGTTATTAGTAATTATTAGCATTCATAAGCAGTTATTTGCTATTTCATGACCAGTTATTAGCAGTTATTTGCGTTTATTTACAGTTATTTGCATTTTCTTGCAATTTTTTATAGTTATTAACAATTATACGCTTTTTTAAAAAATTTTTAATTTTTTATATATAGGAAAAAATTTTCGAAACAATAAATTTTTATAAATAACTATTATTAACTATAAATAACTGCAAGTTTCTGCAAATAACTACAAAAATCAGAAAATAATTGCAAATAACTGCAAGAATCCGCAAATAACGGTAAATAATTGCAAAAATCAAAAAATCACTGCAAATAACTGTTACTATTATCTTAATTTTTTAAAATTGTATTGTTCAAAATTGTTGGGCTTATAAATGTTAATAACTGGTTATAACTGCAAATAACTACTATTAACTGCAAATAACCGCTACTTCTGTCTCAAACAAAACTATTTCTAACAGTTATTAGCATTTGCTTGCAGTTATTAGCGAAACTGGTTTCCACTAGGGAAAGAAAACCCTTCCCCTCATGTACATGTGTGTGAGCGCATAAAAATCATACATAAAATACATATTTTTGCGTATATTTGCGCGTACATGCTTGGGTTCAAAAGGAAAAGAATAAAAATTTCTCTAAAGTTCGATTGTGCGGGCAGTTTTGGAAAGTTCGAGAAGCGTTAGGAAGCTTAGAATTCAAACGCGTTTGATAACAAAGAAACGGTTCAAGTCATATAAGGTTAACCTTTAGCTGGCATGCCTCTCCAGCCGATTATAGCTGGCCTATGGGGTACTATAGTACCCCAGCGCGAAAAATTGTCGTAAAAACTAAAGTATTGGTTATCTCAACTCAAAAACATTCTGGAGGGATCTTCAGAGGTTACTCCAAAGGGTAGCATAGTTTATAAGAGGAAAAATGAAACGGTTTAAAAATTTGATAAGAAAGAGCGTGGGTTACTATAGTACCCCCCTAGCAGCTAAAGGTTAATGTTGTGTGTGCGGTTATATCGAAATACGTTAATTGCTCGAACAGTAACGCGAAGTAAACAAACCTGGAAAATAAAATTTCGTAAACATTGTCGATTATAAGACGAATAAAAGTTTTAAATATCATTTAGCAAGGCGCACACAGCATCGTTAGAAATTTATTTTGCCTTTGTTAATTTGAATTAATTTTTTTTCGGCGATTATTTGTTATCAACATTTTGCAATAGCGTAACTTAGCGATTTTATTTGTAGGCCCCTTACACCTACACTGAGAAAAAAATTTAGTTGGATTAAGTAAGGCTTAATTGAATCAATGAAATCCCTTAGGTGCGGACGGCGCATAAAATATTTTGTTACATTAATACAAATATTTTAATTGAGTCAAATAAATATCTCATTTTTTTGAATAAATATTTGATTCTACTAAACATCAGAAATATTGGTTGAATAAAATTAATTTATTGTTTTAAAAAAATTTTTTATTAGTTCAAATGCATATTTGTTTTTCTAATTGCTTATTTCATTACATCAATATGCATATAGTAACTGAATCAAATAATATTTTGTATTTTCAAATAAATATTTGACTTACTAAATGTCGCGAAGATTGATTCAATAAAATTAATTCATTGTTTTTATAAAAAATTTTATCAATTAAAATGCCCATTTGTTTTTCTAATTGATTATTTCATTACATTAATATACATATTGGAATTAAATCAAATAATATTTTGTATTCTTAATTAAATATTTGACTTATTAAATTTCTTCAAAGTAAAGAAATATTTAATTAATTCGATTTATAGATATTTTAATCGAACAAATGCTGTCTTTAATCAACAGTATTTGCTTTCAGTGATTTATATTTATTTATTAACATCAATGAATTGATGACTCATTAAAGGACAGGTAAATATGATTCTATTTATTTATATGGTAAAGAATAACAATTATTAACATACTAACATTAGTATGCTTTATACAGTGATCGCACACGCAGTAAATCTAACATAAATTTCGCTCGCATTACAATTTACGTATTATCTTGGATTTTTAACTTCCTTATATATCAACTTAGAAGCCCTCTTACCGCTTGCGAGATCGAAAATTAACGATGCCACCAAGCGGTAGTATCATCAAACCATCGAACTAAATGATTTTGTTAAAACAATAAATGTTTCTTTTAGATCAAATATGTGTTATTTGAATAAAATAAATTATGTAGTTGAATCAAATAGTGGATTTACTTGATTTTAACAAGTATTAAATCAGATTTCTCTGTAATTTTTATTAACTTTAGTACATATTTTGCTAAGGTATTCACTTAGCAAGACACGTATTTAAGATATGAGTTTGTTTTTGTTTGAGTATAAAGGATGATAACTTATACAAAAAAATATTTTTCAATAATATTAAATATTAATTTTGACATTATATTTCATTCGATTTAGTAAATATGTTATTAAATAATATTTGCTTGTTTCAATAAATATTTCATTAAGATAATCAAATAATTATTTAATCGATCTGATAAAGAAATTAATTAATACAACAAAATATTTAATTGAGACATAAATAATAAAATATTTAATTGTTAAAAATAATAATTAATTCAATTAATCACTGATTTCATAGACGCAATATAATTAAATATTTACTTAATATAATTAAATATATTATTGAACATTAAAGTAATTTAATAGAAGTGTTAATATAATATTTAATTAAATTAGTGAAATATATTCTTGTTTCAATAACAACTTGATAGAAATAATAAAATAAATATATTTGGTTTAATAAATATTTCATTAAGATAATCAAATATATTATTAAACATTAAAATAATTTAATGGAAGTGTTAATATAATATATAATTAAATCAGTGAAATATATTCTTTTTTCAATAACAACTTGATAGAAATAATAGAATAAATATATTCGATTTAATAAATAATTCTTTAAAAAAAATTTAATATCTGATTTTACGTTGCACCTTTCTTGACTTTAAAAAAATTATTTATTTGTTTTCTTTTTGTAAATTCATTGAAATCGGATTTGTTAATTTTAAGGAACCTATTTCTTTAAATTAATCGTAATTTTTATTGAAATGCTGATTAAATTTTATGTGTTATATACAACAAAATATTTCTTTTATACAATCACATATATTATTAATTAAATGACAATGTCATTAACTTACTAGGAGAATATCAGACCTCCGGATCACGGATTTTGCTCAAACGTTGGGATAAGTTTTCAAATGTCAAAATATGAGAGGAAACAGAATTTTAGATCCCAACGCTCAATATTTCCCTAGTTACAGACAATTAAAGAAAATCATTAAAAAAGTTACTAGATTTTCAAACGCTTACAGTACCTTAGCATTGATAGATAGGAGCTTGAAACTTTTTTTAAATGAAAGCTGAGCTCAAATCCTTTCGAAATAGTAGTTATAGTATGTCAAAATATTATTTTTTCCCAAAGTTATAGAGTGCTAAATATTATACCCAATTTCAGCTTTTGTTATTGATTAATGTCTTAAAAAGAAAAATTAGGTATAATATTTAGCACTCTATAACTTTGGGAAAAAATAATATTTTGACATACTATAACTACTATTTCGAAAGGATTTGAGCTCAGCTTTCATTTAAAAAAAGTTTTAAGCTCCTAGCTATCAATGCTAAGAAACTATATGCGTTTGAAAATCTAGTAACTTTTTCAGTGATTTTCTTTAATTGCCTGTAACTAGGGAAATATTGAGCGTTGGGGTCTAAAATTCTGTTTCCTTCCATATTTTGACATCTTAAAACTTATCCTAAAGTTTGAGCGAAATCCGTGATCCGGAGGTCTGATACTCTCCTAGTTAGTGAAGCATTTATTTACAATATAAGCTTCTTTAACTTAATCGGATGACCGTTAATTCAAGCAAATATTATATTGATGATTGATCAATATTTTTTTGTTGTTATAAAAGATTTTGTCAATTTAATAAACGATTTACTAAAATAAATATTTAATTACTGTAACAAAATATATAGATAATTTACAAACATATTCTATTGTTACAAATAAATATTTTATAAAATTTTATCAGCTGCCTTAATAAAATTGATTTGATTAAATCAATCAAATAATTTAACCAAAACAATAAATTTTTCTTTATTTTAAAAAAATATTCATTTTTTTTTAACTTAGGTATCAATTTTTTTATCCTAACTAAATATTTCAGTGATTTAATAACCTTGCATATTACTTCAATCAAAATTAATTTTTATCAACAAAATATTCAATAACTAAATTTATTTCATTGACTCAACTAAATTTTGTTCTCAGTGTACTATGACGCCGTATTATACACATAGTAATTTTAGTTTCTTTTCTGTTTCTTTATTGATTTATTTATTTTTAATTGTTTTTCTCTCGTCCAAATTTATTTATTTCGCGAGTCGGCTTCGACAATTGCTTGCGCGTTTTTGCATAGGTCTTTTTATTAATTTATTTAATGGTTTTTTTAGGTTTGTTTATTCTAGTCATTATAGTCGAGTTAATTTTTTCATTCCTCTTTTATTACAAGCGAGCGCTATTGTCGGGGATGACTCATTCTATATTTGGCTTCTTTGCAAAAGCTCATAACCTCTATTCACAAAATGGCCTCGGACGGGCTTAATACAAATATCGAGAGAGACCTCGCCGAGTTAAATGAAGACGCGTTTGATCTCTTTAACACGGTTAATAGCACTTCTAAAAAAGATAATAAACATAGAGATAGAGATAGCAAATTTAAAGAGCAAATAGACAAAATCAAAATCAATGTATCAACCGAGTCGGTAAACCCTAATGATAAAGCAGATAATGCGGAAATGGTAAAGGTAGAGAATTGTTATAGGAGGCAAATTAGGAGTATGCAGATGGAATTCCAGCAAAAATTAGTTTAGCTAAAGGAATAGAATCATTGAAGATAAGTAATTGCAATAAACATATAGAAACCGTGACTAAACACGTGCACGATAGGTTGGCTCAGGAAAGTAATTTAAACAATTAAAGGTGAGCAACCGACAATGCTGTGTTAATGGACCAGCAAGGCAATAACGTAGCAACACACAATGAATTTGCGCAAACGCGACAAATTAACTTCCCTTTTTGGACTCATGACCCCGAAACTTAGTTCGAATTGTTTGAGACCCAGATGAAGCTGCAGAAAGTAGCAAGCCATAATGTAGCATTTATGCTACTGATAGGTAATTTAGATAGGAACATCTCAAGCAATACTGCTAATTTAGTTAGAACCCTTAAAAACGGTAACAGATATCATGGAGTGTAGGAGCATTTAATGGACAGGTACATGCAATCGCAAGATGAAAGAATAGGGAGGTTATTTAGGAAATGTCGTGTAAAGGGAGAAAAACTCTGAATTTTTCAATGAAATGTTGAGTACAGCGGGCGTGAACATTCCCACACTGAGAGAAAGATTTCATAACTGTTAACTTAGTATATTAACTATTAAAGTATATATTGTAGATTCCGATTAGATATACAATCATTAATAGTTAAAATATTATATTCTTTTTAAAGATACGTACAGTTTTATAGTGAATACATGAAATTATTAGCTCAAATATAATAAGGTTATCGAAAATATATAATGTGCATAGATAAATTATAATTATTAATATCTAATTTGTAAAATATTTGAATCATTCTTATAATATTGAAAATCATTCTTTTTTGGAAGGATTATTTTATAAGATTTAATGTGGACATTAAAACCTAATGTTATACACGTATTATGCATAAAATAAATATTTTTGAAATCATCTACAAGTATACATTCAATTATCACAAATACTGGATTATCTTTAAGATTCGAAAGATATAAAACTGAATCTTTTTTGTACAAATTTTCATTAACATTAACATGCGATATTTCAGTAACTTTTGTTTTTTTAATAATTTGTATTTTAGATTTTACAACTGTACCGATAACATATCCATACTCTATTTCATCTTCTAAGCCTTTTTGAGTTAACAATCTGAAAGAATATTCTAATTGAAGTTTAGCAGCAAGAGTATAAATTATATTGATTCCTGACGAAACAGCATTAGCGTCCTTCTTAGATTTTTTGTGGAATGCTTCTAAGTTCTGAAATTTTTATGTTAGGTTTTTTGAGATCTATAAATAAATAGATTTCACTCACTCAATTATATATAAATTAGTAATTTTTTAATAGCACTTACCTATTAAAGTCAAATGGCAACTTTCAAGATGATATTTTTTAAATAAATTTTTCATTTAAAAAAAAAGATGAGACTAATGCTTTTTTAAAAAGCCGCCATTAGAGTAAGCGCTTACAGTAATGCCATCTAATAAACATATGTTCACATCTAATCGTTACATATCATTTATTAAAATGTAGAATCGACATCTTAACATACCACAATATTTAAATTGAATTTTGATATTTTATTCTTAAAAAATATATATTAATAATTAATATATGATAAAATAAATATTAAGAAATTTTAAAATTAAAATCAAATATACAGATATTTTAACAGTTATTAGACTTTTCTCTCAGTGCTGGGATATTTTGTTAAAAGCATGAAAATGCAATTCACCAGCTAAAATCAAGCCCTTCCTTAATGTCACCATCAACACACAGAACGAAGCGCATTAGCGCGATAGGTGTAGGATAGGTAGAGCTGAGAATAACCAATCGAGTGTAGGTGAAGAAGAGCAATTTAGCGCACACATAGAAGCAATAGTTAGAAAGGCAATTAGGGAGGAAAAGAAGTCAGATTTAGCACGCATCAAGAGGTAGGCCTAGGAGAAATGGCTTTCAACAAGAATATAGAAATGAAGCGACTGGTGGTAAAAAGTACTGTGTCTACCATACGAAATATGGTAAGCAAGCTTATAGATGCTTAGCACCTTGCGATTGGGTGGATTTTAAAGGAAGACACAGATCGGTGTCGCCAGCTAATAATAAAGAACACATATCGACTTCACCCGCAGGGAACTTAGTAAGAAGTCGCAGCATAAAAAATAGCAATAGCAATGCGCACTATAGGAAGAAAGATAATAGATATTTAAACTCTCAACCTGTCGGGTGGATAAGACAACCTTGACAGGAATAGAATGCATACACCTCCACATAATAGATAAAAAAGAAAAAGAAACATTTCTGGTAGACACAGGTGCAGAGGTGTCATTGATTCCGAGAAAAAAGAACAAAAATATGGAACCGACGCAAGTTAAATTGTA
This sequence comes from Anastatus disparis, assembly GCA_017163975.1. Classification (NCBI taxonomy): domain Eukaryota; kingdom Metazoa; phylum Arthropoda; class Insecta; order Hymenoptera; family Eupelmidae; genus Anastatus; species Anastatus disparis. The sequence goes on along the minus strand of JAFFSR010000351.1, from coordinate 2,849,220 downwards.
CGCAGCAAACAATACGCGGTTAGAGACATACGGTGTTGTATACAGGGAGCTGGATTTCGGCTATAAGGAAAAGTTAAAATGGACGTTCATTGTCGCAGACCTATCATATGCCATCCTGGGTGGTGACATCATTAAGCATTATTACTTGCTGCCCGATCTAAACAGACAGAAGCTGATGAATGCAAGAACTGGAGAAGCAGTTCAAGGCACAAGCAAGAAAGTGGCTTATGAGCAGGTGACACTGGTTGACCTCGGTAACAAATACGACAAGATCCTGAAAAAGTATCCCGCAGTCATAGGTTTAGACAGGCCTAAGAAGCTGAAGGAAGCCAACGTGTATCACCATATCAAGACGGTGGGACCGCCAGTAGCGCAGAAACCAAGACGCCTGGCACCCGACAAGCTACAATTAGCTCAGAAGGAGTTCGAGAACTGGTGTAAAAAGGGTATCTGCAGACCCTCAAAGAGCCCATGGGCCACACCCATCCACATGGTCCCGAAAAAAAATGGTAAGTGGAGAATTTGTGGAGATTATAGGAAGTTAAACGCGGTCACGATACCAGATAAGTATCCTATTCCAAACCTCCACGACTTTGCGTCGAACTTGGAAAACAGATGCATTTTTTAGCGCTGGATCTGAAAAAAGCCTTCCTTCAAATACCAATATACCCGGCTGATATTCCAAAAAAAGCTATGGTAACACCGTTCGGGCTATTCGAATATCTGACGATGTCATTTGGATTTAGAAATGCATCACAGACATTCCAGCGATACATAAATCTGGTGGTGGGTGATCTGGATTTTATCTTCGTTAATTATTTAATGATGATATCTTGGTTGCATCTTCGTCCAATGAGGAGCACCAAGAACATCTTAAGATTGTCTTGGACAGGCTTGAGAAATTCCATCTCAGGCACAACCTGGACAAATGCCTGTTCGGTGTGGAGGAACTTATTTTCTTGGGACACAAGATCGATAAAAATGGGTTCAAACCAGACCCTGCAGAAGTCGGTGCGATCCAATCCTACAAAAAACCAGAGACCAAAGATGATCTTCGTCGATTTTTAGGAATGGTAAACTTCTATAGCAAAAGTTTGCCAAGAGCCACTGAGTCACAACGACACCTTGTAGCAGCTATCAAGGACATCAAGAAGAAACACGAACGTCCAGTACAATGACAGAAGACATGGAAAAGGCCTTCAAGAGGATAAAGGAAGAACTGGCGAATGTTGCCTACTTGGCGATTCCGGCGAAAAACGCAGAGGTTAGGCTAGTGTCTGATGCATCCAATTTTGCGATGGGTGCAGCACTAGAAAAGAAGGTAGGACATTTATTGCTGTCATTAGCCTTTTTTTCCAAAAAATTTACTCCCGCACAGTCGAACTATTCAGTGTACGATCGTCAGCTTATGGCCAACTACGAGGCGATAAAATACTTTAGTTATTATTTGGAAGGGAGAGAATTTGAAGTTTATACAGATCATAAGCCGTTGATATAAGCACTTGACCAGGGTTTAGATAGTTACCCAGCGCTTAGAGCACGTAAACTAACGTATATCACGGAATTTAATGTAAAAATTCGTTACCTACCGGGTGAAAACAACGTAGTAGCAGATTCTTTATCTAGAATAGATGATTTTCGTTTTCTCAAACTCTTTTTGCTCGATGAACTAGCTAAAGAACAAAGAGCAGATCAGCAGTTGCAGGAGATCATCAACGAGCCACAGCATCAGCTCAAGCTAGTTGGGTTGCAATATGGAGCGGAAAATGCACTGTTCTATTGCGCGGTTGCGCATGGGGTACTTGCACCTTATGTACCCGAGTGTCTTAGACAGACCATCTTTGAACTCTTTCATAGTAAAAATGCGCACTCATCTTCTAGGACAACGTGCAAGTTAATAAAAAATCTTTACGTATGGTCTCATATAAATAGGCAGATTACATCATGGTGCAAAACTTGCATGGAGTGCCAAAGGTCCAAAGTCACCAGGGAGAACAAATTTCTGCTCATGAAGTTCGGTGAGCCGGACGGTCGGTTTGCTCAGGTGCATGTCGACTTAGTAGGTCCGTCGCCGCTTAGCAATAGTTAAAAATATTTATTAACCATGATTGACAGGTACACTAGGTGGCCGGAGGCGGTGCCTCTGTATGAGACATCGGCTCCCACCGTCGCACGCGCTTTTTATGACACGTGGGTGACGCGTTTTGGTGCACCGAAGATCATCACCACGGACCAAGACAAGCAGTTTGAATCCTGCATGTTGAAAGCACTGTTAGACCTGATTGGCTGTACAAAGGTGCGCACAACGGCATATCATCCTGCCGCTAATGGTATGGTGGAGAGTTGGCACCGCGACTTAAAAGCGGCACTTATGCGTCACACGGAAGGAACAGAATGAACTAAGGTTCTCTCCACTGTTTTATTGGGTCTAAGAACTTGATTGAGAAAGGACACTGAAGCAAGTCCAGCAGAGTTAGTCTACGGAACAACTCTAACCATACCTGGTGACATGTGTAACTTTAAGGAATCTGATACTAGTAATCAAGACATTTTTTCATCGGAGTTTAAGGAATACACGAGGCAGGTTAAGCCTGTCCCTGTAAGGCACAATCATGCTTTCAAAGCATTTGCCTTTAAGGACCTTGAAAAGTGCTCGCGTGTACTAGAAAGAGTTAAAGCAGCAAACCACCGCTGACAAAACTCTATAATGGACCATTCAAGGTCATAGCGAGACTCAATAACGATCGGAACTATGTAATACGTAAAGGAGATAAAGACGTGACCATCAATATGGAAAGGCTTAAACCCGCTTATCTCTTGAACAGCGAAGCCGACTTAGAAGATAGCAGCAGTAATTAACCCAAAGATAATGTGCAAGATAAAAACGATATGAATGAAGCAGAAAATGCACAAGTAGGTAACGCGGACGGCACTTAGATGGGAAATAGCGAAAACATTATTGTAACACAAGCACAGATACATAACGAGACTCCACCGACGGAGCAAGAGAGCGAAGACAACACAACTAATTGCGATAATTATATTGACAACCTTTATAATGAGGTAGCTAATGACGGGGAAACGGCGCAAATCGGTGACGCATCAGAAGAAAGCGTAGTCTAATAAGGGAACAATTGCATAAGTAAAGAAAATGTCAATAAAAAACAAAGATTTATTTCTAGCATTTTAAAAAGAAAAAAAATAAATAGCATAGCCACGTCGGTTGAAAACGCGAGCGTAAAGAAAGTTAGTTTCCATGTGCTAGTTTCTCACTTCAATCATGTAAATAGTTATAAGAAAATTGTAAAACGTATAAAAAAATGTAAAAAAGATTGCACTAATATATTTCCTTTTGTTAAAAATATAGGTGGCGCTGGTTGGTCTCTCCTTGATCCACGTATCTTTTAAAGAGCACCCACCAGTCTAACCAAGATGCAATTTCTTGATGATTTGGCCATTAGCCTTTTAGCCCAAATCAATGCAAGACCTTACAATCAAGGCAGACTACAAGCTGGGTGAAATCCATCTGTTTGAGTTCATCGATGAGTACAGGAGGAGATATATTGCCAAAACCAATGCGGTTCACAGAGCAGCATCGCGTAACATCATGGTCAACAGGCAGGAGTATAAATTCAAGAAACCTATCTTATTTATCAATGATCTGCCAATTAAGAAACTCTTCCTGTACAATCTGGCTTTTAAGCCAAGCGAAAAGAAACTGGATGAGATGCTAAGGTCCTGTGGAAGGGACGATTTTTAAATTGTGAAGGTGCAGTCGTCAGGCAGGAAGGCAAGTGCGATCATTAGGTGCACGTCACTGGCTTCGTCAGTCAAGATGCAACGCGATGCGTCATTGAAAAAGATCACTTACCAAATCAACTAAGGCAAGAAACATTAGCTTAGGGTAGCCCCACACAGCGATGCAGTAGTTAAGTCCATCCCAGGCCCGGCACTAGAGCAAATACATTGCTCAGCGCAATCACCATCGCCAGTTTAGGCTCTGCGGAATGCATACATCCTCAGTGAGATCCTCGGCCGTTTAGAGACAAACGACATATGCAATTTGCTGTTAGCCCTGGAGGGCATTTGGGAGCCATGCTGCAAATTAGGGACCTTGAATCTGGAGATGAGTCACCCACGTTACCAGGGTGAGGGAGGTTTGGATAGGTTGTTCACAAATGCTCGCCAATTTGTCTTCAACAACATCAACACACGGAAAGATTTTTACATACTTATTTTTATGGTTACTTGCACAATTGATAGTTACATTTTTATGCATTGAATTATGCGGAGTGAAAGATTTTTGCTTATATTTAGGACTATACAAAGTAGAAAAGAAAGAAATCTTTTACATTGACTTTATCTATGACTTGACTATATTTACAATTTCAGGCTGTTGTACTTAATGTGCAACAGGTTCTCACTACTTCTACTATGTACACTTGCACCCAATCTACCTAGTGCCACTGAAACTGGAGAATTCAGCAAAAGCTTGCAATTGCGTGCCTCCAACTCGAACTTACAAGAAGTGTCAGGGTATTGGGACGCCGATCCTGCTCAAATTTTGGGAGATGATTTTGGATGTAGAAATATGAAAAAAGCCAAGGTACTAGACTCTAACACTCAATATTTCTCTAGTTACAGGCAAATAAAGAAAATCACTATAAAAGTTACTAGATTGTCAAACGCTTATAATTCATTAGCATTAATAACTAGAAGCCTAAACCTTTTTTTAAATGAAAGTTGAGCTCAAATCCTTTCCAATTATCACCTATAGCATCCCAAAATATTATTTTTTTCTTAAGTTATAGAGGAATAAAAATTGAAACGAATTTTAGCATTTATGATTAATTAATTACTGGCAAAAAATACCTCGCTCCTAACGTCACGTCGCTCGGTTGAATTTTCATATATTGTATTATGATGTATAAATTATCCAATTTTAAAATAAAATAGAATTGCCGCAACTTATGAATTTTGATATTCTAGTTTTGTACTAAATTAAATTTTTATATTTTAATATAAAAGATAAATTAAAGTTACAATGTGCATAGAAATTGTTTAAATACAAATTATATCATGATGAATTAAGAATTTGTTCTATTAAATTGCATTAGAATCAATGAAAAAATATAATAGGAATTCATTCTTTTTAATCACGTGTTTCAATCACGAACCATGAAAAAATCGAGAACGGTATTTGACGTTTACTAGAACTAACGACTGCACGGAGAAAGGAAAGTATTGTTAAAATAGGTTCTAAATCAAGTATATCTAATTTATGTACTAAGGTACTTAAAAAAAGAGTGGCGACATAATTTCAAGTAGTACTATAGCTTGAATTTTAGGGACCAATGTTAGTACTATTATATTATGAAGTAAGAGCGTAAATTTGCGATGCTTAGTGTCTTTTTTTTGGAACTAAAACTGATATTTCACCTACTTGATTAAGGGCAATATTTCGCAGAAGATGTAATTATTAATCTCTTTTCGGGCGGCTTTTCCTGTTACTAAAATTAAAAATTATTGAATATAGAATTGTTGACATAATATATAACACTTTAAAATTACTAATAATTAATATTTTAATTCGTGATATTTAAGGAATAAAACGATACATGTTTATCTTCCATATTCCGTTTTAAAATAGTTACTTTTGAGTTTTAAATTAATTATTAGTAATTTAAAATTGATATATATATTATATGATTTACATTATATTTATCAACTGCTGAAAATTGTTACACAATTTAATGGGTTTTACGTTGATAGATATTAATTATATTGAAGTTTTTCGCTCCTAACGTCGCTTGGTTGAATTTTCTTTTATTATATTATTATGTATAAACGACTAATTTTAAGTAAATAAGAATTAATTATTTAAAGTTAATTTTGAGTACTGAATAAAATTAAAAATAATTTGATGAAACATAATATAAAAATATATGTACACATGTGCTTAAAGTAAAAAAGCGTATAATTTATTTCATCAAGTGACTATTTCTCAATCTACTTCCATAAAAAAAAAAATAGTACGATATTTGATATAAATAAACTGAGAACTGGGAACTGACTAGGAGAGTATCACATCTCCGGATCACGGATTTTGCTCTAACTTTGAGATAGGTTTTCAGATGTCAAAATATGGAAAAAGCCAGAGTTATAGACCCCAACGCTCAATATTTCTCTAGTTACAGGCAATTAAATAAAATCACTAAAAAAGTTACTAGATTTTCAAACTCTTATAATTCTTTAGCATTAATAGCTAGACGCTTGTAACTGTTTTTAAATGAAAGCTACGTTCAAATCTTTTTGAAAAAGCACCTATAGCATATCAAAATATTATTTTTTCTCAAAGTTACAGCGTTATAAGAATTTGAGCTGAATTTCCTTTTAAGAATATTAATTAATGATAAATGTTAAAATGTAGTACAATTTTCATAACGCTGTAACTTTGGGAAAAAATAATATTTTGATATGCTATAGGTGCTTTTTCGAAAGGATTTGAACGTAGCTTTCATTTAAAAACAGTTACAAGCGTCTAGCTATTAATGCTAAAGAATTATAAGCGTTTGAAAATCTAGTAACTTTTTTAGTGATTTTATTTAATTGCCTGCAACTAGAGAAATATTGAGCGTTGGGGTCTATAACTCTGGCTTTTTCCATATTTTGACATCTGAAAACCTATCTCAAAGTTAGAGCAAAATCCGTGATCCGGAGATGTGATACTCTCCTAGTGAGTAAGAACTATAATTTCCAGACCTAAATATATGACCATGAATTTGAATTAGGAAATTAATTTTTACGTAAAACATGCTTAAAAAAATTCTGTGTTTATTTCTAATAAAAATATCTCCACAAATGTATTTTATATACATAAAATACGAAATTTAAATTAAAAAACCATAAGATTAAAATACACATTTTTGGTTGATTTTAAATTTGAATATTCCAGAATAATAAAATAACTATTTGCAATAACTTAACAATCCTTTTTGCATCTAATATAAAATTTTAATGAGATACAAATATTACAAAGTGTATGTATCACAAGTAAGGTTTGCATATTATAAATATTATAATTTTTAGAAAATTCTTGATATTAATAAATTATTAATTTGAATAAATAAATATTTTTTCATTGATGACGAGTAACCTTTCAAATATAGTTAAAATAATACTGTAAATGTCAATCAAATATCATTTTCATCAAAATAAATTTCAACGCTATAATTATTAAAATAAACATTTTTATCTAACTACAATCAATTGTAATAATTATTTTTTTAATATATATATTAAAAAAATTATAATTTTATTTGATAAACAGTTATATAAATATTATATATTTATAATTGTATGACTAAATTTATTAAATTAAAATTTTATTCAGTTATCATTCAGAGAATAAAGTATTTAAATTAGTTTTCATGAAAATATATTATTCAAAAAGTTACTTTTTAACAATTTTTTAAAAATAACATTCATTTAATTTGTACACGTGTTAGTATTTAAATAATTTGTCATTTACATAAAAATTGTTAAGAGGCGGTCGGGTCTATTCGCCGCTACATATAGGGTGGCGCTGCGGTCAGGTGAGAGAAATCTATTAAATATTTTTTATACAGCTATTTACAATTTTCTGAGACGACAATATACTTTTAATGTTGTCATTTCCTCTAGCCATCTATATGTAGAATAATTATTAATACTTATCTTGTTTGAAAAGTCTGAAATATTGTTATAAAGCGAAAAATGCGATGCAACGTAGGACCGATGTAAACATGCGTGCACCTTCCCTTAGTGCGACAGAGAGAGCAATACTAAAGAATGATGTATGCTAATGTTTACGTCGGCTCTACCTCGCGCCGCATTTTTCGCTTTATAACAATATTTTAGACTTTTCAAACAAAATTAATATTAATAATTATTCTACATATATATGGCTAGAGGAAATGACAAGATTAAAAGTATATTATTGTTTCAGTAAATTTTAAATTGCTATATAAAAAATATTTTATATTTTTCTCTCACCTGACCGCAGCGCCACCAAGCGGCAAATGGTTCCGACCGCCTCTTAACAATTAAATATATTAAAATTACATTTTAATATATTAAAATTATATTTACCTTAATTACATTTCCATTTGTACACGTATTTATATTTAAATGAATTGTCATTTAAATAAAAATTGTTACCCTATTAAAAAAGTTCGTGCTGATTCTGTACTGATTTTACACTGAACTCAGTATGTGATTCGTACTGTATAGACGTAGAATCAGCATGATATTCACATAAAATCCGTACTGAGCGAACTCTGAAAAAAGTCTTAAAACGCAATGCGAATAACGTACGAAATTTGTACTAATAAGGTTAAAAAACTATACGAAATTCGTGTAAAATCAGTATAAAATCTGCGAATGCATATTCAGGTATATATTCAGTAAACCTACTCAGCACGTAATCAGTGAAAAATCAGTACACCGTTTGTACAATTTCGAAGCCCAATCTGTACTTAATTTTATTAAAATAAATGTTCAATTGGTATTGATTGACCGTAATATCTGCACAAATTCCCAAATTAGGCATAGATTAGAATCATTAGAACTCAGTAATTCAAAAACATAAAAACAAAATAAAGATCACACAATCTACAATACGTGATTAATTCATACAGAAATTCAGTATGTAATTTTGATACAAAATTATATTATAATGATTTCACACACAATCTTATTTTACAAAATATACGTTAAAATTTACAATTCATACAGAAATTTGCATAAAATCTATGCGAAATTTTAGACTAGGGATTCCAGACAATTTGGTTCGAAAATTGATTATATTATCTCAATACGAATTCAATACAAAAACGATACGTAATTTGTACAAAAACTGAACAGAATTCGTTTTAAAATCTTACGGCAATACGTGGTTTATTAGTACTGAATTTGAATAAAATACGTACGGGATTCGAGGTTTAGAAATAAAATATTTGTCTGAAACCTGGTCTCAAATTTTGCATAGAATTTATGCAATTTCAGTATGAATTAATCACGTATTGTAAAAAGATTGTGTGTGAAATCATTTATAATTTTGTATCAATTACGTACTGTTTTCGTACTGAATTCGTACTGAGTTTATTTTATTATTCTTCATTCTAATGCCTAATTTGGAAATTTGTACAGATTTTACGGTCAATCAATACCAATTGAACATTTATTTTAATAAAATTAAGTACAGACTGGGCTTCAAAATTGTACAAACAGTGTTCTGATTTTTTACTGATTACGTGCTGAGTAGGTTTACTGAATATATACCTAAATATGCATTCGCAGATTTTATACTGATTTTACACGAATTTCGTATAGTTTTTTAACCTTATTAGTACAAATTTCGTACGTTATTCGCATTGCGTTTTGAGACTTTTTTCAGAGTTCGCTCAGTACGGATTTTATGTGAATATCATGCTGATTCTACGTCTATACAGTACGAATCACATACTGAGTTCAGTGTAAAATCAGTACAGAATCAGCACGAACTTTTTTAATAGGGTAACAATTAAATATATTGAAATTCATTTCATTAAAGCAATAATATTTTTAATAAGAGAAACATATTCATTTTTAAAATACATCAAATTACCTCATTTGAAAAATTATCATTACATGATATAAAAATTTTTTTTTTAATATCGTTTGAACATAATTCTTATGAAATACACTTTAAAAAAAATATTTATTTGATATTAAATTTTTTTTAATAGTCAATTATAAAGATAGGAAAATATATGAAATATAAATAATTTTTCCTTATTATGTCTAATATAATTATGAATTTATATTTATGAACTGTCTAGATAGAAGTTAAATTTCCTTTAAAAAAGTAAACATTTCAAAAGAAAATTTACTTATTATTTGCGAAACACTTATTATAAATGCGGAAAAAAATAATATTCTGTAATATCACTCTAAAATTTGTATTAAATATAATGATTGAAAATTATAATTATTCTATTAGATTGGATTTATATTCGAAGTTACATTATATTTCACTCTTAATAATCTATACTTATAAAATTTCATTGAAAGTACGATTATTTTATTATGTTGAATTTGTTGTCAAAGTTTGATTATATTTCACTATGAGAATATATAAAAATTAACTGTAATATTTAACTGATGTCTTTCCATTCTATTTCTGAATTTCTATAAAAGGAATGTATTAACTTGTACACAGTAAAAAATTTTTCGGAACTTTACATCGCTGAGCATGGTAAGTATGGGGACCCTTGCTGAGCGTGTTAATACACATGAAAACCGGTAAAATTACATGATACATCGTTTCTAAGCTACATTCGATATAATTTAATAAAAAATATACGTTGAACGTTTATTACTCATGACACTATGCAATTTGAAAAGATTATTTAATAACTTTATGTTAATCAATTAATAAGAATAAAATATTTCTTATTCTGTTTAAAATGTGTTTCTATTGTCGCGAAAGTTCACGTATGTCATGTATTTTTACCGGACAGCCATGTTGATATTGACTGTAACATTACACTGCTAAGCACGGGGAAAATACCGCGATCATAGTAGGACCTACGCTCAGCGATATAAAGTTACATAAAAATGTAACTTCACATCGCTAAAACATGTAATTATTTACAGGAAACTGGTATAGTTACCAAAAAATTTTTCAAAGTGTAGTATATACCATGATGATTATTTATTTAAATTTTCAAATTATTCTAATCATTAGTTTTCAAGATACTTAGATTTCTGATTCCAAATAGAAAAATATTAGTAAATAATATTGGAACCCAAACTCCTCAATAACTAATAAATAGATTTATTTAAAAATTTAACTGAATAATCTTCGCGATACATATTATATGTTAATGCATCTCTTTATTCAAAATTTTGAAATACAATGGAAATATAGTCAATATTTATCGGCGCAAGTGTACTGTCCATTTCACATCTCCTTAAATAATATATACTTATAAAATTTACATAATATTTTATAAAAACTATTAAAATGATAATTATATATGCAATATTATTTTAAACCATGAATAAAATGTTTAAAAAATTATAATTAAGGAGGTACCTTTGCTTTAGTATGACAAAACAAATTTAGTCGAAACTATGCAAAATTGTTTGTTTTTATGTCTAAAATGCACATATAAAATTTCATGAAGATTCGTTATCTCGTTAATGAGAAATTAGAATAATTATATAACATTGGTTCTTGTGGGGAAAATTAATTTGTTGTGCGTTATTTGTGTGCGTTAATATTGTAGTTGATCTTAAAATTTACAAAACAGAATAAAATGAAATTTTTTAAGGATAAACATAATATTACTGGCAACTTATAAAATAATTTTCAGAAACTTTCATTACTTTTACACGGAAATATAAATGAATAAATTATTCATTTATGTACGAATCTAGTTACTTTTATCGTACATAGTGAATGGTGAAAAAAACCCACCATAACCTCAAATTTTCAAATTTCGTAAAAAGAGCATGTAAATGATTTGGACAGTGAAAATGATGATCTTAGCTCTTTAATTAATTTTAATTTTTTAGTTTCAAATAAAAATTATTTCTTTTTTTTTATATTGATGCTAATTCTATCGAGTATGTAAAAATCACCATACAAAACATATATTCTTGGGGAGGGAAGATATCTAGTAACTTTTAATCGAATAAGCATATTGAAAATTTGAGTCGAGTAGTGGACGAAAGTACCTCCTTAAGTGATAACTTATAAATAATTATATTATTTCATTAAATAAATTTTTAACTTGAATAATTATTTTCATGTTAAAACTAAATTTAATTAGCATTCAATACCACAAGTTATTTGAAAAATTTATCATTTTTCAAAGTTATTAAAAAGTTATTTATGAAAAGTATTCCCATATCAAAATTTCAAAATTCTATTAATTTAATATTTTATTCTTTACATTAGAGAATTAGTTTTGATATGTAAATTTTCTTGTGATATACAACATATATATATATATATATATATATATATATATATATATATATATTATCTTATAGTTAAATATTTCATCACCTTGTATAAAAATTATTTTTTTAAAGTAGAATAATACTGTGAATAAACAAATAATTATAAAAAAATATTGAAAACTGTAAATAACAATGAAAAAGAGTTAGGCTGGAGATGAATAATGATTGTTTATTATCATTTATACATTTTTAAATGTAGATACTGCAAATATCCGTAAATAACTGTAAATAAATTGAAAAATACAATTATTAGAAATAACTCAAATTAATTTTCATTTTAGTTCTTTTTACAACAAACTTTTTTTAATGATTATATATATATATATATGTGGGACGTTTCACACCAACTGGAAGAGCAGAAAAATAAAAATCTCTGGAACTCTAAGAATATATTCTTTTTGATATCCAAAAGATGTAAATGAATTTTCAAGGATTTAGATTAGAAGGATCAAGAGCTATAGATCCTTGAAATTTGGAAATTTTTCAAAATTTTTAGATAAGTCCCAACTTAATCATTTTTTTTCCTGAAAATCTTGATATTTTAGAGAGAGATTCATGAGAATACTTCTTGTTGTAAATGAAGAGCAGAGTTAGCATGATTCTTTGCAGAACCTGAATTTTGAAGTTTTCTATTGGTTCTTATATGTATTACATGGTAATTGAAATTACTCATGGTTCGCCACTTCAGAAATTTCTTTTTGCGAGCTTAATTTTTTCTATTTTACATGAACTTTAAAATGAATTTTTCATCATGTAAGTCAGAGCCAACAATAAGGAGTTATGACAGTTTAAAATATATATTTTCATGTATAATTTATTTTTAATATAAAAATTAATCATAGATGAAAATATACATTTATATTCAATATAAAAAATAAATGATACATTAAAATATGTATTTCAAACTGTCATAACTCCTTATTGGTGGCTCTTTCTTACGCAATCGAAAATTTATTCTGAAATTAATAAAAAAAGAAGAAAATAAGCCCTCGAAAAGCAATTTCTGAAGTAGCAAACAATGAGTAATTCTAATTACCATGTAATACATGTAAGAACCAATAGAAAACTTCGGAATGTAGGTCTGTAAAAAATCATGCTCACTCTCCTTTTCATTTACAACAAAAAGTATTCTTATAAATTTCTCTGTAAAACATCAGGATTTTCAGAAAAAAATCATAAAGTTGGTACTTTTCCAAAAATTTTGAAAAATTTCCGAATTTTAGGGATCTATCGCTCTTGATTCTTCCAATCTAAATCCTTAAAAATTTTTTTACATATTTTGGGTAACAAACAGAATATATTCTCAAAGTTTCAGCGATTTTTATTTTTTTTTGCTCTTCTAGTTTGTGTGAAATGTCCCATATATATATATATATATATATATTTATATATATATATATATATATATATATATATATATATATATATATATATTAATGTATAATTGCTGAAAATAACTATTTTTTATCGTTATATTATTTTTACAAATTTTATTATTATTTATTTATCATATAACAATTAATGCATAGCATTTTTCATAATTTCTTTCATTTTTCAGCTTTTAAAGTAAAAAGGCAGTAAATTAAATTAGTTAATATAAAAGCAATAATTTCGTGAATATCTTTGGAAAAAGTTCATTGAAAATGAATTAAAATTCTTAAAAGAATTTTAATTTTCAATAATGGTTTTAAATGAGAAAGATAAATTGATTGTTAAAGGACAGGGATTGTATAGTGGAATTGCTTTCATGTTAACTGATATTCATATATTAGAATTTAATAATATTTCAAACCGGTACACCTCATTTAACATGCAATTAACTTTACCAATTCAAAGACCACAACATATTAAATCAGTACCAATTGATGGAGAATTTATACAGTTATTATTTTCCGGAAATTTGGAAAAGTGTCACCGGATTTGTGTGTATTATAATAATAATTCATATACATGACAGTTTAAATCTTAAATATCTACCAGATGAACATGAGATTTACATAAACAGATTATTCCCAAACAAATCAGAATTGAGCATAGTATTCGAAACAGTACAATCACAAACAGATAATTATAATTGTGACGTTTTTGCAATTGTTTTTGCTATTGCAATACTTGATAATTCAGATCCATGTTGTTTAAAATATGATATTCCTCCAATGAGATAACGTTCATCAAGAATTTTTAGAACGCAACAAATAAGAACGTTACCAGTTTTGCAAAATTATAATAATGCAAATATTAATTACGATAATCCACCGGACATGATAAGGAGGAGTTTTTGTCATGAGCAACGTCTAAATTAAATATTATTAAATTTAGATTTCACCGAGCTTGAACTATTAGAAAAAAACACACAAATATATTTATTGGCAGAACAAAAAAAGATCATGGAAATGTATCGTAAACAAAAGAATTCGAATCATAAAACAATTTCGATGGAATTTGACGATGACATTTCGTATACAAATTTTTAAAAACCAAATACTTATATAATAGGAATCGATGAAATTCACTTAAATTATAACGATAATAAAATTAGCACAGTTGAGAATAAATTAAATGAAGAAAAAAAAGAATCAAAAGAAATAGATAAAAAATAAGCTTTATTTGTAACAGGACTTGAGAGCATGACGAAGCTGCCCGTCTTCTAATAATATTTCCAATCCTAACTTATGAATAAACGATGCGTTTAATAGTGTTTTTTTGCTACAAAGTAAAAATTTGTAAGATTAAACTCTAGTGCGGACAACTCAAGAAATCCACCAAAATATCATACATACAAAGTTATAATGAAAACTTTTAATGTATCGTATTTTATGATTAGGTTTATCGAGTTTGATATCTAATTTTCAATCCAAGCTCATAAAAAAATAACAAGTCGAAACGATTTTTTATTTTGACAAAAATGATTGTATCAATATAGCTTTAGTGCGGACAAGTCATTATATTTGTTTAATTTATGAATTAAAAAAGATATTGATAAAATAAAAAAAACAAAACTCAATTGCTGCAGCACCGACATCCCGTTAAGAGCAGGTCGTATATCTCTGTCCTTTTCTAATCAAAGAATTGATTTTTTTGCAAAAACTAATAATTGTAGCAAAAAATAAGGAGATAGCCCCATCTCGTATAATAAAAAGCAAGATTAGAATGGGAATATTAGGAAAATGTATTGCATATAGTCATGAGATTGAATTTGAAAAACGAGGATTACCGCATATGCATATGTTAGTAACGACTTACTCTTAGATGAAAGTGATAAATTTGATATTCCCGAAAAAGTTTAAAATAATAAGTGCAGAAATCCCAAATAGAGATATTTATCCATAATTATATAGTATTGTTAAACAATTTATGATACGCGGTCCCTGTGGTATGCAAAATATAAATTGCTCGTGCATGAATAAAAATACGAAACAATGTACTGAAAATTTTTCAAGAAAATTTAATAATACAACAATATTTAAATCCAATGAATATTTACTATACAAACGTAAAAATAATAGCGTCAAAATAATTCTCAAAAATAAATTTATAGAAAGAATCGCAGATAATGGATTTGTTGTTCTTTATAATCCTTACTTATTATTGAAACTTAATGCACACATACACGTAGAAGTTTGTTCCGCTGTACACTGCATTAAATATTTATTTAAATACTGTTATAAAGGTCATGATTGTGCATACATTAAAATACATCAAGTAATTGTGGATTTTCAATCAGAAAATAAAGACACTTTTCAAAATTTCAATCGTAGAAATGTTGAATATGAATATGACGAAACCCAACAATACATTAATACACGATATTTATGTCCACCTCAAGTAATGCGCAGGTTATGAGAATATTCTTTACATGTTATTTCACATACTATAAAACGTCTAAGCGTTCATAAAGAAAATCAAAAAAACGTATTTTTTAAAAAAGGAAAAGAATAAATGATCATGCAAAAAAATGTGGGAGCAACATCTTTTAACAGCATCTTTTGAATTAAATAGAGAAGATTTTGAAGCACGAAATCACTTGTATTCAGAGATACCAAATTTTTATACATTTGATGAAAAACTTAAAAAGTAGAATAAAAGAGAAAAAAAGAAAACCAATACTTACAAGGAGAGTGCATTGCATTTGAGTCTTGTATTTTCTTCTAGCTTTGAGATCTTTTTTCTTACATAAAATCAGGAAAAAACCCGCGTCAATTCGGTCCAACGCTCGATTTTTTCCGAGTTATGAGCAGTTTTGTCTGTTTTGTTGAAAAAATTACATCTGCTTTATAATTTTTCAGTTTTCGAACTACTTATTCTAGAAGGTTTTTACTGATTGCATATTAAAGTTGAGATTAAAACCTTTCGATTAAAAAAAAAACGTGTCCAAAAAGCTCAAGTTGTTAAAAAGTTATGAGCGAATAAAAATAGCGCAAATATTTAGCTCAAAAAATGCATAGAAAATAAATGCAACATTTTAGTCAGAAATTCATTTCAATTCTCATCCCTTCATGAGTTTTTAACAACTTGAGCTTTTTGGACACGTTTTTTTTTAATCGAAAGGTTTCAATCTCAACTTTAATATGCAATCAGTAAAAACCTTCTAGAATAAGTAGTTCGAAAACTGTATAATTATAAAGCAGATACAATTTGTTAAACAAAACAGACAAAACTGCTCATAACTCGGAAAATATCGAGCGTTGGACCTAATGGACGCGGCTTTTTTCATGATTTTATGTAAGAAAAAAGATCCCAAAGCTAGATGAAAATCCAAGACCCAAATGCAATGCACTCTCCTTGTTAGTAGAATGTACTTAGTAAGTCCGAAAGATAGAGAACGTTATTTCATTAGATTATTACTATTACATGTTAAAGGAGCTATTATTACATGTTTGAAGCTTTGCATACTGTTGATGATGTGATGTACAATTCGTTTTACGAGGCAGCTAAGGCAAAACAATTAATCGATGAAGATGAAGAATGGGATAGATGTTTGGAAGAAGCATCTTCAACAGAATTCCTTTATATTCTTTATAAATCATTTGCTTTTATTTGCGTTTTTCATAATCCTATAAATTCACGAAATTCATATGAAAAATATAAACATAAGTTATACCATCCTAAATACGAAAAAATAGAGGTGACAATCTTGCATTGAATTTTATTAAAAATAATTTACAAGTCAATGGATTTTTTTAAAATAATTTCAATTTACCTAACATAAGCACATTTATAGAAGAAGATAATAATCAAACAATTTTAAATCATAATAATAATATTCTTAATGAATTAGAAATGAAAATAAATTCTTTCAATGATAAACAGAGGTAAATATTTAACTCTACTATAAAAAGTTTAAACGACCAAAGTAAAGAAAAATATATTTTTATAGATGGACCAGGTGGAAGTAGAAAAAGTTATTTACTTAACGTTTTAATAGTTTATTTTAAATACCATACTATACATTATTTATGTGTAGCTTGGACAGCTATAGCAGCAAATTCATTAGTCGATGGAAAAACCGTGCATACAACATTTAAACTACCGTTAAGAGGCCGCTGGAGTAAATTAATTAATTAATGATGAAATTAATTTTGATACTTCTTTTTCAAAAAAAGTTTAACATACTTACTAAATCATGAGTGAGGCTAGAGAATTAATTTGTTCTTAGTAGAAAAAATATTGTTTTTTACTGTACGAGTTGCGGACAACTATTGATTTCTAGTAATAACTACTAGTTTTTCCAAAAACCTACAATTTTTAATTAGAAAAGGATAGAGAGATACTACGTTCTCTTAAATATAACAGATTGTACAACTTGTAATGTAAAGCCTAATTCTGCAGAAAGCAAACAAAGGGAACACAAATAATTATTTGGGATAAAATATCCATGACTTCAAAGTTTGCTTTTGAAGCAGTTGATCGTATTTTTTAAGATTTATGCGATGTGAACCAACCTTTTGGTGGTAAAACTGTAATCGCATCAGGAGATTTCAGACAAACATTACTTATTGTACGACATGGAAGCCGTATGAACATTATTGAAAATTAAGTTTAATTTAATTTATTATGGCAGAATTTAGAGCTCAAAATATAGAGTCAAAGTAAATATAAAAATCCAAAAAATATTGGGCTCAGAAAAATATAGAGCCAAGAATACATGAGAATAACTAGCTCGCCACAGCGGCCCTTTGGGCCGCTGTGGCTCGCAACTCGGTCCTTTCAGAGCTTCGCTTCGCGATGCAAGGCATGCATAAAGCTCCGCTTCTTGCATATAAGGCACGACCGAAAACGCTCGCGCTTCGCGCTCGCCATTTGATAATTAAAGAATATTAAAACAAATCATTTACAAACGCAAAAGCCTTAAAAGTTAATCTTATTTCTTTTTTTCATTGTATTTTTTACCGCATCTTTCAACAGGAGGTTTGAATTTATTGTATTTATTTGAAAAAACAAATTTATAATTATTTAAATTTTTCTTGTGAATTAAGTTAATTGATTTCAAAAAAATTTATGTTATGTGAAAAATACATATTTTCATTAATGTATACTTTTTAAAGTTTTGGATAGGATAATCTATCAAAAGTTATAAGAAAAAAAATAGTTCAGTAGCTTAAAAGTAAAGTTTTGAAAAAAAAATAAAGGGTTCAAGAAAATATAAGGCCCAAAAAAATATAAGACCCAAAAAATATGACCCAAAAAGATGCTTATGACTAATGAGGACTAATTATATAGGGCCCAATAAAAAATTGCTACTCTTATTACCAAATGAATAGACACATTTAAAAAATGCGGCGAACCAGAGAACTGGAGAACCGGAGAAACGGAGAAAAAAGTGGTTTCACTTTAATATAATATAGGATAGGATAGGAAGGATAGGATAGGATAGGATAATTAATGTTATGAAGACGAATTTCAGGTTCAATTTTTATCCCTTTATAACTTTAGAAATAAATAACATTTCGGGATGCTATAAGTGATAATTCGGAAGGATTTGAGCTCAACTTTCATTTAAAAAAAGGTTCAGGCTTCTAATTATTAATACTAATGAATTATAAGCGTTTGAGAATCTAGTAACTTTTATAGTGATTTTCTTTATTTGCCTGTAACTAGAGAAATATTGAGTGTTAGAGTCTAGTACCTTGGCTTTTTAAATATTTCTACATCCAAAATCATCTCCCAAAATTTGAGCAGGATCGGCGTCCCAATACCTTGACACTCTCCTTGTAAGTTCGAGTTGGAGGCACGCAATTGCAAGCTTTTACTGAATTCTCCAGTTTCAGCGGCACTAGGTAGATTGGGTGCAAGTGTTCATAGTAGAAGTAGTGAGGACCTGTTGCACATTAAGTACAACAGCCTGACATTGTAAATATAGTCAAGTCATAGATAAAGTCAATGTAAAAGATTTCTTTCTTTTCTACTTTGTATAGTCCTAAATATAAGCAAAAATCTTTCACTCCGCATAATTCAATGCATAAAAATGTAACTATCAATTGCGCAAGTAACCATAAAAATAAGTATGTAAAAATCTTTTCGTAAGCAAGTATTAAAAGCAGCGATAATGTAGCAATTATGTAAAGATGTTTTGCACAATTGAGTGCATTAGAATGTAATAATTTAGTATTAAAAATGCATGTAGTAGCAGATAAACATCTGCGCAAATAATTATGAAGCAATCAATGTTAAACAAATTCCTTTATTGTAAATAACCATGCTGGTTATTTAGGGGGGAGTATTGTGGACTTCCATACCACGTACGCCACATTTATATGTACGCGCAACTGCTTTGCGCAAGTAAACGCCTAGCGAGCCGGCAAGAAACATGTAAGCGTCGAGCACTTCAGTGCGTTCTGAGCTCTCAGTGTAGAGACACGTTCACCTCTCCTTACTCCTAAGGCTCTTATTAATAAAACTTTTTCTCTGTATATTTTTAGTTGGTTATTGGCTTTTCACGTAACCCATCTACATCAAGTAAGGCATCATAATCTACACTGTTAAAGATTGTTTGTCTCTCTCTTGCAGGGCGCAGCGTACAACAAGAGAGACGAAGCTGAGTAAAGACGAAGGAAAGGCCATTGCGTCATTCCTTCTGTCGTCAGCGTCGAGCATGTACATCTTGTTCTGATCTGATCAGCTGCGTGCGACCATAAAATTAGATTCGTGATTTCTATATCCTACGTAGATATAATTGCGAGTGAGTGCTTAAGCGAAGCCAAATTTTTCATAACGACGATTCTAGCCTCTATAGCCTGCCCCTTTTAGCTTTCCTTTTTATCGAGATTAATGTGATTGTTTCCTATTAGTTGCTTTATTTTGTGCGCGAGAGTTTTCTCGAAGCAGCGTCGCGTACGCAATACGCAACTGGCACCCGTTATACAAGTGCATTTCTATAGCTGTACTTATATCTAAATAAATCATTCGATATTTCTTTTAATTGTTCGATTTTAGTGTTAATGCTTGTGTATTCTTTTTCATATATATATACCCTTATTTTTACACTGACCCTTCCAGCGATATTATTACTGCTAAGTAGCTTATTGATAATAGTGAGACCCCCTGATCCCCAGGGTTGTCACAACTAATTTAAAAAAAAATTTTAAATGTAAATAACTGTGAATAATTATAAATGATTGTGAATGACTATCAAATGCTGTAAATAATTGTAAATAATTGTGAATAATTGTAAATAACTGTAAATAATTGTAAATAATTGTAAATAATTGTGAATAATACTAAATAATAGTAAATAATAGTAAATAACTGTAAATCATTGTAAATAACCATTATTTATGTCTCAATTCTGACATTTTTTAATATTTATTTACAATTATTTACTATTATTTACAATTTTTCACAAAAATTATTTCCATTTAGGATGTAAGTATGTCCGTATTTACGATTGTTTACATTTGAATGTTTTTGTGTGTGTGTGTGTGCGTGTGCGTGTGCGTGTGCGTGTGTTATCATAAAAAACTGAGATTTAAGTTGTGAGAGCCCCAAATTAAGCGATTAACCCGTGCCGAAATGCAAATTATGATTTTTTCTATCAAAAAATCTCAAAACACGACTTATTAATAGATCATAAATAATATACATATTTTTAGAGGCATTAACCTCAGAAAATTACTTTGTTTTAACTATTTTATAATAAGTTTAGATGGTTATCACACCTTAAAAAAATTTTTAAATAATTTTTTCGTAACTTTTACGTACAAAATATCTAAAAAATAGTCATTTTCAACATTTATTCAAATCTAGCACCAGTGTACCCACCCTGAATCCTTATTCTATTCAGACCACGTAAAAATATACCTCACAAGCTTTAATTTTTATTTTTGTAACTCTGTATGAATACAAAATTGACGGAGATGTCGCAATTTGAAGTTTTTATTAAACTGAAGGTATTAAATCCGTGAGTAGGTCTCAGATTTATTTCATAATAATAGCTTCAATTCCTGGGCGGATTTTAGACAGCCATAAAAAAATTTTCAGAACTTTAATTCAAGGTCTAAAAAATTATCTCTTGACAGTGTCATTGCTGCAAAATTAGATGATATATTCTCTAAAGTAGTCGGAATAAACTGAAGGTATTAAATCCGTGAGTAGGTCTCAGATTTATTTTATAATAATAGCTTCAATTCCTGGGCGGATTTTAGACAGCCATAAAAAAATTTTCAGAACTTTAATTCAAGGTCTGAAAAATTATCTCTTGACAGTGTCATTGTTGCAAAATTAGATGATATATTCTCTGAAGTAATCGGAATCAATGTAATTTCAAAAAAATTATTATTCATTCAAATATTCAAATCAAGTCCGTTTCAGAGTAAGTCTTTATAATTCAAGGCTTATGACGTATTGTGGAATGTCATTCAGTTTTGCTGAGGTGGTTTATTGCAAAAGAATTAATTTATTAATTTTTAAAAAATTATCTTTCATATTTATAATGGATAAGAATTTTATTTATTTTTTATTCAAATCCTGTATAGAAGACTAGGATGCTTTTGAACGTTTTTTTTTTTATTTTTTTTTTATTTTACACTTTTGGAGTTTTAATTCGCACAAAAATTAAACTTTAAATAAGAATAAAAAAATTAATAAGTCGAAAAATGCCCTTTGATACTTTTGTGTTTTGGTTAGGGTTTTGTCGAATTGCGGAATTATATGGGTACGTACGTTTAAAAACACTTCACGGTGAGAATTTTCCGATGAAAATTGTAATGACGAATACTACAATCGCGGAACAACCTAAATGTCTACAAAAAATTATGAGACATGTAACGGGAAATATATTTTGATAAATAAAATAAAATATATTTGTGGGTCCCTCGTGTATTTCTCTAAGTAAACGTGAACTCACCATTAAATTCAAAATTGACTATAACTTATAGTATAGCTGAGCTTGCACAGCTGATCAACTATAGTACTTTACTATGCTACAAAGTAGAAGTCAATTCTTGTAAATTTTTTCAACAGGACTTCTTCTAGAGGTTTTTGTAGCCCGACGTCTGGTATGACGGAACCCACGGCGTATACCAGTAGACTCACTAAAGATTATTGCACTCATCAAAGTAAAAGATTTTATATGTTCGAAATAATAATAGTACATTATTAAACGGGTGTGTAAGGACTTTATTAACAAAACGAAAAATTGGGCTGTAACGAGTTTCGTAAAAAAGCTTTTACACATCCGTTTCATAACATATTTTCTCGCTTGAGAGCCGAAAAAGAGAAAAGAAGTTGCGATTTTGAGGTTAGAATGCGAGAAAATTAAATTAGGTTTAATTTTCTTTGAAATCAATTGCAAAATATTATTTGATTTAAACCTTACTACAATTTATTCGATTAGGGCGACTTCAGATTTCAGGTTAGGTTTTATTTTTGAGTTTACAAATTACTCTTTTAATATGTGAAATTCATCAGATTTTTTAATTTTCCACCATTTATTGTAGTCCGTAGAATGGTAAAAAACTTAAAAATCCAAAAAATTTTAAAAACTGAAAGAGTAATTTGTTAACTACGGAATGAAATTTAACCCAACTTCTGTAGTCGCCTTAAGCAAACGAAATATACAGTGGAAAAAGAAAATGAGCTATAAAAGTAATACAAATGATTTAAATATTAACTGTTACACGAATGCGCGCCCAAGCCAACCTACAATTATCACACACGTACGCGGACAACAATCTCGTTTGCTCGAATCAAGCACATTATGGTTTGTGCACAGCGACACACAGACTATCCGGCATCAATAAAAAATAATTAAAATATTGGACGATAGTTTGCAGAATTAC
The DNA here is from genome assembly GCA_017163975.1 of Anastatus disparis. Classification (NCBI taxonomy): domain Eukaryota; kingdom Metazoa; phylum Arthropoda; class Insecta; order Hymenoptera; family Eupelmidae; genus Anastatus; species Anastatus disparis. The sequence continues at coordinate 2,825,893 of JAFFSR010000351.1, read as the reverse complement.
TTTTCTTTTCCCGTCGGCGAATTCCTCCTTTGTACAACAGCTATGAATTCGACAGCGGCACCGGCAACGTGCGGTGCAGCTTGGCATCCCTATTCAACGTCAAAATGTCTCGAACGCGTAGACGTTAAAGTACTGCTTTAAATAGGTGATATAACTTATTCACTGTGTTGTTTTACACTGCACTATAATTCTTGTTACGATGGTGCACCATCAATAAAAAACAAGAATTATTGATTATAATTCGCGCAGCTAAACAAACAAAAACCGGCGAGAAAGCAAAGTCGCAAGAGCATGAGCACAATGGTGGCAAAAATCTAACGACGCGCACACTTTGTCGTATCTAGCTAAAGTCCACCTATCATGGGATCAAGCGCCTCGCGCGCACTTCTTCTCTCCTCGAGAAAAATGAGTCCTCGGCTCCCTTTGACTCCCGCTGCTCTCTTATAATGCAAAGTAAGCGTAGAAACTTACTTAGCATACTATGCAACATACAACAAAGAAAAAGAGGGAAGTATACTCGTATATCGCTGTCCTCGTTATAGACATTACGAAAAATTATCAGACTCCTTTATAATTTTCAGTTATTTTCACGATAACGTCTTATATTTTTTATAGAAATCTAGAATGTTACTCGATTGTAGTGATCCTCACCGAAATTTTTAAGGAAAAATTCTCTTTGTGTAACCAAAACATTAAAGTACGAGATCTGTTATTAGTGGAGGTTGCGACTCTAGTGGAACGCACCTTCGGGATTTCAAAATGTGACTCAAGAAATAATATCTCTCTGTTTGGCACACAACCTCAATTGGAATATGAAGATTTCAGTTGCGCATATGAACGGGGTCATGTTTACTCCCAAAAATACTTGAAGGAAATTATATCATTTATCTATCATATTTATAATATTTATAATTAGAATGTAATTATTAATACAGGTATCACGCGTACCTCGCGCAAATAATTTAGCTGATACATACGACCCCATATTCATTTAATAATAACATTAATATTTCTGGTTGGATGCTGGAACTTCAACATGCGTACCAAAATAGACTATTGTAGATCGTAGAGACACCCTGAAAATTCTTTTGTAATTTAGTGTAAAGAAAATATTATATTGCTTTGATTGAAGTAACTAAGTATTTATAACCTAAAACAAAATTACAGAAGTAGCATACCAATTTAAAAAATGTAAGTCATTTTTAAATTATTGTTACTGTAATTTATAATAATATAAATTGAAATTAAAGTTAAAATGTTGCTTACCGTCATATGTGTGGGTTAGAATGGGAGTGGCATAAGTCACATACTTCTAATTTCGAGATTTTCGATATTAAAGTTTTAAATTAATATACATTTCTATTGAGTGCCATTTTTACAGTGCTTATAATATTAAAGAAAAATATACAAAAAAGCCACTCTATTTTGAAAAACAAGTTGTTTTAATGTTAAAGAAATGAAATATACCACTAACTAAATTTTTAAAAAAATGTGACTTATGCCACTCTCATTCTCACTCACACATATGTTGTAGATGTTTATAAAAATTTAATAATGATTTCTTTTCTTTAATTCATTAGAATATTTCTATAAATCTTTCAACAACTATAAAATATGGAGGAAACTGCAAGACAAATACCTGATGATTTGGCAGATAATGCTGTATCAGCTATTCCTAGAGATAGATTACCTACCAAGTTACAAGTTTTACAACTACTTTTTTACCAAACTCGAGTTTCAAAACTTGGAATCAATGAAAGTATACTTTCAGTATTTAACGTTGTGTCAAATATTTGGAAACAATCAAAGCTTAAGACACAGCATCCGTGCAGATGTAGGAAAAAAATAGAAAAAAATAACATTCTAAAATATCTCAGTCTCCTTTACAGGATTCGTATATAAAATATGAATAAAATTTTTATTTTTTATAAATATGAAAGTAAATTCTTTAAGAATTTATAAATTAATTCTTTTGTAATTATACGCCATTAGCCTTGAATTATAAAGACTTACTCTGAAACGGACTTGATTTAAATATTTGAATAAATAATAATTTTTTTGCAATTATGTTGATTCCGACTACTTCAGAGAATATTACATCTAATTTTACAACAATAACACTGTCAAGAGATAATTTTTTAGACCTTAAGTTAAAGCTCTGAAAAACTTTTTATGGCGGTCTAAGATCCGCCCAAAAATTGAAGCTATTATTATGAAGTAAATCTGAGACCCACTCACGGATTTAATACCTTCAGTTTTTTAAAAAATTTCAAATTGCAATATCTCCGTCAATGTTATAATCCATACAGAGTTACAAAAATAAAAATTAAAGCTTTTGAGGTATATATTCACGTGGTCTGAATAGGATAAGGATTCAGAGTGGGTACACTAGTGCTAGGTTTGAATAAATGATAAAAATAACTATTTTTTTTAGATATTCTGTACGTAAAAGTTCCCAAAAATTATTTAAAAATTTTTTTGAGGTCTGATAACCATCTTAACTTATTACAAAATAGTTCAAACAAAGTAATTTTCTGAAGTTAATGCGTCTAAAAATATGTATACCATTTATGATCTGTCGATAAGTCGTGTTTTGAGATTTTTAGATAAAAAAAATCGTAATTTGTATTTCGGCACGGGTTGATCGTTTAATTTAGGGGCTCTCGCAGCTTAAATCTTAGTTTTTTATGATAACTTAACGTTCTGAGGGGCGTCCGGTACGAATAATTAAGTTTGGGAAATAAGTGCCACCCCAATATGTATATACATATATATATATATATATATATATATATATATATATATATATATATATATATATATATATATATAGTAAGGTCCAATAAAAAAGAGCCACCCTTGAGAAAAAAAGTACTAATTAAAAAATTCTGTATCTCAACAAATAAGGGTCGTACAGAACTCCGCGACCACTCATTTTAAACGCATTTGTAAGGACTTTTTAATGGTGTATTGGCAATTTAATTTTGAGTACTTGTCTGGAAAATATTACAACTTAAAAATAGATAAAAAAAATTTTTTATTCGCCTGTGTTTAAATTCAAATCATTTTTCGGAAAATGATGGTAAAAAAATATTACACGGCTAGTTTTGAAGGTATTTTGCTTAACTTGAAATTTATATTTTAATTTTTTTACAGGTTCAAAATTGACCGAGATTTAGCGATTTTTGTTCAAAAAAAGGGTCTTTTTTATTTTTCCGATATCTGCTTAATGAGAGAAGATATAGCAAAATGCCAAATAAAAAAAAGTGTATTTTAGTGTGTAGAATAACCTTAAATTTTCCCAAAATTTTTTGTGCATCTTAATTTTATTGATGTTGTTGCGGTATTCTTATATATACATGTATACCATACTTTTTTAGAATACCGCAACAATATCAATAAAATTAAGATGCACAAAAAATTTTGGGAAAATTTAAGGTTATTCTACACACTAAAATACACTTTTTTTTATTTGGCATTTTGCTATATCTTCTCTCATTAAGCAGATATCGGAAAAATAAAAAAGACCCTTTTTTTTGAACAAAAATCGCTAAATCTCGGTCAATTTTGAACCTATAAAAAAATTAAAATATAAATTTCAAGTTAAGCAAAATACCTTTAAAACTAGCCGTGTAATATTTTTTTACCATCATTTTCCGAAAAATGATTTGAATTTAAACACAGGCGAATAAAAAATTTTTTTTCTCTATATTTAAGTCGTAATATTTTCCAGATAAGTACTCAAAATTGAATTACCAATGAACCATTAAAAAGTCCTTACAAATGCGTTTAAAATGAGTGGTCGCGGAGTTCTGTACGACCCTTATTTGTTGAGATACAAAATTTTTTAATTAGTACTTTTTTTCTTAAGGGTGGCTCTTTTTTATTGGACCCCTCTATATATATATATATATATATATATATATATATATATATATATATATATATATATATATATATATATATATATATATTGTAACGTTTTTATTTTCCATGGGTAGGAAAATTACGTCTTTACCTCCTGTTGCCAGGCGCTTGAGTGAGTGACCAGGGTTCAAGGTAGAAGGTCGGTCAGGACGGACGGTGGAAAGATAAAGGACAGTAAACGGGTTGACAAGTCTATTTATGCTAGGAAGTACCTGGGCTTTATTGTACTCTAAACTCATATCTTACAACGACGTATAATAATAATAGTGGAAAGTAATAACTAACCTAAATTATATAAATCAAAGAACTAACCTAATTAAATTCTGCGCGTCATATAAAGAAATAAAGATTGAATATAAGCCACTTGACGGCTTATGCGTCTCTTGTCGACGACGGAAATAAATGAAATCAAAAATGATTTAAACTAATGTATAATATTTTCTTTTAATTAAAATAAACTTCATCTTTAATAATAAGTCACTTTAGACTAAACAGTATTTGACGGTCGGCCGGGTTAATTCAGTGATCGTGTAACGAACAAACAAAAATATAATATTAATAAACTAATTATTATAATACGGTGGGTGGATGGTACCCTTTGCGGTAACACGGAATGTGGCTGAAGGCCTATGATTCTCTAATGCGCGGCGGATGCACATAGGTAGAGTAATTATTCCGGCGGCGGCAGTAGGTGGGAAACACCCTTAATGCTAACTTAATACTACGATTATAATAGGTGGGAAGCACCCTTAATGTTACTATGAATTTATCTTAGACAAAGTGTCTTATGCACAGGTCGGCGCGGTGGCTGGACGGTATATGCCGTGACGGTTCAGTGTGAATCGACCTTAATGTCGAATATAAATTTATAATTAATTTACAAAGTTATTATTTACGCAAACGGCTGGTACGGCCGCTCGGTGGTACAGACTAATACAATCTTATACTAAATTAAACTAATTTATTATTTACAGTGCGGTCGGTACGGCGGTACAGCGGTACGGCGGCGTGGAAGTGCATTTGCAACTTAACTCTGTTGCACTCGATTTAGGCGAGCGAGCGCAATATGCTAAAATCGACCGCATCTTAATTTGCATCTAAAGCTATATAAGTGAGCGCACTCTATATAGGCTTTAGTGCGAAAGAGAGAGAGAGAGAGAGAGATAGAGAGAGAGAAAGAGAAAGAGCATTCTTAACCAGAGCGAAACTCTGGGTAAGATAGCTACTACTGTTGTCTCCCCTTTCTCTAGGCCAGCGAGCTCACTCGGCGAAGAGAAAGAGGGAGAGCTTAGTTTGTAAAGCTTCTCTGGTACATCGAGCCTTAGCTCTTATATACTCCCGAGCTCGCTGTTCCTCTTGCGGGAGCAGCAAAACTGACGGCGCGTGGCGGTTGAGCCTGTTACTACCGTACATTTTTAAGCATTTGTTATATAAATAAAATAAAATGGTTTGGTTTCGAATCTTTTTTTCATTCTTACTTATTTTTCTCTAAATCGATCATGTAAAATGATTTTAAAAGTGATGCCTGAATTATGTAATGGGCCTACAAATCATTCTCAGATGAAATTTCGAAGTTTCATTAAATTTGTATTTAAACTTCTTTGGAAGCACCGTGCGATATCTAAATTTAATTGTATTTTATTGAAACATGGTTCATGACAAAAACTTCTTATCATGTCCGATGGATTATCATAATTAATATTTGTATCAATATAATTATGTAAAAGTGGAAACATTCTGATTTGTTGCGTTTCAAAAATTCCTAATAAATGTAATCGCATTTGAGAAATCATATCTTAAAAAACATGGATATAAATTATAAAGTATTGCAACAGCAAAAGCAATTGCAAAAAGGCCGCAATCATAATTATTTGTTTGTGATTGTGCTGTATCGAAAACTGTGCTCCATTTTGATTTGTTTGGAAATAATCTGTTTATATAAATCTTATGCTCATCTTGTAGATATTTAAGATTAAACTATCATATATATGAATTATTTTATTATTATAATACATACAAATCCAGTGACCTTTTACAAAATTTCCGGAAAACAACGCTTTTTCATCAGTCGGTACTAAATTAATATATTGCGGTATCGAATGGGTAAAGTGGTTTGCATATTAAATGAGGGACACCGATTTAAAATATTATTAAATTATAATTTATGAATATCAGTTAACATGTAAGTTATTCCACTATACAATTCTTGTCCTTTAACAATCAATTTATCTTTCTCAGTCAAACCCATTATTAGAAATTGAAAATCTTTTAAAAATTTGTATTTTTTTTAAAAGAACTTTTTTTAAAAATATTCACAACCGAATAGCTTTTATATTAACTAATTTAATTCAGCGTATTTTTACTTCCAAAAGCTGAAAAATATAAAAAATTACGAAAAATGCTTTGAATTAATTGTAATGAGATAATAGTACATTACGATACAAGTGACCTAAGTGGCACTTTATTACACGGCCGGAGTTATCGCCCGAGCGCAGCGAGGGCGATAACGTAGTGCCGTGTAATAAAGTTCCACTAAGGTCACGAGTATCGTATACTATTTTGTAGCACGTGGGACATAAATCCGCCAAATTAAATCTGTACTCTTCAAAATCAGTAATAAACAAAAGCTATGCACTCCACGAATTATAATTCAAAAAATAAAAGCGAAAACTATAAAAAACCAAACACTACGCATCCTGTGAATGATAAATCGAAAAAAAGAAAAGAAAACTATAAATAAACTAAAACTAAACACTCTATGAATAATAGATCGAAAAAGAAAAAAGAATATAATTTCAAAAATATATTCAAAATGTGTAATAATAATTAATTTTTATCAATATTATTGATATTATGTGAAATTGTTTGTTGAAATCATCTTCTATGAAGTCATAAATTGAAATTTTGTTTCACGTATGAATTAGCGTCGTAGGAGCGGTGAGGAGGTAACATGTTTAGTATAGCAATAGCAATCGTGTGTAGTAATAGGGGGTTCCCCGTAGCATTTTATAATACAACGCTGAAATGACTATACCTCTTCGCTTTACATGTTACGCTACTATCAATTTTAGTTTTACTCGTATCTTACTTGCTTATAATTGTTATTTAATTTGAAGAATGTTAATGTAAAAGAGTTTCAATATACTACAGCTTATTGTTATTTATGAAAATACTTTAAAAAATAATTTACATATAAAATTATTTCTTATTATATACGTACGTTACCTAAGTAAATTCATTATTGTACTGTGTAAAAAAGTGCCACCTAGGTAACAGAAAAGTGTTACCTAAGTGCGGATTTAGGTCCCGCAGTGCTATAAAGAATTATAATAAAATTTGTGAAAATGATATAACGATTTGAAAATGGTTATTTTTAGCAATTATATACATACATAACAAAAAATCATCGGATGAGGTTTTTAAACATTATTAATGGATCAAAGTCTTATATTTAATATATATTGAAGGTGAAAATAATTTTTATTAATTAATATCATTAGAAAAAAAATTATGACTAAATTTGAATTTTTTTTCAGGCTTAAAATCCATTCTGATACCTTAAACAGTTTTTGAATGTAAATACCGTAAGTATCTGTGAATAATTATAAATAATTGTAAATAATGCAATTATTATAAGTAACTGGAAGTAATGATATTTCTGCTCTATTTACAACAAACCTTTCTGAATAATTAAATACATATTTATATAATATTATAATTTTTAAAGGCAATTTAACATTAATACTTTTTGATACTAGTGCATCAAATTATAAATATTCGTGCGGTTGATATGCACGAGGGTCAGTCAAGCTGGCCCAAGTGTCATAGCAATCGCACGAATATTCATAATTTAACGCAATAGTAACAAAAAAAAATTTTTTACACTGAGTGCGTTGAATTGCACATCAAGAATTTAGCTGCGTTTCATTATACGCAATTTTACGCACGCTGTGTCAAAAACATTTATTTTATTACTATTCCAAATACAGATTTATTTTATATGTATATGTTTCTGTGTGTATGTGTGTGTGTGTGTGTGTGTGTGTGTGTGTGTGTGTGTGTGTGTGTGTGTGTGTGTGTGTGTGTGTGTGTGTGTGTGTGTGTGTGTGGGTGTGGGTGTGGGTGTGGGTGTGGTGTGGGTGTGGGTGTGGGTGTGGGTGAGGGTGAGGGTGTGGGTGTGGGTGTGTGTTTGTGTTACTGTTTATATTTGTGTTTGAGTTTGTGTTCGTGTAACTGTTTGTGTTTGTGTTTGTGTTTGTGTGTGTGTGTATATTTAATTATTTAAAAAAGTTAGTTGTAAATAGAACATTAATATTATTATTATTTACTGTTATTTCTAATAATTGCATTATTTACAATCATTCATAGTTATTCACAGATATTTACAGTATTTACGTTTAAAAACTGTTGAAGGTATCAGGACTGAGTTTAAGCCTAAAAACAAATTCAAATGTAGTCATAATTTTTTTTCTAATGATATCAATCAATAAAACTCCTTTTATCCTTAAATATATATTAAATATAAGACTACGATCCATTAATAATTTTAAAAAACCTTATCCGATGTATTAAATTCGTTTGAGTTGACGAAAACTTGATTTTTGAAAATGTTGGTACTTACCGTAGACTTTTTCAGCCGATTCTTAACTAATTAACTTCAAAATCACTAGTGATCTTGAGTACATATATTTTTACAAAATAACGGTTCTGGAATTTTTATAAGATAACTTGAAGTAAATGTTGAATTAAATTACTTATAAAAAATTCACAAAAATATGTACTTTTATCAACTTTTTAAACTAAACTTTTAAATTCTCTTTATTTTTAAAAACTAAAACTGTGATTTTGTGAAGATACATAAACTGAAGATCTCTGGAAATTTTGAGTTCAATTAATTGAAAGTTGGCTGAGAATGTTTGTGGCAAGTACCAAAATTTAGAAAATCAAGTTTTCGACTACTCAAAAGAATTTAAAATATCGGTTGAGATTTTTAAAAATTATTCATGGATCAAGGTTTTATATTTAATAGGTATTTATGTTATTAATAATACATATATTTAATAATAATCATATATATTTTAAACATATATTAGTTATATACCCAACTTGGGTGTACGAAGGATTAATACGAGCGAGACTAATGTTTTATTGGCTTGAGCAGTAGTCGGTCGAGGGCTTTAGCCCGAGACTGACTGTCGTTCAAACTATAAAACATTAGTCAAGGTCATATGTATCCTTCGTTAGCCCAAGTTGGGTAGATGATTTTATGCTATCGTAGGTCGTATGAGGGGCTATAAAAAGATTAAATACAAATAAAAAACATTATGATAAAATATAAATTTTCAGACTATTTATTTGAAGAATTCTCATGCGAGTAAAGAATTGAGTGGTGGCGGTATACTTCTGCCTATGTGACAGAGAGAGAGAGTCGACGACAAATTACGGAAACGATCGAACGACGCCGATGGAGAACTATAGCTCTTTAGAGTTTAACTTGTTTTTTTACTTTGAACTGCGCTTTTCTTTATCTGTCTTTGTCTTACTATAGCAGAGCGGAGAAGGTTTGCCTACTTGTAGCGCGCGCTGACTCTACTACCCTTCTAAAAACATATTTTAGTGTTTTGCTCCAAACGTTGTTCAACAAGACTGTAGAATATTTGCCAATACACTTCAATATAGAGTGGCGTATGCTCTAATATTCCATACTATAGAGTATTTTACAATTTTATACTACATTGTATAGTGTATTGTTATCTAAATATACTTTAGTTACGAGCAGGGTGGTATGACACCCCAATACCCATTTAGCTAGCTCCATGGGTATTCTACCGAATGCGACATACTATAACATAAATATATATATATATATATATATATATATATATATATATATATATATATAAAATAGGCAAACCTTGTCCGCTCTGCTATAGTAAGACAAAGACAGATAAAGAAGAGCGCAGTTAAAAGTAAACAAACAAGTTCTCCGTCGGCGTCGTTTGATCGTTTCTGTAATTCGTCGTCGACTCTCTCTGTCGCATAGGCAGAAGTATACTGGCACCGCTCAGTTCTTTACTCGCATGAGAATTCTTTAAATAAATTGTCTGAAAATTTCTATTTTATCATAATTTTTTTTATTTGTATTTAATCTTTTTATAGCCCCTCATACGACCTACGATAGCATAAAATCATCTACCCAACTTGGGCTAACGAAGGATACATATGACCTCGACTAATGTTTTATAGTTTGAACAACAGTCAGTCTCGGGCTAAAGCCCTCGACCGACTACTGCTCAAGCCAATAAAACATTAGTCTCGCTCATATAAATCCTTCGTACGCCCAAGTTGGGTATATAACTAATATATATATATATATATATATGTGTGGTGAGAATGAGAGTGGCATAAGTCACATTTTTAAAAAAATTTAGTTAGTGGTATATTTCATTTCTTTAACATTAAAACAACTTATTTTTCAAAATAGAGTAACTTTTTTGTTCATGTTTCTTTAATATTATAAGCACTGTAAAAATGGCTCTTAATAGAAATATATATTAATTTAAAACTTTAACATCGAAAATCTCGAAATTAAAAGTATGTGACTTATGCCACTCTCATTCTAACCCACACATATATCAACTGGTGGAATTAAATACTAATAAAATTAAGTTTTAACATAAAACTAATTATTTAAGTTGAAATAGTATTTTATAAAATAATACAATAATTTATAAGTTATTAATTATAATAATTATGTAAACTTTTTAATCATAGGATAAAATAATATTAAATTTGTGATTATCATTTTCATAGTTTATATTAAATATTATGTAAATTTTATAAGTATAGATTATTTAGAGTGAAATATAATGTAACTTCGAATACAAATCCAATCTAATAGAATAATTATAATTTTCAATCATTATATTTAATACAAATTTTAGAGTGATATTTAAGAATATTATTTATTTTCCGTATCCTTTATAAATGTTTTGCAAATCTTACGTAAATTTTCTTTGAAATGTTTACTATATTATGGAAAATTTTACTTTCATCTAGACAGATCATATATATGAATTCACAATTATAGACATAATCAGGAAAATTCATCCATATTTCATATATTTTCCTATCTTTATAATTGACTATTAAAAATGATTTAATATTAAAAAAATTACTTTTTAAAATTGTATATATAAAACGTATGTTAAAAAGATTGTTGCGATTTTATACATTTATGTTGAATAATAAGCGTGAAAAGAATGAATAAAACAATACGTTTTATTAAGATGAAAAGTGATACGATTTATTCTCTTGTTGTCTTACAAAAGTTACAACAAAAAGACGCCTGTAAAACAAACATCACATATAAGCGTTACATATATATTTTATTACATTGATTACTCTCTATAAAGTAGGTATTACCTTTTTATCCATACAAACTAAACATGACTTTATTCATTACATGACACATTAGTTAGAAAAGAATCTACATACAAAATTACAAGACCTTACATGCTATAACGGCTCCTACTCTTCTGACTAAAAAAGAAATCCACTTTACAAAGAAATATTCAAGGTACAACGCAAACATATGCGCCATCTATTACATATATAATAAACCATAAAATGAGAATTAATTAAACCTCAACACTCCTCCTTTAATTAATTCTTTTCTACATTTATAAAAAAGATTACGAGTTAATGGTTTTGTTAAAATGTCTGCTAATTGTTCAGAACTTCTTACATGCTTTAGTTTTACAGTTTTATCAATCTGTTCTAATATAAACTTCCTTTGTATTTCAACATGTTTTTTGCCTCTTGTCATTTTTCCGTCAAATGTACTTTGTAGCATATGTATAGCAGATTGATTGTCTATATTTAATACTGTTGGATGATTTTCATCAATAATACCTAGTTCCTTTCCAATTCGACGTATCCAGCTTACTTCATCAATTGCAGACACAGCTGCTCTATATTCAGCTTCAGCTGATGACGTTGCAACCACATGTTGTTTTTGAGCAAACCATACTACTGGACCACCTCTCAGTACTAATACTCCTGTAGTTGAATGTCTTGTCTTTAAATCTCCTCCATAATCAGCATCTGAATATGCTTCTAGTTTCTGATTTCCATTAAAAGTTATTCCATAATTTACAGTTCCTTTCAGATATTGGAATATTCTTTTAACCATTTTCCAATGACTCATTATGGGTTTATTGTTAAATCTACTCAAGTAATTAACTGCAAAACTAATATCACGTCGTGAAATCGTTGATAGATATAACAAGCATCCAATGGCTTGACGATAAGGTACTGAGCTATCCAATACATGATCATTACAGAATTTTTCCTCATTTGTCAGCATACCACTTTCCATGGATGTCGATGCAGGGTTTATATCTTGGCATTGAAATTGTTTAAGAATTGTTTCTGTATAGCTAGACTGGTTAATAAAAACTTCATTGTTATCTGTATTTATTTTAATTTCCATACCAATATAGGAAAATTCATTTTTCATCTCCATTTCATAAGTAATTTCAAATTTGTTACTTAATTTTTCTAAAATTTTGATTACTTCTTGTTCGTTGATACCTATAATTAGGCCGTCATCTACAAAAATTGCGATAATTACACTTCTATCTTTGTTATAAAAGATGCATGGATCATCATCTGTATCTTCAAACCCAAGATCTTTTAAAAAAGTCGTGAACTTCGCGTTCCAATCTTTGGAAGCTTGCTTCAAACCATACAAGCTTTTCATTAATTTTCCAACACGACCTGACCCATCGTTGAATCCTTCTGGTTGAGAAATGTAGATATCTTCTTTCTATTCAGTATTCAAAAAAGCTGTTTTAATATCAAAGGTTTTGATCAGCATTTTTCTTGAAATTGCAATGCTTATAATTAGTCTTATAGACTCATGTCGATTTCCATACACTAATTTCCATGTTTTCATCTTAGTGAGAGAATCATATTCTTCCTGCATTGCTTTTCTCCAATTTTCATCCTTTAGAGCTTGTGCAACTGTAATACTTTCAATTTCACCTATCATTGCAAAATCCTTTTTGTAATTACTATCTATATGATAATCATGATATTTTATTGGCATTTTTATTTTACTACGATCTCGTAGTCTCCTTATTGGTTGATTAATTTTCTTTGAAGGATTTTCTACATTGCCTTGCATATCATCTAAAAGATTATTTACATTATTATCATTTCTATCTTCAGGTTGATTTTCATGCTTATCTTTATCTGAATTTTCATTTCTTTCATCAGACAATTCTTCAGAATTATCACAGTTCAATTTGGTTCCTATACTACTTTGCACAATATTTGGTTTTTCATTAAATACTACATTTTCAGAACTTATAACATCATTTTTACTTTCTAGGTAAATTTTGTAGCTAGGTGAATCCAGATCATAACCTACAAATAATCCCTTTTCCGATTTCTTATCCATTTTTCTTCTTTTATGATCTTGAATTAATACATAGCATTCACTTCCAAATATTTTTAACTTGTTAACATCAATCTGTCGACCAAACCATAATTGAGCTGGTGCCTTATCTTTTACACTACTTGTGCCAGTCTGATTAAGGGTAAAAACTACGTAGTACATAGCTTCAGCCCATAAATTTTCATTAAAATCCTTACTATGAATAACTGATCTGACTGCTTCCACAACTGTGCGCATCTCTCGCTCTATGCGACCATTCTGTTGTGGAGTACATGCACATGTCTTACTATGAAATATGCCTAATTGATCTAGAATTTGCTTGGACTCGCAATTTTAAATTTCAGTACCATTGTCTGATCTGAAACATTTTATCCTTTTCATATTAAGGATTTATTCATCAATTATAATATCAATCCTAGTGAAAATCAGTTTTGCTAATAACTGCAAGCAACTGCTAATAACTGTTATAAATAGTTTAGTTTGAGACAGAAGTAGCGGTATTTGCAGTTGATAGTAGTTATTTGCAGTTATTAACAGTTATTAACATTTATAAGCACAACAATTTTGTACAATATAATTTTTAAAAATTAAGATGATAGTAACAGTTACTTGCAGTAATTTTTTTATTTTTGCAGTTATTTACCGTTATTTGCGGATTCTTGCAGTTATTTGCAATTATTTTCTGATTTTTGTAATTATTTGCAGAAATTTGCAGTTATTTATAGTGAATAATAGTTATTCATAAAAATTTATTGTTTTGGAAATTTTTTCCTATATATAAAAAATTAAAAAATTTTTCAGAAAGCGTATAATTGTTAATAATTGTAAATAATTGCAAGAAATTGCAAATAACTGTAAAAAAACGCAAGCAACTGTTAATAACTGTTAATAAAATAGCAAATAACTGCTTATGAATGCTAATAATTGCTAATAACTGCTAATAATTGATGATAGCTGCTATTAATTGCAAATAACCGCTACTTCTGTCTCAAACTAAACTATTTATAACAGTTATTAGCAGTTGTTTGTTATTATTAGCAAAACTGATTTTCACTAGGGTAATATTCGAATTTTAAGATAACCAAAATATTTTATTTTAATCTTATTATTGTGTATTTAAATTCAGTATTTCATATGTATAAAAAACATATGTGAAGATATTATAATTAGAAATAAACACGAAATTTGTTTTTAAGTATGTTTTACGCAAAAAGGTTTATTTTCAATTTTATTGTTCAAAATAATAGTCATATATTAAGGTCAAGAATCTAAAGATAAGAGCTGTTCTTCAATGATATTACACGTTACACGTTTTAAAATTTTGTTGTCCAATATCTACTGAATTCAATATCCAAACGATACTCAAGTTCGAAATAATACGAGATACTCACGGTTACCTATAAAGTCGAGCTCAATTTTTGACTTTTGTGAACTATGCCTTACAATTTACATACGATTCAGGAAATTCTTTACTTTTTTCCCTAGGTGAAAAATATACTATTGAATAAGAAATATTCTTGGAAATAAAGCTTAAGTTTTCTATTTTTTTTAAGTTCCTGGTTCTATTCAATTACTTTATATTATTTAGTTTCACTGATTTTTAGTATAAACTAAATCTATGTACAAAATTTATTTGTTGTTGTCGTTTTTGTTACTTTTATTTCAAATATTAAACCACACATATTTTCTCTTTATTGAAAATCGGTGAAGTTAATTGTATGCATGTAATCGAACAGAACTACATGACATTCCATATATGACATATTTAAACTTAACCTTATATTGTATGTGTAATAAACTTAAGCTTTTCCTTAATATTTGTTTACATATACAATAACGTTTATTTAAATTGAATATTCTAAAGTTAATTTACTTTTCAGTGAATTTTAAATAATATTGTAATTAAAATATTTACCATCTTTTTCTACTTATCTCCGGTTCTTCGGATTCGAGCATTTTTTAGGTATGTGCTTCGAGTATATTTACGTGGAGACAGCATGTCATATGTTAAATTGGTGGATATTTTAAAGATGATGTGAAAAAGAAAGAAAATAAATACTTAAATACTGTCTCTCTGGTGCAGCGCTTACGGGAGCGTTACGCGAGAGAGATAGGATTTAAGTTAATATTTTCTTTCTTTCTACCTAAAGTTGACACCACTTTTTAACACGGCATGCTTCCTCCATAGTAAATAAGCTCTAAGGGTATGTGTAATTATTCTTGCAACAAGATTTTCTTTTTATATTGTTTCCTATATAATTAGTAGTTATTATATATTAAAGTGAAACTACCTTTTTCTACAGTTCTTGGCTCCTACGGATTTGCGCATTTTTCCGTAATAAAAATAGCAATTTTTATTGAGTCCTATATAATAAGTAGTTATCATATACAAGCACTTTTTTGGGCCTTATTCTTGGGACTTATGTGGGCTTTAGTATAGGTATTTCTCTCTTCATCTATGTTTCACTATATTTTGTTTTATTATCTTTTTTTCACTCTCTATTCTTTCTTCCTTCATTTTTCTTTTACCCCTCCATCTTTGGTTCCCCTACTTAATTTTCTCTTTTCTTTAAAATATAGACTTCAATTATAATATAATATTAGAGTCCACACTTGACTAGCTTCTAGACAGCAGAGAGAACTTTTTGTTGACAGCGTATCTCTAAATGCAGCTAAATTTCACTCAATCAGCTAATTTTGGACTGACGTATTGTTAATTTTTATCTAAATTTTGTATAACTGAACTGACTTTATGAATAAATTCAGCTAATTTTTAGGTAAATTTATCCTACTTCTGCTTAGTTTTAACTAACTTTTAGCTAACTCTTATACAATTTTCAGTTATTTTTCAGCAAACTTTTAGTTAACTTTTAGCTCCTATTCTAACTAAATTTCAGCTATATTATAGCTTACAGGGGCCACGATTGATTGTTATACATGGTGGCAACGTCGATAACGTTGGTGAACTGACTTTATAAATAAATTCAGCTAATTTTCAGGTAAATTTATCCTACTTCTGCTTAGTTTTAACTAACTTTTAGCTAACTTTTATACAATTATAAGCTATTTTTTAGCCAATTTTTAGTTAACTTGTAGCTCCTATTCTAACTAAATTTCAGCTATATTATAGCTTACAGGGGCCACGATTGATTGTTATACATGGTGGCAGCGTCGATAACGTTGGCGAAAACTTTTTATAATAAAATGAGATATAGATCATTCTATATAATATAGTTTTTAAAAAAATTTAGTCGTTGACCCTTCATATCTTACCCATAGAATTCTTATTTTCCACCCTTCTATTTAATTACACCCATTTTCTACTCATTTTACACCCATTTTCCACTTTTTTCAACTCTACACCCCACCCAACAAAAATAACTGCTGATACCCAAGTAAAGATACTCGAGTTCCAAGTTATACTCAATACTGAAATCACGTTTATGAATTCCAATCTTATAAACGAATCTCAATCTTGTGAATACTGAAGATTATCAAGTTCCAACCTAGAATTTGCACATGCGCACACAGAGAAAGGAAAATACCTAAAAAAATCACATTTTCTGGAAAATATTGATCTTGAATCGAGTAGGTGGAATGTCAGTTTTACTATCGAAAAAAAGACACTAACTAGGAGAGGACCCTTTGTTTGGGTCACGGATCTTGCTGTAATTTGCGGATATGTTTTTATACATAAAATTATGAAAAAAGCCGCGAGTATTTGGTCTAACGCTCGATCATCCCAAGATTATGAGCTATTTTGTTCAATTTCTTTAAAAAATCATTGTTTATAATATTGAATATTACTCTCTGATGGGACCTTCTAGGTTCATCCTGCAAAATTCTACTAAAAGTTGAGATTAAATCCTTTCGATTAAAAAAGAACGTGTTAAAAAAAAACTCAAACCGTTCAAAAGTTATAGCAAAATGAAATACATGAAAAATTTAACACAATAATTTTATGGAAATTCAAGTACAATTTTATGCTAATTATTATAACAATTTTTGAGACAATTATTATTTTTCCATAACTTTTGAACGGGTTGAGCTTATTGAACACGTTTTTTTTAAATCAAAACGGTTTAATCTCAACTTTTATTAGAATTTGGCAGAATGAATCTAGAAGGTCCCATTGGGGAGTAATATTCAATATTATAAACAATGATTTTTTAAATAAATTGAATAAAATAGCTCATAATTTTGGAATGATCTAGCTTTAGATTGAATGCTCGCGGCTTTTTTCACGATTTTATGTATAAAAACATATCCGCAAGTTACAGCAAGATCCGTGACCCAAACAAAGGATCCTCTCCTAGTAAGCATCTAAAATTTATGCTTTTACTTAATAATATAATAGTACCAACATTAGTCCCTAAAATTCAAGCTATGTACTAATTACAATTTTATTGTCACTTTTATTTCAAATACCTTAGTACATAAATTAGATATAATAGATTTAGAACCTATTTTAACAATACTTTCCTTTCTCCGTGCAGTTGTAAACGTCAAATACTTTTTCATTTTAAAATTGGCTAATTTATACATAATAATATAATACATGAAAATTCAACCGAGCGACGTTAGGAGCGAGGTAAATTAAGCTAGTTGTAAATTCAACGTTTATAACAGTAGTATATTAATATTTATAATTTTCTTCGCGTAGACACAAAATATATAGAAGCTAAAGTATATATAACAGACATATAGCATTTAAGAAAACGATGTTATAACAGAACTGATTGTCTTATCAATCACAGCAGCACAGAAAAAGCAACCCACTGAGGTCCAGATTTTATATTTTTATGGTAGAGTAACTTAATTTATGATATCAAGTAAACTCAATGTTTAATGTATTTTGCCATTTAGTGCGCTCATCAAGAAGGAATTTGTTAATTAGTCGTGCCTTTAAAACCTGTGTCATTCCCACTCCAAAACCAGTGAATATATCAACATTATTGTTAATAAAAGAGAATGCTGACGAAACAAAAGAGTTAAGCATCGCGTAGACACAAAATATATAGAAGCTGAAGTATATATAACAGACATATAGCATTTAAGAAAACGATGTTATAACAGAACTGATTGTCTTATCAATCACAGCAGCACAGAAAAAGCAACCCACTGAGGTCCAGATTTTATATTTTTATGGTAGAGTAACTTAATTTATGATATCAAGTAAACTCAACGTTTAATGTATTTTGCCATTCAGTGTGCTCATCAAGAAGGAATTTGTTAATTAGTCGTACCTTTAAAACCTGTGTCATTCCCACTCCAAAACCAGTGAATATATCAACATTATTGTTAATAAAAGAGAATGCTGACGAAACAAAAGAGTTGAGCATCGCCGCAGTGCGGACAACAGGACAGATAAGCAGTCTCATAGGTTGTCCACTAGAAGATCTGACCATTGTATCAATATTAGCACGACAAAATTTTGTTGCTAAATATGTCGGATTTTGATAGGAAACAATAGAATGGGCAAGTACCATTTTAAAGTAAAGTTGCCTATTTTTGACTGATATTCATCCGTGATCAAGGCGAAAAGGAGTGACTCTGTCCTGCCATCCAATATTGCTATACACGAATCTAACACATGTATTAAGAGCACGATGGAGTTTAAGATTCAATGTCTGTGGCAGATAATCATAAACCACACATCAATAATCAAGAATTGGAAAAATCAATGCCTCAACCAGCTTATTTCTAACTTTTCTGGACAATGCATGCCTATGAAATTTGAGAGTACCAAAAACTTGACCAACAACCGAATTAACCTGCTTATTCTAATTTAATGTGCTATTAATCCAGACTCCCAAGTTTTTAACATCTGTAATAGAAACAGACACATCATTCACCAGAATAGGAGGACATGATAAAAGATCAATTCTCGATATGAATTGCTCACTACCCAGAAAAATACCCTGCATCTTATTAGGGTTTAGAGTAAGATTATTTTCATCAGCCCACTTGACCACTGCAGCCACTTCATGATTCATGAGATTAATCCCTTCCTCTAATTTTGCAGGAAGAAAAGAATGATACAATTGGAGATCATCGTCAAAAAGAATATGCTGAGCTTTGACTAGAATTGAAGAAAGATCATTCATAAAGATTGAGAAGAGCAAGGGACTCAGGACATTACCCTGAGGTACACCCGCCGTACATGAGATCCAATTGCCCACTCGATTGTCAAGATCAGGGACAGCATAAAATCTGTTTCTTAAATGGGACGAAAACCAGCGTATAACTGTGTCAGAACAGTTTAAAGATCGAAGCTTATATAGTAGACGTGTATGAGGCACTGTATCGAAGGCCCTCGAAAAATCAAATAAAAGCAACATTGTTATCATACGCTTGTCAATAGCAAGACGAGCATCCTCAAGAAGTTTTAAAAGAGCTGTCTGCGTACTATTGGCTTTTCGAAAACCCGTCTGTAAACAATCAAGCAGAGCATTAGCTTCAATATGAGCATTTAATTGTGTATGCACAATTTTTTCCAGAACTTTTGAAACTTTACAGAGTTTAGCAATAGGTCGAGTTTGTGAAGGAGAATTCAATTTATTTGTTTTAGCCAACGGAAGAAGGAAAGTTCGTTTCCACGGGTCCGGAAATATTCCAGAAGATAACGATACATTGACTATGAAAGTCAGGTATGGGGCTAAAGAATTCAGAGTGATCTTCAACATACCTGTTGATAGATCATCAGGCCCTACAGCTTTTGAGAAAGCCAGTCGTAGAAATGTCTCAGTGACAGAGTAGTCGACCTGTGTAAATTCAAAGACAGGAAAATCACTGCGTAATGGAACAGCAAGCACTTTATTAATCTCACTATCAGAAAGAACAGAAGATGTTGATGAGATAGACGTATAGTGAGTTAATAGAGCTTTAGATGAAAAATATTGCAGTGATGAGGGTAAAATCTTGTTAGAAAGCCCTATCTCGTGTAAGGTTATCCAACGATTTGTTGAATTCGACGACGTAGACAAACGATTTGAAATAAATTCATTTTTAGCCGTGCCAAGAGCATTTGAGACCTCCCCACGAAGTCTTCGATAGCGAGCTATAGATAGGATAGAGCCTGAACGTGCTGCTGAGCAATATGCTCTATCACGCTCCTTCATTTTAGCATGAATATCTAAAGTGACCCAGGGTTTTTTCTTGATCGTTAGATTGTGAGATTCAAGTGGTGAACATTTATCAAATGACGAAACAAGAACAGAAGACAAACCATTTACCAGACCATTAATAAGTTCGTTATTTGAACTAGAAGTCGCATGGCTCACTTGCGTTTTTATTAAGAGATTACGTAAAATAGTTTCAGTTAAACTAACACAATTTAAATTAGAAAACTTTCTATAAAAGATTTTTCTTGTTGTATTTGGTGGCTTGTATGCTCTAAACGTGATTGTAATAAGATCATGACCTGCAATAAAAGGTGCTGTTGATTTATTATATGATAACAGAGAGCTGTCATCATTAATGATGGATAAGTCAATCCATGAATGGCAAGAATATTCAAATGTCAAGGTGTGATGTGTAGGTTCAGATGGAACCACATAAAGAGCTAATGATTCAATAGCTGAACGGAAAGTGTCAGTAAAATAGCTATTAGATAGAAAATTTATATTCAAATCACCAGATATTACAACATTTTTATAAGGACGCATACAGACCGTTAAGTTGCGTACTATCGGCCGTTGATAGTTAAGATCTCTGTATACAGCTGTAGCCTTCCTTAGTAAAATTTACACTAGTATGGGACAAATTGGACGAGCAAATTTTTTTTCCATTGCCACCAATGCCAAACAATTTTGAGGAAGAAAAATTACGTAGTTTAGGTGACGCCTCTATTATGCTATCACGAACTGCGTCAGATGTGAACGACCAACAAAAGATCTAAAATTATGAGATTGAGAGCATTCTGGCTGGTCAGTTTGCATAGTGATAGCAGGCAGCCACTCACGAGTATCAATAAGAAAATTTCCTCCGAAATTAAGCCCTATAGCATCTAAAACTGTCTTGGTAATTTCTTTGTTGGTTAGAAAGACAGTAGTAGGAATACCCGAGAAGAGTATCTCACAGGAGTTACGCAACAAAGGACCACCTATTGAAGAGCGTGTGGCAATGTGATGATCTAAGCAATCAGATAGAGCGTCGTAACGCTTTTCCAGTCCTGGAAAAGAGAGCTTTACCTCGCCCAGCTCAGTCCTAAGGGCACCAACCTCAGCCGCTATCTTGTTGTTGAATTCTAACAACTTATTAGTCGCCTGTAGCAACTGGCTTGACATAGTCATTTGTTGGTCAAATTTCTAATTGCATTCAGCTGCAAAAGCCGCAAAGTATTCGGGAGGTGATATAATGACTAAGTGACTAGGAGAATAAAGAGGTTTGCCATGGAAAGAGTGAGAAAATCGAGAGGGACTGGAGGTAGCTAACTGATGACAGTCCACGGCCAACACTATACTATTAGCAGAGGAGGAGGAAGAGCTTGACTCTGACCGACAGCGTCATTTTAGTGACGGCTCGAGGGAGTGAAGTATAGATGCCGCGCTCCTTTTTTGAGAACACTGATTAGATTAAGGAGATTCGAAAGGCTGAGAGAAAGTTATGTCCTCAGTAGCCAATGCACGCGAGCACACGTCTGTCGGTTTTCTTTTCCTAAACTTCTCCTTCACACAACAAACTATGATATTCTCGCTTAGATACCACGAGTTCTCACAACACTTAATATGATATATAGAAGTGCAGTTTTTGCATAGATGAGTTAAATTTGTACGTAAAGCTGAAAGATTACAGCGAGAACAATTCACCATACTAACACGTGAGCGCACTTAAAGACATCAGACATCAAACACTCACCTCCAAGTGTATACAGTTACTGTACTGCTGAGAAGTAGACAGCTGGCAGTACTAAGTTGAAACTCCACAGTGTGTCCAATTCAATAGCGTAATAGTCAATAATCTCAATTTCAAAAATATGCAGCCAAAGTCAACCTCACTGCAAAAAGTGGCAGCAGCGTAGTAGTTACAATGCCGGAACTTTACCTCAAAAAGGCAATGGAAAAAATATAAAGAAGTGCAAGACACTAGAGCAAAACAATAATTATGTTCAGGAGAGATACGTACCACCGTGAGTACGCATCAATTTAGAATGCGCACTGCACGGGAATCTTGAGGCCTTAATCAAATCAAGCAGTAACCAGTGCAATCATACAGCTCATTCGAATAAACTAAGCATGTATCCGATGAGTTGTAGCTGCAGAGAAAGCAATCCAGATAAAAAAGATGGTACTCGCATAGATGAAAACTATTATCTAGGTAGAACCTCTGCAATTTTCGCTTGCAGCAGCAAGGTCGATATCTATGTTTCCACTATCGTTGATACGTACTACTTACTTAGGGGTAATTCGATACCCTAAACTTGAGACCCAAGCAATTTTACAGTGTCACGATGATGGTCTAAATTGTTCCTCAGCCTCTTCTCGACCTCGAATACTATCATCAAAACAGGAAAAACCTCTAAATTCTAGCTCTTTTTAAATTCGAACAAACTCAGCACGTATTGTTGAGAAGTAGACAACTAGCGGCACAAAGTAGCAACTCTAACCTCAAACCTCGTTCGTACTTAACCTCAAAATTGGCACCAGTACAAAAAAAATACGTAGTTTTGTTATTGCAGAGCTGAATAAATTGATGATTTATATATTAGTTAAAGCTCTGCAGTTTGCGCTTGCAGAAAACCTGTAACAAAACGCCCGTGGGCAAAAAATGCAGTAAACACAGACAGGTTTATGAGAAGCTTGAAGAAAACGATGTTAGTCTACTTTCAGAGAGAGAAAGAGATTTGATTTGATTTGACAAAAATTTTATCAATCGCGGGGTAGTACCCTGCATGATTCAACAAGTACAATAAAAAAAATTGACATAAAAAATAAACTAAAGTAATTAAAACAATGAATAGCGAAAATTTCTAAATTGAAAAATAATGAAAAAATAATTAAGAAAAGGTTATGTAAAATTTAAGATTAAACAAAAAATTGATTTTAGAAAATTAAGTTAAATTGCGTACGCCAGCTGGTAATCCCACAGCAACGAGGGCTTAGTCTAGAGCAGCTGCTTCCCTACGCCAATTCCCGCGCTTTCCATCGATTAACCAGTCGAATGCGTGCTTTTTAACTGCCCTAATAGAATCCACCTCAAAGAATATTGGAATTATAGCCGCAGAACCTACGTCACTTCGTTAAATGAAGAAATGAGGCTAAAGTAATACCACCGATGATTGATCGACTGCGTTTAATAAATAAGGCCTCCAGCGATGCTAACCGCAATCAATTCTGCGACTGGTTGCCTGCCGCGATTCCTTTAAACTAAATCTATAGACGTGCAACTGCTGATATTTAAACGCTTTCGCTCAGCAGCGCCACACCAATCACACACATTTGCTTACCCTCAGTTGTGACCACAGTTGCAATAAAAATTTATATTTTTCACAATAAATAAAACGATTGAAAAAAGGATGCAAAAGGGATTTTTTTTCTTTTTAAATATTTGTTGTATATTTTCTATTTTTTGTACACGTTTTTACTTGTTCTGAAAAGAACAGATCGTTGAAAAATTTTATCAATCGGTAGAGAGAGAGAGAGAGAGATTTGATTTGATTTGACAAAAATTTTATTAATCATGGGGTAGTACCCCGTATGATTCAACGAGTACAATAAAAAAAATTAACATAAAAAATAAACTAAAGTAATTAAAACAATGAATAGCGAAAATTTCTAAATTGAAAAACAATGAAAAATAATTAAGAAAAACTTACGTAAAATTTATGATTTGACAAAAAATAGACCTTAGTAAAATTAAGTTTAATTGCATACGCCAGCTGGTAATCCCGCAGCAACTAGGGCTCAGTCTAGAGCAGCTGCCTCCCTATGCTAATCCCCGCGCTCTCCATCGATTAACCAGTCGAATGCGTGCTTTTTAACCGCCTTAATAGAACCCACCTCAAAAGATATTGGAGTTATAGCCGCAGAACCTAGCTCATTAATGAAATTTGAAGCAAGATGTGTAAATGAGTTCTGCAAGGCACTCGTACGAACGGGTGGACAGAGGAGAACTCTAGGCGTCCTACGTATAGAAGAACGTATGTCAGAGCCAGTGTCAACTCTGACGAACCAATTTGCCAAGAAAGTCGGACTATGACCAGAAATGACAGAATATGCCAACGAAATAGTAAAATACTTTCTCCTCGATAGGACTGAGAGCCAGCCGAGGTTAAGCCTATAGGGAGTCACACGTTCTCGAAAAGCTATAAACAAACCCCACACAGGCATTGAGGGCCCTCTGAAGTTTTAAGTTTTGATAATTGGAAAGATCGTTATAGACTACACAGGCGTAGTCGAAGTGGGGAAAAATCAGCGATTCAACAAGGCTCTTCCTGAGCTTCTTCGAAAGCGAGCGCCTATAAAAGCTTAACGAATGAAGCACTCCATGCACTTTACCAACAATAGCATTTACTTGTCTCTCCCAGTTGAGAGTCTGATTCAACTATAAGCCCAGGCTTTTAACTTCTTTAGAGAAAGGAATAGGCTGTTCCCTCACTACAATGGGTGACACTTGAGATGCATTAAGCCTAGAGATGAACTGCTCACTACCAAGAATGATAACTTGAGTTTTAAGGGCATTAAGTTTGAGACCATTGACTGATGCCCACTCGATAATGGCCTCAACATTAGAATTGATAACAAAAATTTCCTCCTCTATATCACAAGCAAAAAACGAACGATAAATTTGTAGATCATCCGCGTACAACATGTACTTTGAATACTTCAAAACTTCAGGCAGATCATTAATAAATATAGAAAATAACAGTGGGCCTAAGACACTACCCTGTGGAACAACAGAATTAATACTCATCTAGAATTGCGTAGCATCACGATCCAGCTCCTCTATAGACTGCGATCTACCTCGAAGATAGGAGGCGAACCACTTTATTACACCGTCAGAACAGTTGAAACCACGGAGTTTAAGGAGAAGCCGTCTATGAGGCACCATATCAAAAGCCTTGGAGAAGTCAAACAGAAGAAGAGCAGTGACCCTCTCCTATCAATGGCCAGCCTAACAGAGAGAGAGAGACAAAAAGAGAGTATGATAGAGAGAAAAATTGAAAGTTTTGCTTCATGAATCGCTTTCAAGAAAAAAAAAACCATGAACATTGCAAAACAGGAGAAATAAGAATTCTCTAATTTGTTTTTGTTTCTTTTTTCTTTTTCATCTTCTAAGTGAGAGGGAAAAAAAGAAAGAAAAATCTCTCAGATAACATTTTGCGTTCGAAAAAGAAAATGTATCTGAGAAAGAGAGAGAGAGAGAGAGAAAAGAACTATTACGTTTTTTTTCTATTCTTTTTGTATATCTTATTAAAAAAAATTGTAAGGGAGAGAAAAAAGAAAAAAGAAGAAAAGATCTCACTTATTTTTTTAATTTTCTAAATTAATCTTGACGAATATCCTCCACGAAGATAAATATCTTATTCTCCTTTAAATAAATCTCATCTTCTTTTTCAACTGAATCTGTTTTTAATAATATTAATGAATATTAGAGATTCCATTGCATAAAAACCATGACCAAAATTAGATGTTACATTGTTGAATAAAGCAATGAGACTGAACTGCAACCACCGACGACCATTGATCGACTGCGTTGAATAAGTGAGGCCTACATTGATGCTTGCCGCAAAGAATTACGCAACTGGTCGTCCGCCGCGATTTCTTTAGACCAAGTCTATAAACGCGTAACTGCTGATATTTACGCGCTTTTTCGCAGCAGCGCTGTACCAATCACGCATTGGCTTACCTCAATTTGATACTTGCCGTGATGCTCAGCTACATCACGTCACTCCTAAATCGCGACCAATTACGCCGCACCAATCATGCATCGTCCCCCTTCCTCCCGACTTGAGCTGCTTCGAATCCTTCAGCCCCCACTCTTCGTGACTTGACTGTATAAATAGAGCGTTGAATCGTGGTAACTTCAATCGTTCTTTTGACTTCTTTTAGATAACAAGTCTAAAATGGATCAGCAAGAGCAACAACAACTAGAAGAAGAAATTAGGATTTTTAGTCCGTGGACTTGGGCTTTCATCCAACAAGGCTTAGGCGAATTTCAACCTTTCAATATCGATGAAGTGCCAATTCATTTTTTGGACGAGGATGTTAGTATGTTGGATCTCGACATCGAAGCCTTAATGGACCTGGACATAAAAGCTTTGGCACTACAGCAAATAGATGAGCCTGGATTAAACATGAATATCGACAATGAAGTATCACTACGCTATTTGAGCCAGGTTTTTACAATGAAGCGCTTCAACCAGTAGCTCCGTTAAGGAGACCTAACCACAGGCCTCCTGCTGCATCAACATCTGTTGAAGCGAATTCGCCACCACCTTTGCCAGCCTCTCCAAGATCGACTCCAGTTTCACCAAAATTAATTTATGATCCATTTTCTTGTCGATACGAGAAAATGGAAAAAGAAGAAAATGACGAAGAAGTTTGGGACTCCCCAAATTTCTCACCTGTGGAGAAAAATTCTTCTATTGAGATCATGAATATTCCATCGTCACCGAAAATCATTTACAAGAAGCTGCTGACATCGACGCCGAAAAGGAAAAGGAAGCTTGATGACTCGCATGATCATTAAGCATGTTTGCGCAAAGTCAAGCGCAAATTAAATTATACCATCTAATAGTATAAAATATGAAACAGAATAATCGGCCCTTTTCAAGGTCACGATGGCTTTACAAACAATCGGCCTTTTTCAGGGCCACCATGATGAACAATCGGCCCTTTTCAGAACCATAATTTTTTAAACGTTGGGAACAAACATTTTTTTAAATAATATATATCATAAATAATGAATAATTTTTTATTTTCAGATTATTTTTTAAATAATAATATATATTAGTATAATAATTTTTAGTTTTGGGTTTTATTTTTATCTTCAGCTTACTTAGCTTGAATGATGAAAATAAAAAAAATAAAAAAAAACCCTAAGCCGGTTTCGTACCAATGATACAGAAACGACTGCCGCTTCTAAATTAAGTGATACAGTAACGACATACGTTTATAGATCAGGTGATACAGAATCGGCTTAGCTTATCTACTGCCGACCCTTTCGCTTATATAGTATATAAGGTATCGTCCAACCACTTAGGGATAAAACTCCCATTTGACGAACATCCCCCTATTGGCGTCACTGGAAATTTCCTATAACGTTTCGCGCAACTTTCCAATGAAAATATATTGGTAAATACTCTCCTCCATAATTCCAAAAATTAAAAATAAACAATCGCAAGGGAGAGAATGGCCTTCAGAAAAACAAATTATTATTTTTCTTTAAACATTTATTGTTGCAACGTTTCGTTAGCTTGTTTCGCTAACCTCTCCAGGCTAAAAAAATTATTTATATTAAAAATTACACAAAATCAGTCAAAAAAATAAAAATAATAAACATTAAATCACAGAAACACGCACCTACATTAACAAAAGAAACTTAAAATTAAAACGATAGCATGAGTCTAAGCTCACTTAGTCGAATGCGAATAAAACCTTACGACAACTTATATATATGGTTCGTCATTATTTACTTCTACAAATAAATAGCGGACTATAAATGTGTGATAAAGACAACGTGTCGGTTTTCAAATTAATAGCATTTACAGATTTATTGATGTAAATCATTTCAGAAACTTTACGTTTTTTCCAATTTCTTTCCCTATCGAGAATTGATACATTATCCCAATCGAATTAATGAGAACATTCCAAAATATGACGTGCTACCACAGAATTCTTATTTTTACAACCTATATGTTCATTAAGACGAATCCTCAATGATCTCTTAGATTCACCTATATAACAAGCTGAACACATCTTACAATTAAACTTATATACAATACCAGTGTTATCTATTTTTTCCATTTTATCCTTACCTAACTTTATAATACTGTTCAATTTTCTATTGAATAACGGTACAGTATTTACATTAAAATTTTTTAAAGTTTTCTTACATTGATTATAAAGACGAGGGATATATGGAATCGAAACGCAACACAACTCCTTATTGTTTATATTTTTATCTTTATCTATAATAATATTATTATTTTCAAATTTATATTTACGAATTCTACTCTTAATACATTGATCAACAAAAACAAAAGGATAATCATTATGATACAGTAACGACTTTATATAATTCAAATTTTTTTCCTTAAATCTATCATCTGCTAACTTAATAGCACGATCGACCAAATTATATATTATATTACGCTTTAATTGTATAGAATGGAAAGAATTAAAATTTAAAATTCGGTTAGAATTAGTGGGCTTTTGATACCAATCAGTAATTAAAACATTATTGTCGTTAAAAAGAGTAATATCGAGAAAATTAATTCTGTTGTCAATTTCCAACTCATGAGTAAATTTCAAATTTGAATTATAATTATTGAACGTATTTAATACCATTTCGACATCATTTTTATGAATACACAAAATCAAATCATCAACATAACGATAATAAAAAGAGGAACAATATTAAATGATTCTTTTAAAGATTTCCAACAATCTAATTCCAAATCCTCCATAACTAAGTCAGCAAACAAAGGAGAAATGGGAGAACCCATAGGAGTACCAAAAATCTGTTTATAAATTACATTATCAAACTTAAAATATGTATTATCAAACAAAAACTTAGTTATTAAAATAATTTCACCAAAAGGAATCTTAGAATTATTAAAAATTGACAACAAACGTTTTTCCAAACTTTTCAAAACCAAATCACACGGTATATTAGTAAACAGAGAAGTTACATCTAACGACATTAAAATGAAATCTTCTGGAACAAACAAATTATTAATTTTGTTTTTAAATTCAAAACTATTATCAATATGCGATGCTGGCTTATGAATACTCCTCTTTAGATCATTATATAAAATTTTTTTTTTTGGCAAGATTATGAATTGGACTGTTAGTCGTAGATATAATCGGTCTAAGGGGAATATCAACTTTATGTATTTTAGGAAGACCATAGGCTCTCGGTAAAACAGTATATGTTGTTGATTATAGGTCAAAAATGTCTAACTTATTTGCAGATATTGATATTTGTTAAATCGTTCAAAAAAATCCTCTTAGTGTTCTCCAAAAAAATGTTTATCAAATTTTGAAAGAATTAAATAAGGAAGACTTTTTGGATAGAAAATATAGTGATTTTGAGTTAACACAAACAGATACTGTTTTACCGAGAGCCTATGGTCTTCCTAAAATACATAAAGTTGATATTCCCCTTAGACCGATTATATCTACGACTAACAGTCCAATTCATAATCTTGCCAAAATTTTATATAATGATCTAAAGAGGAGTATTCATAAGCCAGCATCGCATATTGATAATAGTTTTGAATTTAAAAACAAAATTAATAATTTGTTTGTTCCAGAAGATTTCATTTTAATGTCGTTAGATGTAACTT
The DNA here is from genome assembly GCA_017163975.1 of Anastatus disparis. NCBI lineage: Eukaryota > Metazoa > Arthropoda > Insecta > Hymenoptera > Eupelmidae > Anastatus > Anastatus disparis. The sequence continues at coordinate 2,795,990 of JAFFSR010000351.1, read as the reverse complement.
CTCTGTTTACTAATATACCGTGTGATTTGGTTTTGAAAAGTTTGGAAAAACGTTTGTTGTCAATTTTTAATAATTCTAAGATTCCTTTTGGTGAAATTATTTTAATAACTAAGTTTTTGTTTGATAATACATATTTTAAGTTTGATAATGTAATTTATAAACAGATTTTTGGTACTCCTATGGGTTCTCCCATTTCTCCTTTGTTTGCTGACTTAGTTATGGAGGATTTGGAATTAGATTGTTGGAAATCTTTAAAAGAATCATTTAATATTGTTCCTCTTTTTTATTATCGTTATGTTGATGATTTGATTTTGTGTATTCATAAAAATGATGTCGAAATGGTATTAAATACGTTCAATAATTATAATTCAAATTTGAAATTTACTCATGAGTTGGAAATTGACAACAGAATTAATTTTCTCGATATTACTCTTTTTAACGACAATAATGTTTTAATTACTGATTGGTATCAAAAGCCCACTAATTCTAACCGAATTTTAAATTTTAATTCTTTCCATTCTATACAATTAAAGCGTAATATAATATATAATTTGGTCGATCGTGCTATTAAGTTAGCAGATGATAGATTTAAGGAAAAAAATTTGAATTATATAAAGTCGTTACTGTATCATAATGATTATCCTTTTGTTTTTGTTGATCAATGTATTAAGAGTAGAATTCGTAAATATAAATTTGAAAATAATAATATTATTATAGATAAAGATAAAAATATAAACAATAAGGAGTTGTGTTGCGTTTCGATTCCATATATCCCTCGTCTTTATAATCAATGTAAGAAAACTTTAAAAAATTTTAATGTAAATACTGTACCGTTATTCAATAGAAAATTGAACAGTATTATAAAGTTAGGTAAGGATAAAATGGAAAAAATAGATAACACTGGTATTGTATATAAGTTTAATTGTAAGATGTGTTCAGCTTGTTATATAGGTGAATCTAAGAGATCATTGAGGATTCGTCTTAATGAACATATAGGTTGTAAAAATAAGAATTCTGTGGTAACACGTCATATTTTGGAATGTTCTCATCAATTCGATTGGGATAATGTATCAATTCTCGATAGGGAAAGAAATTGGAAAAAACGTAAAATTTCTGAAATGATTTACATCAATAAATCTGTAAATGCTATTAATTTGAAAACCGACACGTTGTCTTTATCACACATTTATAGTCCGCTATTTATTTGTAGAAGTGAATAATGACGAACCATATATATAAGTTGTCGTAAGGTTTTATTCGCATTCGACTAAGTGAGCTTAGACTCATGCTATCGTTTTAATTTTAAGTTTCTTTTGTTAATGTAGGTGCGTGTTTCTGTGATTTAATGTTTATTATTTTTATTTTTTTGATTGATTTTGTGTAATTTTTAATATAAATAATTTTTTTAGCCTGAAGAGGTTAGCGAAACAAGCTAACGAAACGTTGCAACAATAAATGTTTAAAGAAAAATAATAATTTGTTTTTCTGAAGGCCATTCTCTCCCTTGTGATTGTTTATTTTTAATTTTTTCCAATGAAAACTTCATGGAATCCTTCTGAAAGATTTATGTAATATTCCGCTGTACGATTATAAAGTTTTTCAGAATCTTCCTGCAAAATGTTTATGAAACCTTCCTGAAATCTTCCATAAAATAATCAATTGAAATATATTATAAACATTACATGTAATATTTAATAAAATATTTTAGAAATCTTCTGTGAATATTTTATGGAATATTTCGAAAAAGTTTTTGAACATTCCTTTGAAATATTCCATAAATATTCCTGGAAGCTTTCAATGGAAGATTCCAGGGCAATATTTCGAAATATTCCATGAAGACTTCCTAGAATCTGCATGAGAGGTATGAATACGAACACACGTACATATGAATATGTAATTAAGATTACATGAATCTTATTTATAAAGAATTCTTTACAAGTTAATTTCTAAATACTAATGTATTTTCATGAAATTAATTTAAGTATTCTATTCTCTGAATGATAACTGAATAAAACTTTAATTAAATAAATTATGTTATACAATTATAAATATATAAATTTATTCAACTGTTCATCAAATAAAATGATTATTAATTGAATATATTATTCTTAAATATATATTACACAAATAATAATTACAATGGATTATAGTTAAATAAAAATTTTTATTTTAATAATCATTGCGTTGAAATTTATTTTGATGAAAATGTTATTTGATTGACATTTTTAGTTGTATTTTAATACAAATATAATTATATTTAAAAAAACAACAGTACCGTCTTGGAACGCCCGAAAGAAGCGAAGCTTTGTATGAAGCGTAGGAACTAGGCGTTAAAAAAATAATAAAAAACATATGCGAGGAAAAAAAATTAAGACTTGAGAAAAAATAAAAAAAATAAATATTTTGGGAAATAAAAAAAAATACATTTAAAATAAAATACACGCCCAAAAACGCCAGGCTACAGCGGAGCTCTCTTTTTTTCTTCTTCTAATCGTGAAGAGAGCTCCCCTATAGCCCTGCGTTTTTGGGCGTGTATTTTATTTTAAATGGATTTTTTTTTTATTTTTTTTATTTTTCCTCAAGTCTTAATTTTTTCCCTCACCTATTTTTTTCATTATTTTTTTAAGGCTTAGTTCCTACGCTTTATACAAAGCTTCGCCCGAAAGATCGGGCGTCCCTAGGCGGCACTGTTGTTTCTTTGTCCTTCAAGTAGTAAAAAAGTTAAAATAATTTGTAAAATCAGTTAACACAATTAATGGATTTTGAGCTAATAGCTATAATTTTTTATTTCTTCAACGTTTCGGACTTTTTTGAGTCCTTCTTCAGGAACAATTTAAACGCTCATGGCAAGTCAAATTTTGCAAAAAAAAGATCGCAACATCTGAACGATCTTAGTCAGATTATAAATATAGACCCAGTAGCAATTTATAATCTGACTAAGATCGTTCAGATGTTGCGATCTTTTTTTTTGCGAAATTTGACTTGCCATAAGCGTTTAAATTGTTCCTGAAGAAGGACTCAAAAAAGTCCGAAACGTTGAAGAAATAAAAAATTATATCTATTAGCTCAAAATCCATTAATTGTGTCAACTGATTTTACAATTGATATTTGAGCATTAATTACAAATTTTTACCTTAAAATAATTTGAATACTGTAATTTCTGCATGATAAGATTTATTAATTAGTTTTATGTAAAAAGTTTTAACATACAATAATAGAATCATTCATAAATTTGTGTGTTCATTAGAAGTACATTTAGTAATTTGTACACCTCTATTTTCATTTTTATTTTGTACCAAAGTAACTATTGATTGATGGTAACTAAAATATGATAAAAAAGTATTCAATTATATTCTTATAGAATTACAATTTACACGATTTATTAACAATCGACAGAAAGCGGGATAAATGAAACAGCACATCACAACGGTTATAAGAAAAAGAGATAGAAAGCGATGACTGATATAAGTGAGAGAGAGAGAGACAGAAGGCCACGCACATTGAGTTAGGGAGAGGTGGAGATGGGAGGCAGTGTGCACGTACTGGCACGATATGTATATACGCACGCCGCAACTGCCACTCTGTATACCTATATATATATATATATATATATATATATATATCGTGTAACTCTTTTGAAATCTGACACTTAGCATGGATAGAGTGGCCGCGCGGCGAGCGCCCAGAACGCCCGTATAAAAGCTTCGCTTCAAAAGTTACTTGTCATCAATAAAAAAATATTTAAATTGTTTAATATTACATTACGTAACGGGTATGGAAAGGCTTTATTTACGAAACTAGAAGTTTGCGACCTGAGCCGACGGTGAGGGTCGTAACGAGTTTCGTGAAAAAGCCTTTCCATACTAGTTGCGTAGTGTATTTTTCGCCATGAGAGCCAAAAAAGAGCAACGAAGTTGCGATTTTAGGGTTGGAATGGCGAAAATAATAATTTTTCGTTAATATTAAGAATTCATTCATAAATTGTAATATCAATAATATGGAAATAAAAAAAATTTTAAACTGAATATAATATAACCTCACTTGAGATGCACTTCGTAATATTTATATTTCTTTAAAAATAAAACAAAATGTTTTATTTCAAACTAATAATTGTGTATTCAAATTCAGTATTTCATATGTATAAAATACATATGTGAAGATATTATAATTAGAAATAAACATAAAACTTGTTCTTAAGCATGTTTAATTTTACTGTTCAAATTCATAGGCATATATTAAGGTCAAGAATCTAGACATAAGAGCCGTTCTTCAATGATATTACAAGTAACACGTAACTCATAACACGTTTTAAAATTTTGCTGTTTGACGTCTACTGAATTCAATATCTAAACGATACTTAAGTTCGAAATTATACGTGATACTCGCGGTCACCTATGAAGTCGAGCTTAATTTTCGACTTTTGTGAATTATGACTTAAAATTTACATATGCTTTAGGACATTCTTTACTTCTTTTCCCTAGGTGGAAAATATATTATTTAAAGTGAAATATTCTTGGAAACAAAGCTTAAGTTTTCTATTTTCTCCAATGTTCCTGCTTCTTTTCTATTAGTCTATATTAAGAGCAGGCCGGAGTAGAATCTGATACCGACCGAGTAAAAATTGAGTTTTTTTGTTATTTACTCAAGTATTAATCGGTGTATCTTCAAATTAAAGGTTGAGCGCAATAAGTATTATTATTATGAACATCTATGTACAAGAAAAAAAAATTCTACCGCTTTGTTTTTGAGAAAAGTAAGGAACGCCGAAGTAAAAGTTTATGTTTATAATATTTTCGCGTTCCTTACTTTTCTCAAAAACGAAGCGGTAGATTTTTTTTTGTGCATATATATTAGGAATAATAATATCTATTGCGCTTAACTTTCAATTTGCAGATACACCGATTAATACTTGAGTAAATAACAAAAATCTCATTTAGACAAGGACAGCGAATCTGGCCTGCTCTTCAGCGCCGGACTTAAGGGATGAAAGGTCCCTGGGCCGCGAATAATGTGGGGGCCCATGTAAGGGGATTAAAAATATAAAAAACCAGTTTGTAATCTCAAAAATATATTTTATATATTAAATAGTACGATTTAACATTTTTATATTTTATTAATATATATCAGTTTTTCATTTTAAATCATATCAAGTAGTCATTTTAGTAGTCAGTATCAAGTTTTCATTTTAAATGAAAACTTTTCTAACTTTTTTTTCTGCAAATATTTTAATAATATTTTCAATATCAATAGAGCGAACAATATCTCGTTCCGTACTAATAATTGTCAAATAATTCAACCGGTTTTGACTTATACTTGCTCTCAATACATTTTTAATCAAATTTAGCTTTGAAAATGATCTCTCACCCGTGCAATTACTGATCATTATAGTTAAATACATTCTTAAAAGTATTTCTACATTTGAGAATGATTCATTTACTCCTCGTTCAGTGATTAATGTATACATAGCTTGTTCTTTGCTTACATCACTTTCTGAATCTATTTTCAATGAAATAGAACAAAATTCTCGAAATTGCACAAGTTCCATTTCTACATTAGAATCCAAATCATTTTTGTATATATTTAGTAGTCTCTTAGCATTTAACGATATATCAGATTGACTTAACTGATCTAAATTAGATAAAAATCCAAATCGCGACTCAATTTCTTTGTAAGCTGAAATACGCTGATCTAAAGTACTTAAAAAAGTATCAATTAATGGTATGAATTCGAGTATACGAAATGACTCAGAAGGCTCAAACTTTAGTCCTGGCGAGTTTCCATAATCTAAGGGATTCAATCTTACATTTCTTTGACGAATACGAATTTGCTTATATTCGGAAATTTTTGTTAACTCTTTACCCAAATTTTCATAATGTTTAAAGGATAATCTCTTTTCAGCTATGAAATTCCTTAATGACTTTATGCAAGATATAGCTGAATTCATTGTAATTTTAGAACTCTGTAATGCACTGCTAGTGTTGTTGACATTGTCGAGAATTTCGTTCCAGAATGAAGCCATGATACCTGTTTCCAAGCAACACATTTTTTGTATATATCCTTCAGCTTCGCATTGAGTTTTCCTATCAAATTTATCATTTTCTAACATATTAGATAAAGTTTTTTTTATTGATGTATAACTTTTGACAAATGATTTATTAGCTTCTCCACGGCTCAACGATCGAGTGCCATCAACTCTTTTAAGAACTCTTGCTCTTTCATTCTCTGCACAATTGAATTTAATAGTTTCATTAAGTAAAGACCATCGAGCATCTGATGCTGTAAAAAATACAAATAATCCCTCTAAAAACATGAAATAAGTGGTGGAAGCTTTTGATGCTTCAGACGCTTTCTCAGCAGTGAGATTTAATGAATGTTCAAAACACGGTACCCAAATTGCCAAATTATTTTCTTTCGCAATCAAAGCTTGAAGCCCATTAAATCTCCCACTCATCGATGACGCGTTGTCGTATGATTGACTTCTACAATTTTTTATATCGATACAATTCTCATCAAGGATTGTTGTAATGCTATTGTACATATCTAGTGCTTTATGACCTTGATTACATAAAAACTTGAAAAATCTTTCAACTGGTTTATCGTTTTCAACATATCTAAAAATGATTGTAAATTGATCATTGTATCCCCTATCTCTAGTTCCATCCGTTGAAATAGAATAGAACTTAGCAATCTTCATTCGTTTTATTACTTCTGATTGCACCATTTTTCCTATTTCTTCAATAAGTTCCTCGTAGATAGTCGATGAGAGATAATTCCCTACTGAAAAATATATATGAGATCTCATATGAGATCTCACATGGGATCTCATATGAGATCTCATTTATATTTTACATTTTCAACCCTACTAAAAAATATATATGAGATCTCATATGAGATCCCGTATGAGATATCATATATATTTTCTATTTTCAACCCTACAAAGAAATATATATGAGATCTCATATGAGATCTCATTTATATTTCTTAGTAGGTTTGAAAATAGAAAATATATATGATATCTCATACGGGATCTCATATGAGATCTGATATGAGATTGCATATGAGATCTCATGTGGGATCTCATTTGAGATCGCATGTGAGATCTCATATGAGATCTCATATATATTTTTTAGTGGGGTTGAAAATGTAAAATATAAATGAGATCTCATATATATTTTTCAGTAGGGTTTACCTTGCCGCTTCCGCAATTTTTATATTTAAGCAAATATTCTTTTAGAAACGGGTCGTACAATGACAATAATTCTATAATTCCTAAAAAATTCCCATTATCTGGGGACCCTGTAGTTTCATTATCACCTCTAAATGCTAAACAACGTTCACTCAGAAATAAAATAACGGAAATAATTCGTTTTAAGACATTGCTCCAGTATTGTGTTGAAGATTCAATTTGTTTTTGTAGTTCAACATCTATACATCCAATTTGTTTTTTCAGATTATTAAATCTTATTAAAAAATTCAAATGAGTAGCTGATGTTTCATGCGATATCAATCTTTCTTAACTATGTTTCCAGTCACAAAAGCCATTTCTTGCAAATGGACTGCTGCATTCATCAAATAGCTTACAATAAAAACAATATACACGACCAGTTCCAGGGGAGAAACAGAGCCAAGAGCGATGTATAACTTCACCAACGACGGTTTTGCGTTCAAAATAATTAATATTACATTTCCGAATTTTCTTTCCATCCTGCTGACTGATTGATTTTTCTTTTAAAAACTGATTATCTGCACAGTGCTAAATACACGTGTTAAAATTTCTCACCCAGTAATCAACATTTTCTTTCATTTGCTCTGGCCACATACCTATGTCATTTTCTAAACCTCGATTGAATAAATTATTATCCTAAAAATAGATAAAACATCTGTTTTTACGGTATTTCAAGTTTAAACGTAATAAAATAAATCATAAAAATTTTCGTGTAATTTATAATGTATGGTATATTTATCTCCAATACATAAAACATTAAGCCTTCCCATTTTTTTCTTTCTATTTACGCCTATAACAAATTTTAATAAAACATTGAAATAAATATTATTTATTTATTTACATCACTTATTAAATACTAAATTTTACATATGAATTTAGGATGAAAAAAATTAAAATAAGTACAGTATAATAAACTTATTTTTAAAAAATTGACAGATAGTTTTTAAGTTTCGTTTAATAACCGACTTTTCTAATCCGGTTAATAATTATCCGAAAATATTCAAATCACACATAAAAAAATTTTTTGTTCACCTTTTTGATCCCTTCATGTTTTAAGGTATTTAGAACATTTAGTGAAGCTGTAGAATCCGTTCCACTCTTTTCTGAAGTTGTAGCAGAATAAACAACATCTATATTCTCTGATGATGTTGGTTGATTTGAAGGGAAAAGATAAGCAGATATACGACGCGTTTTCGAAAGCATTTCATTTTCTTTCTTTAGTTTATCATTTGCTATTTTTCTTTTTACAGCGCCGCTATCATATATACGTGGTGTTTTATGTCGATCGTTCTGTTGACTCATGCTTTTTTTAATAAAACTTCACAGATTTCACGTCTTATTCACACTAGTTCACTTTATATACAGTAATTCAACACCAACTATTATTAGATATATTTATACAAAACTGACTTCACATTAATTTGTAAATATAAATAAAATTCAAAATTCAGCGATATTTATCCACTATCAATTTTGTCTAGTGTGTCAAAACATGTATGTTAACATTCGTGTATTCCAGCTTACGCAGTTCTAAATAAATGTCGGCGGCGCGCCGCGGCCGCCAGTGCATGCTCCATCCCGTTCAATTTTTCTGCGAATTAAAACCTCAAATATACAAAAGGGCTAGACTAAAAGACTATTATGAGAATAAGTATTTTCTTTTCTTGCATAATTTATCACTTTTACTACATTAGTACATAATTATTTTATTATTTTTCTTTTTTATGATTATTTTGAGTTTTTTGACTAGTATTTTGGGAATCACTAAAAAGCAGCATATTTAATTTTTTTTTCCATACCATAAATTTTGTAATTTTAAACGAGAACTTGATTTGTGGGGGCCCTTAAAATGTGGGGGCCCTGAGGCCCGTGCCCCACGGGCCCTTATGTAAATCCGGCGCTGCTGCTCTTAATTAGTTTCACTTCTTTTTAGCATAAAGTAAATCTATGTTTGAAATTTATTTTTTGTTGTTGTTTTTGCTACTTTTATTTCCAATATTGAACTACATAATATATTTGCTCTTTATTGAAAATCGGTAAAGTTAATTATATACGTGTAATCGAACAGAACTCACGGTGGTCCTCAAGTAATTTTGACCGTGAAGTTTTTGCACCTCAGATTTTCTTTTTGGATATGATTATAGACACATTTAGGATCCAATTCCAACAAAAACAAAAATCGAAGAATGAGCACTTTTTTATTTATTCAAATTTCATATTTTATATCTATCTACACTGAAAAAAAAACCGAATCCAGCGTTGCGAAGTTGGTCGTATTAGCGGGATGCGAACAACACTCGAAGCATAAGTATACACAAAAATAGATTAAAAATGAAAAAGTATACACAAAAATAGATTAAAAAAGTACATACGTACTTATCTATTTTTAATAAAATTAAAGCACAGTACCTTGTGAGCATTCTTTTCAGATAATTAAAAATCTACATATAATTATAATAGATGTATCTAAGTCTCTTATCTAATGAATATTTTAGTAAAAAAATAATTTTAGTAATTAATATTAATACAAATCTTCCAGAATAATAAGTTCAAAAACTGTACGACTATAAAGCAAACGAAAAAGTTTTAAATTTAGACATAAATGCTTATAACTTTAGAAAAATTGGGCGCTAGACCAAATTGACGCGGCTTATTTCATAATTTAAAAAAAAAAAATATCCTCAAGTTACGAGAAAATCCGAAACTCAAATGCAATGCTCTCCTTGTGAGTTAATTTCAAAATCGAATTCATGCACAGGTAAATAAAATATTTCTTTTATTTGATAGTTCTTTCTGAGAAATAAATTTTGTTAAATTAATATCCTTTTTAGTAACGTTTATTTATAATTTGCATTATGCCTATTGTAAATTATAAATTTGCATTTCTAATATTTTATAAAAATCTTTAAATTTACTAACATTTTTTTGACGAAATTGTTATATTGTTTAACTAACCAGACTCCTTTTTTTTGTAATGGACAAAGCTAAACGTTCGATTAATAAATAATTTATGCATTCTAGCAGTACATTTTTCGTTGTCAAAACATTTCTTATACAAAAGTAATGTGGGCATAGACGAAAATATTGTAAATAAAAAAAGATGAAGATTTATGAGGAATAAAACCAGAATTTAATTGTAGAATTTCGACCGAAACAATTGATGAGATATTTTATTGATTTAATAAAGTCGTTTTATCATTAAAGATTTTTAATTACATTTAATTGGAAAAAAGCAAATACTTGCTAATTTAAATAAAATATTTTTACTTAAAGAATATATTTTTCTTGAGTCAAATATAATTTATTTCAGGAAGTAAATTTTTAAATGAAATGTGTAGATATGTCAATAAAATATTTTTTACATTTAAAAAAAGATTTCATTCATTGAAAATTCTATGTGTACTTCTTAGTAAAATAATGATATACTTTATATATAAACGATATTCAATCAAACACTAATTAATTTGGAATAAGTATTTTCTTATTCCAAAATTGTAATTTCTTTGTTTTAAAAAATGAAACTTCACTAATAAGGAGAGTAGTGCATCTTTAGATCACGAATATTTGCTCAAACCTTGGGATAAGTTTTCGAATTGCAAAATATGGGAAAAGCTAAATTTATAGACACTAACGCTCAGTATTTCCCTAATAATAGACAATTGAAGAATATCAATAAAGAAATAATTAGATTTTCAAACACTTATAGTTTATAAGCATTAATAGTTACAAGCTTAAAATTCTTTTTAAATAAAAGTTGAGCCCAAATCCTTTATAAATAAAATTTGCAGTATATAAAAATATTTTTCCCCCAAGTTATAGCGCAGTAAAGGTTGGATTTGAATTTTCTTTTCAAATCTTTAATTAATAATAAAAGCTGAAATTTGGTCCAATCTTTTTTACGCTGTGACTTTTGGAAAAAAAAAATTTTTATATCGTGCAAGTGCTATTTTGAAAGGATTTGAGCATAGTTTTTATTTTAGTTTTATTACTGCTTAATAGCTATTAGTATTTACAAATCTAGTAAATTTTTTATTGATATTCTTTAATTGACTGGACTAGGGAAATATTTAGCGTTTGTGACTATAAATTTAGCTTTTTTTATATTTTGTTCTCTGAAAATTTATCACAAAGTTTGAGCAAAATCCATGATCCAAAGATATGATACTCTCCTAGTAAATTTATTTAAAAATTAAATCTATGCACAAGTATATGAGATATTACTTTCATTGAATATATCCTATACAATTATTAACAAAAAGAATTATATTGTCATGTAATTAACTTAAAGAGACGTATAAATTACTGTTTAGTTAAATGAATGACATTGCACATTCAATTAAAAATATAGGTTATTATACAGGGCTAAATATTTATTTCATTGGAAAAAATATTATTTATTTATAATTTTAATAAAATATCATTAATTTAGATACATAAGTTTTAATTTAAAATCATTGATACCTTAAATTTAAAAATATTAATTTATAATTACATTCATGAAATAAAGTTTTAATAAAATATTTGTTTGAAATAAGAAAAGAATTCTTACATAATTTTATAAAGTATAATTCAAAACAAAAATAAAAATTCATAAATTTGTTATCCATTAGCATATTTATGGAATAAAAAAGCATTTGATGTTATTGATTTGAAAGCTGTCATAATTTCAAAATGTTTCCATATCAATTCGATTTATGAATTTTGTTTATTATTTTCAAAACGGACAATTTATTCGCAAACACAGTTGTGTAATTTTTAATGTGAGAGAATGGTAACTATTTGAAAATTGTTTCAAAAAAGTTGCATACGAAGTTAGAACGTTTAAAAATTTATCTTTAAATCTTTGAATTCTATTTGAATTAAATTTTATTCAAATATTCTTTTATCATATATAATGAATTTTTAATAAAATAATACACTTGTATATATGTATATGAGATATTTCATGTTCACTGATATAGTTAAAAAATAAAAATTGATAAAATTGAGGGAATAAGTTACAATTGGATCCCAAATTAGAAAAAATAAATTTTAGAGCTCTAAATCTTTTTTTTAATTAATGTTTTAATGAATTTTTGATTCAAAACTGTCGAACCAAAGTAGAAATTTAATAGAATCATTTTTCTTATAAATAAAATATAGAATGTAATTGAATTTTTGAAAATTACAATATGTAAATTTTTTAGCTTATCTGATTGGTGAAAGGTTATTATTCAATATACAAAAAAACTTAATAGGAAACTTGCCTGATTAATTTTCTCATTTTCAACGGGGAAATAACTGAAAACTTCTTAATTTGCAAAAGAGTCAGAAAAATATTCATTTTATAATTGATTATAAGATCTTTTTTCTCTCCTTAATTTTGAAGAAAATATACGAATACATTTTTTATCAGATATCATTTAGATAGATAGATAGATATTCATTTAATTATATAAACTGATTAAGTCGACTTAGTAAATATTTTCATGTAAAATATTGATCAACTTCATTATATTATAAATAATTAATGAATATACTTAAACAAGATATCTAATTTTTTAAATTCGAGTAAATATCAAAGTATAACGTAACATTAGTCCTTATTTAATTTAATAAACGTTTCATATAATATGTTAATAAATAAAATTTAATCTAAATAATATTCAAAAGAATTAAAATATTTACTTGTTTAATAATCATATAAATACTTTTTGAATAAAAATTAAATTAATACATAATTTAAATTAACGTAAAGTATAAATATCGACTTTCGCAGTACTAGAATCTACACTGAGAGAAAATTCATGCCAATAGAGCATGTAGTCTACGTATCCAAAGTTAGTAAGTAATATCCTATGCTTTAATAACAGCGCCATCTACTCTTACGAGGTTTGTGCTATCCAAAAACTGTTTGTTTACATGCTTTAGTAGCTCCCCACTTTAATATCCTTCGATAGCTAGCGCTGTATCCTCTCATGGGACGTGAAGGAAGTAAACGTGGCTTGTCCACTATTCTTCCTTTACTGCTAACTATGGCATTCTTCTATTGCTCAAGTCGCCTCCTCTTTTGGGTGGCGACGCGAGCAAACACGGCTGGTCTATATCCAAAATCATGTTGCAAATTTCGTTAACGTATTTTCGTAGCGTGAATCTTTTATTTCTTTTCTTTTCTTTTTTTATGAAGGGAGATACGTTATAAATATAACCTGTTAAACTTTTTGACTTTAAATAATTTATTTTTAACTTAAAATTTAATTATTTTAAACCGCTGGGGGGCAGATAAGCATGTACGATTTTACGCCAGAGATATTTCGAAGTAGCGTTGGTCTAGTGCGTAACGTTCGCGCTTTTCCTTTTGAGTACGCGAGTTCAACTCTTGGTTAGAACCACTTTTTTTAAACTTTTTTTTTATTATTTCAATAGTTTTTATTGCTTTTTTTTATTTTCTATTTTTTTATTAATTTTAAAATCTATTTTTTCACAAGTTACTTAAAATATGCTCGTTTTTTTATTAATATTTTTAAATAAATTATTTCATATAGAAAATAATTTAAAATATTAATAAATAAATAATAGTGATATTTACAATACTATAGTTCAATTTTGTCTTTATAAACATATTTCAATATACAATATATATTATAACATAAATAATAATACCTCAGTTTTATTTATTTATTGTAATTTATTGTAAATTTTATAAACTAAATTATAAATAAATTAAACTATACTATTATAAAATAAACATCACTATTATTTATTTATCAATATTTGTAATTACTACCTATAAAGAATAATTTATTTTTAAAAAATTTTCATTGAAAAAAACAAGCGTACTTGTGAAAAATTAAATTTTAAAATTATTAAAAAAATACAAAATCTAAAAAAAAATAAATATAAAAAGGAATAAAAAATATTAAAACAATAAAAAAAAATTATAAAAAAAGTGACCCTAGCCGAGAGTTGAACTCGCGTACTCAAAAGGAAAAGCGTGAACGTTACGCACTAGACCAACGCTACTCCGAAATATGTCTGGCGTAAAATCGTACATGCTCATCTGCCCCCCAGCGGTTTAAAATAATTAAATTTTAAGTTAAAAATAAATTATTTAAAGTTAAAAAGTTTAACAGGTTATATTTATAACGTATCTCCCTTCATAAAAAAAGAAAAGAAATAAAAGATTCACGCTACGAAAATACGTTAAAGAAATTTGCAACATAATTTTGGGTATAGACCAGCCGTGTTTGCTCGCGTCGCCACCCAAAAGAGGAGGCGACTCAAGCAAACAAAGGATATGAGAGTGGGGAGTCATCGAAGTATACCACGCGAGTCATCAGTGAATGCCGTTCATGCTTTAGTTACTCTCCATACCATCTTTTTTAGTATAAGGTAATCCAATACTAATAGAGCTTCTCACGGCCTGTCATATTTGTATCAATGTTTTATATGCTCGCATAGATGGCAGTTCGCATGCTCTATTAGCATGAATTTTCTCTCAGTGTAGAAAGTCGAAGTATACGAACTCGCAACGTTGTCTCTGTGCTCGGTCTCGGCTTGCGGTAAGCGAGACGCCGACGAGTCGAAGCAAGCAACCACGCAACGTTCAAAGTTGTGCCCGATTTCGGCTGTCGGCATGGTTGATGCCGACGAGTCGAAGCGATTGACTCGGCAATGCAGTTGCAGCGCTCCACTCGGATTCGCGTTACTATACTGTACAGACGGTCGCAATGATTGACTGCGGTATAGTCACGCATAAACCTACTACGATTTTGTGTTTACTTATGCTTCGAGTGTTGTTCGCATCCCGCTAATACGACCAACTTCGCAGCGCTGGATTCGGGTTTTTTTTTCAGTGTATCTTTGGGGTTTAACCACCTACAGCCTATTTGGCCTAGTAAGTGACACCTCGACCACCTTTGTGTTCCGGTGTTTTCGCCTTCGAAACCATACCTCAATTTCGCCTAACTTCGGTAGGTGGTGCTCGATCGTGCAGGCCTACTTAGGCGGGGAGCATCGTTCAACCCATCCTTTTTAGCGCATCGGGAGCTCAACACCTACCCGGCAGAATGGTCCGGCTCAACTATAATAGTGGAACAATCGCGTTCTGCCTTACCGGCCCTCGAGTGACTATCGTCGGTTCTTGTTAAAACCGAAAAAAGTCTTTCGGGGGTGGTCCACCGCGGTGTCAGTGAGCTCGGAACATATTCCACTTTCAATATTTAAATTCAAAAATGGAGAAAAAATCCCGATTTCACCGGGATTCGAACCCCGGCCCTTTGCGTGAGAGTCAGATGCTCTAGCCCCTGAGCCAACGCGGCTCTAATTTCATATTCTATATATATAATCTTAAAAAAAAAATTTTGTTATTGATAATTTATAAGCTCAATTTCTCGAATACTGTTTTCAAATATAATTCTAAATCATTTACATATTTTAAGCAAATATTATTGTAAATATATTCAAGGAAATCTAAAGTTATGTAACAATGTAAATGTAACGTTAAAATTAACATTTTTCTTGTAAAACATTATAGTAATAAAGACTATGAGAAATGATACGTTTTCAAATTATTTAAAGACGTCATTTGAAGTAATTGTAATTAGAAAATAGTGTGTAATAATATTCAATAAGAACACTGCATGTACTTTCAGTATTTCAGTAAAACCAAAAGTACATTTGCCATATTTGGATTCAAAGCTTTTACATTGAACTTTAGATATTCTTAGAGGAGTTTTTTCGGATTACGACCGTGCAAGTTGTGGTTTAGGATATTAACCGCTGTAATGTTTACAAAACGTTGATATCCTGAACCATAACTTACACGGTTGAAATCCGAAAAAAAACCCTTTAACAATGTATACATTTTCCATATAAAAGATAGTATTAAAGAAAATTGAGGCCTAGATTTTTATAGCGAACAGGCTATGGAAGCGGTCCATTTTGATTTTTCTGCAACATGGGCTCATATAAAGTATCGTAAAA
The DNA here is from genome assembly GCA_017163975.1 of Anastatus disparis. Classification (NCBI taxonomy): domain Eukaryota; kingdom Metazoa; phylum Arthropoda; class Insecta; order Hymenoptera; family Eupelmidae; genus Anastatus; species Anastatus disparis. The sequence goes on along the minus strand of JAFFSR010000351.1, from coordinate 2,779,801 downwards.
TGAGTCGAATTGTGCAAATAAATTATTAAGAGCAGTCTGCGAATATTTACTGTACGTAACTTTATTAAAAACTATATATTTGTTATCTGTATATACATCTACATAATGAGAATCATTTTATAATACTTTGTATTAGCCCATGTTGCAGGAAAATCATAATGGGCCGCTTCCATAGCCTGTTCGCTGTAAAAACCTAGACCTCGATCTTTTCCAATACAATCTTTCACATGGAAATTATACTTTTGGTGTTACTAAAATACCAAAAGTACATGCAGTGTTTTGATAAAATATTAATACACAGTATTTTTTTATCGCAATTACTTCAAGTGCCGTCTTTAAGTAATTTAAAATTGAATCATTTGTCATAGTCTTTATCACTATAATGTTTTACAAAAAATAGTAATTTTAACGTTATGCTTACATTGTTACATAACTTTAAATATTCCTAAATAAATTTGCAATAATATTTGCTTATAATATGTAAATAATTCAAGATTTTATTTGAAAACAGCATTCTAGAAATTCAGTTCATAAATTATCAATAACATAATTTTATTTATAAAAAAAAATTTGAATAAATAAAAAAGTGCTCATTTTTCGATTTTTGTTTTTGTTGGAATTTGATCCTCAATGTGCCAAGAATCATATCCAGAAGAAAAATCCGAGGTGCAAAAACTTCATGGTCAATTTTACTCGAGGACCACCGTGAACTACATGACATTTCATATATTCAGCCTCATATTGTACGTGTGATAAACTTCAGCTTTTCTTTAATATTTGTTTACATATGCAATAACGTATATTTGAATTCAATATTCAAAAGTTAATTTACTCTTCAGTGAATTTTAAATATTATTGTCATTAAAATATTTACCACCTTTTTCTACGAATCTCCGGTTCTTCGGATTCGTGCATTTTTTCAAGCATGTATACATGGAGGCAGCATCTCATATGGAAAAGTGATGGCTATTTTAACAATGATGTGAGAGAGAAAGAAAATAACTTACTTGTATACTGCCGTCCAAAGTATAAAAGTGGTTAACTACATTGGAATCCCATTGGAGTTAAGGTTTTCTTACATTGGACGGCAGTATACTGTCTCTCTGATGCAGCTTTTACGGGAGCATTACGTGAGAGAGATAGGATGAAAGTCAATATTTTCTTACTTTCTACTTAAAGTTGCCACCACTTTTTAACATAGCATGTTTTCTCCATAGTATATAAGCTCTAAGGGTATGTGTAACTTTTCTTGAAATGAGATTTGCCTTTTCTAATGGTTTCTATATAATTAGAGTAGTTATTATATATTAAAGTGAAACTTCCTTTTTTACAGTTCTTGGCTCATACCGATCTACGCATTTTTTCGTGATAAGAATAGCAATTTATATTAAATCCTATATAATGTGTAGTTACCATATACAAGCACTTTTTTCGGACCTCATTTCTAACCAGGAGAGTGTCTGAGTTGCGGGTCACAGATCTTGATGAAACTTTGGGATAAGTATTTAGGTACCAAAATATGAGTAAAGCCACAGCGGTACGGTCTAACGCTTCGAAAAATTGAAGTTATGGACGATTATAGTCTTATTTTTAGAAAAATATGAAAAAAGAACTCCTAATTGAAATGTAAATAATTATGTCTAGAAACGTCTTTAATAAATCCACAATAGCTAAAATGAAAGCAGAGAAAGCAAGCTTTAACTTGCTGGTTTGCGAATTAAAAAATAATAATTAGAACTAAAGTTATGATTGTTTAAAGTTGAGCAGCAAAAGAGTACTAAAAATAGTCTAAATTTTGAAGGATGGTGATTTTTAGTACTCTTTTGCTGCTCAACTTTAAACAATCATAACTTTAGTTCTAATTATTATTTTTCAATTCGGAAACTAGCAAATTAAAGCTTGCTTTCTCTGCTTTCATTTTAGTTATTGTAGATTTATCAAAGACATTTCCAGACGAAATTATTCACACTTTAATAAGAAGTTCTTTTTTCATATTTTTCTAAAAATATATAGTCTTATTTTTAGAAAAATATGAAAAAAGAACCATATAAAATACCATACCGCTGTGGCTTTACTCATATTTTGGTACCTAAATACTCATCCCAAAGTTTCATCAAGATCTGTGACCCGCAACTCAGACACCCTCCTGGTAAGTCTTATTTGGGCTTTGGTATATGTATTTCTCTCTTCATCTATATTTCACTATATTTTGCATAATAATCTTTTTTTCACTCTCTATTCTTTCTTCCTTCATTTTTCTTTCACCCCTCCATCTTTGGTTCCCCTACTTAATTTTCTCTTTTTTTTAAAATATAGACTTCAATTATAATATAATATTAGAGTCCACACTTGACTAGCTTCTAGACAGCAGAGAGAACTTTTTGTTGACAGCGCATCTCTAAATTTAACTTAATCAGCTAATTTTTGACTAAAGTTTTGTCAATTTTTATCTAAATTTTGTAAGATTAAACTGGCATTATAAATAAATTCAGCTAATTTTCAGGTAAATTTATCCTACTACTGCTAAGTTTTGACTCACTTTTAGCTAACTTTTATACAACTGCTAGCTATTTTTTAGCCAACTTTTAGCTGATTTGTAATTTCTTTTTTAACAAAATTTCAGCTAAATTTCAGCTATATTATAGCTAACTGGGATGACAATTAATTCTTATACACGGCAGCAGCATCGATAAAGGCGGTGAAAACTTTTTATAATATATCGAGATATATATCTTTTTATATAATCTAGTTTTTGAAAAAATTTAGTCGTTGACTCCCCATATCTTACCTGTAGAACTCTTATTTTCCACCCTTTTATTTAATAACACCCATTTTCTACTCATTTTACAACCATGTTCCACCTTTTTTAAACTCTACATCCCACCCAACAAAAAGAACTACTGATGCCCAAGTAAAGATACTTGAGTTCCAAGTGATGCTCAATACCGAAATCACGTTCATGAATTCGAACCTTATGGATGAATCTTAAGCTTGTGAATACTGAAGATTATCAGGTTCCAACCTTAATTTTGGATTTGCACTTGCGCACACAGAGAAAGGAAAATACCTAAAAAAATATGCACAAACTTGAGTGAGTAGCCAAAAAAACATTACCAGTCGTTTTTAATTGATACTCAGTACATAAATTAAGACAACCTATATTAGTACATCTTTCAACGCGTCTTACCCCAAAAATTATTTGGTATAGTACCGAATTTTTCCGTACTACGGAACTTAATTATCTTATACTAACATATTACCTATATAATACGTACTGCGGCGTTGTCAAGTATGAAACTTTAATATAATTAATACTTAATAACGTAAAAATCATTAAATTGTAAAACAATTTTTAACAGTTGATAAATATAATGTAAATCATATAATATATAACAATTCCAAATTACTAATAATTAATTTTAAACTCAAAAGCTAACTATTTTAAAACAAAGTATGGCAGATAAACATACATCGTTTTATTTCTCAAATATCACTTATTAGAAAATTAATTATTAGTAATTTAAAAGTGTTATATATTATATGAATGATTCTATGTTTATCAATTTTTAATTTTAGTAACAGAAAAAGCCGCACAAAAAGAGATTAATAATCACATTTTTCGCGAAATATTGCCCTTGAATTAAATAGGTATAATTGCAGTCTTAGTACCGAAAAAAAAGACACTAAGCATCGAAAATTTATGCTCTGGCTTCATAATATAATAGTCAACATGAGTCCCTAAAATTTAAGCTATAGTACTAATTGTAATTATATTGTCATTTTTTTTCAAATACGGTACCGCTCAAAAGTTCGTAAAAATTTTTTTTTTAACTCAAATTTAAACTGCGATATTTCGGAAACAGCTCGATGAATTAAAAAAATCTGGATGGCGTTTGAAAGATCAGACAAAATACTATTTTTTGTGTCCTGCCAAATATTTTTATCTCTTTTTTTAACTCTATTTCTAATAATTGAAAAATTTTTTATTTTTACGAATTTTTAAATTTTAATTAATCAAATGTAACTTTTTAAGAAATTAATAAAATTAAAAAATTCAAACGCCACTAAAAAGTAGAGTGAATTTTCTAAATCCTTATGTTTAATGGTTTTTTTGTATCTATTTCTTGCGTGTAGCTAAAAATGCGCAAAAATGGAAAGTAGAAGAAAATCAGTTTTAGATATGATAATATTTTCCAATGTCGCGAGTCAATTTTTGTTTACATTAGTAAGATACAAAAAGATAGTATTTTGTCTAATCTTTTAAATGCCGTCCGGATTTTTGAAATTTATTGAGTCATTTCCGAAATATCGCAGTTTAAAGTTGAGTTTCTTAAAAAATTTTTTTTACGAACTTTTGAACGGTATTGTATATACTTTTAACAAAATTATCACAGATTTTATCACAATTATTATAAATGATAGTGTCCTTTTTTTTGAATGAATTAAAGTTATTTACAAATTTGATTCTTCGTATGTATATAAGAACTACAGGTTTGAGCACATGCTGAAATGTAAACAAAAATAGACTCGCCATATTGGAAAATATTATCATATCTAAAACTGATTTTATTGTACATTCCATTTTCGCGCATTTTTAGCTAGACGCAGAAAATAGATACAAAAAAATCATAGAACATAAAGATTTAGGAAATTTACTCTACTTTTCAGTCGCGTTCGAATTTTTTAATTTTATTAATTCCTTAAAAAGTTACATTTGATGAATAAAAATTTAAAAATTCGAAAAAATAAAAAAATTTTCAATCATTAAAAATAGAGTTGGAAAAAAAAAAAATATTTGGCAGGACATCAAAAAATAGTATTTTGTTTGATCTTTCAAACACCGTCCGGATTTTTCAAATTCATTGAACCGTTTCCGAAATATCGCAGTTTAAAGTTAAGTTAAAAAAAAAACTTTTTTTACGAACTTTTGTGCGGTACTGTACCTTAGTACATGAATTATATATAATAGATTTAGTACTTTTTTTAATAGTACTTTTCTTTTTCCGTGAGTTATTAGTTCTAGTGAACGTCAAATACTGTTTTCGATTATTTCATGGTTCGTGATTGAAACGCGTAATTAAAGAGAATAAATTTCTATCATATTTTTCCGTTGATTCAAATACAATTCAGTAAAATAAATTCTTAATTTACCATGATATGATTTGTATTCAAACAGTATTTATGCATATTGTAACTTTAATTAATCCTTTTTTATAAAGATATAAAAATTTAATTTAGTACGAAATTTTAAAATCAAAATTTATAAGTTGAGGCAATTTTTCTCCATTTTAAAATTGGCTTATTAATACATAATAATATAATATATGAAAATTCAAACGAACGACGTTAGGAGCGAGGTAAATTAAGCTAGTACTACATGAATTATATTTCTTCTTAATTTCAGCTCTTGAAAATACTGTGAGCAATTGAGTAATTGTAAAATCATACTTTTTATTCAATTATCTACAGTTTTGGCTGAAGAATGTTTTGAAATCAAAGAAGCAATGGTCGAGTACTTTCGTAATTCAATACATTCATTTTGATAATATAAAAATCATAAAATACTTAATCAATATATTTCTTTGATAGATGAATGTTTCCAATAATCTGGCATCTTAGCAAATAATGCGAAGTTGTGACACATGAATTTATAAAAATTAAAGTGATTATCAATATTATTTTCAATAAAACATATATATATATATATATATATATATATATATATGGGTCAATCCACGTCAAACGGATTATGGCTCTGTCCCAAATTGTAGATCACCAAAAAAATCGTGTATGGGTTCAAAATTTTCGTCTTACACTCTACTTTCTTTTGCAGTGTGGCGATTTTGAAAAATCCAAAATGGCGGCCCTAATATGGCGACTCAAACCTAGAAATTTCATAAAAAATGTTCGAAAATTGATTTTAATTGATTCAAATATGATTCTACATATTTTTTTATATCAGAAATCAATTCAGCGTTCAATTTTACATGAAAATATATTATTGCACTCGAGGTAAAAAAAATTTACAATATCATCTGAAGGTCATATCGGGAGACAATAGTTATTTCTCGAATTGATCATTGATAAACGTTGATTAGTAAGGAAATGAAGATACCGATAGGTAACTCGAGTCACTGAATTCAAATCTAATATCCGAATAACCCTACCAGGTCTCCATCAAGGTCATTTGAAGGTCGAATCGCAAATATATTTTATTATTTGATAAGATTAAGACACCTATAAGTTTTACGTGATGCTGGATCCAAATCCGGAGCCCGTTGAAGTGTCAAACGACTTAATTACAGAAAAATTCGTTTCAAATTGTGGTTTCTTGGAGAACAAAAATTTTTTGTCGGTCAATATTTAATTAATTTTTACGTAATTACGTCGTTTGACACTCCAACAGACCTCGGATTTGGATTCAGCGACACGTAAAACTTGAAGGTGTCTTAATCTTATCAAATAATAAGAGATATTCGCGATTTGACCTTCAAATGACCTTGATGGAGACCTGGTAGGGTTAAGCGGATATCAGATTTGGATTCAGTGACTCGAGTTTTCTATCAGTATCTTCATTTCCTCACTAATCAACATTGATTAATGAGTAATTCGAGAAATAACTATTATTTCCCGATATGACCTTCCGATGACATTGTAAATTTTTTTTACCTCGAGTGCAATACTATATTCCTATGTAAAATTGAGCGCTGAATTGATTTCTGATATAAAAAATACGTATAATCACGTTTGAATGAATTAATATCAATTTTCGAAAATTTTTTATGAAATCTCTAGGTTCGTGCCGCCATTTTGGATTTCTTAAAATCGCCACATTGCAAAAAAAAGTAGAGTGTAAGACGAAAATTTTGAGCCCATACACGATTTTTTTTGTGATCTACAATTTGGGACAGAGCCATTATCCGTTTGACATGGATTGACCCGTATGTATATATATTGAGACGAATATACATACTCGCGCAATTCGAATTTCCCGCCTAACGGCCAAGATACTAGAGAGCAGCAGTTCTGAGCTAAGCCACTAGGTGGCAACCCCAAACGTCGTTGCGTGCAACGGGAAAAATGAGACTCGAGTATATAAGAGGCCGAGGAGCTAGCCAGCCAGAGCAGTGTAGACTACGGTCTCCTTTCTCTCTTTACCTAAGTGAGCACACGAGGCTAAGAGAGAGTGAGACAGGTAGTAGCTGGCTGCCTTGGCTTGTGGAGCATTACAGCTAAAGCAAAGCTTCTCTCTCTTGCACATGAGGGTAGACCAAGTGCGCACACACTACAGTGCACATGCTGGCGGTATTAGAGATACGTCAAGTGAGCACACAGGCGTAAATCTATGCAACCTAGAGCATAGACTTGCAACCTTTTTGCCGCCGCAATGCCGACCTTGCGCTGTTGAATTTAAGGGTGATGTCCACCCAAAATCTGAAATTCTATTTCACATATCGCAACTAGCTTAATTAAGGGTACTGTCCACCCACAGCTGTCGCGTCCGCGTTTACGTAAATAATAGAATAAATTAAGGGTGTCGTCCACCTATTGCAATTTTATGTTACTTGAAGAACTCCGTCCGATTGCCGCGTAGGTACTAGATTTTAGAATAAGCTGAGGGTGTCGACCACCTATTGTCTTTACATCAACTAAGGGCTCAGCGCGCCCCTAGGGAATAGTAATTTAGATAATTAAGGGTGCCGTCTACCCATAAGTATTGTAGCATTAATCATTGCGATATTAGGTGCCGTTGGCCTATTAATATTATAATTATTTAGCTAATAATCTTTTGTTTCTTTTTGCACATTGTTGCAGCTAAAAGCCGCCTGTACATATTACACCGTCCAGGCTATTAGACAGGCCAAACGAATCTCTTAGTCAAACATAAACTATTATTATTTAGATTCATTTAAAGATTTATTAATTGATTTAATTATTTTTTTATCAAATAGCCGTCAAGTGGCCGAGATTAATAAAGATCTAATTACTTTTGCAAATTATATTTTCATTTAAGGTTAGGTTAGTTCACTTCTATTATATAGAATAGTAGGTTCAGTTTTGAATAACAATTTATTATTATTTCATTATTGTTATCGTCGTTGGAGAGCGCGGTGGCGTAATGGATAGAGCTCTTGCCTTCAACGCGGAGGGCATGGGTTCGAATCCTGGCCAGGTACCTCTAACTTTTTTTCAAAAGAAAATTTGTGTATGTGCCATTTATATCGCGACTCTTAAAAAATCCGACCTCATTGAGTATTGGTTGATTGTTGGTCACAAAAGTGGGTTGCCATCCATCGGTAGTCAAAGTTTTCGGTATGGTGGGTCTGACAGTCTAGCCTGATGTAATGTGTTAAACGGTTCCGGGCTGGACTCCCTCGACTTCACCATGGAAAAAGGTTAATCATATAGAGGACAATATCCTTTATATATTAATCTTTTTTCTTTAAAAATTTAAAATTGTTATCGTCGTTGTAAATTAGTCTATTGAGTACAATAAAGCCAAGGTACTCCCTAGCATAACCAAACGTGTTCAACCTGGTTACTTTCCTTCATCTTCCGCCGTCCAATCCTTCCAACTCCTGCCGATCTTACCCCAGTTACTCACTGAAGCGACCGGCAACAGGAGATTACACGTAATTGCCCCTCCCAAAAGAGAAAAATGTTACAATATACACTACCCTCCAGTCACATTTGCCCACCCTACATGAAAATCGATAAAACTTTAAAGTTTTGTGGCTCAGTGAAAAATAGTCGTAATTAAAAAATTCCAACTGGGTTTTAAAAAGGGTTTAAAAACCTTTAATTTAAGCCGAGTTCAGCAAAAAAGAATTAAAAAATGCATGCGTTATGCGTAAAAAACTAACTAAAAAATATTCAATTTTTTTCGCCCCTATTCAAATGCCTGCCATTTTTGCGGAAATTATCGAATCATAAAAAAACAAAATGGAGGTAAAAGCTAAAGGAGTCACCTTCAAAATGAGCTATAGAAAGCTAATTTATGATCGATTTTACGGTAGTTATGGTCATTTTTTATGAAAAAAACGATTTTTTTAATAGTTATTATCTCAAAAACTACGCATGATATAAAAAAATTTTTAATAAAAAAGTTGTTTATTTTTGAGTCAAAAAAATAAATATTCAGGTTAAACTGAGAATCAGTAAAAAAGAGATTTTATTCATTTTTGATCCCATTGAAAAAAAATCCATTTATTCAATATTTATATTTTAATGAATTTAAAAAAAAACTTTTTCTTCCAGATCTCAGTTAAATCTAAATATATATATTTTTGACTCAAAAATAAACAACTTTTTTATTAAAAATTTTTTTATATCATGCGTATTTTTTGAGATAATAGCTATTTAAAAAAATCGTTTTTTTCATAAAAAATGACCATAACTACCGTAAAATCGATCATAAATTAGCTTTCTATAGCTCATTTTGAAGGTGACTCTTTTAGCTTTTACCTCCATTTTGTTTTTTTATGATTCGATAATTTCCGCAAAAATGGCAGGCATTTGAATAGGGGCGAAAAAAATTGAATATTTTTTAGTTAGTTTTTTACGCATAATGCATGCATTTTTTAATTCTTTTTTACTCAACTCGGCTTAAATTAAAGGTTTTTGAACCCTTTTTAAAACCCAGTTGGAATTTTTTAATTACGACTATTTTTCACTGAGCCACAAAACTTTAAAGTTTTATCGATTTTCATGTAGGGTGGGCAAATGTGACTGGAGGGTAGTGTATATATGATAAAATAAATTTTTAAATTAAGAATCCTTAAAAAAACATATGTTAGAAAAGATAAGGTACTAAAAAATAATACGATACTTGAAGTCCTAATATCATATTTATTTTACTTTCAGTCTTTAAACTGATAAATACTATTCTATTACTTTATCCATCAGTTATTAAAGTCATTAGGTAAACAAGTTCTCAATAGAAGTATATTTTAAGCAAGTTGCGTCAACCTTTTAAGGACGGGACTGGTAGAAATATCAAGAGTACATATAGAGAATTGTAAGATATGTTGTAACGTGCAGTTAAGTCACGTACAACGTATCAAAAAACAACTTGTATACAGCTCCAAATAGCAGGTACTATTAGAAATACAGCGTGCACGTCGTATGTAAATTATTGTATTGCATGCGCAGGCGAAGCATAATAGACGAAAGAATATTTGCGAAATATATTAAATAGACTAAGTTGAGTGAAATGACGGTCAGCTCGGAAATTTTTCTTCTCTTTTCGTTAGAGAATATACATATAAATACATAATATATATATATATATATATATATATATATATAACACACGGTGATTCTAGGCTACTGTATTTCCCGTCACAGGGTAATAGAGCACATTATTCTGAACTACTTTTATATTGTAAATTATTTTTTATCTCTTATAATTTTTAAACTACGGCACTTTAAAGTTACGCTTTTTCAGCCAATCAGAGAACGCTATCTTGAACGTTCGAAAAGAGAAACAAGTGTGTTTCACTTTGCCCCAGCGTAGCAACGAACTCATCATATTAATCGCTTGCATAGTTACCGAATAAATAAATAAGAATCATATGTTTGTTATTGTATACAACACATAACCAAAATGTTTGACTAAACTGCTAATGTTTACAAGCGAAGTTTTTAATGTTGAATAATAGATGGCAATGTTAGTCATAATGACGATACTATTTGTTCTTTTACTTTATAATTTACATAATTAATATCGAATATAAAAATAATTATTTAGAATTATTTATTACATTAATTATTTTATAAACAACAATTTAATAAATTAATAATTGATAATTGATTAATAATTTATTGGTTATTTGATTTTGAAAATTGATGTTATTTTGAAAGTTAATCATAAATAAGATTGTAATTTAAAACATTATAGTAAGAAAGATGAGAAATCATGAAAATATTTAAAAAATATTTATTAATGTTTAAATATTTGTGGAAATCGGTATTAGTATTTATGTAAATAAAAATTTTATTTTCAAACCATGTTGACATGAAATTCTTCTGAATATTATTTTTAGATTAATAATTCCAAAAGTTATAATTGCATAAGTATAAATGATGATACAATAATCATATCTTTTTAACTATAAGATATACTTTTGCTTTTTTGAATTGCTTTATTAAAAATAAACAAAGTCAGGTAATAATTATTGAGATTGAGTAGTTGTTGTTTTGTAAAGTATACTAATTTTTAAATAATCTTTCTGGTTTTTAAAAAACGCATGAAATCAGTTAATCTTATTTTACAAAACATATTTCAATTTGTTTGAGCTTGTTTGCGATAAAAATAAATTTAAACTATGAAGTATTTATGCATCACAAATATTCATTTTGAGAAAGCAGAATATTTATTGATTATCTACTAATCATTAATATTTATTAATTATTCATTATAACTATAATGCTATTCAAAAAACAGGATGCAAAAGCATGATGATAACTTTCGAAAGAAATATCGTATGAAAATTTACTTGAAGCATTTTAATGTACTCGCTAAAGCCTTTCAAAGCCAATATATAAAAGCTTATTTATCATATTTTAAGTCTGGTTAAACGTTTAATTAAATATTTTTTTTTATAAAAAATAATATCTTCTAATGCCTACCTCGAATACGGTGTTTGCAATAGAACGTGATTGAAATCATTGTTTAAAAAAAATGAAATTATAATCGTTGTATAGATTGTTACTAGCTCATAATAGTACTGTGAACTAATAATGGTATATTCGTCATGTTAAGTCACTTTGTTGTCACGTGGTACGGAACAACAACGCCAATAAATACGTGTAAAATTAAATGCAGTGTCAGAAAGAGAAACTAAAAAGAAAGAAAATTCAAATTTTTTTACCTTTTTAGTTCTTCTTTTCGACACTACATTTAATTTTACACGTAATTATTGGCGTTGTTGACACTTAACATGACGAATTATAGTTTCACTATAATAATTAGAATGATTGTCAATTTTTTAGTATTATAAATTATGAATTTGAATTAAGATTATTATTTTAAGGGTTTTTGACGACAAGGAATCCAATGACGAGATCATTTTTATCAAGAAGTTGATATTTTAGAGAATAAAAAATTTTTTTTTAATATTTCACCAATTTTGGTTTTCTTTTTGAATTCTAAAAGCTGATTAAATTTACGATATGACTTTTTTTTTATATTAAATGTTAAGTATTTTCAATTAATTATTAGAAATTAATTTTTAATTAAATTTTACATAAATTATTGATTTCCTGTACAAAGGAACGGAATAGAACGTGATAGATTACTCAGCAACTTCACAGCGATCGATGTCAAACATTTAAATAATTCTGTTGCTAGAGATGCAGCCTGTATTTATGTGATTATTTACAAGTGCTTATACTTAGTTTTCAATTATTGAAGGCAGTATTAGTTCAATTTGACCTATCATTGTTGAACGGTTTCAATAAGCTGTAAATAATAGAAAAGAATAAAATGTAAACACAATAATTAAAATATAATAAATTTATAAATTTTACTATAGTGGTGTTGTTGTTACTGTTGTAATGTAGTAATGACTATAGTTATGTGGTTGTCGCTATAATTATGTCACCAACACTATTGTTTGAAGTAATGACTATAGCTATGTAGCGATTACTGTAGTTATGTAGAAATCACTACAGTTATAGAGTATTTTCTACAGGTATGTAGTAATTACTATAGTTATGTAGTAATTACTATATTTATGTAGTAATTATTATAGTAATGTGGTAATTACTATATTTATGTAGTAATTATTATAGTCATGTTGTAATTACAATATTTATGTAGTAATTATTATAGTAATGTAGTAATTACTATATTTATGTAATAATTATTATAATTATATAGTAAATTTAGTGGTTAATTACTGATTCCTATAGTTATGTAGTGACGACTATGGTTATAGAGTAATCATTATTGTGATGTAGTTGAAATTATAGTTATATTGTAATAATGATAGTTAATTAGTACTATATTTTTGTAATAATTACTATAGTAATGGAGTAATTACTAAAGTTTTGTAGTATTTAATGTAGTTATGTAGTTATGTAGTGATCACTATAGCTATGTAGTATCGACTATAGCTATATAGTAATTACTACGGTTACGTAGTGATTATTAAATTTATGTACTATTCACTATAGTTGTGTAGTAATTACTATAGGTTTGTAGTATTAGCTAGAAATCACTACAGTTATAGAGTATTCTCCACAGGTATGTAGTAATTATTATAGTAATGTAGTAATTACTATATTTACGTAGTAATTATTACAATTATATAGTAAATTTAATGGTTAATTATTGATCACTATAGTTATATAGTCACGACTATAGCTATGAAGTAATCATTATTGTGATGCAGTTAAGATTATACATATATTGTAATAATGATAGTTAACTATATTTTAGTAACAGTTACTATAGTAGGTAGTACTATATTTTTGTAATAGTTACTATAGTAATGGAGTAATTACTAAAGTTTTGTAGTATTCACTGTAGTTATGTAGTGATCACTATAGCCATATAGTAATTACTACGGTTACGTAGTGATTACTAGATTTATGTACTATTTACTATAGTTGTGTAGTAATTACTATAGTTTTGTAGTATTAGCTATAGTTATTTAGTGATGACTATAGTTATGTAGTGACAACTATAGCTTTATAGTTATCGTTATTGTTATGCAGTCATTACTATAGCTTTGTACTATTTACTATAGTTTTGTAGTATAAGCTATAGTTATGTAGTACTTAGTATAGTTATGTAGTAATTACTATATTTATGTACTCATTACTATAGTAATGTAGTAATTATTATAGTTATGTAGTAAATACTAGCGTTATTTAGTGATTACTATAGTTATGTAGTGACGACTTGTGCTTTTAAGTTATCGCTATAGTTATGTAGTCATTACTATATTGATGTTGTTGTTACTGTTATAATGTAGTAATCACTATAGTTATGTGGTTATCGCTATGATTATATCGCCACCACTATAGTTTAAAGTAATTACTATAGCTATGTAGTGATTACTATAGTGATGTTGTGACAACTATAGCTTTATAGTTAACGCTATTGTTAAGCAGTCATTATAGAAATATAAATAGTAATAATAAAAATAATAAAATAATAATAATCATAATAATAAAATAATAACTACGTATAGAAACAGTAGAAGAATTAACGCCACATCTTCAAAAAATGTTTCATTCAAAATATGCTAAAATTGTATTGTTAAGTTATTAACGAATACCACAGCTGCTCCATTGTTTGATAAAATGATTGTTCTTAGAAACTTTTACAAAGGTTTTGATGTAAGGTTTTTGAAAGTTTTCTTGAAAGTCTCGCTCGGCTTTTGATAAGAGATTGCTGCAACCTTGCAGTAACCTTTCATGAAAGGTTTCTCGAAAGTCTCGCTCAGCTTTCGATGAAAGCTTGCTGCAACCATACAGAAGCCTTTCATGAAAGTTTTTTTACATACATTCACAAATGTTTTAGTGTAAGCTTACCGTAACCTCACTGTAATCTTTTATCGAAGGTTTTCGCGTAAGCTTTTGGCAGGTTTATGAAAGGTTCCTGCATCCTTGAAGGAACCGTTCGCTGAAAGGTGTAACTGAAAGTTTTTCTGAAACCTTTCATGCCGTGTGGGGAGTAGTTACTTCATAACTATAGTAATTACAACACAACTATAATAATTATATACATAAATATAGTAATTACTATAAAAATATAATAATTACTATATAAATATAGTAATTACTACATAACTATTGTAATTACTACATAACTGTCAGAAATACTTTATGACTGAAGTGATTTCTACATAACTATAGAAATCACTACCTAACTATAGCAATCACTAAAACTATAGTGTTGGCGACATAATTATAGCGAGAACGACATAAATATAGTGATTACCACATTAATACAGTAATAACTACAACACTATGGTAATGACTACATAACTATAGCGATAACTCAAAAGCTTCAGTCGTCAGTACATAACTATGGTGATCACTACATAACTATAGTTAATACTACAGAACTATAGTAATAACTACACATCTTTAGTAAATACTGCATAAATTTAGTAATCACTACATTGCCATAGTAATTATTATACAGTTATAGTCAATATTACATAACTATAGTGATCACTGCATAACTATAATGATCACTACATAAGTATAGTAAATAGTACAAAAGAATAGTACTCCTCCATTAATATAGTAATAAATATAGTAATCACTACTAAACTATAATTATTACTACATAAGCATAGTCGTTACTGCATAACAATGGTAATCAATGAATAACCATAAAATATACTACATGACTATAATAATTACTACATAACTATTTTAATTACTACATAAATATAGTAATTAAACATAACCATAGTAATTGCTACATAAATATAGTAATCACTACATAACGACAGTGATAAATACATAACCAAAGTAATTACTACAAAAATAGAGCAATAACTAGCTTTAGTCGTCACTACAAAACTATAGTAATCACTGCATAAATATATTAATTAATACATTATTATAGTAGTTACTACACAACCAAACAAATAACTTGAAATTCTAGTAACTACATAAAAATAGTGATTACCACATAACTAAAGTAATGACTAGGTCACTACAGTAATTGTTACGTAGCTATAGTCGTTACTAGATAACAATGGTAATTACAACACATCTACAGTAGTTACTGCATAACTATAGTAACCACTACTTTTTTTTTTGGTGGTCAAAAAACGGGTAAATCTGCCATCAGGCCTACAGCGACGTGGGCTGCAGTTGGATCACCCCAACCGCAGTGCGGGCCACTGGTGTGACGGGTTTCTGACGCTGCGTCAGCTTAGAGGGAGAAAGAAATTTGGTAGCTTTGCATTCGCTCCCGAGGCATCCACAGGCAGAGACCGTCTAAACCCCCTTCACCCTGGCCGCGGAAGAGAAGCAAGAAAATGCCTCACTTACACGGGCAGGGATCCGTAATATCCACCGTACAAAGCCGCAGCGTGGGACTGCGTTAGCATTACTTTACGCTGCGGTCTTGTCCATTGTCGCTCGTCTTATCCGTCCGTCCAGGCACTAGGCCGTGTCCATTCATACGTCTAAACATGCATACATTTGCCTGTCATCCTACCTTGCACTCTTCCATTCACACTTAGCTCGGGTACGTGGGGTCGCGAAGCCCAAGGACTTTCTAGTCCCCCTGCGTATTTACACATTTTCATCCTCTCGTTTATCTACACATCCAGTATATCACTCACTAAGCTCGGGCACGTGGGGTTGCTAGGCCCATAGACTGTGCAGTCTCCCTGCGTATTTGTACATTCTCTCACTTGCTTCCATCCACACACTCAGTATACCATTCACTCAGATCGGGTACGTGGGGTCGCTGGGCCCATGGACTGTGCAGTCTCCCTGCGTATTTGTACATTCTCTCACTTGCTTCCATCCACACACTCAGTATACCATTCACTCAGCTCGGGTACGTGGGGTCGCTGAGCCCAAGGACTTTTCAGCCCCCCTGCGTATTTACACAACTTCATCCATACTTTCATCCACACACTCAGTATACCATTCACTCAGCTCGGGTACGTGGGGTCACTAGGCCCAAGGACGTTTGTCCCCCTGCGTATTTGTATTCCTCATCTTTTCACATTAAACATCCTCCCTCTTTCTTCGCTTTAAGGACGACCGCGACAAAGGTCACAATCGCTGCCCAGTTTTGAGCGTCCTCCAGCATTCAGTCCACCATGTAATCTGGTGTTAGGTCTCTAGTCCGTCTCAGTAGCGTTCGTCTGTCAAAGTCCCAGCGTGAGCATTCGAAGAACGTATGCTCAGCGTCGTCAATGTCATGTCTGCAGTAGGTACAGCCCGCATGCTGTACTTTCCCTCTCAGGTGCACGTACCGTCTGAAGTAGCCGTGTATGGTCAAGAATTGAGTGAGGTAAAAATCCACCTCCCCAAAAGTCCGTTGCGCCCACCGTCTCAGGTCCCTGATCAGACGTCTGGTCCACGCCCCCGTTCCGTCTCTTGTCCAACGTTCGCTCCATAGCGTCATTGTCAGGTCTCTTTCCCGAACTGACGCTTCTGTCCATCCTGTTTCAGCGCTTCTTTCATAGATCCGCTTGCGCTCCAGCGCAAGGAGATCTATAGGGATTACACTTGCTACCACCATTACGGCCTCCGCAGAGACCGTGCGGTAGGCGCAAGCTATCCGAAGCGCTCCCCGTCTCTGTACGTCCGTCAGACGCTTTCGGTACTTTCGAACGCGAAGCGCATCGGCCCATATTTCCGCCCCGTACAGCATGATCGAGTGGGTCGTCGTCATGAGCAATAGTCTTTTACTCTGCTTCAGTCCGTACGTGTTTGCCATGAGGCGCCCCAGCAAAAACGTCAGTTTAGTTGCTTTGTCAGCCACCCTCTGAATATGCGGCCAAAAAGTGAGCCTGGTATCCAGGGTGACTCCTAGGTATTTTAGGCTACCTACCGTCTTCGTCCTTTCCGTACCAACCGTCATTGGAATAAGCGTGGATATACGGCTTCCTGTCAGAAACATCAGTTCCGTCTTGTTCAGTGCCAGTGACAGTCCGTGTTCTGTCATCCACCTGCCGACCCGCCTCATGACTCTGTTCAGTGTCAGTTGTGCTAATTCTGTAGTCCTTTGGACGATCACCACCGCTACGTCATCAGCGTAAGCGACAAGCGACGCGCCCTCGGGCATCTCCAGTCACAGCAAGCTGTCGTAGTCCACGTTCCAAATTTCCGGTCCCAGTATCGAACCCTGTGCAACCCCCGCGGTTATTGGTCTGCATATCTGTCCTTCCGTCGTCTCGTACGTTAAGCATCTGTTACGCAAGTAGTCTTCCAACACCCTCTTCAAGTAGTCCGGCACCCCGAAGGACTTATAGGCCTCGAAGATATCGGAGAACCTGGCGCTGTTGAAGGCGTTTTTTGCGTCCAGTGTGCCAAGCAGTACCACGGGTCTTTGTCTGTGATCCATCAGTGCTGTCCTTCTAGAAGGCTCAAATACTTCCCGCACAGCACCCACCCTCGATCGACCTTTGCGGAAACCATACTGGTTGTCCGAGAGTCCTCCAGCCCTATCCACCGCTTTCGTCAGTCTGTTTTTCAGTAGAAGTTCTAAAGTCTTCCCTGCCATGTCTAAGTGGCATAATAGCCTGTAGGAATTAGGCGCATTAGGCTCTCCCTTTCCTTTATAAAGGAGAACCAGTCTGGCCTTTTTTCAACGCGTGCTGAAGATCCCCGTCCGTAAACATTCGTTATACATGTCCAGGAGCAGACGCGGCCTGCCTAAGGCGACCTGCCGGAGAATCTCTCCTGGAATGCCGTCCGGTCCTGGCGCTTTTCCGGGTCTCAAAGAGGCAGTAGCTTCCAGCAATTCTGCCTCCGTAAACTCCGGAACTGCTTGGCTTCGATAGTCAACTGGCCCCTCTGTAACCGGATGGTTTGGAAACAGTCCGTCCACTATCGTCGCCATCGACTGTCCGTCTTTGTGTTCTGGAGGGCCAAGAGCTTCCAGTTTCTGGGTAACCAGCTTGATGCCCATACCCCAGGGGTCGCGGTTCACCTCTTCACACAACCGTCTCCAGCATCGCCTCTTACTGTATTTTATGGCGTTCGTCAAGGTCTTTTTAGCGTCTTTGTACGTCTGTGCAAACCTCTTTGCATCTGCCTGTCCTCTTTTACGTGCTCTGTACAGTCCTCGTCTGTGTTTTATGCACGTCCGTCGTAAGGAACTTATTTCGTCCGTCCACCAGTATGCTGCCGGTTTACTATGTCGAGGTACGATGTGTGTTATAGTAGCCTCACAGGAGCGAACTATAGCGGTCATCGTCCTGTCCACAATCAACTCCGTCCTCTGTTCGTCAGTCAGGTCCGTCGGGATGTTTTCAGAAGGCGTAACCGTTTCCAGTAGCGTCCTCCGAAACAGAGCCCTGTTCTGTTCGTTGAGGTTCCACCGCGAGGGTCTAACCGAAACGTTTCGTGACGTATCTGTCCGTTCCGTAACTTCAAAGGCAATGCACTGGTGATCGCTGGCCGTGTAGTCCTAGAACACCCGCCATCCCCTTACCCGCGTCTCCAGGTCTTCCGTTGCCAACGTCACGTCGGATATTGAGTTACCGTAACCCGGTCCTCTATACGTGAAAACCTGTCCTCTGTTTGCTACTGCCAGTTCCAGCCTTGCAGCCATCTCTAACACTAGCCGTCCGCGTCTGTTTGTGGTCGTCATGCCCCACTCGATCGCCCTGGAATTAAAGTCACCGGCAACAACTAAATTTCCCGATATATCTCTGAGGTAGTCCTCTAGAGCCGCGATTTTGCCTTCGAATTCTTCAGCCGTACAGTTTGGTGAGAGATATATACTCACGTAAGTAACATCTTCCACCCTCGCCCACACGTAGTCCTCTCCCGCACCGGAAATCAAAGAACCCCTTAAGCGCGCGCCTCTAACCCAGATGGCTGACGAGCCTGACGCGTTCGAAAGCCATGTCTGTTGGCGTAAGTCGCGGCACTGTTCACTAATTATAAGTACGTCTGCGTTTCGTTGTGTCGCGATTTGGTCCAGCAAAAGCTGAGCCGCTTCGCATCTGTTCAGATTAACTTGTAGCGTCACAGTCATGTCGTCACTCGGCACCATTAGTCTTGTCCGTACGCGGCAGTTCATCTACCCTATTCTGATCCAGCCCTTCTGCAGCAGGATTCAAGCGGCACTCTCCTCCACACCACAAACGGCCATGCGGACATTCTGTTTATTGGGACCGAAGATATGCGGCTTCGGATCCCTCACTGTCCCTGTCTCCCGTTTTATTCCGTCAGTAACGTCTTGTGCCTCTGTGATGCAGTCAAGATCAAGAATCTCGATTTGCACCTTCGGCATCAAGTCCCGTACTGTACCGTCATTTTCCAGTGCTAGTCGATACTACATAGCTATAGTGATCACTACGTAACTACAGCAAATACTACAAAACTTTAGTAATTACTCCATTACTATAGAAATTATTACAAAAATATAGTACAACTCAACTATCATTATTACAGTATAACTATAATTTTAACTACATCACAATAATGATAACTCTATAACTATAGTCGTCACTACATACCTATAGTAATCAATAATTAACTATTAAATTTACTATATAATTATAATAATTGCTACATAAATATAGTAAGTACTACATTACTATAATAATTACTACTTAAATATGGTAATTACTACATAACTATAGTTATTACTACATACCTGTAGAAAATACTCTATAACTGTAGTGATTTCTACATAACTATAGTAATCACTACATAGCCATAGTAATTACTTCAAACTATAGTGTTGGTGACATAATTATAATGACAACCACATAACTATAGTCATTACTACATTACAATAGTAACAACAACACCACTATAGTAATAACTACATAACTATAGCGATAACTGAAAAGCTCAAGTCGTCAAATTTATAAATTTATTATATTTTAATTATTGTGTTTACATTTTATTCATTTCTATTATTTATAGCTTATTGAAAACGTTCAACAATGATAGGTCAAATTAAACTTATATTGCCATCAATAATTGAAAATTAAGTATAAGCACTTGTAAATAATTACATAAATATAGGCTGCATCTCTAGCAAGAGAATTATTTAAATGTTTGACATCGATCGCTGTGAAGTTGCTGAGTAATCTATCACGTTCTATTCCGTTCCTTTGTACAGGGAATCAATAATTTATGTAAAATTTAATTAGAAATTAATTTTTAATAATTAATTAAAAATACTTAACATTTAATATAAAAAAGTCATATCGTAAATTTAATCAGCTTTTAGAATTCTAAAAGAAAACCAAAATTGGTAAGACATTTCAAAAAATGAATTTTTTAATTCTCTAAAATATCAACTTCTTGATAAAAATGATCTCGTCATTGGATTCCTTGTCGTCAAAAACCCTTAAAATAATAATCTTAATTCAAATTCATAATTTATAATACTAAAAAATTGACAATCATTCTAATTATTATAGTGAAACTATAATTCGTCATGTGAAGTGTCAACAACGGCAATAATTACGTGAAAATTAAATGTAGTGTCGAAAAGAAGAACTAAAAAGGTAAAGAAATTTGAATTTTCTTTCTTTTCAGTTCCTCTTTCTGATACTGCATTTAATTTTACACGTATTTATTGGCGTTGTTGTTCCGTACCACGTGACAACAAAGTGACTTAACATGACGAATATACCATTATTAGTTCGCAGTACTATTATGAGCAACTAACAATCTATACAACGATCATAATTTCATATTTTTTAAACAATGATTTTAATCACGTTCTATTGCAAACACCGAATTCGAGGTAGGCATTAGAAGATATTATTTTATATAAAAAAAATATTTATTTAAGCGTTTAACCAGACTTAAAATATGATAAATAAGCTTTCATATATTGGCTTTGAAAGGCTTTAGCGAGTACATTAAAATGCTTCAAGTAAATTTTCATACGATATTTCATTGGAAAGTTATCATCATGCTTTTGCATCCTGTTTTTTGAATAGCGTTATAGTTATAATAAATAATTAATAAATATTAATGATTAGTAGATAATCAATAAATATTCTGCTTTCTCAAAATGAATATTTGTGATGCATAAATACTTTATAGTTTAAATTTATTTTTATCGCAAACAAGCTCAAACAAATTGAAATATGTTTTGTAAAATAAGATTAACTGATTTCATGCGTTTTTTAAAAACCAGAAAGATTATTTAAAAATTAGTATACTTTACAAAACAACAACTACTAAATCTCAATGATTATTACCTGACTTTGTTTATTTTTAATAAAGCAATTCAAAAAAGCAAAAGTATATCTTATAGTTAAAAAGATATGATTATTGTATCATCATTTATACTTATGCAATTATAACTTTTGGAATTATTAATCTAAGAATAATATTTAGAAGAATATCATGTCAGCATGGTTTAAAAATAAAATTTTTATTTACATAAATGCTAATACCGATTTTCTCAAATATTTAAACATTAATAAATATTTTCAATATTTTAATGATTCCTCATCTTTCTCACTATAATGTTTTAGATTACAATCTTATTTATGATTAACTTTCAGAATAACGCCAATTTTCAAAATAAAATAACCAATAAATTAATAACTAATTATCAATTATTAATTTATTAAATTGTTGTTTATAAAATAATTAATGTAATAAATAATTCTAAATAATTATTTTTATATTTGATATTAATTATGTAAATTATAAAATAGAAGAACAAAAAGTATCGTCATTATGACTAACATTGCCATCTATTATTCAACATTAAAAACTTCGCTTGTAAACATTAGCAGTTTAGTCAAACATTTTGGTTATGTGTTGTATACAATAACAAACATATGATTCTCATTTATTTATTCGGTAACTATGCAAGCGATTAATATGATGAGTTCTTTGCTAGGCTGGGGCAAAATGAAACACACTTGCTTCTCTTTTTGAACGTTCAAGATAGCGTTCTCTGATTGGCTGAAAAAGCGTAACTTTAAAGTGCCGTAGTTTAAAAACTATAAGAGATAAAAAAAAATTTACAATATAAAAGTAGTTCAGAATAATGTGCCCTATTACCCTGTGACGGGAAATACAGTAGCCTAGAATCACCGCGTATATATATATATATATATATACAGTGGGGTCCAATAAAACGGAGCCACCCTTGAGAAATGAAGTACTAAATAAAAAGTTTTATATCTCAGCAAATAATGGTCATACAGAATTGCACGATCACTCATTTTTAAGGTTTTTGTAAGAACTTTTCAATAGTGTATTAGTGATTTAATTTTAAATACTCGTCTGGGAAATATCGCGACTTGAAAATAAAAAAAAAAAAAATTTTCGCCTATACTAAAATCAAAAATATTTTTTGAAAAATGATGGTAGAAAAATTTAACACATCTGGTTTTAAAGGTATTCTGCTGAACTTCAAAATTATATTTTGTTTTATTTTTTAGATCCAGGATTGGCCGAGATATGGCGATTTTCGTACAAAAATAGGCTATTTTCATATTTCCGATATCTCTTAATTATAGAAAAATGTCAAATGAAAAAAAGTGTATTTTTCTATCAAAAACACCCTAAATTTTTTCACAATTTTTTGAGCACTTTAATTTATTTTGCCTGATTGTGGTATTATTATACACGTATATATGAATACGATATGACACACGGCACCAAGATCTCTAA
This sequence comes from Anastatus disparis, assembly GCA_017163975.1. Taxonomy (NCBI): domain Eukaryota; kingdom Metazoa; phylum Arthropoda; class Insecta; order Hymenoptera; family Eupelmidae; genus Anastatus; species Anastatus disparis. The sequence continues at coordinate 2,756,476 of JAFFSR010000351.1, read as the reverse complement.
AAAAAAAATCCAATAAAAGACACTAAACATTTTAATTAATTGCTGGTAATTGCTCACAACTCACTTTTTTTCTCTAAAATTTACTCTCACACACGGCCCTTTTTTTTTACTTTCCGATCAATTCGCACACGTTTATTCTCAATTAATGCTCGAAAAAGACTGTCTCGTGGCACGTCTTTCTTCAACTTTATTACGCACGACTTTTTCGGCGGGTCAATCACAGCTCTCGTAACATTTTCCACAATTATTCTTCCGGGCGCAAAAAGTTATTAATTTATTCTTATGCCCATTTACCCACAATTAAAATTAAAAAATCATTTAGGAAAATCACAAGAAAATTAATGCAATATTCTTTGGGCCCAGAATCGAGTTGAAAACCTCTGTTCAAATATATGTATGTGGCACGCGTTCCTTCGGCCATTGCCACCGTTCTCTATACGGTCGCTTCCTCTTTCTTTCGCACTCTCTGCATACAACGCGTTAACAATTTGTTTCAACGTACACACTCTCATCGTACGAAAAAAACATAATTAATTTAAACGCACTCTCTTTTCGTTAACGCTATAATAATCTAAGTTTAAAATTAAAATCATTATGATATATTAAATTAAAGAAAATATTCGCTTTCTTCTTCTTCATGATGGCACCACGAACGTATTCTTCTTTGCGAATTCTCTGTTGCTTGCTGAGCGAAAACTTTGAATTTTTCTTTTGAAAATGACTCCATTACATTCATACATCAAAACACACAAAAAAAAACAATCGTGTTTAAAAATTAATTGAAATTATTAACATGTTTTCGTAGCATCATCAGATCTTTCTCTATATATACTTATACAAAAAAAAAATTATTAAGGAAGAGTCTAAAAAAAATTAAAAATTTTTAATTTCTTGAGACGCAAAAAAACACCCCTCTCCTAGACCAGATTATTTTCCTTAAATAATTTGTCTATGCAAATAAAGATCTGACATTGCAGAAGATATAGAATAATAAAAAAAATTAACTTACGTTGGCCCATAATGGCCCTGATGTTATGGCTTCTGTTGACTGTCCTGGCATCTGGTCTAGCATCATATATAGGTCATCTGGTTTAATCATCTTCCTTATTTCATTCTGTTCTCTATTTTTTTTCTATGTTTTTAAAGCGCTACTGGAATGAATTACTTCTTCCTCTTCTACTCATTTCTTCTTTGGCTCTACGGATACTCGGAAACTAATTTTCTTTTCTTTGGCACTACTAACTAGGAGAGTATCACAACTCCGGATCACGAATTTGGCTCAAACTGTGCGATAAGTTTCCAAATGTCAAAATATGAAAGGAAACAGAATTTTAGACACCAACGCTCAATATTTCCCTAGTTGTAGGCAATTAAAGAAAATCACTAAAAAAGTTACTAGATTTTTAAATGCATATAGTTCCTTAGTATTGATAGCAAGAAGCTTGAAACTTTTTTTAAATGAAAGCTGAGCTCAAATCCTTTCGAATTAGTAGTTATAGCATGTCAAAATATTATTTTTTCCCAAAGTTATAGCGTGATAAACATTGGACCTGATTTTTCTTTTTAAAACATTAATTAATAACAAAAGCTGAAATTGGGTCTAATGTTTATCACGCTATAACTTTGGGAAAAAATAATATTTTGACATGCTTCAACTACTAATTCGAAAGGATTTGAGCTCAACTTTCAATTAAAAAAAGGTTCAAGCTTCTAGCTATCAATGCTAAGGAACTATATGCGTTTAAAAACCTAGTAACTTTTTTAGTGATTTTCTTTAATTGCCTATAAATAGATAAATATTGAGCGTTAGTGTCTAAAATTTTATTTTTTTTCATATTTTGACATTTGGAAACTTATCACAAAGTTTGAGCAAAATCCGTGATCCGGAGATGTGATACTCTCCTAGTAAGATAAATTCTCTTATTCTTTTTTTCTCTCTTCTTTTCTCTCTCTTCACAATATTTTTTTCTCTTTTGATTCAATTGATGGGGCGCTACTGATATACTCTTCTTACCAATACTCTACTCACTTTTTTGATCGTCCTTCATAGACTCCTCGTTGCACCGCCTCTCTGGTTTCAGCTGAAAGGTCCCTTACTCCTTCGATTGATCGCAGGGCATTTTGCATTGGATCCCTGTTTTCGTTATTTGGCCTGGGTTCATTTGCAGGTGCGTTTTGTTCTTTTCTTTGACCGAGATGATCCCATACGGCTCTCCTTCTCGGTGACTGATTTCTCTCGACCTGTGTGTTGGCTATACTTCTTGCTTGACGAGGTTAATTCGGGTGGGAAGCTGAGTTTGGTTCTAGAGACCGCTCTCTCAACGGGTCTTGTTCTCGGCGTGTACCCCAACTCTTGCTTTGCTGTCCAGGGGCATCCCTGCTTTGTCCTTAGCCGAAGGTGGCATTAACGTATTGTTTATGAAGCCTGCTATATCGCGGACATACTGAGATGAGTGCCGCTCCTTCCACAATTAAAACAATACATGTGTAGTTTTCTTTATGGGCAATGATGGACTTTATGATTCCTCTTCCAGCAGTGAAAACAAGAGTAAGGCAGAGGATCCAAGGTTGGGTCCGTTGGCACAATCTCTAGGCCTCGAAACATAACTTCATTCATTCTGACCGGTAATCGTTCTTCTCTGGGTGCCCAATTTCTATGCAACTTTCCATTTCCTCTCGATAACTGCTCTCTTTCTTTGCTCTGCCTTCTGTTATTATAATTCCTTGCTGGTTATCTCTCAACCAGATTATTTATCCCAAACGGGGGTGGCGGCGTGCGTTGAGGAGAAGACTGTCTGCCAGACTCGTAATCATCTCAACTTACTCTTTGACCTAGACCACGCTGCTCCTGACGTTCCGACGGTCTGTCGTGACGTATAGGCTCCAGGAATCTGTTTCTCCTCATTCAAATCCCAAGCTCAGGGGCCTTGAACTCTAATATCTATGGGTACAACTTCTCTCAGAAACTCTAGCGGTCTCGCTTGACGTGAAGGTAGCACTCTCAATATCTGCACAGGTCCTGTCTTTATAATTGACTTAACGAGGCTCTCTGTAAACTCCTCGGGAACATTATTCTTTGCAGTAGCAATATACTGCTTCAGTTCGTTCTGTTCTCGTCGACTCTCTATTTCTTCGACAGACGTCTCGTTTGGCACAATGTTATCTATTTCCATCTCTTTTTGTGTTATATCAATGACTTCAGGGGCGCTACTGGTAGTTTTTATCCCTTGATTCTCCCTTCCTTCTTCATCTATTAAATCCACAATCTTTGTCGATCTCTTTTCTCCTGCGGCGTTACCCAAACTCTCCTGATTCATAATTTCTCTAAAGTGTGGTCGATGCAATGGACCAAGGCGCTTGGGAATAGCTCCTTGCTTGATAGCCGTTGCTGATTTATGGCATTCTCTCACAGCTGTTGGCCCATATCAGGCTTAGCGGTCGGGGTCGGGAGGAAAACTCAGGATTTGAGTAACTGTTACTCTTGTTATCTGCACAATAGTTGTGCGATCAGCTTGAGGCTTTTCTTCTTCGTCTTCTATACATCAGTCGTACCAACTTCTGTTCGGAAGCTCACCAACTTCCATGGGTAGATCAGGCACCGTAGATACAGGCACTATGTACTCCGCTTTAGTGGGCTCAGGTACAGTGGGCTCTGGCGTTGAGAGAGAGCGGTCATTGGTTTCCGTCTCCGTAGATCGATAAATCGGAGATGCTTCCACCTGGTGAGAAACAGCTGCCACTGTAACGACATCTACTAACGGTGCAAACTCGAGAAATGGTACGTGCCTTCCGGAGTACCGCTCTCCTCTTTTTTGCCAGGAGTTGGACATTCTCACGCTTAACCTGCTGAATCATAAAGAAAAATTAGTTCATGACACTACTGTTTATTGCCTAAGAAATTTCTGTGAGGAATGTATCTTTTTAAGCTAGATATGTGTGCCTTATTCATTCTTCGCTTTGACCCTTCACCCTGGCCTAGCATATAAGCGACTGGTGATTTTACTTCTACTATTTCATATGGCCCTTTGTACTTTGGCGCTAATTTCGACGAAAACTTTTTAAATCCATCTGATAACACGTGAGTTCTCCTCATTACCTTATCGCCTACAAAGAAACATATGTCTTTACGGCCCTTATTATAAACCTTTTCCTGCTTCGCTTGCGAATCGTCTATATGTTTAGCAACTAAATCCCTTAACGCGTCTAATCTTTTTAAACAATCCACCCATATCTGCGGTTCTATTTTCTCAATCAGACTTGCACCCTCTACTTCTCGGCGCGAACTCACTACACTGAAAAACCCTAGTGTGGCTAAGTGTTTTCAAAGGTAGACACTCACGCTACTCTGAACAGTGGACGCTAATCGTACTTTCAGATTTAACTCATTGCGTGCCAGATTACACTGAGTGTCATTTCCGTTGGTACTTGTTAAGAAACGTATTAACGAACTCTATCGAAAGAGCGATCAGCGTACTCTCAGATGACATTCAGTGTAATCTGAAAAGCAACCGATGTGATTTTAAAAAATTTAATATTTAGGTTCTGAAAGCGACATCTATTCAACTCACGAGTACACTCAGCCGCACTAGGGTTTTTCAGTGTACTTGCTTAGGATGACGTCCGTAATTTAAAAATGCAGGAGAGACCTATGTTGACGCTTGCACGGCAGTATTAATAGCATGGCGAAATTCATGAACATGCACGTCCCAATTTCTATGATCCTCTTCAACAAACGCTGCTATTATTGTTTTCAATGTGCGATTAACATATTCGACTAGGTCCCCCTGAGAATGATACATCGGTGTCGTCATGTGTTTTATTCCATACTCTTTTAAGGCTCTCTCAAGCTGTTGATTATCAAATTCTTGTCCATTATCAGTTAAAAAATATTCAGGCGCTTCCCATCTGAAAATTATTAATTCCTCTAAGCCTCTCACTACAGATTTTCCATCGGCTTTTCTTAGTGGCTTTAACTCTACCCAACGTGTGAATAAGTCCTGGGTCACTATTAAATATTTATGTTGTAGCTTGCTTGGCGGAAATTCCATTCAATTGGCCACTACTACGGCCCATGGTCTCTCCACTATTCTGCTGCCCATTAAACTTTGTTCTCCTGTTTGTAAAACTTTATATCGTTGGCACTGCTCACACTCTCTAACGAATTATACACATCGTAATAATCTCCTTTCCAATAATACTCTCAAGCGACTCTGTCATACATCTTTTCAACTCCTAGATGACCTATTGTCGGTGTACAATGGGCTTCTCTCAATACTCTTTCCCTATGCTCTATAAGCACTACTTATTTCTATTTTTTTTCTCTGTGAGTCACTAGGTCTAGCAACGGGTCGTCTCTGAGTTCACACAAGCAACCATTGTCGACTTTCCAATATTTATATTTTATCGGAGTTTTAACTACATCGTCCATGAGACGTAAATAATTAGCATCTCCTATCTCTTATAAAGCTAATACTGCTGCTTCTTCAACTTCAGGTATACTAGAGAGAGGATCTGGCACTTTATTTAACGCTCCTTTTTAAAATCCCACTCTTGCATTTCTAAAGCCCATTGCGCAAGCCTTCCTGTTGGATCTTTCAGATTACGAAACCCTTTTAAGGTGCTATGATCTGTGATCACTTTAAATTTATAGCCATCTAAATAAGGTCTTAACTTTTTGATGGCCCATTTCACGGCTAAACACTCTTTCTCTGTTGTGAAGTAATTTCTTTCGGCTTGCGTCAAAACTCTGCTTACGTAAACAATTAGGTGCTCTCTGTCCTCTCCCTCTTGCGTTAACACGGCGCCGATAGCATACCCGCTTTTATCAAACTGCACTGTAAACGGCTTGCTGAAGTCAGGTCTTGCTAATACTGGCGCAACTGTTAAAGCTTTCTTTTGTGCCTACCAGCCTACCATTCCAAGGTAACCTCTTAACTGTCTGACTGTCCGTGAAGTTGGATAATCAAACACTGGCATGACTCTTTCGGAGTTAGGTCTTAGACCATCTTTATATTATAAAAAACCAAGATATGAGACCTAAGAGCAGCAAAACTCACACTTTTTTTATTTATTTCTAACCCAGCGTCGACTAAATTTTTAAGCACCTCTTCCAACCAATGCAACTATTCGTCAAATGTCTCCGTGATTATAATTATATCATTAAGGTAGCTGAGGATGTGAAGTTCGAACGCAGGGTCAAATAGAAGATTTATAAATCGCTGCTGCGTTCAAGGCGCGTCAGTTAGAACCAAAACTCATTTTTTTAATCTACCACAATCCTGAACCAGGCACTGCAAACGCTGCATATTTTCTAGTCGCACGTTCCATCGGTATTTCAAAATAAGCTTGTTTTGAATCAGTTTTCAATAAATACTTTGCATTGCGTAATTCATCTGAAATTAAGTCCATGTTCGGCAGTGGATGTTCGTCTTTCTTTGTCACTTTATTCAAATCACGGTAATCAACACAAAATCTATAAGATCTATCTGGCTTTCTCACTAACACTGGGACGGTACTCCAATCACTAGCTGATCTCTCTATAATGTCCTCTTTGTATAACTTTACTACTTCTGCTTGAGCTATTTCAAGCATCTTAGGTGACATACGGTGCAGCTTATGTCTAACAGGCGCAGCACCTTGCACGTCGATGTGATGCTCTGTTAGATGCGTTATACCTAACTTTTGGGTATGTGAAGTTAAAACACGCTGAACTAACTGCTCGACGCTTTCTCTCTCTTCATTATCTAACTCAGATATCGCCGCTCACACTGCATAAATTCTCGCTTTTTCATCTTCTTCGTTCTTCATAAAAGGGCGCTATTTACTATCTAGAACTCTCCAAAGACCTCAGCCTAAATGTACATTACAGTCAAAGGTGGCGCAAAAATCCATGCTTAAGATTATGTCCTGATCCAACTGAGATGCGCTTTTGAATTCTATATTCTTGTCACAACCGTCGATCTCTACAATAGCTTTCAATACGCCTAAAACTTTAGTAGCTTTTTCAGTTACTATCCTTATAAGCGTCTCACTTGACTGTAGTTTTCGACGAAATCTCTCAGCAACTTAGACCCAATCAAAGATAAGGTTGCACTGGGATTTAGCTTTATATTGCTCGCCCTGTAAAACAACTATAAGGGAAATGCGATTCTCTGTACTGCCGTGTTAAGTAAAAACTTACATAAGTGTAAAATAAATAAAAGTGATAAAGTGAAATAATATCAATTTTGTCCTATCCAATTTTTAATTTTTCAATACTTAAAAAATCTTTATTTGCTCATTTTTTAGCGAAAAATTTGAAACAACTTTTTTTTTATCCATTTAATGGGCTACTTTTTTTTATCAGATCTATTGATAGAAAAAATTTATTTTTCATCGAAATGTCACTTATGTAAGTTTTTACTTAACACGGCAGTGTACTCACACTAGCTAACTCTTGCTGTTCTTGAAAATACTCACTTTCTTTCAATACACCCTTCCCCTCGTTTTTACTTCTATCTCTCACTCTTTGAGGCTTCGGCTCTGTCCAGGTAATACAGTCATTCTCACTATCAGCTAAGACTTCCAAGGCCTTATTTATATTCTATAATTGCTGATAACCTTCGGCTTCTTTGATGATAAGCTGATTTTGTCTTTCTCTTTCATCATGACGGAGCTCTAAAAGCTCTATACCTCTTGACGAAAATTCACTTTCTGTTAACGAGGGAAGACCGTTTTCAGTTGGCACCATATCACAAAAACTTGGATACCATAAGCCTCTTTTCTGCAATTTTTGTTTCACTGACGTAGAATTATCTTCGTTGTTTCCTGTTGCTTCTCTAGACAATTTCTACTGTATATTTTTTTTTCATTTTGCACACTCGCATCATTCCCTAATAAATTTTCTTTCAACTCTTTCACTACGACACCACTATTATGAAGTTCATTCTCGTTATAATTTTCACATTTTTCAACCTTATTATTTTCTCTCTCTTTATAGTTCACACTCTCTGTATTTTTGTCACTTCTAATAATTTTACTACTACTCTTGTTTATATCTCTTTTCTTATTTTTATTTTTCCTATTGATTTCACACTCTGTTTCTTCTACACTTTTATTATTTTTAATCTCTTCATAAAATTTATTTTCACTACTCTCTTTAATTTTAATTTCACTACTCTTTTGGATATCATTTTCACTACACTCTTTAATTTTATTTTTCCTACTCTTATTGATTGGATCACTCTCGTAATTTTCACTAATCTTACTCCCACTAATTCTCACATTTTCTTTATTCACGGCACTACTACTATTTATTTTCACACTCTTACTCTCTATAATAGTGGCACCATTCTCTTTTACATTTTTAACACGGGGAACAAAAGTAGTTACTTCTACTCCCCTCTTAGCGCGTTTCCCAGATTAGATCTGAGAGCGGAACAATTTGGACACGTTTTGAAAGTATAACCCGGCTTGTCGCAATTCTGACAAATTTCTCTTGGCGTTTGCGTTCTATTAGGACACTCATGGCTGGAGTGACCCTTGTTGTTACAGCTGTAACATACAATTTTATTTTTCCTACTCTTATTGATTGGATCACTCTCGTAAATTTCACCAATCTTACTTTCACTAATTTTTACATTTTCTCTATTCACGGCACTACTACTATTTATTTTCACACTCTTACTCTCTATAATAGTGACACCACTCTCTTTTACATTTTCAACACGGGAAACAAAAGTATTTACTTCTACTCCCCTCTTTGCGCGTTTCCCAGATTAGATCTGAGAGCGGGACAATTTGGACACGTTTTGATAGCTTACCCCGGCTTGTTGCAATTCTGACAAATTTCTCTTGGCTTTTGCGTTCTATTAGGACACTCACGGCTGGAGTGACCCTTGATGTTACAGCTGTAACATACAATATCAGAACATTTCAAGGCTCTATGTCCTATTGCTTGGCAGGTTCGGCAAACGCCTAAAAATTCGCTTTCATTGTTATATTTAGCCGCGACTGCTTTTCTCATAGGTTGATATCTTCTCTCTTGTGTAGGGCACAAATTGCCATAGCGACTGTAACTTACAGTTCGCTGTTGATTATTAGGTCACGGTGCATTTCTACCAAGCCAATTGTTTCCTGTTTGGCGCCAGGTATTATCATTTCCATAACCACTTCTATAATTTTGACTGTTTTTAAAATTATTCAACCGCAAAAGATTCTGTGTGTTCACCGCTAGCGCTTCTATGGTTGCAGCAACGGTCACAGACTTTGGCATCTTATCTCTCTCTTTTTTAATTTTTCACTCTGAATTCAACTTATAATATAAATTTTCTTGGCTCTTACTAACCTCTCCTTTCTTTTGCTGATTGTTATTCCTCTTATTACTTTTCTTCGGCTCCTTTATTGACACTACGGCTACAACTTCATCTCCTATAGATGCAAACTTATACCTACTCGTATTGCCAATAAAAGCTGCTTCCTTAATGCGCATTTTCTCAGCAGGAGGAGGAGGCACGTAACGGTTGTTTGAATCTTTTTGATCTTCCCAGCAACGTCCATATGTCTCAAGATCATCAAGGCTATCAATCAACTTCTCCATCATCGCTTTCCGATATTCTGGTAAAATATTTCGTAATGTAACGCATGTTTTACATATAGACTGAAATTTCTTCGTCTTTTCCCTGTGTTCTTCGTCGCATATTATCTAAAAGGTCCTCTTTTCGATATTCTTTTATAAACCGCTTCCTAAAAGCTGTTTCGAACTCTTCCCAAGAATTGAATTTACTCTTGGTTGCTCTGAACAGCTCTGGAAACTCAATTGCTCTGGAAGCCTTTTCAGTAAATCTCTATCAGACTCCTCAGCTCCGTCGCGATAGTCATTTAAGTCATCTATAAATTCCTCGGGATGTTCAGTTCTGCTTTCACCGGTGAATGCCAGTCCCCAATATTTTAAGTGCTTTACAGCTTTTGACGTCTTTCCGTCCTTTTTCTCTTGCACTGTAACCTCTTAAGTTCTTGGCACTCCAACGGGCGAATATTGTGTGACACTACTGCCATCGCTATAGAAACTACCATTAAATTCATCTCTTGCTGGTGCACGAATTCTCTCAAAGGGCTCTCTATTATCGAATAAAGTTTTCACGTACGGCACAACTCAATCATCAAAACGTTTAGCTGACCTATAACCTTGTGTGTTTACATACCGGGCATTCTTTGGCTCTTCTATAAAACGTAAGCGTTTGCTATTTAGCCTCGTCGTCGCATGAAAATCTAGTTCATTAGCTAGTCTGACTTCTTGTTGCCTCTGCTGTTCTCTCATTTTACGAATCCTAGCCGCTTCTCTTTCCAATTTTCTCTGTTCTTCCAAGTGGTAGCACGTATTTAAGAGCGAAGACAAGCTTGTACGGCTCTGTCTATCGTCCTCCGTCCATTTGTTATACCCCTCTCCTCTCACTGAATGCACAATCTCTTAAAAGTTTTGCGCAGGCGTATACCAAGGCTCATGTTCGCTACTTCGGTTAAGTGGCTGATTTAAAGAAGGCCCTGACAATCGAAGCGGCGTGTGAGCTACAGGCGCTGTCCCTTTGGCAAGCGTCGGCTGCGAAAATTTGCGCATAACAATACTCATATTGTTTCGGCGTTGAATGAACTCTATTGAACGCTGCAGCTCCTGTAATTACGCGCACTGCTCCAGCAACAGTAAGAATGGCCTCGTTAATTATCGACGATGACACGGTACGCTGCTGAGCTATTTGCATAAGTGATAGAAACTGGCATTTTTTAGAAACTCGATGCTGGCGCACGCACTCGTATATCTAATATACGTGGCCTATATAACGCTGGTACCGGGTGTATAGTCGCTACCGTATGAAACTGTACCTGCGGCTCTACTTCATCTACACTAGACACACTTCTCTCTCCCTCATCTCTTCTCTCTTCCGTATTTCTTAAAGTTTCATTGCTTGGCGCTACCCCATCCTCATCATCCACGTTTACGAAGTCCCATTAGTACCATGGTACCAATGTATTCTCTGGTTCATCCTCAATGATTAACGCATGTAACAATCTATCGCATAAAACGTTTTCACTCCCGTCACAACTGCAACCACGCACCTGAAATTCAGCTTCCAATTCAATTATACCGAGCTTTGAGACATTACGATTAAGGGCTCTCCTACCACGCGACGCCAGTAAACTGCCCATTATAGCTGTATGTTCCATCATTTTCGCTTATATATTTTTTTCTATAATAAATTATTTATTTGAAATCACACGCGAAGAAAAACAAGAAAACTCTTCTGAAATTATTTATATTAACGTATTCACGACGCACCCGAAAATTAAAAACTAAAATGACTTTTTAATAAAATAAATAAAATAGTCACGTTAGGTCACCCGTTATACTCTTAAACTCAAGAAAAAGAACTTCACGTAATTCGCACTATTTAAAGTTAAATGCAACTCTTTATTTGAATTTTCTATTATTCACTCCTTCTAAACGCTCCAAATTAACACACAGTAAAAAGTAAAAGCATAAGCTAAAGCACACAAATCTGACCTAAATATTTGGGGAATGAAAAAAAATAAGAAAATAGTTCAAAGTCCTCGTGCCACTTCTGATCTATAAATTTTTTATAAAAAAATTTTTAATTAATTGTATACACCTTGTAAAAGAGAGAGAATAAAAGTTTTCTATTATGTCAACAAACGCGCGCTACACAAAAAAAATAAAAGGAATTGTTTAATATAAAATAGCATAATTTTTCTCACACCCACTGATGAATTAGACACTACTAAAATTTACTAATAATCATTGATTGTGAACAACAAGATTTTATGAGTCAAATATTATAATCTAGGAAAAAAACGAATTATTACTAAGGTGAAACACTTTCTTTTACTATCTTATTTGGCAGGAGGTTAAGAACATATACACTTCTATATATACTACTATTTGTGCACGTAATATGTGTATATAAGATTATATGTAAAATATTATGTTTTATACTTATCACTACTATTTACTGAGAAAAAACTGAGACGCCAATATAACACGTGCGCTCGCATTTCCAGCCTTTTTTGCTACGCTCAAATTCACACATACACACTAATACGCGTCTCTATTTTACCATCAAATACTAAAAAATGAATAAAACGTTTTTATTCCACCTAAGATCTTAAATTTCTGAGTATAGGCCCCAAACGTTGAGCACCATTAAGTTTGTGACATTGTAAACAATCAGACGTCCGATTGTACGCGAAAAAGAATGTCTAAATTTAGTTATTTATGAAATTTTCGATAGAACTTAGTAATTAAGATCTCTAGAGGGGATTCGCTGAGAAACTATACCCTTCGTTCGGGTTGCAAGGGGCTAACAAGGAGTACTTGACCTCCGGAAAACGGATTCGGCTGAAACTACAAGATATGATTCTTTGATGAAAAAAAATGAACCCATGTTTTTTCTTTTGTGCTGATAGGCCCTATAGACGGAGATATAGACATTTCTTCGAAAATATAGAGAAAAGAAGCGTTTATAGGAACTTGAATAGCTAAACAACTAAACATTTTATAGAAAATTGTATAATATGTAAAAATAGAAAAAAGTACAAATTAAGAGTTTTAATTTAAGTCTCATTGCATCAAAAAAGCTTCTATAGTTCAAAAGTTGTGCCTAATTGAAAATTACTACATATTTATTAATATTTTTAGCATGTTACATACGATCAAATTTTTATCCTATTTCATTAGCATTTTTTAATCGTTTGTAACTTTTGAAACATATGAGATTTTTTAATGCAACAAAGCTTACATTAAAGTTTTTAACCTGTGCTCTCTTTTATTTTTAATACGATTTTCTGTAAGAGTTTTAGTTGTTTAGTTATTCAAGTTCTTATAAAGACTTCTTTTCACTACATTTTCGAAAAAATGTCTATATTTCCGTCTATAGGGCCTATTAGCACAAAAGAAAAAACAGGGGTTTATTTTTTTTTAATGAAAAATCATATCCTGCAGTTTCAGCCAAATCCGTTTCCCGGAGGTCAAATACTCTCCTTGTAAGAGCTAGGTGGTAATAAAGATTAAACCAAGTTATACTTTTAAGACACTAGTATATTTTTATTTTAAATTTCAAATAAATGCAATGAATAAAAACGAACAATTATTACCCTTATACACAATCTTATACTTGGCGCTAAGATTTTCACACAACACGCGCAAAGGAAATTTATTTCTTTTAACGTAATGTAACACGTAATTAAATTTAATAGTTATTTATTTAAAAATATAAAAACGCAAAAAAAACTAATCAGTCATTAACAGTTGATTTTTACCTTGGTCACATGAAAAAAATTCAAATTAAAAAGACAAAAAAAAAACTTTCTTTCTCACGCATGATCTCTATTTCTCTCTCTCTCTCTACATTTAGTACGGCACTACTACCAGACATAGAGCATCACACGCGCACAAAATTTCTACTGTAGTCTCTTTGGCGTGGTGCGACGATCACACTGTATTTTCCTTTCCCTCTTGACGCGAGTTGGCTGATAGATCCGAGGGGTCAACTGGCTCTACGAGGTTCTGCGCTGTAAGAGAGCAACTTGGTGGGCCTAGGAACACGCACGATAAAAGGCGCAACCTAATTTTTCTTTTCTACCTCTTATTATTCCTTTTTTTTTAACTTTTCGTAACAGGCGCAACTCCATACACAGAGCGAAACACTTTTTTCTTTCTCTATTTTTTTTAAATTAAAAATCGAAACAATTCGAGATCATGACAAGGGCGCGATATTAACGCGGACAAAGACGCCGGCAAGATCAGTTGGATAGATGGTTGTTATTCTTTATTTTTCACATACGGCACCAAGATCATTAAAAAAAAAAAAAACCCAATGAAAGACACTAAAAATTTTAAATAATTGCTGGTAATTGCTCACAAATCACTTTTTTTCTCTAATATATATATATACTATGAGGCAGAAGGAGAATGGGAGAAAAATGAGAGACACTTTATAACTTGAGGTGTTTCTTTATTAGATAGCCAGAGCGACTAAGCACAGTGGCTGGCGGAGTAAGACTGAAGGTCAAGCAAGCAGTCTCGAAGCTGCTTCTTCCTCGTCTCATATGAGCCTGCGTAGAGGCTTTCTCATGTATACGCTGACATACATACGAGTGTGAGTGTCCCCACATCACCCCAACCATTAAATTTTTGTTAAGGGTAAATTTATTGATTTACAAGAGCGCAAAAAAGTGCATGTGATATATCACAGATAGGTTAAAAATTAAAGTCAGTCTTTTTTATGAAGTTAATAATAAAAAATTGAAATAACAATGTAAGTTATAAATCGTATAACAATGAGCTTAAAAATCGCATTAGAATTCGCATAAATATTCGCATTGACATTAAGAGTCTCATAAAAAATAAGTATAAAAGATCGCAGTAACATTACAAACATCGCAGTTATTATCACAGCCAAAAATTTACGGTACATAAGTAGTTATTAAACAATCATTAAAGATTTACAGTGTTTTTTTTTTTTTATTACAGTGAGAACTGTTAATACTTATTGTCTTTTTAATTAGAAATCCTTTGGGATTCACATATAGTTTTGCAAAGAGAAAATGCTTTATTACAGTGAATACTGTTAGTATTTATTAGCTATTTATCGCTATTAATGATTAATTTACTTAAGAGTGCAGTGAAAAAGAAAACTTTTTTATAAAATTGCGCTACTCACAAAAAATAGTACGCACGGAACAAGTTTAGTGCTTGTTACAGATTGCATTAAGGTACTTGATTATATTTACATATTATGCACTTATGGTGCTTTACTTTCAAGTATGAGCGCTGTTATGTACTACATTAGGTTCGCTGTGAATTATTACAAGAGATTTACATATTCGCAGGATTTTTGCGCATTAGTTATTGCAGTCAAATGCAATATAAAGTTGCAGATTGTGCTTGTATGTGTGTACAACTCAATTAATTATAATTTGCTGACAAGAGTGGTTGAGGCATTGCAATTTTTTCAGTTTGTCGAGATAATTATTATTTATTAGATCAAGTAGCATGAATTTATTATAATACAAATTGCGTATTCGGCGCATGCTGAATTGCATGAATCAAAAATAAGAAGTTGAGTGTACGAAATGCAGAGAGCATATTGTGATTAAGTAATTCAAATTTTTGGTCGATGTTGTAACAATCCGCCAGGCTAAGCTCAGAAATTTTATCATTGTCCTTAAGAAATTGGATTAAAAATTTCACACGCAACTGTGGACATTGTACGAGCCTTAAAGAAGTGAGCATACTAGTGGCCTGGCGGTTGAGCCATGGGATCCAAATGCGCTCATCAGAATTATCCTCCTCGCCCTTATTCTCCCAAGCGAGACGAACTATCGGGTTATCATGGACGGTAAGACGCTTGACACCTTCAAGGCTAACCCGATTCTCGAAAAACCTGGTAGTTCTTTCCAATAATCAACCTTTTAATAGTGGAGAATCGGGACAGCATTCCCAGTGCCGTAGGCATTACTACAACGCCGCGCAAATCAATACCCGTTAGATGTGTCCGCTCCTCCCAACCCAACGGGTTATCTAAATTAATATCCAACAATTTTTGGAGCTCGGATATATCTATGGGCCACCACTCGCGGATGGTGACACCTGAGAAATAAAATTGGTGCGCATCTTTAAGCATCCTTTGCCATCCATTTGCCGTCTGGTATCGCTCGCTACCTGAGTCAAAGCCTAATTTGTACTGGACTCCGCACCATCCTTCGAATGCAGTGACTAGTGCCAACTTAGAATCATTGTCCAAGTGCCTAATAATACATCTAACGATAGGATCAAGACGCAGGGCTACAAGGCAGGAAGAAGTAGAGTCTTGGGAGACCTGTAACACCGGTTGTGAGTCGGTGGTCGTCAAAAAATTCCTAGACGGACATACCTTTACGTATCTCGTACATACTTTGCCCCCACGCTCCTTCAAAAGAAAGTTTATTTAAAAGGGCGTCGCACTGCATTCTAGTTGACGACGTGAGGTAATCGCAGACCACCCGCGCACTACACCTTGAACCCTTAACAAAGATCGCGTTGATCTTAAATTCATTCTGTCCACGAGTGATCAGAATGTCGCCCAAAACCTTCTTGGAAACTTCATGCATGTTATAAACTAAAAGGGTACATAGATGCTGATCGCCGATGAACAAGATAGAAAGGCGACGATCATAGGTAGGTGGAGTGCATGGGTAAGTGCGTAAGGAGGCGGCGTGCGTAACGGCGGCGTTCATGGTCTCGGTTAAGGTTCGCAAATACTCTTCTTTAAACTCCGAGAGATACAGCTCCGCCATGCGAAGATGGTGTCTCGTAGGAGAGCCTTTTGGTGTTGCCACGATGGCATTCAGAAGACTCTCATGTAGACGGAGGATCTCTGCGCAGGCATCCTGTGTTCTGACCCAATCGCTAAGAGAAGACCTGTCTTCAAGCAAGCTAGACCAGCAGGAGCTAGGGAATAGACGAAAAGGCATTTTGATTAGTTATACTTAGATATTTAGTAAAGAGGCATTTAATATCCTCCAGTTCTCTAGCAGCGTTTCGCTTGCGTTCTGCTTTCTCATAAAGAAAGCATTGTATCGATAGAAAAATTTTTTTCCATTTTTTCATTAATTTGTACATATTTGAACTCGGGGAATCGAAAAAAGTGGTTTCTAGAAAATGTCTGTATGTATGTGTGTGTGTGGATATATGATTTCAGTTAGTAAATTGTATCTCGAAAACTACTCTATGGATTTGCTTCTAATTTTGCATAGAATTTATTTTTTTGACTAACTTGCTGAGAAGCTATTGATAATTAGTACTTCTAGCGTAGTTTTAATTTTGAAGTCGTTAAAAAAAAAAATTCGATTTTTCATTTTTTTGGTTTTTTTGGTTTACTACTCGATGAATTTGCTTCAAATTTTCCATATAGAATTCAATTTTTCGATCAACTGGAGCGGAAGCTATTGAGAATTGGTTTTCTTAGCGTAGTTTTTTTTTAGTCATTTTAAAAATTTTAAAAAAATTTAGATTTCTCATTTTTTTTGTATTTTACGTACACTACTCGAAGAATTTGTTTGGAAATTTGTATGGAACTTAATTTCGACTGCCAAAAGTAGAAAAACTTTTGAAAACTGACTCTTTTAGCGCACTTTTAATTTTAGACCGCTTTTAAAATTTTTTAAAAAATTTTTATTTTTCATTCTTTTTATATTTTACGAGAACCATTAGATAGATTTTCTCTAAAATTTGTATGCAAGTTATTTGCTAAGTTATCAAGCTTTGGAAAACTAATTTTCTCAGTGCAGTTTTAATTTAAGAGCATTTTGAAAATTTTCATAAAAATTTTTTTTTTTATTTTTCTTTGTATTTCACGTAAACTACTCGAAGAATTTGCTTAAAAATTTGTTTGTAATTTATTTTTGACTGCCAAAAGAAGAAAAACTTTTAAGAACTACAAAATATTTAATAAATAGAAATATAATGCCTGACTTTAATTGCCTTATACATTTATATACATAAATCATATTTAGCGATGATAAATTTTAAAGGTCATTTTGATTTTTTTCACAAATTTGAATTTTCATAACACTTTTTGAGAAATTAGCATGGATGCCTTTATTATTTTGTTTCATTGATAAGAACTAAATAACATTTTGATGAAAGGACACTTATCATGAATTTGGTAGTGTGTCACCCAATTTAACTCAGTAACATTACCAAAAAATTCCTTGACAGGTTCATTTGTTAAAATTGCTGAAAAAATATTAAAACATAAATTATCTATTTTAATAAATGTTTATAATATATAATATTTGGAATATTGATTTTGGTTTACGTTTGCCCAATTAAAAAGTTAAATGAATGTTACATATCCATATCACTGAATTCCAATTTAACTCAGCATCATGACCAAAAAATTCCTTAACAGGTTCATTTGTGAAAATTGCTGAAAAAATATTAAAACATAAATCATCTATTTTATTGAATGTTTATAATATATAATATTTGGAATATTGACTTTGGTTTACATTTGCTCAGTTAAGAATTTTGCATATCCATATCACTGATTCCAATACTAGATAATTTTCCATGTTTGTGGAATTCTTTAAGTACAGTTCATACACGTTGTAAAAATGGCAGTGCATCATCAGTACTTTCTTGTTTATTAAGAACGATTACAGTTATGTATTTACATACAAAATATTTTGAATCATAACTATTGTTACTATGAAAAAATATAATTTTTGTGTATTCACATGATAGAAAAAATTTTTACTAATAATGCTTACTTTTAGAATTACTGTAAGTCATCAGTTGAATATCATTTTGTTTTGTAATTTTTTGAAGTGCAGCTGGTACTGCACAACACGTAGCAATAAATACGTAGCAATATTAATTTAAATTTACTTATTATGAATTTGGTCGTGTGTCACCCAATTTAACTCAGCATCGTTACCAAAAAATTCCTTAACGGGATGTCGGAGCTGCTGGACACAATTTTTACTTCTATTATTTTATTGATATCTTTTTAAATTCGTAATTTAAACAATTGTAATGACTTGTCCGCACTAAAGCTATGTTAATACAATAATTTTTGTTAAAATAAAAAATCATTTAGACTTGATATTTTTTTATAGGCTTGGAATGGAAATTAGATATCAAGCTCGATAAACCTAACCTCAAAATACTATATTTCGAAAAATTGTTTATAACTTTTTATGTACGGTATTTTGGTAAATTCTGTAAGTTGTCCGCACTCAAGTTTAGTATTACAAATTTACTTACTGTAATGAAAGAACTCGATCTAACGCACTGTTTACTCGTAAACTTAGAATTAAAATGTTAATGAATTATTTTAGAAGGTAGCGAGCTCTGTCATGCCCTTAACGGGTTCATTTGTTAAAATTACTAAAAAAATATTAAAACATAAATTATCTATTTTATTGAATGTTTATATTATGTAATATTTGGAATATTGATTTTGGTTTACGTTTGCCAAGTTAAAAAGTTGAATGATTTTTATATTTTACCACTGAGAATGATAAAGCTGTAATGTCGTGAAATCCGTGATATTTTCGATGCCCGTCCCGAGAATATTACATATTTTTTTCATCAATAATAAAAATTTTTAAATAACTTAAAAGTATATGTTGAAAATTCTTAAAATACATTCATTTAATGATTATTTCAAATATTTTAAAAAACATTTTGATCCTTTGACTATCATAGCATTTATTTTAAAAAAGTTACCATATGAAAATTTTTGCCATGGCAATTAAAAGGTTATTAATTGAATACTTTTTGTAACTGTTTATAAAAAAATATTCTAAAACTATTTTTTCAATATTAGAAAATAGTTTTGAAATGTAGAAAATAACAAAATTAATAGCTTCTATAATGTAACATTTTTTTTTTATAAACAGTAAGTATAGCTAAACACAATATGTTGTTGAGGTATACTTCATTATATCATTTTAATTTTTATATCAATACAGAAAAAACATATATTTAACTTTTTGAGTACCCTTCTTAAAAACTAATTTTTTTACAAATGTAGGTTGTATTTGTAACATTTAAAGTTTTAATAAATTGGTAGCAGAATATTCCTTAGTTTTTTATCAATGCGATTAGGTTGCATTTAGTTTTTAGAATACAACATAATATTAGCAGCAATTTGCACACACGAAAAATTTATTTTATCTGAATCTCCTTTATAGTCTAGGCGCCCAGAGGGTTTCGTATGAAGTTAGAGGTCCCACCAAGCAAGTAGGTGATTTATATGTATTTTGAGCTACTGAATCCGAATTCGCAACTTGCTTTTCGCGCAAGTGGTCGAGTAATTTGTTATAAACAAATTGATTGTTTAAATGGCTATAGTTTATGAACTACAATAGATGCAGTGATTTTCTCTGCGAAAACTTGTTCTTTAATAAAAAAAAAACAAAAAAAATCGTTTTTGTTGCATGTTAATTCGATAATTAGAACCAGAGATATGGCAAATATATTGCAAAAAAACATAGAGACGTAGCGCTAGAGCGGAACGCCCTGGTAAAAAACCTTATAACTCGACTACTAATTGATATTTTTTGAAGTTCAACATGTGTTTGAAAAATTTCAGAGTCTCAGCTTTAATGATAAATTGTTATATATTACTTTCAAGTGTTAATAAATATGCTAGAATGATTTGAAGCGGAAAAAATTTTCAATTTTTCAGAATCTTGTTTGTTTATAACGAAATGATATAGGTTAGCGAACAAAATATTTCTATATTTTTTATAAAGAATAATAGGAAATTTGATCTTGTTTAAGAATCTGTTCGGTTTTTCAAATTTAAGTAAGTAGAACCTGAAATATCGCAAATTTAAGCTGTAGCGCCAACTCCTTGCAATACGACATATAAGTGCAATATGGCGATCGCTTTCTTTATTAAAAATTCTTTTATTATAAGGTAAGTAATTTCATTTTCTTGTAATACAATTAATTTTAACTCTGCATTAGGAAATTAAATAAAAATTTAATAAAAAAGGATTCAGCTAAAAATAGATGACTCTAATAAATCGGAAGGTTAAAACAAATTTTTTGAATAAAATAGATTGTTGTTCTTTTTGCAATTGCAAAAAAATAAACAAATGTAAAAATACTCTATAAGTTGAGTAAATTGTTTACTATCATAGTAGAAAAATCAATGATTATTTAAAACCCTAAATCTACTTCATTTAAATGTATTATACACTTCGAGCATATACTACTGGAGGAAGCCTCCGAATGGCAGAAAGCGTTACAAGGCGAAGAGAGAGAAAGCCTCTATTTTGGTACGTGCTTTCTCTCTCTAGCCTAATTTGATTGGCTGCTTCTGTTTCCCATTAAGAAAGTGAGAGAGAGATAGCACGTACCAAAATAGAGGCTTTTTCTCTCTTCGCCTTGTAACGTAGTTAATAGCTGGGAGGCTTCCTCCAGTAGTATATGCTCGAAGATTATACATCATTAATATTATGACAAAGTATATAAAATAGAGTCGAGTCAAAAGTGATTTTATTAGAAAAGGATGAGATTACTTACCTTATAATAGAAGAATTTTTAATAAGGAAAGCGATCGCTATATTGCACACATATGTCGTATTGCAAGGAGTTGGCGCTACAGCTTAAATTTACGATATTTCAGGTTCTACTTACTTAAATTTGAAAAACCGGACAGATTCTTAAATTAGATCAAATTTCCTATCATTCTCTATCAAAAATATAGAAATATTTTGTTCGCTAACCTATATTATTTCGTTATAAACAAAGACAATTCTGAAAAATTGAAAATTTTTTCTGCTTTAAATCATTCTAGCTAATTTATCAATATTTGAAAGTAATATATAACAATTTATCATTAAAGCTGAGACTCTGAAATTTTTCAAACACATGTTGAACTTCAAAAAATATCAATTAGTAGTCGAGTTATAAGGTTTTTTACCAGGGCGTTCCGCTCTAGCGCTACGTCTCTATGTTTTTTTGCAATATATTTGCCATATCTCTGGTTCTAATTATCGAATCAAAACGCAACAAAAACGATTTTTTTTGTTTTTTTTTATTAAAGAACAAGTTTTTGCAGAGAAAATTACTGCATCTATTGTAGTTCATAAACTATAGTCATTTAAACAATTAATTTGTTCATAACAAATTACGCGACCACTTGCGCGAAAAGCAAGTTGCAAATTTGGATTCAGCGGCTCAAAATACATATAAATCACCTGCTTGCTTGGTGGGACCTCTAACTTCATACGAAACCCTCTGGGCGCCTAGACTATTAGGTGTCGTTTGAAATTTTTACCATTTGATAGATTTGCTCCTAAATTTGTATGCAAGTTATTTGCTACTGTCTGAAGAAAACAAGCTTTAGAAAATTAATTTTCTCAGTGCAGTTTTAATTCAAGAGCATTTTGAAAATTTTCATAAAAATTTTTTTTTCAATTTTTTTTGTATTTTACGTTAACTACTCGAAGAATTTGCTTTAAAATTTGTTTGAAACTTATTTATGACTGCTAAAAGAAGAAAAACTTTTGGAAACTGATTTTCTTAGCGCATTACCATTCGATAGATTTACTCTAAAATTTGTATGCAAGTTATTTCTGAAGAAAACAAGCTTTAGAAAACTAATTTTCTCAGCGCAGTTTTAATTCAAGAGCATGTTGAAAATTTTCATAAAAATTTTTATTCTTTATTTATCTTCTTTCTTAGCGTGGTTACGATTAGAAATTTTGTTGTCATCATTCTTTTTATTACTACATTATATCATTTTTTCAATTGAACAAATTTTTTTGTATTACTTGATGCTTTAAAATACATTATAAATGTTGAAAAGGCAATCAGCTAGCATATATGTTCGAAATTTATTAAATACAATATGAGTAAATATTAATGTTAGACAATTTTTTATATTAAAATCACATTCAAATAAATATAAAAAAATTAATGAAACTCAAAGAGCTCTATGAGAAAGCATTCCGCCAAAGCACTTGGCAGCGTTTTTTGTACAATTTAGCAAATTAGTGCAAGGCTTTACAAATATATTTAACTGAGATTTGATCGTGAAATCTAACCTTCTTATCTACCTCCCTATTCTCTATTGAATTGATCTTATTTCTTTTAAGGATGTTGGGAATGAATTTTTTCTTTTTAGGTTCGGAGGGAGTTGATTGTGGATGAATGACAGAGTAAGGATTGTCCTTATTAAAGATAAGAGTCTCTGAAGCTTTTATGCATTCCGGTGCATTAATAATTTGATTACTATGAGTTATTTTCGGACGTGCGCTTTCATCTATTGTCTTATCACTAGACGCTTGAATGTCGCTGCTGACGCCGCGATCGTCCCCATCCCCCCCGGCGACAACTCGTCCATGTCATCATCCCTAAGTATGAGAACTTCGTGTGTGATAACAGGGGGCTCGGCATCGGAATCCGATTTACTGACGCAAGATGGCTCTTGGCCGTTTGTTTCAATTGCACAGGGTGCAGTGTCATTAGTCTAAGGGGGTTGCAAGGTCCTATCCTCTGTGCTATTATCACAGTCTTCATTTACTGACTGCTGTGTCAAAAAATTATCTAATTCGCAGTTACTATCCTGCACTTTATCTTTATCTACAACAGAGGGCGGAAGTTGCGAAGCCTTATTCTTTGCGTTATCGACGAGTTTGCGCACCGTGGTGCTTGTATGTGAATTAAAGTTCGGAGATAAAAACTGTTGCAGGGATCTTCCATATGCATTAAGGTCAGAATTAGAATTTATATTTGCATCTATGTCGTTACATTCTTAGGTCAAGAAATATGCTGGTTCAAGACGTTCTAATTTTACAACGACACACGGATAGATGTCTTAGCGAACTGCCAACCAAGAGGGGAGGTATACAGTCCGCTCATACTCAGCGGTGAACAGTAATACGTATGTTGGCGTTTTGAATGCCAAAAGTTACTTATGAGTTGCGCGCGCATGGCTGGCTAATATCGGTTAGCTTTTAAAACACCAACATTTGTTTTTCTGTCTCCCGTAAACTTGTAGTATACTGCGCCCTCATACTTTGGCATACAGCATACGAAAAGTTCTTTCAGTGCATGTTTATCGTTTTTCTCTAAAGTAAAGGTACGCCCATCTTGGTGTCGCGAGGCGACCTTATACGGACCGGTGTATCGTTGTGGAAGTGGCGGTTTTACGGCTCTCACTCTTTCGAACACGTAAGTGCAGGTGTCAAGATTTTTATAGACAAAAGCTTTGGCAAAAGTTTTATGATAATCTCGAAATTCCGATAAGAAGATGTTATCATTAAGGTTGCGGATATCGCGAAACTGCAATATATCGCCCGGAATGGTTAATTTTGTGCTATACACAAACTCTGCTGGACTAGCATCTGTATTTAGGCGTATTCTAGTATGCAATGCTAATAAACCCCTAAAAGAACTTTGGTCCATTCATGAGTCTGTGCAAGGCAGATTAATGCAGTTTTTAATTGCCTATGCCATCTTTCGATCATGCCGTTTGCCTGCGGATGGTAAGCAGTCGTACGCATCCGATTACACCCTATCAGTTCTAAAAGTGAGATGAAAAGCTGAGATTCAGATTGCCACTCCTGATCCTTAGTTATTGTTACGGGTTCACCAAATCGCGCTACCCAAGTATTAAAAAATGATTTCTCTTGTAGGTATTTACCTACAGAATAAAAATTCTTAATAATCTCAAAACTGAAAATTTCAAAATTTTTTATCGATTTTTTGGGTAGACGGTATCCTTAACGAATCTTTAGCGTTTCCTTTATTACCATCCGAGTTTGTTCTATCTCTATTTCTCGCGTTTTGTTGATCCGGCTTAATGGAGTTATCCACCCAGTCGCACGGCTTTGTTTATTTAAACGTGTTTTTACCGTATTTACTATGATGGGAACAATAATGTCTACGGTCTCTACTTTTGCTACGTCTGCGCCCTCCTGATTTGTTACCTTCGTGCCAAGTTTTATCCTGCGAGCGTTTTTTAATTATATTACGTTGGCATACGAGCGCGTCGACTTTAGTCATCATTTCCGTCAAAATATGCGTTTCATTTTGTTTAATTTCGTGAATCGCGTTATTATTTGCATATAAGTCGGCATGTATTTGATCAGCAAGCTCGATTGACGCTATTTCGTTTTCAGGTGTTATGTCTTCTCTTATAAACGGACGAATGTTGCATGGTAGATTAGCTCTCCATGCTTTAAGAATCGATGCGCGTGTTATTTCTTCTCCCGCAAGATTAATCAGCTTGTATAAATATTTCGATGGCTTCTTCGTTCCGATCTGACAACCGCGAAATAATGTCTGTAGTTTAAATCTTGCGATTGTGTGTATTTTTTTATTAAAATGTCTTTAATCCCGGTATAACCACGATTAAGTCTTAATAATTTAGTGCTGTTAGATATTTTATCAACGACACTAATACTAAGGTTAGGCACGACGTTTACGAATTTAATGTTATCGTCCGTTATGTTTTGTATCGATAGTTGATACTTGAACATTTCGAACCATGTTACCGGATCGTGTTGCCAGAAGGACATTTTTATTGGTTCAAATTTTATATTAGCCGCGACCGATGGTTGAGTTTTATGATTGTGTGTGTTCATGTTGGATGTGTTTGTTGTGTACACGGAAAAGGTTACAGGATAGTTATAATTCGAGAAAGTTCGGTTATTTGTTATTGTAGGTTGTATTTCTTGTGTGCTAAGAATGTTTGATGTTAAATTGAAGGTCGAGCTTTATTCTGTAGGAAAAAGATGTGATGTTTGTTTATGTGTTGCTGTAGAGACCGATGGAAGGTTATAATGACTTTGAGTGTTTCTTGTATTTTCGAAAAATCTAGAATTTAAATTTTGCTAAGTGTCTAACGAATTTTCATTTCTCGGTTGATTTAATACTAGTGCTTTTAGTGACTCTATTTGCTCTGTTAGAATATTAGTTTGTTCGCTGTGCGAATTTTACATTAGTTTAATTTTATTACTCAAAGTTCTTTCCATTCTCTCATAAGCCTCTCGTGAAACTGTTTTTTCGTTTGATGTGTTATGAGAAGCTGGTTTAATAGATAAAAGCCTATTCCGATCGAAACAATGCGCGGTTCTTTGTCTATTCGTTAATAAGGATTTTTCAAACATTTTTTGATTTTTATTAATATTTGAATTTGTTAAATTTGAGTGAAATCCGGTGGACGAACTGTCGAAAACGGTTGGTCCTATAGCATTTTCTAGAGTTCCCAGGACGTCCCCGTCACCCGAGTACATGCTCTCTAAAGGAGAGCTGTTCTGTTGCACGCGTAACGCGTTTTCCGTACGTTGTGTGTTGCCGGGCTCGCTGTTTTTAGGAGGTGTATGGGTTACTTTGGGAGGCATTTTTGCGGAAGAGCAGTCGCAAAAGAGGGAATAACGCTTTTTTAGTCTGTGTAGTGAACAGTTCGAGAAAATCCTCTCTGAATTTTGTAAGGAATATAATTTTATGCTTAATAAGAAAAAAGAGGCGTCTTGTGCAATCGGGTTTACCTCTACGTGCTCAGCGCAAGAGACCTCATGTAGTTGACGACTGATGCACACAAAGGCTCTCTGATGCACAAGCGCAAATAGTTAATAATACGCGCACTCGCTGTGCGAGTGAAAAACTAGAGAGAATCTCTCACGTGACCGACTACCGGACAAGAGAAATCGCGGGCTTCTCGTCTATTACCAAGTTAAAGGCTCAAAGCTATTTCGTAAACAAAGCGAGAATATTATATTAGGCAACAAAATTAATTTTATATTTGAATATTATTTTATTGTTATAAATGTGCCATTATATTGTTACGTCATTAACGTATCTTTTTTATTAACATTGATAAATCAAAATTCCTCAGTTATTGAACAGTCGCATTATTTCATTATTAAGCAAAATTAAGTAGATCATAAGAAAAGAATCGAAATTTATGTTTCGAAATTTCAAAATGAATCCTAAAAACCATTACAAAACATATTATCAAACTTTAAGGAAATTCATAAATAAAAATTGATGTAAAAGATAATAAATCTTATAAACAAATATGAGTATAAAAGCCAAATGAAACAAATGACATTCGGGACATTACCCCGAGTTTCTTATTGGTAATACGTTTACACTGCCCGTCAAGTTCTATATTTCAAAGCAATTGCTATTACTAAATATACATATATCGATTATTAAAATATATACGCGCATAAAATCAATTGTATTAAAAGTGTTAAAAGATATTAATAAACCTCGAGGATCTATTTATATATCGTGCCTATTCATTTGTCTGCCCATACCCAGCACCAATCTACTTAAGGAGTACTACAAGGTAAGAGTATGTGATTATTTATTAAAATCATTATTTCAAAGTTTTGAATTTATCTTTTAATAATATTCAATTGTGAGAGCGATTTCGTTCAATTAAATATTGGTGGAGTTTTTCCACCACTAGATTTATACATCTTTATCTTTATGACTACATTTTATAAATAAATTCAATATTTTAAAAGAACATAATTTATGTATATTCTATGCAATTAATTAATATAATTAAATAACATTGTAAATAGTCCTTTTTGAAATTTTATTCATTAATATTCTATGTAATTTCTGTAATTTTATGTTCGTGCTGTTAATTATTTATTAAACTCGAGTCGTAATTTATTTATTCAGGTATTCTTAAATTATTTATTTTTTGTTATTGACCGTTTGTGTTGCAATTGTGTATTTAATTATTTATCTTTAATATTAGTTAGTTTTGGATCGATTGAATATTTTTGATGGACCGTAGCAGATAAGATGCAGATAAGCGCAACGTACATCTTAATTAACGCGTTTTCCTTTCATATATTCAATCAGTAGAATTGACAAAATGAGTATTAATATGGAAATCGACAATGAAAGTGCACTTACTGTCACTAAATCAGATTATAGACGATAATTCAGAGCATCATTCAATACTAAATTCTTATGATAAATTTAAAGAACAGGTAGATAGTACAAGAGTAGGCATGCAAAAAGTGCAAAGTAGTCCCCTTGGGGCAGTGGAGGCAGTCGTGCGAAAAAGTGTGGCTAAATCGCAAGTAGAAAATAGGTACCATGAATTTTTAAAAGCTCAAGATCGGATATACCGCGAAAGAATGCACCAATCACGTGATAAATATACAGAAGATAGTAAAGCCTTACTTACGAAATCAGAAAAAGGCGACAAATTATTATAAAAAAGCGTGATAAAATCGACACGTTAAAGGCAAACGTAGGCATTCCGAACCTCATGAAACCCTATCTCGAGCGTAACTAATTAGCTACGGTCGGTAATACCAACGCGGTCGGTAACATACCGACAAAAGGTAATATACCATTGGCAGGCCTCATACCGACAGTGGATAACCATAGGCGCGTTGACGAAGTAGAGACCAATCAAAGAGTTTTCACACCTACACCGGGCGTAGGTGGCAGCAGTTACCATCACGGTATCAAAAGTGTTAGCATACCATTTTGGCAACACGACCCGGATATGTGGTTTAACATTTTTGAGAGCCAGATTAGCTTGTTCGGGCCGATTGACGACAACGCGAAACTTTACGCGTTGATTACTAATCTTGACAAAAGCGTAATCAATAAAACAGCAGAGATTATTAAATTACTCCTGCCTGGGCTGAGATAAAAAGGATTCAAAAAACACTTATTAGAAAAATACGAATGATCTGCCGAAAGTAAATTGAAGATCCTTTTCGCTAGTTATAAAATGGGTGATAAGAAACCCTTGATGTTTTTAAACGAAATGCTAAACATAGCAAGCGGCTGGATCCCACGGAAAATGGTGCTCGAGGCGTGGAGGTATAACCTCTCGCCAAGTTTTAAATATTATTTGGCTGGATACGGCTCAAATACGAACGGAGCGCTACTCGTTAAGCACGCAGATGAAATTTATAAAAACCTGCAAGAAAGTAAAAAAGAAATAAACGCGGTCAAGAAGGTCAAAGACGACCCGGAAGTAATAGCTAAAATAGAGGCGGTCATTCAAGATCAGTTAAATAAGAAGCGTGATTACGCCAATGGGAGACGACCGAGATCTCGCGATCGCGATGATAGAAATAGAAATAGAATTAAATCCGCAAGTAAATTTTGTAAATATCATGCTAAATTTGGCAATAGAACCTATAAATGTATTAAATCCTACGCATGGAAAAATTTTGACGTTAAAGATAGAAATATTAAAAGAAGTAACAGTTTTAAACCGAAAAGTAGCACTAGGAGTCCGAGTAGGAAAGAAGAGTCTAACAAACAATTAAACTTCAAGACCAGCGCGTAGATGAGGCGTGCGCGTTCGGTATCGAGTCAATACGTCTCCACATTAAAGATAGAGTCTCGGGAAAAACATTTTTAATAGATTCGGGCTCGGAAGTTTCACTTGTTCCAAAAAAAGGTCAATGCGAGCAACCTATCAAGTTCCAATTATGTACCACTAATAATACGCGAAAGGCTTCAACGAAAACGCCACTTTAGTTCAAGTATCGATCGTGGTAAATTAAATAATGTTACGGTTTCTGACAGGTCTCTTTTGTCGCATTCATATGACTTTACATGTAATTTGTATACCAAAAGTATATGCATTGCGCTGGACCTCGAGCAAGCGTTGTTTTGCAAATACCAATCTTTCCGGAAGACGTACCTGAAACTGCAGTCGTTACGCCTTACGGTCTTTTTGAGTATCTTGTGATGACTTTCGGGTGCAGAAATGCCGCTTAAATCTTCCAGAGGCAAGCCAATCTCGCCCTGGGGGATTTAGACTTTGCATTCGCGTTCTTCGATGATATTCTTGTTGCATCTCTATCACCAGAGGAGCACGAGAGACATCTGAAGACCGTATTTGAAAGGCTTGCCAAGTTTAAGTCTTAACGTGGATAAATGCAAGTTTGGCGTTTTGGAGTTAATATTCCTTGGACATTAGGTGAGCGGAGAAGGGTTCCGCCTAGACCCAAGTAAGGTTAAAGCTATAGTAAAATCCCTAAAGCCAGAGACAAACGATGATATGCGCAGGTATCTTGGCATGATAAACTTTTAAAGAAAATGTCTACCACATGCAGTCGAAATTCAACGTAATTTGAATGCACTAATCAGTGATATTAAAAAAAAAAGATAAGCGTCTTGTAGTGTGGATGAAAGAAGCAGAAGGCGCATTCAAACAAACAAAAAAGAAATTAGTAGAAATCGCGTTCTTAGCATTTCCAGTAGAAAATGCAGAGGTAAGATTCGTGACGAACGCTTCAACTTTCGCGACGGGTGCATCAATAGAACAATTAGTAAATGATTCGTGGCAACCATCAGCGTTTTCTTCTAAAAAATTTACGCCTGTGCAAAGAAATTATTGTGTTTTCGATAAGGAATATCGACTATATACGAAACGCTTAAATATTTTAGATACTATCTTGAAGGCTGAGAGTTCAATATCCATAGCGACAATAAGCCGCTCATATATGCACTTGCGCAGAATGCAGAAGATTGTCCCGCAACTCGTAGTATAAAGTTGTCATATATAGCAAAATTTAACACACATATATGCTATCTGCCTGGTAAAGATAACGCTGTAGCGGATTCTTTATCAAGGATCGAAGACATAAGGTTTTCCTCACTTTTTTCCTTAGAGGAGCCGGCTTAAAAGCAGCTCAGAGATGAAGAGTTAAAAGCAATTTTGGAAAACCCTAGCCATTCTCTTGAATTAATTAAGTTGCAATGGGGAGCCAGAAAAACTTTTTTATACGCCAAGTGAGTGGATCAGGTTTTTCGCCCATATGTTCCTAAAGAGTTAAGGCAGAATGTAATTAATCTTTTTCATAATCAAGGGTTGCATCCATCAGACAATGTAACAGCTAAGCTGATTAGACAACAATATGTATCGCCCCAGATGAACCAGGAGATAGCAACATGGTGCAAGGTATGCATTAGTTGTCAAAAATCAGAAATCTTTCGCGAGAATAAATTTTCAACAACAAAATTCACCGAGCCAGATGCTTGTTTCACTCATGTTCGTGTGGATCTTGCGGCCCATTACTATCATATGAAGAATACGGGTATATTCTATCGATGATAGACAAATTTCCAAGGTGGTCAAAGGCAGTTCTACTGCAGGATATATCCGCTCCCACGGTTGTACGCACTTTTTATGATGATATGGTGGCGAGATTTGACGCACCGGTGATTATAACGAGTGATGAAGGTAGGCAATTTAAGGCACATTTATTTAAGCAACTTTTGAATTATATTGGATGTAAAAAGGTTAAGACAACATCACACCACCCATTCTCCAATGGTATCTTTGAGAGATAGCACCGTGATCTTGAAGCCGCAATTATTTGCCATACAGAGACTGCCGAATGGACCAGGGTCTTACCCACTTCTGTGAGATTAGTGCACATGATTCTGGTGAATTCCTCGTGGAATTCAAGGAATAAATAAGAGGAATTAAGGCAGTTTCTGCTACGCATAATTGTACAATGAAACCATTTGTATTTAAGGAATTTGCGCACTGCATCAACGTTTTCGAAATAATAAAAGCGGTTAAACTGCCACTTACGCATCCGTACACGGGATCTTACAAGGTCATATCGATGCGCGATGGTGGTAGGAATCATACAATAGAGAGAAACGATAGAAACGTGGATGTTTCGATTAATAGGTTAAGACCAGCCTTTTTTTTAAGAAGTGAAGAACAGCTGACTTCAGTCGAACAACCAGTGCAAGAAGATGCACTAGATGAAGATCAAGTACGGTTTCCTTAAGGCCAAAAAAGATAGATTTATACTTAAAATTTTAAGAAAAAGAAAAAAAACTGACACTGATCAAATAGTCAACATTCTAAAAAAGGACTACAATAGACTTAGACTTAGACTTAGACTTATTTATTTAGCCTTGGGGTAGAACCCTGTCTGGCACTAAAGAAATAGTACAACGACGTATTACAATTTATAAAAATAATAAAAATAACAAGTAAGAGATAGGAGACTGCGACTAAAAAAGTAGTTAGGTTAGATGTTCGTGTTAAAGTATGAAACCATGCTCCACCCGCTTTTATAAATAGTTTTAAGTATCGTAAAAAATTAAAAAATGAGTGATGTATGAGCAAGGATGTAACACTAATAGTATTGTGTTGATTATTATGTATATATGTTTTTATATATGTATTAATTTAATATGTATTCATATGTCTGAATATGTATATGTATGTTCATTCTTATGTATAATAATGTATTTTCTCTCTTTTGTCATCCAGGTAGCTTTAGTGCGTTCCTATTGGACTGAATTTCTTTTTCTAGGAACACCCATCGCGATCCAATTTCTGAAAAACTTTAGTGTTCTTCCTTTCTCAGTTTTAGTGTTTTTGTGTTCTGCAGCGATGCAAGAAATCACTAGGATCAAGGACGACCTCTCTCGTCGTATCATGCAAACAGAGGACATGGCGTACAGGCATGAGCTTAGACTAGCAGAGATTGCTTTCGAGGAATTTGAGGAGCGATTTCAGCAATATTTCACGGGTCGTGAAAATGCCCTAAAAAGGGCGGCATAGCGCAATATGATGATAGCGCACGAGCAAGTGGAGTATCGAATGCCCACTTTGTTAGTCAACGATCAAACAGTCAAAGAAGTCTTCATCCACAACCTTCCAAAAACATCAAGAAGGCTTCTACGAAGTCCATGCAGAGCACAGTCAAGAGACAATAAACTCAGTGTAGTGATAGTGTGTATGCGTGTGAGAGTGCAATTATTAATGTGACTAACATCAGAAATGTATGACGTGCAAATGTATGTTATATAAATGATTTTTTATGGTTGACAACAGCAAATTATGGTATGTAAATTAGCATTCAGTGCATTTAGAGCAAATAACATATGCTTGTACAGTGTGTAAATAATGTATGATTGAATGAGCGTATTAAACAGAATAAAAGTAATGATGTGTGTAAACGGATTATTAGTGAATAAATAAAATGTAATACAGTAGATGACGTGTGCATGAT
Organism: Anastatus disparis; assembly: GCA_017163975.1. Taxonomy (NCBI): domain Eukaryota; kingdom Metazoa; phylum Arthropoda; class Insecta; order Hymenoptera; family Eupelmidae; genus Anastatus; species Anastatus disparis. The sequence continues at coordinate 2,723,932 of JAFFSR010000351.1, read as the reverse complement.
TAAAACGATATATGTATTAGTACGAATAAGTGCAATTAAGCATAAAGTGTAAGTAGAACGTGCAATTAAGCGCAACAGACAAACAGTACTACGTACCTCAGGTAATATTAATTGTTAAAAATATTGCAATTGTAAAATATAAAATAATTATACAAGATGTGAAAACATAATAGAAAGTATCTTGTGTATATTATATGTAAATAGTATATTATTCACCGAAGGAGTACAGTAAGCAAAGTACGCCCTGTGTGTTAGTTCACGCCCAAGCGTAGCGAGGGCCTGCTTTGCTTACTGCACTCTCAAGGTGTATATACGACTTTTCACCACATCAGGTGGAAAGTGCGTTACAAAATTGCCGAATTAATAATTCACTATCGCGCTCTAATATTAATTCACAACACTCCACGAATGATAATTCCTTGAACGCACAAATATCGACAAACAAAACTTGCATAAACGCGATAGGGCCGTTACACTAAAAAATATACAAGATACAAGATACAAAAATTACATTGATTAGTATATTTATATATATATGTATAAAACAAATACATTGTCTTTTGTATTTTTCATGTATAAATATACTAACTAATGTTATTTTTGTATCTTGTATCACTTTAAGTGTAAAGCCTTATATATTAACAAAACTGAACAAAGTCGAATCGACTCGAAACACGAAAGTCAGCTTGTTAACTCGGACGTAAAACGCGTATTGGAAATAACGACTAGCGCGGCTAGTTATATGAATTGAAGTTCCCATTCTGTCCACTTTATTCATTTACATATAGTATTTCGGCGCCACCAGCGTCTTCGCTTTAAAGAACGCATGAAACAAAGAGTATACGTAGATGGGCTCAAACTTGAAAATTAATAGGGCGTACTCGATGTATTTTAGGCTGAGTTTAGAGGGAGTACAGTACGCACTTTACGCGTGGTGTAGTGAAAAAGTATTTAATATACGCCAGTATGTAATGTAAGAATGTATGGAGTCAGATAAAATGTAAAAATATCTTATTTTGTTACGCACGTAATTAATAAGAGTATGTAAATACAAGAATGTAGTATGTAAATAACCAGGGTATGATCACGAACGATTTCATAATTGTATTTAATAAATGTATATTACAATAACGAGCAAAAAAGTAAAAAAAGGGGGAGTATTGTGGGGATACATACATGTGTACTAGTGTAAGTAACCAATCATATATCATATAGACGCCCCTACTACTTAAAACGAGTTAACGTGCTAGCGTGCGAGCGTTCACTCTCTCACTTGATTACCGACTGAATCCGTGGTCTGAGCTAATACAGCGCTTCACCATATTTCTTGTGCACTCATTATCTCATAACCTCAAAACCTTACTTCTATCTCCATTCTCTTCTGTACTGGGTTCTGGTTAGAGTCTCCAAACCCCACAAGGTTAAATAATACTGTATTCTTTAAAATTTTTAAATGACATACCAAATTTTTTTCTTAATTCTAGCTTCTGAAAGTATTAAGATCAGTTAAGTAGTCGTCAAGTATACATAATTTTCATCTGATTAATCTAAGAGCTATGCCTAACGATAGTTTTGAAATCAATTAAGCAATCGTCAAGTAATTTTTTTAACAATATAAAAATAAAAAAATACAGATAAATCAGATTGTTTAGTGTTCAAATTCATTCTTTAAGGCTGATTCAATTTCAAACCGAACAGCCTGTATACACTCAAGTCACCAATCACTGCACCTATGGAGTATGTTATTCTACTTGGATAATAAGGAGACACGTATTTTTGTTTTTTGCTGAAATATCAAAATTGCATGAGATATGCACATTTAAAAATTGCATACAAAAACTGAATGTTCAAAATGAAAATTTACACAATAACTTTAGAGTGTTATCATCTTATCAATTTTCAATGAATTTTGGTTAACTTGTTTTTGTTCTATTTTGTTTTAAGCCCTCTTTAATTCAGTGCAAGAAATTTTAAAAAAGACTAAAAAATGACTCAGATATATGCATTTTACCAAAAATGCATGTATCTAAATTTTTATCTTTTTTTATGCTAAAATTTTTTTGACTGATAGCGGATCAAATTACCTATCTAATGGTACCTGCTTGATCCCGTATTTTTTAGTTCGAAACAAAAAAAATTCAAAAATTTTATTGTTGAAAATTGCTTGTATATACGTTCAGAGGTCTTAAGCAATCTAAATTCAAACGCTGTTGCACGCTTCGCTCATTATTTGCGTTCATTTGTACGCATGTATCTACCATCAATAGTGATATATATATATACTAGGGAGGTTCCCCCCTGCTCGCTCCGCTCGCCAATCCCCCAAATACACACATTCCAAAGTAAATAGAAGAGTAGGACATAATGAGTTGAAATTTCATATTTGTGAATGTGAAAAAAGTTCAATAGAAAACATCGATACATAAAAATATAAGATATGAAGTTAGAGAATTATAATTTATAAAAAAAAGATGGTTTAACGCGATATTTAAAAGTTTACAATGAATCAAACCTATATATTTTTGAAATAAATTAAAAATAGAATAGTAAATAACATTAAAATTTCAAGCTATGATTGTATATAATAATATTTAATAATAATTATTAGCGAATAATAAAAAATTGAGTAATAGAATAATTGAAAATTATAATTATAAATAAATATTTTTATCTTTTTATGTCATAAATTTTATATATAAAATGCAAAGAAAAAGCTCTCTCTCTGCATTTTTTATTTTAGGGCTTGAGACCAACATATATAAATATATGGCTGCATTGAGAGTGTTTTTTTTTGTAGCTAAAAGAAGCTTACATTTTTATTTTTTACTGTCGCTAAAGAAGCGTACACTTTTTTTTTCATTGTCGCTAAAAAAGCTTACGAATTAATTTATTATTGTCGCTGAAACATATAGATCTATTGTTTGTTGTCGCTAAAAAAATCTCATATAAGCATACAAATTTATTGTTTGTTGTCGCTAAAAGGAGCTTACAAATTAATTTGTTATTATTACTGAAATAATTTTATATACTTATTTTTTATTGTTGCTAATAGAAGTTTACAAATTTAAATTTCATTGTAGTTATAAAAAGCTTACACATTTATTTTTTATTGTCGTTAAAGAAGCTTGTACAGTTGTTTTGTATTTTTACTAAAAAAAAGTTTCAATTATTTCAAATATTTATTTAATATGTCGTTAAATTTCACGCTAAAGAAGCGTACACTTTTTTTTCATTGTCGCTAAAAAAGCTTAAAAATTTATTTATTATTGTCGCTGAAGCATACAGATCTATTGTTTATTGTCGTTAAAAAAATTTCATATAAGCATACAAATTTATTGTCGCTAAAAGGAGCTTACAGATTAATTTGTTACTATTATTGAAATAATTTTATAGACTTATTTTCTATCGTCGCTAACAGAAGCTTACAAATTTAAATTTTATTGTAGTTATAAAAAGCTTATATATTTATTTTTCATTGCCGCTAAAAAAGCTTGTACAGTTTTTTAAATAATTTCATATATTTATTTAATATGTCGTTAAATTTTATTGTCGCTAAAAGAAGCTTACAAATTTATATTTTATTACAAGCTTATATATATATTTTTTATTGTTGTTAAAAAAAACTTATAAATTTATTTTTTTTGTAGTAAATCAATATTATTTTATAATCAATATTATTTTAATTATCATCAATTTGTTTTTCTGTAACCTTGAAAAATAATCATTTTATAATGTGAATATTGTATTAACTAATGTAAGGAAATAAAAATATTTAATTTACCCTATTTAAAATTATTTCATTTGCTAATATAAGGTCCTCTAACTCCATGTTTTCATCATTTAATACTTTAATGAATTCCAATCTTTTTATTTTTAATATGTATGAAATATCTATGAAATTTTTTAAATATATAAATATACATCTATATATAAATATACATGAATATTCTCATGAGTGTATATGCATATAATATATTATTATAATTGTTTTTACTATTTTCTTCTATTTCTCCGATAATTTCTAGTTTTGTTCCTCTTTCCCAATTCACATATTCATTTTTTAATTTATTTAATAAAACGTCCAATTTATATTGTCCATCCGTTATTGTTCCGATGTATTCTGATTCATTTTTTTTATGTTTTTGTACAAAAGAATTTTTTAAGTACCCTTGTATTTCTAGAAAATAAAAAATTATTTATTCAAATTATTATATTTTTTTTCAATAATATTTAATTACTTATTAATCCAGGTCTTGATTTTATTTCTTCGAAATTTATTTTAATTGGTTTATTTTTCAATATGTTGTATTCGCCTAAATGAGTAATATTTGAATAATATTTTAATGTTAAGTCATATATTTGATTTCCTTTATTGTATCCTCTTGCTTTTGATACATTAACATTCTCTAATAATATTTTCTGAAATATTAAAAAATGTTTAATATTAAGTTGTAATTAATAATATTGTATATTATAAAAATTTACTTCGTTTAATTTTAGATTTTTTTTAATTTTACAATATTTTCATCGTAAATATTGCATTAAATTCTGAATCCTTCAGAATTATTTAATATGAATTTTAAAATCCTGAAATCAGTCTGTTTTTGTTTGTTAACAAAAACTTGTTCTTCTGAAAGAGTACCCTCCGTTAAGATAGGTGAAATGCCCTCCCTCATATATTTTAAAACTAATATTTTTTCTTGTTTTTATAGTAATGAAGATTAGGTTTTGTTATATTTATAGTTTCCTAACACATACCCTAACCTCAACATAACCTAAAAATCACTTTTTTTATAAAATTTTTTTTTTATCTGGAAGGATGAATGATATTAATCCCACGAAAATCATATGACTAGGACTTAGCACTCTCTTCAACTGTGATTTTTTGCGAGTCCTAGAAAGCAGTTTTTCTAACCTAAAAATAACATTTAAATCATAAAATCTCCGTAACTTTGCTCAGGGAGGGGCTACAAGCAATTTTCGGGGCTTAAAATTTGTATTTTTAAAAACAAATACTATTTATAATGACCAAAAATTCGATTCTGTCATGGCGTCATGGCGAAAAACTCGAAAAACCATTTTTTCATAGGTTTTCTGTCGGTTATTGGTCTCTAGCAACTCACAAATCATTTTTAAAGAAAAAAAATAGCTTTATTGGATTCTACGTGGAAAAATACATTAAAAATATGCATGATTACTTTAGGAATACTTGGATGCTGTTACAAAACAATTGAAAAATAAAATAATTCCGAAATTATTACATCTCTACTTTGCATCGTTGCTGCATTTTATGTTTTTATGACTTTGGTCATCTCTTTAGAGTCTCAAAGCTACTATTCAATGTATCCATAGGCAAATTATGTCCACTACACCCGAAAAACAGAGACAAATACTAGACAGATAACGTTAACTCCTATATGTACATATATATATATATATATATATATATATATATATATATGTGGAATAACTTGCTATCCCTCGTATATACATAAGGAATAGTGAGTTGTTCTTAGGAAACGCAAATTATTTTTCTTATACATAGATAAAAAACCAATGTTCATCTATTCCTGTAACTATTCTTTTTAGTGTTCTTTTTTAGCTTGTAAGAGACCTAACATGTTTTCTGTCCTCCATAAATCACGAACTCGGTAGATTTGAACAATTAAATGATTCGAATTAGGTTCCAAATTCAAAAATTAAAAGATCATCATCTCTTTAGAGTCATAAAGCTACTATTCGATGTATTTACAGCCAAATGACGCCTATTGCACGCTAAAATAAGATTTTTAAACATAACTGAAGTAACGGTCGTATCATCTGTCTTTTTGTATTACAGTAGACTCTGGATACAAGAGAATCAACGGGCCTTCAGGAGAGGAATTTTCTTGAAAATTCTTTCATACAAAAAGTCCCCAACACGCTTGAGTCAATAGTGATACCCACACCTACTGTTTTGTTGTGTGAGTTGCATCCAACATGCGTGTATATTCTGTCTCTCTCACTTTCATAGTGGTGGGATAACGCAAATACTTAGGCTCACGCCCATATTTAGAAGAAAGAGCTCGAAATCTCTTATATCGCAATCTCTTGTATCGAGAGATCACTGAATCATTAGAGAGACAAAGACGGAATAAGGTTTTAGTAACAATCGTGTTGGGTCTATAAATTCGAGCCTGAAAGTACACTTCTATGTAAGCATTTATATTCTTTGTTAGAACTGCCACAATTATGATTTGTCTTCAGGCCATTATACGCAAAAAATAGAGTAGCAACCGATATAAGAAATACATTGCTTCTACATATATGAGAATCAAGCGCGTTGTTTCTAGCAACAGCTCACTATTCTTTGTATATATATATATATATATATATATATATATATATATATATATATATATATATATATATATATGTATATATAAGAACAATAGCTCCTAGAGTTCCTAGCAATAGCTCACTATTCTTTGTATATATATATATATATTGTTACTAAAACCTTATTCCGTCTTTGTCTCTCTAATGATTCAGTGATCTCTTGATACAAGAGATTGCGATATAAGTGATTTCGAGCTCTTTCTCCTAAATATGGGCGTGAGCCTAAGTATTTGCGTTATCCCACCACTATGAAAGTGAGAGAGACAGAATATACACGCATGTTGGATACAACTCACACAACAAAACAGTAGGTGTGGGTATCACTTTTGACTCGAGCGTGTTGGGGACTCTTTGTATGAGAAAATTTTCAAGAAAATTTCTCTCCTGAAGGCCCGTTGATTCTCTTGTATCCAGAGTCTACTATAATACAAAAAGACAGATGATACGACCGTTACTTCAGTTATGTTTAAAAATCTTATTTTGGCGTGCAATAGGCGTAATTTAGCTGTAAATACATCGAATAGTAGCTTTATGACTCTAAAGAGATAATGATCTTTTAATTTTTGAATTTGGAACTTAATTGGAATCATTTGATTGTTCAAATCTATCGAGTTCGTGATTTATGGAGGACAGAAAACATGTTAGGTCTCTTACAAGCTAAAAAAGAACACTAAAAAGAATAGTTACAGGAATAGATAAACATTGGTTTTTTATCTATGTATAAGAAAAATAATTTACGTTCCCTAAGAACAACTCGCCATTCCTTATGTATATACGAGGGATAGCAAGTTATTCCATATATAAATATATATATATATATATATATATATATATATATATATATATATATATATATATATGTGTATATATAGGAGTTATAGTTATCTGTCTAGTATTTGTCTCTGTTTTTCGCGTACAGTGGACGTCATTTGCCTATGAATACATTGAATAGTAGCTTTGAGACTCTAAAGAGATGACCAAAGTCATAAAAACATAAAATGCAGCAACGATGCAAAGTAGAGATGTAATAATTTCGGAATTATTTTATTTTTTTAATTGTTTTGTAACAGCATCCAAGTATTCCTAAAGTAATCATGCACATTTTCAATGTATTTTTTCACGTAGAATCCAATAAAGCTATGTTTTTTTCTCTAAAAATGATTTGTGAGTTGCTAGAGACCAATAACCGACAGAAAACCTATGAAAAAATGGTTTTTCGAGTTTTTCGCCATGGCGCCATGCCAGAATCGAATTTTTGGTCATTATAAATAGTATTTGTTTTTAAAAATACAAATTTTAAGCCCCGAAAATTGCTTGTAGCCCCTCCCTGAGCAAAGTTACGGAGATTTTATGATTTAAATGTTATTTTTAGGTTAGAAAAACTGCTTTCTGGGACTCGCAAAAAATCACAGTTGAAGAGAGTGCTAAGTCCTAGTCATATGATTTTCGTGGGATTAATATCATTCATCCTTCCAGATAAAAAAAAATTTTATAAAAAAAGTGATTTTTAGGTTATGTTGAGGTTAGGGTATGTGTTAGGAAACTATAAATATAAAAAAACCTAATCTTAATTACTATAAAAACAAGAAAAAATATTAGTTTTGAAATATATGAGGGAGGGCATTTTACCTATCTTAACGGGGGGTACTCTTTCTTTAATATATGCAACCAGAGATCTATTATATATAATCAAAAATATTTATATCATATATTATATTTTTGATTTTTTTAATAAATTTTTCAATACATACACTGATTGATCTCCTATTACAATTTTAGATTTTAAAAATTCCGTTGACGAAAACGGTATTTTTTTTTCTTTTTTGGAAATATGATCTTGGTATTTATCATCGCTTTTTCTTTTTAAATTTTTCTCACTCATGTTAATTTTATAAATAAATTATTTAATAATTTAATAAATGTTAATGATAAATAAGTTGATTATACATTTCTTATAATGCATTTTTTTTAAAGTATTATATAAATATAAAAGTAATTAAATATTATAAATAAGATATTATTTTTATATATTTATTGTATTAATTTTTTTAATGTTATTAATATATACTTTACATTTTTATGTATTCTTATGTGACGTAATAAATTATCGTTTTGATGAAATCCTTTTCCACAAATGTTGCAAATATTATTATAATTATTATATTATTATAATTATTATTATATTATTATGCATGAATTTGTAAGTGTCTTATTAAATGTTCATTTCTTATATATTTATTTTTGCAAATAGAACATTCTAATTTTTCAGGTTTGTTATGTTTTTTTAAATGTCTAATATAACCTCTTTTATATTTTTATATTGTTCCACATATATAACAAATATATATTTTTGATGAATGAAATTTCTTATTATGTTTCAATAAATGGTTATATCTCTCAAATAATCGATTGCATTTAGTGCAAGTAAACATATTTATTGCTAAATTAATATAATAATACTTGTTATATTATATATAGTGTAATTCAATATTTTTCAATATTATTCAGTTTCATTATTTATAACTTATGTATATACGAGTAAATCTTCCATACTTTAAAAATTCATGTTACTTCGTCATTACTCGTAGATATGAGATAGCATATCTTTTCAGCAAATGTTTACTGATTTATTGATATATCAGAAAATAATTCTGATTTAGTTTGGATTATAAGTACACATGTCATTTTATGGCGAATGGGGAAAAAAGGTTTTTTACTTCAATTTTAAATGTTACCAGGTCATGTAAAATGATAAATTATCGCTATTAAAAAAAAATGACTATTGTTATTTTGATCTAAAATTCACACCGAAGCTGTATCTATGTACATACTTTTGGGAAAACAAGATCTTGGACGTGTGCCTGTTAATAAAAGTATTTTTTAAATGATTATTAAAATGTTATCGAAAATTTATATAATTTACTTTTTTGTTGAAAATATGATGTTGTAAAAGAGACTATTCAGCGATGACGTTTTAAACTATATCAAAAGGTAATATTAAGAAGCACAAACAGAAATTTATTTATTATGAACGTGTGTTTAGTGTAGATAAAGTTCTGTGTTACTTTGAAATTATAATTAAAAAACGTAATTCATCTTTGAAAATATGTTTTTATCTTCTAATATGAAACCCTGAGCTTTTTCTCTGCGCATCTTTTCTCTGTTGTGAACTTTGTAATTTACTATTTTATAGTATTCAATGGAATTTTTAAGTTGGTTTTGAAGTATAATTTCAAGTATTCTGAAAATCATTTAATTTTTTCTAGTTATTAAATTTTTTGGATTAACATTAATTACCTAGTTTCGTAGATGTACCTCAAAAAGACTATCCTCTAAAGTGAGTAACACGGTTTTTTTCTTTTATTATAATATGTTAAAATTCAGAAAAAATTTATTTTATACGTGTGTCTGTAATTTTTTTTTCTAATTTATTGTAGGTGAAATTTTAACACTATAAAGGATTTACTCATATATATGTTCTCTTTTAAATATATTATGAAATGTTTTGTTGCAATATTTCTAATATATTTCAAGAAACATTTCATTAAATATTTTCGAAAGTTTTCGTGAAATTTAATTATGAATTTTGTAAAATTTAATTGCAAAATCTATTAAATAATTTTAAAACTTTACATGAAATGTTTTTTGAAACATTACATATAAGGTTTTCATTTGTTATAATTTATGTCAAATAGACAAAAAAGCAAGGAAAAAAATTTAAAACATGTTTTTTCACTACATAGTATCATTACTAATATGCTATGTATTTCTACCCGCGTAAAAAAATTTGTATTGCCAAGATATTGGTGAAACAATATCCAATATATTGCATTTATTTAAAAATCCTTTGGCAAAATTTTTCTAATATTTCGCCAACATTTAGCATTTATCAATCCCTAGGGCCAAAACCCACATTATTCCCACATATTGGCAATATATTGGATATTGCTGATATATTGGATATTGCTATATCAATATGTATAATGATATGTATATGTATAATATATATATAAATAATTTCAAATAAAAAATCAGTTTTACCACATTTAATTGAAAACTTTTTAACTTTTTTTTATATCATATCTATAAAGTATACAATATAGGTGATATTAAAATCTTTAATATAATATATAAAAATAAAATATTGGTAAATTAAATTCAGAAATCTTTTTTTGCAAAACAAAAAATATATTTAGTAAAATAATTTTTCAAGTCAAATTTTACGAATATAAATATAACAAAAAATCTATTATACTAATTGTGTATTTACATTACAATTTGGTTGAAATAATTTCTGAGTAACAGAAATGTTAAATCAAATTTAATCAACACAAATCGACTTATGTCATTTTTGTAAATAAGAAAAAGATTAAATCATTTTTAATTTTAATAAATACAACTTAAAGAAAATAGTTCATATATTTTATTGTTCAAAATTTAATCGCCTGTGTGGATAATGTGGGAAAATAAATTCATAAATAATACAAAAAATAACGGCATTAATAGATGATGAAATTAAAATGAAAATGAGAAAATAAAACTGTCGAATTTGCCTCGGCAAGAAGCAGTTGGGTACGAAAGGAGGAAAATTAAAGAAATTGCCTACGAACCCATCAGCCCATCGACAGATCAACTCATCAAAACCAATGACCCATCGACCCATGAATCCATTGACCCATCATCCTGCCGATCCACGTACTCTTTGACCCATCTACTCATGCAACCATCAATTTATTGAACCATGAACCTATCGACCCATTGATTTATTGACCAATTAACCCATTTATCTATGAATTCATCGATCAATAGACCTATCTACTCATCCACCCATTCAACTTCTGACATCCACCAAAAAATTCACCCATCCATCCATTAACCCATCAACGAATTCTTTTTACCACTCATAAACAAATTCCGCTCATCAACCCATCGACAAATTCATCTATCCGCCCAACGGACCGTCAACCAATCGACAAATTCATCTATCCGCCCATCGGCCCATAAACCCTTCGAAAAAATTCATCTATGCGCCCATTAACCCATCGACTATTTCATCTATCCACCAATCAGTCTGTCAACCCATCGACGTATTCATTTAGTGATCCATCGACATTAATATTTATCCGCCCATCGACCTATCGTCATATTTATCAATCTGTCCATCGAACCATTGAGCCGTCATTTTATCGTCCCATGAATCCACCTATGAATTCATTGCACCATGCACCCATTACTCAATTTACACATCGACTCATCCACCATTCAGTATAATTCTGAGACACGAAAAGTAAATTTCTTATTGGTAAAAATCAATTACGCTTGTTAGAAAATTACTTTTTTGCCCTTGGGTAAAAAAGAGCTATTTTAGCCTCTAAAAATAGACATCAAAAATTGAATTTCACGCCCTGAGTGAGAAAGAAAATTTTTTGAGCTTGAAGTGACTGATTTCTAGGACATTTAATTATTTTTTCGTAAAAATAAGGTCGTTTGTATAATGTTTTTAATTGTGAAATTAAAGAAATTTCAAGAAAATAATTTATTGAATTATTATTACATTAAAGACATAATGAATCGTCATTATTCAAATTAATGAAACATTTTGAACAATAAAATATATGAACTATTTTCTTTAAGTTGTATTTATTAAAATTAAAAATGATTTAATCTTTTTCTTATTTACAAAAATGACATAAGTCGATTTGTGTTGATTAAATTTGATTTAACATTTCTGTTACTCAGAAATTATTTCAACCAAATTGTAATGTAAATATACAATTAGTATAATAGATTTTTTGTTATATTTATATTCGTAAAATTTGACTTGAAAAATTATTTTACTAAATATATTTTTTGTTTTGCAAAAAAAGATTTCTGAATTTAATTTACCAATATTTTATTTTTATATATTATATTAAAGATTTTAATATCACCTATATTGTATACTTTATAGATATGATATAAAAAAAAGTTAAAAAGTTTTCAATTAAATGTGGTAAAACTTTGATTTTTTATTTGAAATTATTTATCATTATACATATTGATATAGCAATATCCAATATATCAGCAATATCCAATATATTGCCAATATGTGGGAATAATGTGGGTTTTGGCCCTAGGGATTGATAAATGCTAAATGTTGGCGAAATATTGGAAAAATTTTGCCAAGGGATTTTTAAATAAATGCAATATATTGGATATTGTTTCACCAATATCTTGGCAATACAAATTTTTTTTTATGCGGGTATATTTACGTTTATCAATATTTTTATATAAATATATAGATAAACATTCATCAAAGTTAAAAATACTTTTTTATAAACGTTTTTTCTTGATATATTGGGTAAGAATAGTTATATTTAAATCACAATTAAAAAAATAAAATTAATCAAAATATTGAACAATGTAAATTAATTATTTGCTTATATTTAAAAAAAATGAAAATATATAAGATGTGATGTAGTTTTTAATGTTATAAAGCATATAATTGAATTAAGATTTAATTAAGAAATTTTTCAATATCTAATAAATAATGTCGATTTCGACATAGAAAATATTAAAAATGATGAAAATTATTATGAAAATTTATTAATATAAAGTAATATAATCTATGAATTATATTTTTAAAATGATAATTATTTATATACACCTTTAAAATGTTTTAAAAAATAAAAATCAAAATATTTACATGTAATAACAATAATAATTTTTCATATTTTGTTAATGAGAATATATTTTATTTTTATGAATTTATAAATTTTTTTCAGCGATAGTTTAAAAGTAGTTTATAAAATTAATTTTAGCAACAATAAAAAAAAATACTAAAATTTTTAAAATAATATAAATCTGTATGCTTTTTTCAATGACAATAAAAATGAATTTGTAAACTTGTAAAAATAGTAAAAACAGATATACATATTTTTAACGACACTAAACAATAAATTTGTACGCTTTTTTCAGCGACAATAAAATATAAATTTATAAGTTTTTTTTAGCAATTATGAAGAATAAATATGTAACCTTTTTTTATCGACAATGAAAATGATTTTGTAAGCTTCTTTTAGCGACAACAAATAATAAATTTGTACGCTTTTATAATCTTTTTTTAGCGACAGTAAACAATAAATTTGTACGCTTTTTTCAACAATAATGAGGTATAAATTTATAAGTTTGTTTTAGCGATTATGAAAAATAAATTTGTAAGCTTTTTTAGCAACAATAAACAATAAATTTATATGCTTGTATCAAGTTTTTTTAGCGACAACAAACAATCGCTTCAGCGACAATAATAAACTTATAAGCTTTTTTTAGCGACAATAAAGATGAATTTGTAAGCTTCTTTCAGCGACAACAAACAATAAATTCGTATGCTTATATGAGGTTTTTTTAGTAACAACAAACAATAGATCTGTACTCTCCAGCGACAATAATGAATGAATTTGTAATCTTTTTTAATGACAGTAAACAATAAATTTGTACGCTTTTTTCAACGACAATGAGATATAAATTTATAAGTTTCTTTTAATTATTATAAAAAATAAATTTGGAAGCTTTTTCTAGCGACAATAAACAATAAATTTATATACTTGTATAAAATTTATTTAGCGATAACAAACAATCGCTTCAGCGACAATAATAAATTTGTAAGCTTTTTTAGCGACAATAAAGATGAATTTGTAAGCTTCTTTTAGCGACAATAAACAATAAATTTGTATGCTTATATGTTTTTTTGGTGACAACAAACAATAAATCTGTACGCTTCAGCGACAATAATAAATGAATTCGCAATCTTTTTTAGCGACAATAAACAATAAATCTATACACTTTTTTCAACAACAATGAGATATAAGTTATATTAAAATATAAAATATTTGTAAGTTTCTTTTAGCGATTATGACAAATAAATTTGTAAGCTTTTTTTAGCGACATTAAACAATAAATTTATATGCTTGTTTGAAATTTTTTTAGCGACAACAAACAATTGCTTCAGCGACAATAATAAATGAATTTGTAATCATTTTTAACGACAGTAAACAATAAATTTGTGCGCTTTTTTCAACGACAATGAGATATAAATTTATAAGTTTCTTTCAATTATTATAGAAAATAAATTTGCAAGCTTTTTTTAGCGACAATAAACAATAAATTTATATACTTGTATAAAATTTATTTAGCGATAACAAACAATCGCTTCAGCGACAATAATAAATTTGTAAGCTCTTTTAACGACAATAAAGATGAATTTGTAAGCTTCTTTTAGCGACAACAACCAATAAATTTGTATGCCCATATTAGATTTTTTTGGTGACAATAAACAATAAATCTGTACGCTTCAGCAACAATAATAAATGAATTTGTCATCTTTTTTAGCGACAGTAAACAATAAATTTGTACACTTTTTTCAACGACAATGAGATATAAATTCATAAGTTTCTTTTAGTGATTATAAAAAATAAATTTGTAAGCTTTTTTTAACGACAATAAACAATAAATTTATATGTTTGTATAACATTTATTTAGCGACAACAAACAATCGCTTCAGCGACGATGATCAATTCGTAAGCTTTTTTTAGCGACAATAAAGATGAATTTGTAAGCTTCTTTTAGCGACAACAAACAATGCTTTTTATAAGCTTTTAATGCAGCCATATATTTTTATGCTGGTCTCAAGCCCAAAAATCTTTTATTAAGATAAATATATAAATATCTAATTTCTAATTTTAAAAAGAACATGTTTTATTCAAATACAATTGTTAATAAAGTACCTATGGATATCAAGCTAAAATTATTTTGTAATTCATAGTTTACTATTGTAATTATTGAATTTTTTTAATAATAAAAATAAAGATACAATATATAGAAATAAAAATATTAGAATAGAAATAAAAATATTATATATATATATCTGAATAAAGAAAATGCAGAGAGGAAGCTTTGTATTATCAATTAATTATTTTTGCAATTATATTAATAAAATATTAATAATAATAATTTTTTTTTTCATTTTTGAAATTCAATATTAGAATAAGAAAAAACTTTATATTATTAAATAGTTACAGTTACAATCATAATAATAAAATATTACTAATTATAATAATATTTAATTACTTATAATTGTTATTATAATAATAGAATATTATTAATAATAAGAATATTTGTTTATTACTAATTACTTAATCATAATATCATAGTGGGGGGAGGGCATAATTAGAGGGGCTATAAAAAGTGAGGGTGGGCCAAGTTGAGGGAGGCTGAGGGGGGCTACAAAAATTGAGGGGGGCGAGGGGAGGCTGAGGGGGGCCTAAGTTACGTTAATTTTGGAATAGCCAAATATAAGAGAAATTACAACGTAATTTGAGGGAGGGCTATGCCGACAGACATTTGAGGGGGGGCTGATGGAGGGGCTACAAAAATTAAGGGGGGGCGAGGGGGTGCTAAGGGGGGGCCCAAGTTACGTTAATTTTGGAATAGCTATTTATAAGAGGAATTACAACGTAATTTGAGGGGGGCAATGCCTACAGACATTTGAGGGGGGGGGGCTGAGGGGGGGTCGGTTGAATCTTGTCTTACGACTATATATAGATATATATATATATATATATATATATATATATATATATTTGTATGTAAATTTATATAAAAATAAATACTTAGAAATGGAAATATATTACTTATGTTTTAATGTTCAGACGATTCTAATATCACATTAGAATTGTGAAACTAAAAAAAATTGTGAGGATGAAATTACGTTTATTTTGTGGCATAATAGTAATACAAACAGTAAGTCTATAAGTTTTGAAAGAAAAATTATTAATTTGCGCACTAAAAGCAAGTTGTATACAATAATATTCAACGTGAAGCTATAAAGAAAGAAAAAGAAAAAGGTAAAGCTGATCCAACTAAGAGAGTATCATAACTCCGGATCACAGATTTTGCTCAAACTTTGAAATAAGTTTTCAGATGACAAAATATAGAAAAAGCTACAGTTATAGTCACAAACGCTTAATATTTCCTTAACTACAAGCACTTGAAGGAAATCAATAAAAAAGGTTACTAGATTTTTGAAAGCATATAGTTTCTTAGCATTGATAGCTACAAGCTTGAAACTTTTTTTAAATCAAAGCTGAGCTCAAATTCTTTCGAAATAGTAGTTATAGTATATCAAAATATTATTTTTTTCCAAACTTATAGCGTAATAAAGATTTGACCTCATTTCATCTTTTGTTATAACCACCTTTTTTCTATAACTTTGGAAAAAAATAATATTTTGATATACTATAACTACTGTTTTGAAAGGATTTTAGCTCAGCTTTCATTTAAAAAGCAGTTTTCAGCTTCTAGTTATCAATGCTAAGTAACTATATACGTTTAAAAATCTGGTTATTTTTCTAGTGATTTTCTTTAATTGCCTGTTACTAAGGATATATTAAGCATTCGTGACTAACCGTAGCTTTTTTTATATTTTGTCATCTGAAAACTCATCTCAAAGTTTGAGCGAAATCCGTAATCCGAAGTTGTGATACTCTTCTAGTTAATAGAATAAGCATTACCTTCTTCTTTTTCTTTTTTTATAGCTTTACGTTGAATATTTTTTATCTATACATGACAACTTGCTTTTTAGTGCGCAGATTGAAAGTTTTTCTTTAAAAAGTTATAAGCCTACTGTTTGTTTAATAAGATTACTATTATCCCACAAAGCAAATGTAATTTTATCTTCACAATTTTTTTTTAATTTTAACAATTCTAATGTGATATTAGAATTGTCTGTACATTAAAACATAAATAATATAGATATACACAAACAGAATTTGTTTTGCCATTTTCAAGTATTTATTTTCATATTACGAATTTACATACAAATGTATATATGTATATATATATATATATATATATATATACTAGGGGGGGTACCCCCCTGCTCGCACTGCTCGCCAACCCCCAGTTGTGCTATAAATATAATTATATATTAAACATTTAAATCATTTTTAAATTTTTAAATCATTTTTTTTTAGTTTCGTGGATAATTTAGTATATTATTTGATATATCGTAATGATTTTGAGTTTTATAAGATTTATAGGATTATTTTGTTATAATTCCTTTTTTATATCTTTTTTCTCATTTTAAACATTTTATGAGATATATCAAAAATTCATACTAAAATTTATAAATTTATTATGATATTGTAAATGAAATTATTACATGATCATTATATCACATTTTATTTAAAATTTAGTTATTTATATAACAAATAAATAAATAAAATAATTTTAAATTATTTTATACTTACTTATATTACATTTACCTGTATAAAAGTTATGAATATGTTTTTTTTATTTATTGTTGTTAGTAGTTAAATTATTTATTTATTAAAATTTCGATTTATAAATTTTAAATAATCATAACTTTTAAATATTTTAGTTAATTTTTAAATATTTTATTTTTTTTATTTTTAATAATATTGATAATGTTTAAAAATTTTTTTAAATTTATTATTATATATTGAAATATTTATGATTTATTTTAATTTTTCATATTTTATTAATAATGTTAGCTAATCTTAATAAATATTTAGAATAAATTTCATGACTTTGATTAAAGTAATATTCTGCTATTGGTTCATGTATATTTATTTTATATTTTATAATTTCATTCGCATAATATTTATAATACTCTGGTACTTCATTCCAATTTTTAAATTCAAATTGTTCATTATTTTCCTCTATATATGAATTAATAATGTTATTTAATTCAGAAATTATTGTATTGTTTATTGAACTATTATTATCTAGATTTTCTAAATAATATTCATATTCTTCTTAAAAATTTAAATGTTCTTCAATTTGATCATTTAAATTTTCCATCAAAATGGATTTCATTTAATCATTTGTTGATCATTAACATTGTCAATTTCAACATTATTAATTGGATTCCATTCCATTTTTTTTTCTTTATATATTATTAAAAATTTTTAATGTTTATAATTAATATAAATATAACCTGAAAAAAATAAAGTTTAATTAATAAAATAATTTATAAAAAATTTATTTAAATAACATTAAATTTTTGTTAAATTATAATAAAATTATTTTTTTAATATTTCTTTCCAAACTATGTTAGGTACAATATCTCTGTTTTTCGATTCATTTTGAATATATATTTTATTTACATTTTTACAACGTGAAAGAGTTATTTGTGCTTCTATGTTATATTTGAATAATTTAGTTATTTTTAATCGCGTTTCATTACATAATCCATTTTTATACTTAAATTTCGAATTAACATAATTATGGTATTTACTTTTAATTTCAGTTCCTGTGGAGGTAATCCTTCTCTTATGTTATTTAACATTTCTATTGAATAATTCAAATGAATATTATCATCCGTTTGATCTACACCTTTGTAAAACAAATATAAATAGTTATTAATCTTGAAAGTTATATAAATTTAAACATAAATATTAATATCAATTAATTTTAAAAGTTGTATAAATCAATACTATTAAAGGTTTATAATGTAAGATGGTGTGGAAATCTGAATCCTCAACACTATATGCTTATTTTTATTTTAATACAATAAAATATTTATAATATGAACAAATTATTAAAAATCATTATGTTTTCAACAAATGAATTAATTATAGTGTTGAGGAATTGTAATAGAATTAATTTAAATTTATATTTATTAATTTCAGATAAACTATGTAAAAAATGGTAATAAGATATCTGATGAGGCACATGTTTTTCATTTTAAATATTATAAATTGTAATTTTATTCAACTACTTTCGAGTTTTCAACAAAAAAAAAATCAAAATTTTTATATTTTTATGTAATATTATACATAAATAGAATATAATAAAAAAATATAAAACTATATTATCCAGTATTTGATGGCTCTAAAAGGTTGTAAGGGGGATTGTGGGGGGGTTGTGGGGGGGATTGTGGTGGGGGCAAGAGGGGGGTCTGTGGGGGGGACGTGGGGGGGACGTGGGGGGGAATGATCGATAACATAAAATAACGTAAATTTACGTTATTTAATTAATAAAAATCATGTGGGGGGGCTGTGGGGGGGGCGTGGGGGGGATGTGGGGGGGGCACCGACTGAATTTTGGTTCATATAACTATATAATATAGGGAGATATATATATCACTATTGATTAGATTAGATTAGATTAGATTAGATAATGATTTATTCGTATGAATATACAAAAAGGCGCGTAATACAATATAAGATTACAAATCAATTTTGCACTAAAAGTTGATATCACAGTCGAATAACTAATCCTAATAATACTGAAAAAGTAAGTCACAATAAAAAGTGATATTACAGATAAACTGCAGATAATACAAGGATAATTAAGATTATAAAAGAATACACGCAACAATACAATAAATTAAAAACAGGCATTCATTATCTATCAGTCGTAATATTAAAATTTAAGAGAAAAATAAAAATACATAAAAAATACATAAAATAAACAAATGAAAAATAAAAAGCGTACACAATAGCATGAAACGCAGTCAATACAATAAAAACATTTACCCACCAACCATTCATACAATAAATACATTCACACCTTAAGTCTATATATGGGAAAATCTTCAAAACTTTTTATGTACTAGTGGCGAGTCATTTTATAGCTGCTGGTGAGTTGCCGCATAATGCACACTATTTAAACTGGGTTCATATCTTTTGTACTATCCTGTGACTCTATTTCTAATGGATTTTGTAAATGTGCCATCGACGGCGCAGTAAATATTACTATAAAACGTAAATTTTTACATATGAAAAATTACATAATTTTTCATATGTAAAAATTTACGTTTTATAGAAATATCTACTGCGCTGTTAATGGCACATTTACCAAAACCATCAGAAATAGAGTCACAAGATTGCACAAAAGGTGCGAACTTAGTTTAAATAATGTGCATCATGCGGCAGCCCATTAGCAGCTGTAAAAGGACTTTTCAAAAATATAAAAAAAGAATTAAAAGTTTTGAGGATTTGCACATACAGGACATCACATAATAAATTAAAACAAATAAAGAAAGTAAATGTCAATCAAGGTCAAGTAAGTCTGCCGTCCAAAGTAAGAAAACCTTAACTCCAATGGGATTCCAATGTAGTTAACCACTTTTATACTTTGGACGGCAGAAGTATCCCCTCACTGCTGCCTTAAACCTGCTGAGAGACGGAAGATGTTTAATCTCAGCAGGCAGGGAGTTTTAAAAATGTGCACCTTGGACTTGGAAGGAGTTCCTAGGTACACATTTAGTGAAGAGACCCACCAGATGCTCCAGAGTATTCATGCGCACGATTTTGTACATAAGTACAGCCAAGAAATACTGTCTTCTCGAATCAGTGCGCAGCCAACCCAACGCGGGTCTATAAGGAGAGACAAGATCCCCCATTCTTAAACTCAATACATATCTCACACAAGAATTCTGTAACCTCTGTATTCGTCTTCTCAACCCCTGAGAAGCATCGAGCAAAACCACTGAACAATAATCAAGATGTGGGAACAGCAGGGCGGTTGCGAGCTGTTTACGCAGTCTCCGTGGTGTATTGTCGGAAAAACCGCAGGGCACATAAAACTCTATTAAACTTTTTTGTAATCATATCAATGTGCGGTTCCCAAGAAAGTTTAGGGTCAAGCACAACACCAAGACTAATCACGAAGCCAGAGAAGGGTATACTAATGCCTTCTTTAAGATCAATCGTCTTGGGCCCTCCAGCATAAAACGAATCTACAAAACGACTGCCACCAAAGACGACCGCCTTAGTTTTATTAGTATTTAAAGTGAGAGAAGCCCCAGCTGCCCACCCCGATACCGCTTTAGCCGCCTGATATATAGGAGTTAATCCACAAGAGGGCGGCTCTAGAAAGCTCCATCGATCTCAGCCTCATAAGTAATTTGGAGGGAGAGATCGTGTCAAATGCCTTACTAAAGTCAAAAAGCAAAAGTAACGTGACGAGTATTTTTTCTATACCTGATCTTATGTCGTTAGTTAATTTTAGTATAGCTGTCTGCGTCGAGTGGTGCTTTCTAAAACCAGTCTGCATTGGATCAAGTAAAGTAATTTATTTGCAGTAATGTACTCTTGTAATTAATTAATCTTCAGTACCTTTGAAAGGAAACATACAATATTAATAGGCCTGAAATCCTTAGGCGATTTTGGTGCAGAGCACTTCTTCAATGGCACAATACGTGCCTGCTTCCAAAGGCCAGAGAAGAACCTCCGTGCAAAAGAGGAATCGAACAGAGTCACAAGATATTCACCAATAAACGGTAATGCTTTAAGTATCACACCTTGCGGAATGCCGTCTTCGCCACGAGCCTGTGATGAGAAATGAGAAATCGCAAGAATAACGTTGTTAACGTTGATTGGTTTAAAAGCGAAACCGTTTTCGCTGCATTCAGAAAGAATCTTCTTGCGTTCCTCACCATCATCATGTGGCAAAACCGATACTCCAGCAAAGTGCGCATTAAGCTTATCTGGAGTGAATCCATTCAAATCCTCTTGAGGTCCGGATAAGAGTCCCAGCTCTCTTAACTCCTTCTAGACATTACCGTTTGCAAAAGCCTCAAACAGTCTTTTATGGTAATATTTAGTTCTTGCGCGTTTAGTCTGTTTGTCCTCGGCCTTACGTAACTGTAGAAATTCAGAGAGATATTGACTGTCATTTGTCCGTTTGCATCGTCTATATGTGGCATCTCTCTTGCGCTGCATCTGCGACAACTCTTTATCCATCCATGGTGGCTTCTTCTTTGTACATTTAAATATTTTTACTAGTTCTAAATTTTAAATAGCAGCAGCAAGATTGTCGCAAATGCAGTCAAGTGCAGACTCAGGGTCAACTGTACCAGTTGCCAGTGAGGACCAATCATAACCGGCTAATTTCTCTAATAATAATTTTTCGTTGATATTTTTATAATCTCGATACTTGATAGGTTCTTGCTCTAAGACGCTCACATTGTAGGCTATAGAGACGTCAATTAAGTTGTGCCGACTATGAAAGTTTGCAGATAAGTTACGTGCGTCAAGTATGGTGTCATCGTCGTCCAAAAAATCAGATCAATCCATGTGCGAGACGATGGAGCAATATGCGTAGCACCGTGCTGGACCAACTGAAGCGAAAGCTCAGAGGACAGCTTTTTAAGAAACTTCGCATCACCGCCTTTTCGTAGATCGGCATTCAGATCTCTCATTATAATTCTAAATAAAAAATCTGGAGTTAAATTTATGAAGGATTCAATCAGATCAGAGTTTTTTTGTTAACGAAATGGCAGGAGGACGGTAAATAACAGAAACCAACACAGGCTCAGAGCTGCCAGCTTTAACGGAACAAAAGATATATTCAGGTACCTCTGTTTACCACTGGTAGTAGTAGTTGTGGTATTTTAAAATAGTATATTACGCAACTAGTGCGCGAAACAGGTGATTCATGCACGAGTCGAGTTTTTCGGCCGAGCGAAGCGAGGGCGAAAAAAAAGACGAGTGGGTTTATCACCTGTACCGCGCACGTGTTGCGTATACTATTTTTTAACACATCGTGAGCGAAACCCGATTATTTTTGCGATTACTTACCCGAGCGTAGCGAGGGTGACAATTAGACGAGTAAATAATAAAGAATAAATGATAAATCATGAATATTTACAACTGCAACATTAATACAATAAATATTTTTATGTTTGCGAATAAAAACTTTCATTTACATTTACTTATTAGAGAAGATTTCTGATTTATAATAAATTCAAAAGAGCAAATTAAAACGCTCATTATTTAGAAGATTTTTTTAAATTAATTGTTGACTAGCTAAAGTTATTAGTTATTCATTAGAACAGTTTCTGGAATTAACTGTCAAAAAAGTTGAATTTTTTTTCAAGAAAATTCTAAAAAAAAAATTAAACATTCATATTTGAAAAATTTAATTTTTTTTTAATTCTATGATATATGTTATATAGTAAAAGTGACATATATGTTATATATATGTTACTCTTATATCTAATATACGTTATATTCTAAAAGTGACTAAATGTTTTACTTCAATTCTACCTGTGAAAAACATTATGACTAAATATTTACTATCTAAATCAACTTTATGATTGATAAAAGTAAAATCTTTTTGAAAAATATCATTTAACCACTCTATTACATATGAAACAATTCCCCCTTTTTATTTTTAGTAATAAAAAACTGGTGTGGCAGTTTTTGAGACTGGCCGACAGAAGTGAAACTTCTTTACGAAATTATAGAACTCATAAATGTTTATCTAAGTTCTATCACTGTTTTATTGAATTTTAAAATAATTTTAAAACAAAATAATTATAAAATTAAATAAAACTAAATTAAAATAATTTAATTTATTTAAGGAATTGATTTTTTTTTAATTTAAATGAGATATTGTATAAAATTTTTGTTAATAATATTTATTTTACAAAAATACAATTTAAAAAAATGTAGGAAAGAGAGGGGTTCACCATAAAACATAATAGAGAAAGAAAGAAAAAGAGAGAACGAATTCAGACATTTGTATTGCATACATAGTATACATGTATACATATACTATATCTGTGCGTTTGACATGAAGTCAGTCCCGCCAATTTTTCTTTATACGTATTTAGTACCTTGATTTACATATAGGAGGTGCGGACGCTCCTCCTATATATATACACTTCCGTTTCATTAGTTCCGTTGCATGTACCGTCATGAAATCAATTCACTCCCGTATAATTTTTTTCATACGTCTCTTATGGGAAGTGTATACCGTCGGTAAAGAAGTTTCACTTTAAAAATTTTGTTTCAAATTTCCTGTCAAAATAACCTTATATGACATAAATATCGAGGCTAACAAGGAGAGTGTTTCACCTTCGGGTCACCGTTTTTGCTCAAATTTAGAGAATGTTTTCCGGATGCAGAAATATGAAGAAAACCAAAATTTTAGAGGCCAACGCTCAATATTTCCCTAGTTACAGGCCATTGAAGAAAATCACTAAAAAAGTCACTAGATTTTCAAAAGCTTATGGTATCTCAGCATTGTTAGCTAGAAGCTTAAACCTTTTTTTAAATGAAAGCTGAGCTCAAATCCTTTCGAAATCGTAGTTATAGCATATCAAAATATTATTTTTTCGCAAAGTTATGGCGTAATAAAGATTGAACTCAATTTTAGCTTTTATTATTAATTAATGTTTCAAACAAAAAAATCAGATTCAATCTTTATTACGCTCTAACTTTGGGAAAAAATAATATTTTGAGATGCTATAGGTGCTATTTTGAAAGGATTTGAGCTCAGCTTTCATTTAAAAAAAGGTATAAGCTTCTAGCTAACAATGCTGAGATACCATAAGCTTTTGAAAATCTAGTGACTTTTTTAGTGATTTTCTTCAATGGCCTGTAATTAGAGAAATATTGAGCGTTGACCTCTAAAATTTTGGCTTTCTTCATGTTTCTGCATCCAGAAAACATTCCCAAAATTTGAGCAAAATTGGTGACTCGAAGGTGAAACACTCTCCTTGTAAGTCCGCAAAACAATAGTGAATTTTGTTGTCTAAAAAAAAGCAGCATGACGTACATGTACCGCACATTATGAAAAAATATTAGGTTTCGCATACGCAAAACAAGCATGAGAAACCGTGTTTCGCGCACGGAGTGTTAAAAAGCTAATATATAACATTTTAAACTATTTTTAACGTAAAGGGCCACTCCTTCTCTGTGAAGGTTTCTGTCCTGCCTAAATATTTTATATCCTTTAATCTGAATGACGTCATCCGAGACAGTCGGTCCCAGCCAAGTTTCAGCCACTTCAATAGATCGTAAGAATGAGTGTCACACAGGAGTTCACGCACCTGTTTAATGTGAGCTCTTAACGAAGTCACATTCACAAAGCTCGCTCGCAGTGCACCTCTTTTCCCTGTTCGAGTCCCCGAGGAGATCCGGTCCAGTCATTGGGGAGAGACATCGTTACTCTTTATAACAGAACATTTATCATTGGAGACTAATTTAACAACATTATCAACCTTATTTATACATCCACTAATTACACGAGATTTGTCAGCAACAGGATTTTTATCTTAAATAGCGTTATTTGAACTACCCAAAATCTTATCTATATCATCCCTCGTAGTAAATGTGTATACTCTCTCCCCTCTTTCTCTTCTTGCCAGAAATCTACCACTTTTATGCCATATAAAATCAATACCTCTAACCTTTGCATATTTATTCAAATCTTGACAGTTTTTATATATATCTTTTTGAAGATATTCATTTATAAAAATTTGGTAGTGGCTTTTTGTGGCAGACGAACCGGCAAAACAGGTAAGATCAATATTTGCCGTTGAGAAATTAATGATTTTTGTTTTTGCATTCAATATTTGTTGGACCAGATTGGCCTAGGATAGTCTGACTAGGTGAGGAGGGACCCCCCAGACCGTCCCCGATCTCGCCGCTTCCAGAATCATGCGATGTCAAACAAACAGCCGATAATATGTGTGAATGTGTTATGTCCGGGAGTATGGTACTATGGACAACAGAAGCAAAATCTTTTGGTCGAATATTAGCCGCCAAGCAGTCCAGTCCACTGGAGATCACCAATAAGTCACTCTCGGTATTACAATTGTATGTATTTCGATTTTGATTATAATAAACCTTTTCTGTTTTTGTGTCAGTAATTTTTGTGTTGGTGTCTACCGCTTCATTTGAGGTTGTGCTAGTATGTGGGATACTTTCATGCTCTTCCGCACGCTCTTGTACACT
Organism: Anastatus disparis; assembly: GCA_017163975.1. Lineage (NCBI taxonomy): Eukaryota > Metazoa > Arthropoda > Insecta > Hymenoptera > Eupelmidae > Anastatus > Anastatus disparis. The sequence goes on along the minus strand of JAFFSR010000351.1, from coordinate 2,697,803 downwards.
TAGATCAGAGACGGTCCGCACCACGCATGCCACCCCCACCGCAAGATCCGAGAAATTCTTGTCCACTCCATTAAACTCAGCCTTTAATGTAGATTGAAGGGTATCAATTTTAGAATTAAAATTTGAATTCATCTTTTTATAATTCTTAATCAGAGTGAAAAATTGAGTCTCAAGACCACTGACTATCCTCCTTAGTTTAATATTTTCATCAAGCAGCCCTGCCTGCACAGCTTCTAAATTTTTTATTATTTTATTTTGACTATTAAGTTTATGTATTTTGACTAATGAGTTTATGACAATGCCTTGCAAGCCATCATCGATGCCCATCACACTTCTCTTGACATTCGGAAGCCGATCGAGAGCGACCAGGATTGAGTCAAGCTTACGAGACAAAGCGCCTTCAAGTGCAGACAAGGCAGTCTGAGAAATAAAATTATCATTACTTTTCAATTCTTCATTAACAACTATTGATTCAATCGATTTATCATTTTTAAGTATGGCGGCAGAACACTACGCGCAGCGCCAGCTCTTTTATGAGTAGCCTTAATAGATTTGTCATTTAAAATAATACTTAAACTAGACTTATTATTTTTCACCGCTCCACTGGCCTTCTGAAATGCCACGATTGTTGGTTTTCCCTGTGAGACGATAACGGGTGGTATTTGCATATCGAGCCTTGATGGAGTCGATATAATGAGAAGCAGCCTTTTATGAGCCTTATCGACATAGCTAGCGCCAAGCGCGCGTGAAGTGGAGGGGGCGCTCTTCTTATCCTTCGCCTTTACGCATTTGTTACATATATAGTGGTGGCCGGTGCCTTCTGATTGTATACGTGTCATACATCTAGCATGACAGCGTTTGCGACAAGTAGAGCAATCATACAATCTTTTCTCTCCGCGTACATCTGACGACGGACGCTTACATATACCACAATAATCCATAGTAGCGACCTCTTGCAACATGTTTAAAAAATTACGTCACTCAATGTGTTCTGAAAGGCATCAAACGCCGCTTTCCCTCCAAAATCAAACACCAATCAAACACTAACCTCAAAAAAGATCTGCTGATCCAAAAGCTCGCAACAAGAAAGCAAGAACAGCATCACTCCTCACGAACTTAATCCAGACGCTGTCTTGCATTAAGGCACTTGCAAGTATGCTGAAACAAAAACGCCCGAAGGCAGCTTGTGGCAGAAAAAAGTCGAAAAGTACAGAGCGTTATGAAGTACGTGTTGCGCTACTTACGTGTTCCAAAATTGATGGTAGATACATGCTTACAAATGTATATAAATGATGAGCGAAGCATGTGACAGCGTTTGAATGTAGATTACTTAAGAATTCTGAACGTATATACAAGTATTTTTCAACAATAAAATTTTGGAATTTTTTCTGGCTTTAAATTAAAAAATTCGGGATTAAACAGGTACCATTAGATAGGTAATTTGGTCCTCTATCAGTCAACAAAATTTCAGCATAAAAAAAGATGGCGTTTTTGAGAAAAATGCATGTGCATAAAAAGTGCATTTTATGGTAAAATGCATATATCTAAGTCATTTTTAGTCTTTTTTCAAATTTCTTGTGCTGAATTAAAGAGGGCTCAAAACAAAATAAAACAAAAAAAACTTTACCAAAATTCATTGAAAATTGATAAAATGATAGCCCTCTAAAGTTATTGTGGACATTTTCAGTTTGAACATTTAGTTTTTGCATGCAATTTTCAAATGTGCATATCTTATGCAATTTTGATATTTCAGCAAAAAACAAAAGGACCTGTCTCCTTATTTTCCAAGTAGAATAACATACTCCATCGGCGCAGTGATTGGTGACTTGAGTGTATACAGGCTGTTCGATTTGAAATGGTATCGGCCTTAAGAATTATCCCTGTTTTTTTATTTCACAAATTAAAATTATTATTGTATTTTTCAACTGCGGATTCATACTATACTTTCACATAAAAGATTTTTCAAATTCTTTTTCATTAATATGTTTTTTATTCTTGGAATTTTTCGAAGGTTAAATTACACAAATCTAATTGTGCTACTCCCCATCATCTATCTTTTTAAATTTATTTTCAAATATTTGGAAATATTTTAAATTTTCATAATTATTTACAAAATCACTTGCCAGGCCCGTGGATTAATATTTAATGATGCTGTTTTAAGCTTAAAAGTTTGAACATAACATCTATATTTTTTACATTTATTATTTGATATACTATTTTATAGTATAAAATTATTTAAAAAATATAATTTAAAAGTATATATCATTAAATCAGAAAACTTATTATCATTGTTATACAATGGGAATTGAGTAATTAATTATAAGCATTATATATTTGATCAGTAAAATATACACCTAAAAATAAAGTAAGAACTTTTGCGCATGTTGTATAAATTTAAAAGCACGTTGTAATAAATAGCCACTTTCGACACAAACACAAGGTCCTGAGTCTTACAGTAATAAAATTAAAATTCCGCTGCCTAAATATGAACGCACAGAGGTCGAAAGACCAATGAAATTTTCAAACGAACTTTAAAAATACAGCGCATCGAAAAGATTAGAAGAGGAAGAAACCCTCGAGTTGTTGCATACAGTTCTGCAAAAAGATGCGAACGAATAGTGGTACGTCTATCAAGATAAAGTATTCACATACCAGGGTTTTAAAGAGTTATTCCTCGACAGATATTGGAATGACGATATCCAAAGAACGTCTAGAAGAAAAGTGGAATTTGGTTAGTTCTGCGAGAATGGGAAATTGAGTCGTATGACTTATGCCATGCAAGTCTATGATTTAATTAAAGAATTAAATATTTAATATACTGAAGAACTAGCTGAAAAAATCAGTAGACATTTTAGCAGAAACGTTAGAAGAACACCCTAAAAGACCAAAGTGGTTGCACATGCAAGCACATATGTAAATACACATGCTCTTGCATGTGTAAGTACCGCTGTAAGTACACGGCATCTCCCCCTCTCTTCTACCAAAGTAGAAGAGTGGGAAAAAAACCAAAGAGAGTTGAAGCAAGCAGTGCGAATAGCCCGTGAGGCTTGTCACTCTTGCACCGGCTCTCCTAGCGAAGAGTCACACCTTGCTTAACACAACAACGGGCACTGAGCCATAGCATTGTCTTAAGCAAGGAAGACTTTACACGTGTTAACGTGCTTTGTTGTACACTTTTGTATTATATGATAAATAAAGAGCCTAGCCAAGTTAAGAACATTCTTATCCTATTAATCCAGTGTTGAGCCTCGAATGTTAAGGCATTTGGTTTTTAAGAACAACGGACAAAAACAAAAGAAACACAAAAGAATCCACGTTAGCTAGGCAAGGCGACCTAGCTAAGAACGGTTCTATGAATCAAGATTAAAGAGTCATTTATGCCCTTAGCTAATGTTGTTAATAAATAAAATAATAAGAAGGGAAAGTTACAATAACTTTATTTAATTAATTTTAATATCAAATTTCGTTTGTAAATAAAATTAAGAATTTGTTGTACGTGAGAGAACATTTTTATCAAGTTTAAAATATCTCAAAAGATAGCAATTAACTAAAATACAATTTTGATAGCAGTAGAATATGAAAAAAATGGAATATGAAAATTTTTTTCAAAATTTTAAAACTTTTCTCAAATTAAAACTATGCTGAGTAAATCGGTTTCTAAAAGTCATACTTCTTTTGACAGATGCAAATAATTCTCATGCTTTCAAAGCAAATTCATCAAGTAATTTAAAATAAAAAAATCGAGAAATCAAAATTTTTTTTAAATTGCTTTCTCATAGAGAAAGCATTGTATCGGTAAAAAAAATTTTTTTCTATTTTTTCATTAATTTGTACATATTTGAACTCGGTGAGTCGAAAAAAGTGGTTTCCAGAAAATGTCTGTATGTATGTATGTGTGTGTGTGTGTGTGTGTGTGTGTGTGTGGATGTATGAATTCAGTTAGTAAACTGTATCTCGAGAACTACTCGATGGATTTGCTTCTAATTTTGCATGGAATTTAGTTTTGTGACTAACTTGCTGGGAAGCTATTGATAATTGGTTCTTCTAGCGTAGTTTTCATTTTAAAGTTTTAAAAAAAAAAAAAAAAATTTCGATTCTTCGTTTTTTGGTTTTTTTTTTGTTTACTACTCGATGAATTTGCTTCAAAATTTGCACGGAAATTATTTGTGATAGCCCGGATAAAATAAATTTTTAAAAACTGATTTTCTTAGTTTAGTTTCAATTTTAGAACATTTTGAAATTTAAAAAAAAAATGTTTCTATTTATTAAGCCAATAAAATCTTAAAAATTACTCGATGGATTTACTTCAAATTTTCCATACAATTCAATTTTTTGATGAACTGGTGCGGAAGCTATTGAGAATTGGTTTTCTTAGCGTAGTTTTTTTTTAGAATCATTTTAAGAATTTTAAAAAAATTTCGATTTTTCATTTTTTTTGTATTTTACGTAAACTACTCGAAGAATTTGTTCGAAAATTTGTATGGAACTTAATTTCGACTGCCAAAAGTATAAAAAATTTTGTAAACTAATTTTCTTAGGGCACTTTTAATTTTAGAGCATTTTTAAAATTTTTTAAAAAATTTTTATTTTTAATTTTTTTCTATTTTATGAAAACCGTTTGATAAATTTGCTCCAAAATTTGTATGCAATTAATTCGCTACTGTCTGAAGAAAACAAGCTTTGGAAAACTAATTTTCTCAGCGCAGTTTTAATTCTAGAGCACTTTGAAAATTTAAAAAAAAATTTTTATTTTTCATTTGTTTTCTTTTTTGCGTTAACCATACTATAAATTTTCTCCAAAATTTTTATGCAATTAATTCGCTATTGTCTGAAAAAAATAAGCTTTTGAAAACCAATTCCTTAGCGTGGTTACAATTTTAGAGAATTTTAAAGATTAAAAAAAAAATTTCGATTCTTCTTTTCTTATTTTTTTTATTCTACGTAAAGCACTCGATAGATTGGTTCTAAAAATTGCAGGGAAATTATTTGCGACTGCCAAAAGAAGGGAAATTTTCAAAAATTGATTTTCATAGTGTAGTTTTAATTTTAGAGCATTTTTTAAATTTTGAAAAAGAAATTTTGAAAAGAAAATGTTATTTATTTAACCACTTAGATCTCGAAAATTACTCGATGGATTTGCTTCAAATTTTGTATACCATCTATGTTTTTGTATAACTAGACGGGAAGCTATTGAAAATTGGTATTCATAGAGTAGTTTTTCTTATAGAGCCATAAACATGAACTGTATTTATATATAAATATGATTGCATTTTATAAAGATTAGAAATTTTGTTGTCATCATTCTTTTTATTACTACATTATATCATTTTTTCAATAGACCAAATTTTTTTGTATTACTTGATGATTTAAAATAAATTATAAATGTTGAAAAAGCAAACAGCTAGCATATGGACAAATCTTTAAAACTTTTAATTTTTTCGTGATGCTTTTGAAAAGTCCTTTCACGACTGTTAGTGGTTTGCCGCATGATGCACACTATCTAAACTGGGCTCACACCTTTCGGGCAATCCTGTGACTCTATTTCTGATAGATTTGGTAAGTGTGCCATCAACGGCACAGTAGATATTTCTATAAAACGTAAATTTTCACATACATAAAATTATGTAATTGTTCATACATAAAAATTTACGTTTTATAGAAATATCTACTGCACCGTTGGTGGCACACTGATTAAATCCATTAGGAATAGAGTCACAGGATTGCACAGAAGGTGTGAACTCAGTTTAGATATTGTGCATCATGCAAAAACTCAGTAACAGCTACAAAATGACTCGCCACTAGTACATAAAAAGTTTTGAAGATTTTCCCATATATGTTCGAAATTTATAAAGTACAATATGAGTAAATATTAATGTTAGACAATTTTTTAATATTAAAATCACATTTAAATAAATATAAAAAAATTAATGAAACTCAAAGAGCTCTATGAGAAAGCATGCAGCCAAAGCACTTGGCAGCGTTTTTTTCAAATGGTTCTGAAATTAAAATTACTCTAAGAAAACCAATATTTAATAGCTTCCCACGCACAAATTTTTGAGATCTAATTGGCTAAATAAATACAATTTTCTTTTCGAAATTTCTTTTTCAAAATTTACAAAATGCTCAAAAATTAAGACTATGCAAGGAAAATCAATTTTAAAAAATTTCCCTTCTTTTGTCAGTCGCAAATGATTTCCCTGCAAATTTAATAAAAAATCTATCGAGTACTTTAAAAGCTTATTTTCTTTAGAAAATAGTGAATTATTCGTATAAAAATTTTGGAGAAAATTTATTGTATGGTTTACGTAAATTTAAAAAATGAAAAATGAAAATTTTTTTGAAAATTTTCAAAATGTTTTAAAATTGAAACTGCGCTAATAGAAAAAGTTTTCCAAAGTTTGTTTTCTTTAAACAGTTGCAAATAATTTGCATACAAATTTTGGTGCAAATCCATCAAATAGTTTACGCAAAACAAAAAAAAATGAAAAATAAAATTTTTCTTTTTAATTTTTGAAATGCTCTAAGATTGAAACTACCCTAAGGAAATCAATTTTCAAAAGTTTCCTTTTTTTGGCAATTGCACAGAATTTTCAGCAAATTTTTAAACAAATTCATTGAGTGGTTTGCATAAAATACAGAAAAATGAGAAATCAAAAAATTTTTTTTCCTCTTAAATGGCTTAAAAAAAAAACTAAGCTCAGAAAACAAATTTTTAATAGTTTTTCCCCCTCCAGTTAGGCAAAAACTAAATTGTATGCAAAATTGGAACCAAATTAATCGAGTAATTTTCGATATAAGATAAAATTGGTGTAACGAACATATACACACATACATACAGACATTTTCTGGAAACCACTTTTTTCGACTCCATGATTCTAAATATGTATAAATTAATGAAAATCTACAAAAAAATTTTTTTTGCTAATACAATGTTTTTTCTATGAAAAAACAAAAAAAGGCGCTTTCAAATATAAATTCAATTTTTACAAGAAATCAAAGAATTTCAATCTAGAAGTTTCTTGTACTTACCAAATTTAATTATATTTATGGCATCTTTATAAAACTTTTTTAACCTTTTAAGGACGGGGATTTTGACGTTGAAATTCGACTTTTTTTTTAAACAATATTTGTGCATAAAATGAAAAAATATATCACGTGGAGTGCCTGATAAAATTGGTGGTCGATATATCGACCAGTCCCGTCCTTAAAAGGTTAAGAATAGAGTATCAAACATTCTATTCATAGTATCTTGATTAAAATGAATGTTAAGCATCTCAAGGAACTCTCTTTTCTTTCTACCGCTTTCCTGACTAACGGTGACTGTTTTATCGGAATTAATTTTATGCAATGACTCTATAATATGCGAGACTAAGGCAGATTTATTATTCATGTTTTTTACATCTCTCACATGTTCTTGAAAACGATCCAAAAGCATTCTCGAAATTTGTCTGACATACACGAAATTACAGTCATTACGAGGAATTTCATTCATCAGACCAACAAATTTAAATTCATGCGAGTTTTTTAATAAAATTCGGAAATCAGAATTTTTCAAGTTGTTAAGAAAAGTTTTGATTACTATCACATAGTACACTATGTGACTAAGGAGTAAAGTTCCATAACTTTCCGAGGGGAAGTCTGCGATCCGAGCAAGCTAAGTGAAGCAAGGGGAGCAAATTCTCGAGTGAGAAATCAGACTTTACTTCCGAGTTGCATATTGTGCTTTATTGCTACCTCAACAATGGTCTAATATTAATATTTAAATGAATTTAAAAAATTCAAATCTATTCAATTTTATAAGTTTTAAAACTAGCGGGAGAAATATCCATTTCTTCCGTAAAATTTTAGAAGTTAGAAACATCTTCCTTTTGGCCCGCTTTTTGAGTTAGTAAGGTGGCCACTTCTGTTGAAATAGGAATAAAAATATTTTCTAATAAAAAGAGTACAATTGGCGTAATCGGTTAAGAAAACCAGTTACCATTAAAAAAATTTTTTTTCTAAATCTTGTTTATTCCATTTTTGAATAGGAATTTTCCCGTAGAACAATTTTTTTTATAATTTAAATCGAAATTTGGCCAAGTTTTTGAGTTATATGAGGAAATGTACAAAAATTTTTTCTAGAAATTTTATTAAAAATTATTGTTTTTGTAATTTTTTCGATTTGAAAGGTTTTTTTGCGAATACTGTTTTGCATCTTTAATTTAAAAATTTACTTTCTTATAGGAAATTTACTGCAGAACAATTTTTTAAAATAATTGTAATTGAAATTTGGCTTAGTTTTTGATTTATACGAGGAAGTGTGAAGAAATTTTTTTAGAGGTTGTATTTACAATTATTATTTCTAAAATTTTTTCGATTTTATGTGTTTTTTGTGAATAGTTTTTTCTGCTTTTTATATAAAAATATATTTTCTTAGGAAATTTTCTGTAAAATAGTTTAAATTTGATAATTTAAATCGAAATCAAGCTTAGTTTTTAAGTTACATAAGAAAATGTAAAAAAACATTTAATACAAACTTTACTTAAAATCATTATTTCTGGAATTTTTCTAATGTTATGTGTTGTTTGCAAATATTTTATTGTATCTTTTACTTTATTTAGGAATATACTTTTTCGAAATAATTTTAACTTTTTCAAACTAGGTATTTGGTTGAAGAATATTATGTAAAATCTTTACGTACAATTTTACGTAAATCTTTACGTACAATTTTACGTAAATCTTCACGTAAAGATTTATGTACAAATTTTAACATGAAGATTTATGTATAAATTTTAAGTAATAATTTTCAACCAGGTATTTATATTCAACAAAAAATATTATTCTTTTACCTGTACGCTTTTACAGAATAAATAGGGTTACTTATTCTGTAAGTGTCTCACAAGTGACATAAACTGTATTGACCAATTAGAAAGCTTCTTTAGATCTAACTCGTTCGTGAGACAGTTACAGAATACGGCCCCAGGTACACTTGCTCCTTTCAATCAAAGAAGATAGACGCTTATAGAAGAATACTTCTGGGTTAAATTTTCCGTCCGAAACGCTGGGTAACACTTTAACATTGTTTGTATATCTATATATATGAAAAATTTGATATATATAGATATAAAAATACATAGGATCTAGTGGCGCCCTCAGCAGCTGGGTAACTCATTTTTGGCAGAAATTTCCCATTTAAGAGTACGCTTCTATAAGCATCTATATTCGTTGTTTCAATTGATATTTTAAGAAAGAAGAAGTCTTGCAGAGTCGCTGCTGATTGGCTCACAGAATTCTTTTTATTCAACCGCAGGAAATCGTTTTAACTAATTACCTTTAATATAATTTTAATTTTTCTAATTGCATTCATGGATGATTTAACTTATAAATCAAATAATTAATAAAAAAGCAATTAGGCTCAAATTTATATTTGTGCATAGAGCCTTACATTTTAGTGACTGTCATGGTAACGATCACAAAAATATCAGCCAATATTTCGAAAACTGTTCCAAATTCGAATACTGTACTTATGTGCTTTTGATATTTTTAAATTTGAATTTGAATTTTAATCGCAAAATAACGTATTGCATTCGAATTTTGGTAAAACTAAGTAAAAGAATGTGAAATATGAAGTGTCAAAAAAAATAGTTATTCAATTTCGTAATAGTGTCACGTGAAATTAATTTAAAAATTGTAATATATTACGAACTGTAATTACAATAGTATTTTCTATATTTGACTCTATTCATCAGTGCCGGATTTACCTATGGGCACTTGGGGCACAGGCCCCAGGGCCTCCACCAGTCAAGGACCCCCACAAAATATATCTGTTTTTTTTAATACTTTGAATCTACTATTCGTGAATTATTTTATATGTTTATTAAAGATTTTACTGGTTTTTCGAACAAATCTCGAAGAAAAATTATTTTAAAATTATTTTAAAATTATTAATTGTTGCTTTGTCAACTAGAGAAAGTATCGCATCTTGCAAGCAACATTTACAATCTATAATGATAAATATAACCATTTCCTTGACTAGAATGTACCATTTGGTACTAATATATTTCGATTATAACATCTAATGTGTTTAAGATAGAGCTGTCTATTAGGATTTAAAGTGAGTGCATAGAGGGGGTACCGAATTCAATATGGCGGACATATGCTAGCAGTTTAACGTAGGCTCTTATGAAACTTTTTTTTCTTTTTTATTGAAAATGTTAAAAAAAGAATTCTTAAGCGAATACGCTGGGTACAATGAAAACCAGAGAAATTTCAGAGAAGCTGAGCTATTTTTGGACGCAAACATGCTAGTTTTATGCGGGAAATT